>CM053276.1:91916063-93116063 GCA_028583415.1 Protea cynaroides | reverse complement strand
CCTAGATCATACCCTCTTTATATACTATTCTATGGTCTTACATAATTTATGGAGAATGTAGTCATACCTTAAGCTTGCTGAGATTCAGAGATTTCTCTGAATTTCTCCTACTTAGTCTTCTTCTCCAACTCTCATTCTCTTCTCCTTCTCTTATATTTCTCTCACTATTAATTAGGGTTTCAACAGGAGTGAAAGAGGCTAAGGGACATCCTATTTATAGAGGAAAACCTCCCAAAATAAGTCCCATTGAGATTAGGAAAGAATCCCCGTGAAATTAGGAAAGTCTCCTAATTACGGTTTCCGTCGGTGATCCTAGGGTCGATGCTAGGGTCGCAGATCCCGTCGACCCTAGGGTTTCAGGCATCCGACCCTAGAACTAAAAATCATGGGTCTGTCTTCTGATGAGGTGGGGTCGACCCTACCTGTTTAGGTATGCGACCCTACCCTCTATTTTACTATTTTTAGGTCAATTTCATACCTAGTCTTGCGATTTCCTTCACGCACTTAGTCCACTTGGCTCGACCATAATAGGTAGATCTAGTACAAGGTGGTAAGACCGGTTAGTTCGATACGGGTCTTACAGAACAAGTAATTGTGTATGCCGCAAGACAACTGAAGACACATGAGAAGAACTATCCCACTAATGACTTGGAATTAGTAGCAGTAGTACATGCTGTCAAGATATGGAGACATTATTTGTATGGAGAGAAATTTTAGATTAAATCAGATCATAAGAGTCTCACTTATCTTTTTAATCAGAAGGAGTTGAACATGAGACAAAGAAGATGGCTAGAATTATTGAAGGACTATGATTGCGATATCCAGTATCATCCAGGAAAGGCTAATGTAGTTGCTGATTCTCTAAGCAGAAAAGCAATGATAAAATCTCAAGGAGAGGTTAATACGACTGCAGCAATGTGTACTACAAGAAAAGTGTTCAATTACGGTAATGAGCAGTTCATATAGATGCACCGGGTAAATCAACCAACCAAGGGTTTATTCATCGGTTTTTAAATATATTTGCAACATTGAAGATTGTACCTGATATAATTGATGAAGTGAAAGCTGCTATTAAATCAGACCCTTATCTGCGAACGGTACAAGAAGACATCAAAAAAGTTAGGACAATTCCTGAGTTCACCTTGGACGATAAAAATGTACTGAAGTACAAAGAAAGAGTATGTGTTCCTGAAATGGAAAATTTAGACATTTGACATCGACTAATGAAGGAAGTTCACACCATCGCCTATTCGGTACATCCTGGAAGTACAAAGATGTATCATGATTTGAAGAAATTATATTGGTGGAGAGGAATGAAAGCAGATGTAGCTAGATTCATGTCTCAATGCCTAAATTATCAGAGGGTGAAGGCTAAACGGCAAAGACCTGCAGGACTATTGTAGCCGCTACCAGAACCACCATGGAAATGGGACTGCATCACTATGGACTTCATTAGCGGCTTACCATTGACTCCTCGAGTAGTTGACGCGGTCTGGGTGATTGTAGATCGTTTGACTAAGACAGCTCGCTTTATAGCTATACGACCACAGTATACCCTGGAGAGGTTAGCTAAGCTATATGTGAATAACATTGTCAGATTACGTGGTGTACCTGAAAGCATTGTGTTCAATAGAGACCCACGCTTTACTTCAAAGTTTTGGGAAGGATTGCAAAAGGCTATGAGTACAACGTTGAAGTTCAGTACCGCATTCCATCCTCAGACAGACGGACAGTCGGAGCGTACCATTCAAATCTTAGAAGACATGCTTCGAGCCTATGTAATTGATTTTAAAGGATCATGGGATGAGAAACTATCATTGATCGAGTTTGCCTATAACAACAACTATCAGGATACTATACAGATGTCACCCTATGAAACATTGTATGGTAGGAAATGTCGAACTCCTCTGTTTTGGAAAGAAGTTAGAGAACGTAGCATCGTTGGACCAGAGTTTGTTGAAGAGACTTGTCGAGTAGTCGACATCATCAAGGAAAGAGTTAGAACGGCTCAGAATCATCAGAAACAGTATGCAGATACTCGACGTCGAGACCTTGAATTCATCGTAGGTGATAAGGTATTCTTGAAAGTATCACCTATGCGAGGTTTAAAATGATTCGGACAGAAAGGGAAGCTAAGTCCGAGATATGTCGGGCCATATGAGATTCTAGTTAAACGTGGAAAAGTAGCTTATCAGTTAGCACTACCACCATCTATGTCAAGTGGACATGATGTATTTCATATCTCATTATTAAAGAAGTACGTCAGAGATCCAACACACGTTTTGACAATAGATCCACCAGATCAAACTGATGATTTGACATTCGAAGTAGCACCAACTGAAATCACTAGCCGAAAGGTTCAACGTCTACGCAATCGTAACATATACTATGTTAAGGTCACTTGGAGGAGCCGAGATATAGAAGAGATCACATGGGAAGAAGAGAATGCTATGCAGAAGCAATATACTCACTTTTTTGACTGGGAAGGTATGTACAAATTTCGAGGATGAAATTTTTAATAAGAGTGGGGGAGTTATAAGACCCGTATCAAACTAACCGGTCTTACCACCTTGTACCAGGTCTACCTATCATGGTTGAGCCAAGTGGATCAAGTACGTGAAGAAACTACAAGACCAAGAATGAATTCTAACTCAAAAACAACAAATGTGAGGGTAGGGTCGCATGCCTAAATAGGTATGTAAGACCCGTGTCAATCTAACCCGGTCTTACCACCTTGAACCAGGTTTACCCATTATGGTCGAGTCAAATGGACCAAGGGCGTGAAGGAGATCGAGATCCCAGGTATCAAATCGACCCAAAAATACTTAAAATAGGGGAAGGGTCGCATACCCAGCTAAGCAGGGTCGGACCTCCCAAAACAGAAAGTCAGACCCTCAGTTTTGAAGGGAGGGTCGGACAGCTTAAGACCCTAGGGTCGACGGGATCATCGACCCTCCCATCGACCCTCGGATTGTACCGAATATAGAAATTAGGAAATTTCCTAATTTTCGATTGGGATTCTTTTCTAATCTCAGAGGGACTTATTTAGGATGTTCCTACTCTATTTAAAGGACGTTCCTAAGCCACTTTCACTCCTTTCACAACCCTAATAGAATTGAGAGAAAGAGAGGAGAAGGAAAGAGGAAGAAGAAAGGGAAGGAAGAGAAATTAAGCCAAAAGAGAAGAGTTGCAGAGAAAGGTTATCTTCTCAGGTATGGATACTAATTCCATGAGTTTCTACAGACCTTAGGTTAGTTAATGTTGAGAGTGTGATCTCGGAGAAACCCAAACCATCAATCTATGGTTAGGTTTTCATGGAAAACCATAGAAGAATGCATGAAAGCTATCTAGGTGGGTTATACATGGTTTCAGACCATGGAATGAATGTAGAATGGAATGTAGGAGCAATCCATAGGATTTCAAACACGAAGAATGGATTAAAAGAGGGAATTGGACCAAAGTACACAGAGGGTCGCACCGAGGGTCGATGACCATTCGACCCTGGGTATTCCTGACCATCGACCCTCAGTGTTCAGGAAGTTCAGAGTTAAGGGAGGGTCGCACCCAGGGTCGATCCTGACTCCGACCCTACCTCCGACCCTCAGTTAACAGAGTAGTTTTTAAATTTTGAATAAATTCTAATTAAATTTTATCGACTTTGTTAGGTCTTCTAGCAATATAATAACACTGTAAAGGTGATTCTAAAGCTTGGAAAAACATCTTATAGCAAGCTAAGGTGAGGAACCAGAACTCCAAACTAAATTGGTTAATAACAAAAACTGTTTTCTTTTCTTGAGTCCTATGCCATGCTTGATTCTATGCGAATATGTTTGTAATGTGCATACAGCATGCCATCCAATATTTCTATTATTTGTTCATGCATATTTACTTTATTGTTTATAACATGATGATGATGATGATGATGATGATAGGAATATGCATGTGCTTGTATGTGTGTGGTTGGTGTACTTGATGCGAGCGAGTATCAGGGGGGTGTGATGAGGACGTCAATAAACGTTAACCTTTGGCGGGTCTCAGCACTTTAGCTCTATCTCTAACTCAAGTCTTGTGCATTGGCATCGTCGTATCGCCATTAGTTTAGCAGAACTATTATGTCGTAGAGTATCAGGGGAGGTGGTCTTGGTCCTTGTAGTCTCGACTCTACCGGGGGCCTTAGCTCTATCTCTATGGACATTCCGAGGGGATCTTTGGGGTGAGGCCTTGGATACACTTTTGGAATTAGGATTGGTTAGTTAAGAGCCCAGTTTGCAGCCCTCGCTAACAGGGGCTTACGTGTTGGTATGACACTATACAACAATAAACGTAACCATTGTTATATAATGTTCATGATTGGGTGCATGTGAGTTGACGAAAAACGTGATCTTCGGATAACGTCACACACTCGTGTATAGAGGCGGGGTCAATAAACGCGACCTTTGACTACCTAAACCTTTCTATTGCATACTGCAAACTTATATACCAGACCAAAGATATAAATTGATTTTTGCATGCATATGTATTGTTGCATTGTTTTGGCTACTCACTGAGCCATGATGTGTGCTCACCCCTCGACGTCAAATATTTTTAGTTGATGATGCAGGTTATACCGTTGAAGACTATGTGAATGCGTCTGCGTACGGGAACGTGGCAGCG
Organism: Protea cynaroides; assembly: GCA_028583415.1. Lineage (NCBI taxonomy): Eukaryota > Viridiplantae > Streptophyta > Magnoliopsida > Proteales > Proteaceae > Protea > Protea cynaroides. Next base: position 93,111,410 of record CM053276.1, on the reverse strand, counting down.
ATGGAAGCTGAAGCTGAAGTGGATACACACGACTCCTCTTGCGAGTGCAACTCGTGTGTATTTGATTAGATATTTTATAGGTTTCTTCATTGGATTTATTAAGACATGTATTTGGTATTTAAATATTTATGTCTCAGTTGGAAACATAATAATTTGCTATTAAATTATTAATATCATCTTAGTTTCTTAGTTCATGTTATTATAAGACTTCCGCTATTGTGTATTTACTCTGATTATGATTACGGATGTGTGTAACTTTAGATAACGCTGGGATAGCCTATTTGAGATCCTGGTTGAACCGTTGGTTTGCTAGCGGTTCATCACACTATTCTGAACAGTGCGGAATTGGGGTGTGACAACTTGGTATCAGAGCATTTCAGGCCTTGTCTGCTAAACTAACATACATTCAAGACCATTGTGAACTGAGATAGGATAAAAGTAAAAGCTTTAATATAAACACACTGTAAGCACAAGTGATGATTGAGACCAAATTTAAAAAGAGAATAATGCATCTTTAAAAGGGGAAACAAGTTACATACAATGAGAGAGAGAAACAAAATGTATATACATAACCAAAGCAGAGTATAGTCCACAACCCGGACAGTTACTCTGTAGTACAAGAAAAACAATACAATCATGAAGCTGGAGGTGAAGGAGGAGGCGCACGATCTCGGTCATAGTCCTCAGCATAGACCCTAGTCAACCAAGCCACCTGGGTCTGGGTCGTCTGGAGACTAGCTGCAAGATCGGCTACCCTCCTATCAGTCGCCCGCTGGACCGATAACAACTCATCCACCCTCATACGCTGGGCGTCTAGCAACTCCTCCATCCTCAGATCAGATCTGCGCTGAGCCTCCCTGATCTCCTGCAGCATCTCCATCATGTCAGAAGGTGGAAGTGAAGGACCAGCCGCATGCGAAGGACCAGCCTCAGGTACAGGGTCCACCGCAGAAGAAGTGCCAACACCAGCCGCATGTGTAGGTGAAGGCGGTGGTATCAAGTCGACATCCATATACATACGGTCATCATCGTCGACAGGATCCACGCGAGCTCTAGAAGCGGCAGCAGCAGCAGCCTCGGCATCAGCCATCTCGATACGAGTGTGAGGGCGCACCATCGCGTTCCTCTCCTCATCACTAACCTGGGCATCCCGCATACCCATCTTGCAGATTGCCTCCCAATCTAGAGGCGACGAGAAGGTCTTCTCCTGGAACTTCTCATCTAACAGGTCAACCCCTAGACGGGTCAGTAGGACTGTAATCATGCGTCCATAGGGTAGATTACCCCTATGACCGGACAATGTAGCACTAATCATAGTCCGCATGATGATGTAGGGAAGACAGACGGGCTGACGAGTGCAGATGCTATAGATCAAAAACTGGGTCAGCTGAGAAACCCTCTCATAGTGCCCACTCTGCGGGATCAGATTATGCTGGATAATCTTGCAGAAGACCCGTGGAGCTGGACGCAGATAACAAGCTCTCATCTGCCAACGATCAGGACGGAGTAACTGATTATCGATCTCTGCCCTCATCTCCATCTCAACAAACTGTGGCTCTCCAGGCGAACAGTACACCATGGGGCCATCATAAGGAATGCCCAAGAAGTCGGCCAGCTACCGATAGTCGAAGGAGATATCTACCCCTTTGACGTAGCTGGTGATGCGCAACTCCTGACCATGCTCAACGTTATTGTAATTCCCCACCACCTGGAGATTACAATAGAACTGACGCACCAAATCCGGGCATGTGCACGCGTCGTATGTAATGACAGGAAGCCACCCCATGTCACCAAAGGCTCCCTCTACGTTGAACACGGCTAACTCAGCCAAGTTCACCATACGACCACCCTCAACCTTCTTACGGGCATAGTCAGCATACCATGCCTCGGCTTCATTGGAACGGAAGCGAAGGGGATCACGAACTCGGGGTACCTTAGTACGAGCCATGGTATCTGCAAAATAAGAAAGAGAAGGAAAACAAGGAGTTAATAGGATAAAAATCCAAAACTTGATTTAATAACGACGTAAGTTGACCATAAAGCCCATTCCTCACCATACAAGTGGGCATAAGGACTTACGTAGGTTTAAACATATCCTACAACCCACATGCAGTAGGAAATTTTAACTGACGATGTCTAATTTGAAGAAATTCAAGAAAAATCAAAAACGTCGACAAATTAGGGCAAAAAGAGAAAATTTCAAGTTTCTCGATAACCAACCGATGAAACTCAAAAATTTTTGAGGGCTTTCGTTCCTCGAGACACCAATAACAAAAGCCCCCAATAAAAATCTAATTTTTACGGTTGGAAAAAGTTTAATTTGAAAAATACAAGTTAAATGGACAAAAACTTAGAAAAGAAAACCTAAAAACAGGTAAAAATGGGAAGACATACCTGTAGTGATGACGTGGACGTCAAAATCTGGAGTCAAACTGATCCAAAACAGTAGAGTAGCACTGTAGCAACTCAGAGAGGAGAGACGAGTCGAAACGGAGGAGGAATAGTGAGAAATGACCCAGAATCGGATCTTAAAAATTTGATTTTTGGTCCGAGGGTCGGACAATTCGACTAGCACCATCGACCCTCGAATCGACCCTCCCATCGACCCTCGGCTCTCGGGAATCTGACAGAAAATCAAGGGTCGGAACTGAGGGTCGGATACCCATCGACCCTCGCATCGACCCTCAGCTCTCGGGAAGAATAGGTCATTCCCAGGGTCGGATACCAAGGGTCGGACATACCATCGACCCTCACCATCGACCCTGCATAGAAAAGACAGTATTTTTTTTAGAGAATGAGCTAGAATTGGAATTGATTATTGGTTAGCGTGCCTACATGAAATAAGTGACTTCTCACCTATTTTGATGATTTTCAGGCACCACCAATCACCGAAAGGAATCATGTCTGGATGTAGAGTAACCCAACAGACCCGAAATGCAGTCCCACCACCACCACCCGTGGAGGAGACTAGTCAAGAAAATAACTATGCACCGGGTAATCCAGAACCGGCAAACCCTATAAATTTGCCACCTCCACCACCAGAGCTAACAACCGTGGTGATGAATTTGGCACAGCAACTGCAACAGATGCAACACGTGCGGGCTCGGATGCGGGTTGCAGCAGCTCAAGGGAATTACCAGTATCTACCCCATATGTTTGGGGCAAACCCCCAAAATCAGCTGGACCACTCCCGACTAGTGGAGAGATTTTTGAAGATGAAACCCAAGGAATTCAACGACAAACCGTCTGATCCATTGTGGCCAGCACACTGGATAGACGAGATGGAGAGAAATTTCCTCATGATGACTATCACAGAGGAAGAGAAAGTACTATGCGCCACCTTCATGCTCAAGGGCGACGCACATCATTGGTGGAAATCAATGAAGGCATATCTACTGAAGGAGTTCCCGAGCCTATATCGGGGACAAATGATCGTGGACTCATATCAACGGCGCTACGAAGAGCTGTTTTTCTTTGCACCGGCTAGCATGCAAGAAGAAGATACCAAAACCCGTAGGTTCATCACGGGACTGAGAGGAAGCATCAGGGAACATGTTCTCAGCTTAGAGAAGAAAATCTATAATGAAGCTGTCCAGATTGCTCGAGTTATAGAATCGAGCCAGAAGGAGAGTTATTTTACTCAAAACAGAGGCATCAAAAGGCCAGCCGGAAATTCTTACAACGGAGGCAATAACAAGACATATAAGCCTTTCCGACCTCAGAATTTTACTGCTGCAAACAAGACTACTCCAGCAGCTCAACCTCAGCCAAAGCCAAACTCTGAAGTCCTGAAGTGTTTTAACTGCAACCAGCCGGGACATATGGCAAGGGAGTGCCCTAAGCCCAAGAAGCAATTCCATCAGGGATGTGTATATGCTGTTACGTCCGAGGATGCGGCCGCATCACCCGATGTGGTCAAAGGTATGACTGAAACTTTTAAAGTTGTAATTACATTGAATGAGCATGCAGACTAAGTAAAGATAAATCACAGGTATGGTACCTATAAATGGCGTACCCGCCAGAGTACTCTTCGATTCCGGAGCTACTCATTCATTTATATCTGTGTCATTTGGAAAGAAGACGAAATTACCCATCAAAACATTAGACTAAAAATTACTTGTACGGTCACCGATGGGGTTAGAAGTGGAACTAGATAAGGGTTATGGACCATCTCCAGTTCTCATTGGAGAGAAGACTTTAGATGCAACCTTGATACAACTTGAGATGGCAGACTTTGATGTCATCTTGGGAATGGACTGGTTAGCTCGGCATTCTGCAAATCTATTCTGCGCCGAAAAGAAGCTAACGTTCAAAGACAAAGAAGGAGCGGAATTAAGTTTCTCGGGAACCAAACTTTCCCGGAGGCGCAAGCTCATACTTTCAGCACTAAAGGCTAAGAAGTGCCTTGAGAAAGGGGCAATTGGGTATCTAGTATCCGTGGTCGACCTAACCAAGGAAGCGCCACGAATGGAAGATATTGATGTCGTGCGGGAGTATCCTGACGTATTTCCAGAGGACCTACCCGGATTACCACCCGATCGAGCCACAGAGTTTGTGATAGACCTTATACCTGGAGCCGCACCCGTATCAAAAGCACCCTATAGAATGGCTCCTACGGAACTGAAGGAACTGAAGGTGCAACTACAAGAACTACTGGACAAGGGTTATATTCGACCCAGTATATCTCCATGGGGTGCACCGGTGTTGTTCGTAAAGAAGAAAGATAGTAGCGTTCGATTATGTATCGACTATCGGGAGTTGAATAAACTGACAATCAAGAATCGATATCCACTACCTCGGATCGATGACTTGTTCGATCAGTTACAAGGAGCAAAAGTATTTTCTAAGATCGATCTTCGATCAGGCTATCATCAGCTGAAGATTAAAGAAGGTGATATTCCAAAGACAACATTCGAGGACCGGATACGGACATTATGAATTTTTGGTTATGTCTTTCGGATTAACTAATGCACCGCAACGTTCATGGAACTTATGAACCGAGTTTTCCATGATATGTTGGATACGCCGGTTATAGTATTTATTGATGACATATTGGTATATTCCAAGGACAAGGAAACTCATATCAAGAACCTAAACGCAGCCCTACAGCTAAAGGAAAGAGAAGCTATATGCCAAATTTTCAAAGTGCGAGTTTTGGCTAAGTGAAGTCGCATTCCTAGGCCATGTAGTATCCATAAGGAATCAAAGTGGACCCCAGAAGATCGAGGCTATTGTAAAGTGGGAAGCACCAAAAAGGCGTTTTGAAATCAAAAGTTTTAATGGGGTCTAGCTGGTTATTATCGAAGATTCGTAGAAGACTATTCTCGGATTGCCGACCTCTTACCGGTTTACTAAGAAAGGTGAAAAGTTTGTATGGACCGATAAATGTGAGAAGAGTTTCCAAACACCAAGACCGTTGATATCCGCCCCAATTTTGACTATTCCGCTCCGGACGGACATTTACTTTATACATTGATGCGTCGGACTGGACTAGGATGTGGCTTATGCAAGGAGAGCAAGTAATTGCTTATGCTTCAAGACGGTTAAAGGTACATGAGAAAAATTATCCCACTCATGATCGGGGCTAGCGGCGAGTACATGCCGTCAAGATATGGAGACATTACTTATACGGAGAGAAATTTTAGATTAAGTCGGACCATAAAAAGTCTTACTTATTTATTTAATTGAAAGGAGTTGAATATGAGACAACGAAGATGGCTGGAACTATTGAAAGACTATGATTGTGATATCCGGTATCATCCGGGAAAGCGAACGTAGTAGCGGATGCATTAAGCGAAAAGCAATGATAAAATCTCAAGGAGAAGTTAGCACGACCGCGGCAATGTGTACCACCCGAATGGTATTCAATCACGCAACGAGCAATGTGATAGATACAACGGATGAATCAACCAACCAAGGGTTTATTCATCGGTTTTTGAATATATTCGCGGCATTGAAGATTATACCGAATATAGTGGACGAAGTGAAGACAACTATCAAAGCGATCCTTATCCGAGAACAATACAAGAAGATATTGAGAAAGGTAGGACTAACCCCGAGTTCACCTTGGATGACGAAAAGTACGAAATACAAAGGAAGAATATGTGTACGAAACAGAAAGTATGGACATTAGACACCGACCGATGAAAGAAGCCCATACCACCATCTATTCGATACATCTTGGAAGTACAAAAATGTATCATGATCCGAAGAAACTATATTGGTGGAGGGGAATGAAAGCGGATGTAGCCAAGTTCGTGTCTCAATGCCTAAATTGTCGAAAGTAAAGGCTGAACGACAAAGACCCGCGGGACTATTGCAGCCACTACCGGAACCGGCATGGAAATGGGACGTATCACTATGGACTTCGCCATGGGACTACCATTGACTCCTCGAGTAGTTGACGCAGCTTGGGTGATTGTGGACCGTCCGACTAAAACAGCTCGCTTCATACCTATACGACCTCGGTATACACGGAAAGGTTAAGCGGCCGTATGTGGATAATATTGTTCGGTTACACGGTGTACGGGAAAGCATTGTGTCCCGATAGAGATCCACGATTTACTTCCGAGTTTTGGGAAGGATTGCAAAAGGCTATGGGAACAACGTTAAAGTTTAGTCGCATTCCACCCACGAACGGATGGACCGGTCGGAGCGTACAATTCAGATTCTAGAAGATATGCTACGAGCATGTGTAATTGATTTCAAGGGATCATGGGACGAAAGATTACCACCGATCGAGTTCGCTTATAACAATAGCTATTGGGCTACCATACGGATGTCACCTTATGAAGCCGTATGGTGGGAAGTGTCGAACCCCTTGTTTTGGAATGAAGTTGGAGAACGTAGTATGGTTGGACCGGAATTTATGGAAGAGACTTGTCGAGTGGTCGACATTATCAAGGAAAGAGTGAGAACAGCTCGGAACCATCGAAGCAATATGCGGATACTCGACGAGAGATCCGGAGTTCGCAGTAGGTGATAAAGTATTTTTGAAGGTATCGCCCATGCGAGGATTGAAGGGTTCGGACAGAAACTAAGTCAAGATATGTCGGGCCATATGAAATTCTAGCTAACCGTGGAAAAGTGGCTTATCGGTTAGCACTACCACCATCTATGTCAAGTGTGCATGACGTATTTCACATTTCCCTATTGAAGAAGTATGTCAAAGATCCAACGCATGTTTTGACAAAGTGATTTATCGGAATTGACCCGATGATTTGACATTTGAAGTAACACCAACGGAATCACTAGTTGAAAAGTTCAACGTCTACGCAACAGAGATATCTACTATGTTAAGGTCACATGAAAAAGTAGAGACATGGAAGAAATTACATGGGAAGAAGAAAATGCTATGCGGAAACAATACCCTTACTTATTTGATTCAGAAGGTACGTACAATTTCGAGGACGAAATTTTTATAAGTAGGGGGAGTTGTAAGACCCGTGTCAATCTAACCCGGTCTTACCACCTTGAACCAGGTTTACCCATTATGGTCGAGTCAAATGGACCAAGGGCGTGAAGGAGATCGAGATCTCAGGTATCAAATCAACCCAAAAACACTTAAAATAGGGGGAAGGGTCGCATACCCGGCTAAGGGGGTCGGACCTCCCAAAACGCAAAGTCGGACCCTCGGTTTGAAGGGAGGGTCGGACAGCTTAAGACCCTAGGGTCGACGGGATCATCGACCCTCTCATCGACCCTCGGATTCTGCCGAATATAGAAATTAGGAAATTTCCTAATTTTCGATTGGGATTCTTTCCTAATCTTAGAGGGCCTTATTTAGGATGTTCCTACTCTATTTAAAGGACGTTCCTAACCCACTTTCACTCCTTTTCACAACCCTAATCGAATTGAGAGAAAGAGAGGAGAAGGAAAGAGGAAGAAGAAAGGGAAGGAAGAGAAATTAAGCCAAAAGAAAAGAGTTGCAGAGAAAGGTTATCTTCTCAGGTATGGATACTAATTCCATGAGTTTCTACAGACCTTAGGTTAGTTAATGTTGAGAGTGTGATCTCGGAGAAACCCAAACCATCAATCTATGGTTAGGTTTTCATGGAAAACCATAGAAGAATGCATGAAAGCTATCTAGGTGGGTTATACATGGTTTCAGACCATGGAATGAATGTAGAATGGAATGTAGGAGCAATCCATAGGATTTCAAACATGAAGAATGGATTAAAAGAGGGAATTGGACCAAAGTACACAGAGGGTCGCACCGAGGGTCAATGACCATTCGACCCTGGGTATTCCTGACCATCAACCCTCAGTGTTCAGGAAGTTCAGAGTTAAGGGAGGGTCGCACCCAGGGTCGATCCTGACTCCGACCCTACCTCCGACCCTCGGTTAACAGAGTAGTTTTAAATTTTGAATAAATTCTAATTAAATTCTATCGACTTTGTTAGGTCTTCTAGCAATATAATAACACTGTAAAGGTGATTCTAAAGCTTGGAAAAATATCTTATAGCAAGCTAAGGTGAGGAACCAGAACTCCAAACTAAATTGGTTAATAACAAAAACTGTTTTCTTTTTCTTGAGTCCTATGCCATGCTTGATTCTATGCGAATATGTTTGTAATGTGCATACAGCATGCCATCTAATATTTCTATTATTTGTTCATGCATATTTACTTTATTGTTTATAACATGATGATGATGATGATGATGATAGGAATAGGCATGTGCTTTATGTGTGTGGTTGGTGACTTGATGCGAGCGAGTATCAGGGGGGTGTGATGAGGACGTCAATAAACATTAACCTTTGGCGGGTCTCAGCACTTTAGCTTTATCTCTAACTCAAGTCTTGTGCATTGGCATCGTCGTATCGCCATTAGTTTAGCAGAACTATTATGTCGTAGAGTATCAGGGGAGGTGGTCTCGGTCCTTGTAGTCTCTGACTCTACGGGGGCCTTAGCTCTATCTCTTGGACAACCAACGAGGGATTTGGGGTGAGGCCTTGGATACACTTTTGGGCATTAGGATTGGTTTGTTGCGAGCCCGGTTTCAGCCCTCGCTAACGGGGGCTTATGTGTTGGTATGGCACTATATAGCAATAAACGTAACCTTTGTTATATAATGTTCATGATTGGGTGCATGGGGAGTTGACGATAAACGTGATCTTGGGTAACGTCACACACTGTATAGAGGCGGGTCAATAAACGCACCTTTGACTACCTAAACCTTTCTATTGCATACGCAAACTTATATACCAGACCAAAGATATAAATTGATTTTTGCATGCATATGTATTGTTGCATTGTTTTGGCTACTCACTGAGCCGTGATGTGTGCTCACCCCTCGACGTTAAATATTTTTAGTTGATGATGCAGGTTATACCGTTGAAGACTATGTGAATGCGTCTGCGTACGGGAACGTGGCAGCGATGGAAGCTGAGGCTAAAGTGGATACACACGACTCCTCTTGCGAGTGCAACTCGTGTGTATTTGATTAGATATTTTATAGGTTTCTTCATTGGATTTATTAAGACATGTATTTGGTATTTAAATATTTATGTCTTAGTTGGAAACAAAATAATTTGCTATTAAATTATTAATATCATCTTAGTTTCTCAGTTCATGTTATTATAAGACTTCCGCTATTGTGTATTTACTCTGATTATGATTACGGATGTGTGTAAGTTTAGATAACGCGGGGATAGCCTATTTGAGATCCTGGTTGAACCGTTGGTTTGCTAGCGGTTCATCACACTATTCTGAACAGTGCGGAATTGGGGTGTGACAAGGTATGGTCGATCCCACCTCAAGAGAAGTCCAACCCATGACGTTTTAGTCGTGGGGTCGCATGACTAAGAATGTGTAGGGCTGACGGATTCTGCGACCCAACGAATACAGTCAGAAATAAAAAATTAGGAAACCTTCCTAATTCAAAAAAGGGTCTTTCCTAAACTCATTGGGACTTATTATGGGAGGTTTTCCTCTATAAATAGGGCATCCCTTACCCTCTTTCACTCCTTTAGAACCCTAATTGAAAGTGAGAGAAAGAAAAATAGAAGGAAGAGAAGAAGAGAAGGAAACTTGAAGAAGAAGACTAAGGAAGAGGATGAAGTTCAGAGAAACCTCTGAATAAAGGTATGAACCTAATTCTCTACCTGAATAAGAGATCCTAGAATAGTTATGAAGAACATAGGATTAGGAGAAACCCAAATCATCCATCCATGGACAAGTCCCAAGAGATTCCATGGAGGAAATCTTTATGGACAATCAATAGTGTATAACTTGTAGTTTTGAGCCCTAGAACAATCATAAAATGGACCATGAAAGTAAGCCAAATGTTCCAAACATGAAGGGATGGACTTTAGAATGAAAGGTCGACTCAGAATACGTGTGGTCGCACGTAGGGTCGAATGATATCCTGTCACACCCCAATTCTGCCCTCTTCAGAATGGTGTGATGAACCGCCAACAAACCAACGGTTCAACCAGGATCTCGGACAGACGATATCAGTTTTATCTAAACCTCATACATCCACATTCATAATCAGAATAAATACACAATAGCTGAAGTCTTATAGTAAAATGAACTGAGAATCTACTGTGATATTAATATTTAAATAGCAAATTATTCGGTGTCAACTAAGACATATATAAATATCAAATACATGTCTTTACTAAATCCAAATATTGAAAATAAAATCCAATCGAATACACATGAGTTGCACTCGCAAGAGGAGTCAGGCGTATCCACTTCATCTTCAACTTCCATCGCAGCCATGTGCCCATCCACTGGAGCATTGACATAATCTTCGACGGTAGTACATGCATCATCAACTAAAAAAATATTCGACGTCGAGGGGGTGAGCACACATCATGGCTCAGTGAGCAAACAAAACAATGCAACAATACATATGCATGTAATCAATTCATATCTTTGGTCTGGTTTAAAGTTTGCAATATGCAATAGAAATGTTTGGGTGGTCAAAGGTTAACGTTTATTGACCCTTCCTCTATACACAAGTGTGTGATGCCGCCCAAAGGTAACGTTTATCGTCCACTCACAAGCTCCCAATTCATGAACATTGTACAACATAGGTTAACGTTTATTGCTGTACATTGCCATACCAACACGTAAGCCCCTGTTGGTGAGGGCTTGCAAACTGGGCTCGCAACTAACCAATCCTAATGCCAAACAGTGTATCCAAGGCCTCACCCCAGCATCCCTCAGAACGTCTATAGAGATAGAGCTAAGGCCCCCCGGTAGAGTCAGAGACTACAAGGACCGAGACCACCTCCCCTGATACTCTACGACGTAATAGTTCTGCTAAAGTAATGGCGATACGACGATGCTAATGCACAAAACTTGAGTTAGAGATAGAGCTAAAGTGCTGAGGCCCAGCCTATGACACCCCCCCTGATACTAGCTCGCATCAAGTACACCAACCACACACATACATTCACATGCCTATTCCTATCATCATCATCATTATCATGTTATAAACAATAAAGTAAATATGCATGAACATTAAATAGAAATATCGGATGACATGTTGAATGCACATTACAAGCATGTTCACATGGAATCAAGCATAGCATTGGACTCAAGAAATAAAATAGTTTATTATTAATCAATTAGTTAAGAGTCTTGTTTCCTCACCTTAGCTTGTTAGTGGATCCTCTTTCAAGCTTTAAAATCACCTTTATATTGTTATTATATTGCTAGAGAACCTAACAAAGTTGATAGAATTTAATTAGAATTAATTCTGAATTTAAAAATTATGCTGTTAACTGGGAGTCGGAGCTAGGTCTGAGTTATGATCGACCCTGGGTGCGACCACCCCTATTCTGGGCTCCCCGAACATTGGGGGTCGATGCTCAGGGTCTGGTAGGGTCGATTGGCCATCGACCCCCATGCGACCCCCTGTGGGTTTTGTCGATTTTTTCTTCCTTCAGCCCATTCTTTGTGTTTGGGGTCCTATGGCTTGCTCCTACAGTCCATTCCACACATGTTCTATGGCCTAGAACCATGATTCATCCACCTATATGGCTTTCATGATTTCCCCCATGGTTTTCTATGAAAACCTAACCATGGGTTGATGGTTTGGGTTTCTCCGAGATCATACCCTCTTCATTATCTACTCTAAGGTCTTTAGAAACTCATGGAAATAGTATCCATACCTGAGAAGATTACTCCTTCTCTGCAACTCTTCTCCTTTTGCTTTCTTCTCTTCTTTCCTTCTCTTCTTCTTCTCTTCCTTCTCTTCTCTTTCTCTCAATTCAATTAGGGTTCTTAAAGGAGTAAAAGAGGCTTAGGGATATCCTATTTATAGAGTAGAAACTCTTAAAACAAGTCCCATTGAGATTAGGAAGGAATCCCATTGAAATTAGGAAAGTTTCCTAATTTCTGATTTTACCGAGTACCGGGGGTCGACAGGGGAGGTCGGAGATCCCATCGACCCCTGGTCCTTAAAATGTCCGACCCCCCATATAAAACTAGGGGTCTGACTTCTATACTGGGGGGGTCTGACCCTCCCTTCCTGGGTATGTGACCCTCCCCTTATTTAAGTGTTTTTGGGTCAGTTTAATACCTGGGATCATGATCTCCTTCACGCACTTGGTCCATTTGGCTCAACCATGATGGTTAGACCTGGTTCAAGGTGGTAAGACCGGGTTAGTTTGATACGGGTCTTACAACTCCCCCCTACTTATAAAAATTTTGTTCCCAAAATTGTTCATACCTTCAGAGTCAAATAAATGAGGGTATTGCTTTCGCATAGCATTCTCTTCTTCCCATGTAATTTCTTCCATGTCTTTACTTCTCTAAGTGACCTTAACATAATAGATATCTCGATTGCGTAGTCGTTGAACCTTTCGGCTGGTGATTTCAGTTGGTGTTACTTCAATGGTCAAATCATCAATTAAATCAGGAAAATTTACTGTCAGAACGTGCGTTGGATCCTTGACATACTTCTTCAATAAGAAAATATGAAATACGTCATGCACACTTGACATAGATGGTGGTAGTGCTAACTGGTAAGCCACTTTCCCACGCTTAGCTAAAATCTCATATGGTCCGACATATCTTGGACTTAGTTTCCTTTTTTGTCCGAACCGTTTTAGACCTCGCATAGGCGATACCTTCAAGAATACTTTATCACCCACGACGAACTCAAGATCTCTGCGTCGAGTATCTACATATTGCTTCTAACGATTCTGAGCTGTTCTCACTCTTTCCTTGATAATGTCGACCACTCGACAAGTCTCCTCAACAAATTCTGGTCCAACGATACTACGTTCCCCAACTTCATTCCAAAACAACGGAGTTCGACACTTGCTGCCATACAGTGCTTCATAGGGTGACATCTGTATGGTAGCCTGATAGCTGTTGTTATAAGCGAACTCGATCAGTGGTAACTTTTCATCCCATGATCCTTTAAAATCAATTACACATGCTCGTAGCATATCTTCTAAAATCTGAATTGTACGCTCTGACTATCCATCTATCTGTGGATGGAATGCAGTACTAAACTTCAATGTTGTACCCCTAGCCTTTTGAAATCCTTCCCAAAACTTGGAAGCAAATCGTGGATCTCTATCGGACACAATGCTCACCGGTACACTGTGTAATCGAACAATATTATCCACATACAGTTTTGCTAACCTTTCTAGTGTATACTGAGGTCGTATCGGTATAAAGCGAGCTGTTTTGGTCAGGCGGTCTACAATCACCCAAACTGCGTCAACTACTCGAAGAGTCAATGGTAACCCTGTGACGAAGTCCATAGTGATGCAGTCCCATTTTCATGCTGGTTCCGGTAACGGCTGTAACAGTCCTGCGGGTCTTTGTCATTTAGCCTTTACTTTCTGACAATTCAGGCATTGAGACACGAACTTAGCTACGTCTGCTTTCATTCCTCTCCACCAATATAATTTCTTTAGATCATGATACATTTTTGTACTTCCCGGGTGTATCGAATAGATGGTGGTATGGGCTTCTTTCATCAGTCGGTGTCTAATGTCCACACTTTCTGTTTCGGGTACACATATTCTTCCTTTGTACTTCAATACCTTCTCTTCGTCTAAGGTGAACTCAGGGTTAGTTCTACCTTTTTCGATGTCTTCTTGTACCGTTCTCAGGTAAGGGTCTGATTTGATAGCTGCCTTCACTTCATCAATTATATCCGGTATAATCTTCAATGCAGCGAACATATTGGAAAACCGATGAATGAGCCCTTGGTTGGCTGATCCATCCGTTGTATCTATCACATACTGCTCATTGCCGTGATTGAATACTGTCCAAGTAGTACACATTGCTGCAGTTGTGCTAACCTCTCCTTGAGATTTTATCATTGCCTTTCTGCTCAACGCATCCGCTACTACATTAGCTTTCCCCGGATGATACTGGATATCACAGTCATAGTCTTTCAATAGTTCTAGCCATCTTCTTTGTCTCATATTCAACTCCTTTTGATTAAATAAATAAGTAAGACTTTTATGGTCCGATTTAATCTGGAACTTCTCTCCGTATAGGTAATTTCTCCATATCTTGACAACATGTACTACTGCTGCTAACTCCAAATCATGAGTGGGATAATTTTTCTCATGTGTCTTTAACTGTCTTGAGGCATAAGAAATTACTTGTTCTCCTTGCATAAGCACACATCCTAATCCCAGTCCTGACGCATCAGTGTATAGGGTAAATGGCTGTCCGGGAACAGGAATATTTAAAATCAGAGCGGATATCAATCTGGTCTTTAAGGTTTGGAAGCTCTTCTCACATTTATCCGTCCACACAAACTTTTCACCTTTCTTGGTCAGACTGGTGAGAGGTACGACAATCCGAGAATAGTCTTCCACAAATCGCCAATAATAACCAGCGAGACCCAGAAAACTTTTAATTTCTGCAATGGTCTTTGGTGCTTCCCACTTTACAATAGCCTCGATCTTGCTGGGATCCACTTTGATTCCTTCAGTGGATACTACATGGCCTAGGAAGGCGACTTCACTTAGCCAAAACTCACATTTGGTAAATTTGGCATATAGCTTCTCTTTCCTTAAACGCTGTAGAGTGGCGTTTAGATTCTTAATATGGGTTTCCTTGTCCTTGGAATACACCAATATATCATCAATAAATACAATAACCGACGTATCCAACATATCGTGGAAAACCCGGTTCATAAGTTCCATGAAAGTTGCTGGTGCGTTTGTTAATCCAAAAGACATGACCAAGAATTCATAATGTCCATATCTGGTCCTGAAAGCTGTCTTAGGAATATCACCTTCTTTAATCTTCAACTGAAGGTAGTCTGACCGAAGATCGATCTTAGAAAATACTTTTGCTCCTTGCAACTGATCGAACAAGTCATCGATTCGAGGTAGTGGATATCGATTCTTGATTGTCAGTTTGTTCAGCTCACGATAGTCGATACATAATCGTACGCTACCGTCCTTCTTCTTTACGAATAATACTGGCGCTCCCCATGGTGATATACTGGGTCGAATATAACCCTTGTCTAGTAGTTCTTGTAGTTGTACTTTCAATTCCTTTAGTTCAGTAGGAGCCATTCGATAAGGTGCTTTTGATACTGGTGCGGTTCTAGGTATAAGATCTATCACAAACTCTGTGGCTTGGTCGGGTGGTAATCCTGGTAGTTCCTCCGAAAATACGTCGGGGTAGTCCCGCACGACATCAATATCTTCCATCTGTGGTGCTTCTTTAGTGAGGTCGACCACTGATACTAAATATCTGACTGCTCCCTTCTCAAGGCACTTCTTAGCCTTTAGTGCTGAGAGTATGAGCTTGCGTTTACGGGGAAGTTTGGTTCCCGTAAAACTGAATTCTGCTCCTTCTTTGTCTTTAAATGTTAGCTTCTTTTCGGCGCATAATAGGTTCGTAGAATGCCGAGCTAACCAGTCCATTCCCAAGATGACGTCAAAGTCTACCATCCCAAGTTGGATCAAGGTTGCATCTAAGGTTTTCTCACCAATGAGAACTGGACATGGCCCATAACCTTTTTCTAATTCCACTTCTAACCCCATCAGTGACCGTACAAGTAGTTTGTAGTCTAATGTTTTGATGGGTAAATTCATCTTCTTTCCAAATGACACAGAAATAAAAGAATGAGTAGCTCCTGAGTCAAAGAGTACTCTGGCGGGTATGTCATTTATAGGTACGATACCTGTGATTTATTTTAACTTAGTCTACATGCTCACACAATGTAATACAACTTAAAAGGTTTCAGTCATACCTGTGACCACATCGGGTGATGCGACAGCATCCTCGGATGTAACAACATAAACTCGTCCTTGATGTAGCTGCTTCCTGGGCTTGGGACACTCCCTTGCCATATGCCCCGCTTGGTTGCAGTTAAAACATTTTGGGCCTTCAGTATTTGGCTTTGGCTGATGTTGGGCTACTGGGGTAGTCTTGGGTGCAGTAGTAAAGCCTTGAGCATAGAAGGGTTTGAATGTCTTATTATTCCCTCCGTTATAAGCATTTCCAGCTGGCCTTTTCATACCTCTGTTCTGCGTAAAATAACTCTCCTTCTGGCTCGATTCTATAACTCAAGAAATTTGCACAACTTCATTATATATTTTCTTTTCCAAACATAGAACATGCTCTCTGATGCTCCCTCTAAGTCCCGTGACAAACCTACGGGTCTTAGTATCTTCTTCTTGCATGCTGAGTGGTGCAAAGAAAAATAGCTCCTCAAAACGCTGTTGATATGCATCCACGGACATCTGTCCCTGATATAAACTCAGGAACTCCTTCTCCATAAAATCTTTAAAGCTTCGGGGAAAGTACTTATCGAAGAAAGCTTCTTTATATATAGCCCAGGTCAATAGGGCGTGCTTGGTCAATAGGTATGCCCTGGTAGATTTCCACCAATGATGTGCATCACCTTTTAGCATGAAGGTGGCACATAATACCTTCTCTTCTTCTGTAACAGTCATCATCAGAAAATTTCTCTCTATTTCGTCGATCCAGTGAGCCGGCCAGAGCGGATCAGATGGTTTTCCGTTAAACTCCTTGGGCTTCATCTTTAAGAATCGCTCCACCAGTCGGGAGTGGTCCATTCGATTATGAGGGTATGCCCCAAACATAGGTTGTGGATACTGGTAATTAACTTGAACTGCTTCAGGACCTGGTACTGGAATCTGTGCAGCTGGTGGTTGAGGTGTTTGAGGTGCTGGGTGGTTACCCACCGGTGCTGCACTTGTTTGTCCAGTCGGCATTGGTGTGGCATGTGCTGCCTGAAACATAATTCCCATTGCTGCTTGCATTTGAGCCTATGTGTGTTGCATTTGTTGCAGCTGTTGAGCTAGGTTCATAACCACGGTTGCCAGCTCCGGTGGTGGAGGTGGCAAGTTTGTAGGATTTGTCTAACCCGGATTTACTGGTGGTGCAACCTGCGGATTACCCTGTGCATATATATTTTCTTGGCTGACTTCCTCCACGGGTGGTGGTGGTGGAACTGCGTTTCGGCTTTGCCTGGTTACTCTACCCCCAGCCATGTTTTTCTTCTGATAATGGTGGTGCCTGAAAATCATTAAAATACATGAGGCAATCATTTATACTTCATGTAGATACGCTAACCGATGTTATTTTCAAAATTTTCATATCATTCTGTGAAAAAATACAGTCTTTTCTATGCAGGGTTGATGGTGGGGTCGATGGTATGTTTGACCCTCAGTGTCTGACTCTGGGAAATCACTTATTTTTCCCGAGAGCCGGGGGTCGATATGGGGGTCGATGGGTGTCCGACCCCCAGGTGTGACCCCTGGTTTTTTGTCAGGTTCCCGAGAGCTGGGGGTCGATATGGGGGTCGATGGTCCTGGTCGAATTCTCCGACCCCCGGACCAAAAATCAGATTTTTAAGGTCCGATTCAGAGTTCATTTCCCATTCTTCCTCCTCCATTTCGACTCGTCTCCTTCCCCTGAGTTGCTACAGTGCCAACTCCGCTACATTGGTCATTTTGGTTCCGTGTTTCGACGTCTACATCATTCCTATAGGTATGTCTTCTTACCTTTACCTATTTTTAGGTTTTCTTTTCTAGGTTTTTACCCGTATATCTCATTTTCTTCAAATTAAACTTTTTCCAGCAGTAAAATTTGATTTTTATTGGGGGCTTTTGTTATTGGTGACTCGAGGAACGAAAGCCCTCAAAAATATTTGGGTTTCATCGGTTGGCTATCGAGAAACTTGAATTTTGCTCTTTTTGCCCTAATTTGTCAAAATTTTCCATTTCTCGCAATTTCTTCAAATTGGATTCCATTAGCTAGGATTTCCTACTGTGTGAGTGTTGCAGGATATGTTAGAACCTACGTAAGTCCTCCCGCCCACAAGTATGGGTGAAAAGTGAGGCTTTTGGCCAACTTACGTCGTTATAATGTCCAAATTTTGGATTTTTCTACCCTACTAACATATTATCTGTTTTTTCTTTCTTATTTGTAGATACCATGGCTCGTACCAAAGTACCCAGAGTTTGCGATCCTCTTCGTTTCCGTTCCAATGAAGCCGAGACACAGTATGCCCACTACGCTCGCAAGAAAGTAGAGGGAGGTCGTAAGGTGAACTTGGCTGAGTTAGCCCTGTTCAATGTGGAGAGAGCATTTGGTGATATGGGATGGCTCCCTGTCATCACTTACGATGCGTGTATCCGTCCGGATTTGGTACGCCAGTTCTATTGTAACCTCCAGGTGGTGGGGGATTACAATGATGTTGAGAGGGGTGATGAGCTGCGCATCAAGAGTTACGTCAAGGGGGTTGACATTTCATTCGATTATCGACAGTATTGGGCATTTCCTATGCTAGCCCCATGGTTTTTTGTGCCCCTGGAGAGCCCCTGTTCTTCTCTCTTCAGATGAGGGCCGAGATCGATAGTCAGGTCATCCGACCTGATCGCTGGCAGATGAGAGCATGCTATCTGCGTTCTGATCCACGGGTATACTGCAAGATCATACAGCATAACCTGATACCGCAGAGTGGTCATTACGAGAGGGTCTCCCAGCTGACCCAATATCTCCTATATTGTATATGCACTAGGTAGCCCGTCTGCCTTCCATACATCATTATGCGTACTATGATCAGTGCCACGTTGCCCAGTCACACCGGTAACTTTCCTTACGGACGCATGATCACTACCTTGCTTACCCGCCTGGGGGTTGACTTAGTGGATGAGATGATTCAGGAGAAATCCTTCTCATCGCCTCTAGATTGGAGGCTATTTGCAAGATGGGCATGCGGGATGCCCAGGTCAGCGATGAGGAGAGGAACGCGATGGTGGGTGCTCGCACTCGCGTAGAGATAACTGACGCTGAGGGAGCAGCAGCAGCCGCTGGAGTTCATAGGGAGCCTGCTAATGATGATGACCGTCTATACATGGATGTGGACTCCACACAACCTCCTTCACCTACACATGCTGCTGGAGCTAGTACATCTTACGCGGCTGGTCCTTCACATGCGGCTGGTCCTTCACACCCACCTTCTGATATGATGGGGATATTGCATGAGATCAGAGAGGCTCAGCGCAGATCTGATCTGAGGATGGGGGAGTTATTAGATGCTCAGCGTGTGAGAGTGGATAAGCTACTAGACGCCCAGCGCATATCAGACATGAGGATGGAAGAGCTCATAGATGCTCAGCGCCGATCAGATATACGGATGGAGGAGGATTTTGGGTGCTCAGCGCGGGACTGATCAGCGGGTTGCTGATCTTACAGCTAGTCTTCAGATGACCCAGACTCAGATAGCCTGGTTGACTAGAGTCTACGCTGAGGATTATGACAGAGATCGTAAGGCACCGCCTCCTCCTTTACCTCCAGCTTCATGATTGTATTCATTTCCTTTCATTGTACTACAAAGTAACTGTCCGAGTTGTGGACTGTACTCTGCTTTAGCTATTTATATACGTTTGTTTCTCTTTCATTGTATTTAATATTGTTTCCCCTTTAATAGATGCATTATTCTCTTTTCAAATTTGGTCTCAAACATCACTTGTGCTTAGAGTGTGTTAATATTACAGTTTTTACTTTTATCCTATCTCAGTTCACAATTTGACGTGAAAGTATGCTAGGTTAGCGGACACGGCCTGAGATGCTCTGATACCAAGTTGTCACACCCCAATTCCACACTCTTTAGAATGGCGCTAGCAAACCAACGGTTCAAACAGGATCTCGGACAGACGATATCCGTTTTATCTAAACCTCATACATCCACATTCATAATCAGAATAAATACACAACAGCGGAAGTCTTATAGTAAAATGAACTAAAAATCTACTGTGATATTAATATTTAAATAGCAAATTATTCGGTGTCAACTAAGACATAAATAAATATCAAATACATGTCTTTACTAAATCCAAATAATGAAAATAACATCTAATCGAATACACATTAGTTGCACTCGCAAGAGGAGTCATGCGTATCCACTTCATCTTCAACTTCCATCGCCGCCATGTGCCAGTACACTGAAGCATTGACATAATCTTCGATGATAGTACCTACAACATCAACTAAAAAAATATTCGACGTCGAGGGAGTGAGCACACATCATGGCTCAGTGAGCAAACAAAACAATGCAACAATACATATGCATGCAATCAATTCATATCTTTGGTCTGGTTTAAAGTTTACAATATGCAATAGAAAGGTTTGGGTGGTCAAAGGTTAACGTTTATTGACCCCTCCTCTATACACAAGTGTGTGACGCCACCCGAAGATAACGTTTATCGTCGACTCACAAGCAGTCAATTCATGAACATTGTACAACAAAGGTTAATGTTTATTGCTGTACATTGCCATACCAACACGTAAGCCCCTGTTGGCGAGGGCTTGCAAACTGGGCTCGCAACTAACCAATCCTAATGCCAAACAGTGTATCCAAGGCCTCACCCCAGGATCCCTCAGAACATCCATAGAGATAGAGCTAAGGCCCCCCGATAGAGTCAGAGACTACAAGGACCGAGACCACCTCCCCTGATACTCTACGACGTAATAGTTCTGCTAAAATAATGGCGATACGACGATGCTAATGCACAAGACTTGAGTTAGAGATAGAGCTAAAGTGCTGAGGCCCAGCCTATGACACCCCCCTGATACTCGCTCGCATCAAGTACACCAACCACACACATACATTCACATGCCTATTCCTATCATCATCATCATTATCATGTTATAAACAATAAAGAAAATATGCATGAACATTAAATAGAAATATCGGATGACATGTTGAATGCACATTATAAGCATGTTCGCCTAGAATCAAGCATAGCATTAGACTCAAGAAATAAAACAGTTTATTATTAATCAATTAGTTAAGAGTCTTGTTTCCTCACCTTAGCTTGTTAGTGGATCCTCTTTCAAGCTTTAAAATCACCTTTACATTGTTATTATATTGCTAGAGAACCTAACAAAGTCGATAGAATTTAATTAGAATTAATTCTGAATTTAAAAACGATGCTGTTAATTGGGGGTCGGAGCTAGGGTCTGAGTTATGATCGACCCTGGGTGCGACCACCCCTATTCTGGGCTTCCCGAACACTGGGGATCGATGCTCAGGGTCTGGTAGGGTCGATTGGCCATCGACCCCCCATGCGACTCCCTGTGGGTTTTGTCGATTTTTCTTCCTTCAGCCCATTCTTCATGTTTGGGGTCCTATGGCTTGCTCCTACAGTCCATTCCACACATGTTCTATGGCCTAGAACCATGATTCATCTACCTATATGGCTTTCATGATTTCCCCCATGGTTTTCCATGAAAATCTAACCATGGGTTAGTGGTTTGGGTTTCTCCGAGATCATACCCTCTTCATTATCTACTCTAAGGTCTTTAGAAACTCATGGAAATAGTATCCACACCTGAGAAGGTTACTCCTTCTTTGCAACTCTTCTCCTTTTGCTTTTTTCTCTTCTTCTTCTCTTCCTTCTCTTCTCTTTCTCTCAATTCAATTAGGGTTCTTAAAGGAGTGAAAGAGGCTTAGGGACATCCTATTTATAGAGTAAAAACTCCTAAAACAAGTCCCATTGAGATTAGGAAGGAATCCCATTGAAATTAGGAAAGTTTCCTAATTTCTGCTTTTACCGAGTACTGGGGGTCGATAGGTCCATAAAATGTCCGACCCCCCATATAAAACTGGGGGTCTGACTTCTATACTGGGGGTGTCCGACCCTCCCTTCTTGGGTATGCGACCCTCCCCTTATTTAAGTGTTTTTGGGTCAGTTTAATACCTGGGATCGTGATCTCCTTCATGCACTTGGTCCATTTGGCTCAACCATGACGGGTAGACCTGGTTCAAGGTGGTAAGACCGGGTTAGTTTGATACTGGTCTTACATATCCAACCCTAAAAGACCACAGGATCGACCACATGCCCTCGGGAAGTTCCAGGGAGGGTGTGGTCGCATGTAGGGTCAAATGGTATCCGACCCCACCTGCAACCCTACACCCTGGGGTCGCAGAAACTACTACCCTAGGTGCTACCCTACCTGCGACCCTACAGGTTCTGTTAGTATAAATCTATTAGAATTAATTTTAATTAAAATCTATCGACTTATTAGATCTTTCTAGTGATTTAAAAGTGATTCATAAAGCTTGAACGAGGATCTATGCTCAATCAAAGGTGAGGGAACAAGACCTAAACTAATTGGCTAATAATAAACTATTTTTGTTTATTGAGTCCAATACCATGAATGATTTTATGTTTGTATGATTGTAATATGCATATCACATGTCATCCACTTTTTCTGTTATTACTGTTCTTGCATATTTAATTTTTATTTATTTATAATATGAGGTTGATGATGATGCTAGGAATAGGCATGTGAATGTTTGTGTATGGTTAGTGTACTTGATGCGAGTGGGGCATTAGGTAGGGGGAGGACACGATATTGTGGTTCAACCTGGTCACCAGACTCTAGCTCTATCTCTACTCAAGTCTTGTCCACTGACATCGTCGTATCGCCATTACCTTAGCAGAACTATTACATCGTAGGGCATAAGGGGAGGTAGTTTTGGACCGTGTAGTCTCTGACTCTGTCGGGGGGCCTTTGCTCTATCTCTATGGATGTATTGAGGGATGCTGGGGTGAGGTCTTGGATACATTGTTTGACACTAGGATTGGTTAGTTGCGAACCCAGTTTGCAAGCCATCGCCAACAAGGGCTTACGTGTTGGTATAGGTAGAGTATCAGGGGAAGTGTGATGCGGTGCGGTCCTAAGCACTTTAGCTCTATCTCTATTCCATGGTGGGTGTATGTGGGGGCAGCAATGGTGTTTGATCAATTGGGCAGTTCCACACATTCGTGTATAGAGGTGTGGCGGCCACCTATCCTTTCTATAGCACATTGCAAACTTATGAACCAGACCAAAGATATGAATTGAATGCATGCATATGTTTGTTGCATTGTTTTGTTTGCTCACTGAGCCGTGATGTGTGCTCACCCTTTCGACGTCGAATATTTTTAGTTGATGATGCAGGTACCACCGTAGATGATTATATAAATGCTCTGATGTATGGACATGCGGCGGCGATGGACGCTGAAGTTATGATGGAGTCACATGATTCGTCATGCGAGTGCAACTCTTGTGTTTTCGATTAGATTTTCATTTAAATTATTCAGACGATGTAAATATTAAATTATTTTATTTTATGTCTTAGTATTTTTGAAGATAATTGAATATTTTATTTATGTTATCATCTTTAGACTCTCAGTTCATTTAATATTAAAGACTTTCGGTATCGTGTATTTATTCTGATTTTAGTTGTGGATGTGTATGGTTTAAGCAAACGGACACAGCGTATTCAAGATCCTGGTTGAACCGTTGGTTTATTGACTGTTCATCACATCATTCTGAATAGTATGGAATTGGGGTGTGACAATAAACCTAGACGAGAAGCGGCTGCAGCCAATTATATACTCATTGATCAGTTTTTAGGGTGATGTAGTAAAAGTAAAAGGCGGAATAATACTCGAGACCCGAGTAAGAACCAAGCCTAACAGGAGAACATACCGAGCATCTTACCTAGTAGTGGATGTACCTTTGAGCCACAATGTAATCTTGGGCCTCTCGGGACTCAAACAACTGAGAGGTTTCATCCAAATTGGGTCCCAGCTACAAGGCAAACAAAGGGAAAATTAAATAAAGTTCCTCAAAGAAAACCTTGATGTGTTCGCTTGGTTAGCAACAGATATGCCATGAATATAGAGAAACCTGATGGAACATCGACTGGCAGTCGACCCTAAATTCAGGCCAGTTCACCAAAAGAAGAGAAACTTTGCCCCTGAGCATGAAGTTGCAATCAAAGAGGAGGTAGATAAATTGCTCGCTACTAGGTTCATCAAGGAAGTCAAGTACACCGAATGGGCTTCAAATGTAGTGATGGGGAAAAAGGCCAACGAAAAATGGTGAATTTGTATCGATTATTTGGATCTCAATAAAGCTTGCCATAAAGACTACTACCTTTTCCCTAAAATTGATAGGTTAACCGATGCGACGGCCGACCATGAAATGTTAATTTTCATGGATGCCTACTCGGGGTACAATCAGATAAGAATGTACGAGTCAAACAAAATCAATACAGCTTTTGTCACCAGCAGCGGACATTATTTCTACAAGGCAATGCCTTTCGGCCTCAAAAATGAGGGAGCAACCTATCAAAGGTTGGTAAACAAAGTTTTCGAAAACCATATCGTTCGGAACATGAAAGTCTATGTGGATGATTTTTTAGTAAAAAGTAATAAAGACACCAGCCACATAGACTGTAAGACCCGTACTCCACTAACTTGGTCTAACCGTGCCGTGCCAGGTCTTCCCATCATTCCTGGACCATGTGGACCGAGCATGTGAAGATAGATCACAAACTAGGTATGAGAATTGAGTTAAAAACACTAAAAACATACCTAAGGTCGCATGCCTGGGTAGGTATGGTCGACCGTAAGGAAGGGGACCAAAAATCTCAAATCCAAAACCCCACAGTCAATGATTTCGACCCTACGATCGATGGTTTATGTGATCGTATGATCGACCGTGAGAACCCAGATCAGACTCCGAGTTTTGAAAACTTTCCTAAACTAAGGGATTGCTTTCCTAATTGAAAGAGGACTCTATATGGAGAGTTTTCCTCTATATAAAGGACGTCCCTCAACCCTTTTTTCACGCTTTTAGAACATTAGTAAACCCTAGAGAAAGAGAAGGAAGAGAAGGAAGAGAAGGAGAAGAAGAAAAAGCTAAGGAGAAGAATTTTCTGAGAAGAGATTGGCTCTCTATCACAGGCAAAGGTATGAGACGAATCTCTGGAGATGTAAACTCTAAGGAAAAAGACTTCTATGGAGGAAAGACAATATCAACCGATTATGATCTATGTGATTTCCTTGAGAAAATCCCAAGGAGAACCATGAGGTGTGAATTTGATGATTAGGGTTGATAAGAAATTACTAATGATGAGCACAGGATGACCTTAGAATAAATCCCATTGAATATCAGAAGAATTGACCCAGGAAGAACTCGAATTTCATGTAAACTGTGACCAGAAATCTCAAGGTTGCAGCTACAGTCGACCATAGCATGATCAGTATGACCAGAAGATTGACCATAGGCATTCAGAAAGATTTCAGAAATCATATGGTCGCAGTTACGGTCGCACCATATGTGACCGTAGGGTATCGACCGTAGACAGTAAGGTCGATACAACATGAGACCATAGGACCAATCAGACACCTATCAATGCTCTGTTTTGATTTTCGACTACTGTAACATGTCACATATGAACCCTAACTTAAATTCATATAACTTTTAGGTTGTTAAATCAATTCAAAGAGAATTTCAAGGCTTAGAAGGACATCGAGAATTGCTAACAGGTGAGGGAACAAAACCTAAACTAATTGGATAATAACAGACTGTTTATTTTATTGAGTCCAATGCCATGATTGATTCTATGTGTTTATGCTTGTAATGTGCATCTCACATGTCATCCAATATTCCTGTTATTACTGTTCATGCATATTTAATTATGTTTATTTATAACATGATGATGATGATGATGCTAGGAATAACCATGTGAATGTATGTGTGTGGTTGGTGTGTTGGATGTGAGTGGAGCATCAGGGGGAGGATGTGGCGTGGTGGTATTTGACCTCGTCACCAGAATCTAGCTCTATCTATACATAAGTCTTGCCCACTAACATCGTTGTATCGCCATTACTTTAGCAAAACTATTACGTCGTAGGGCATCAGGGGTGGTGGTCTCGGACCGTGTGATATCTGACTTAGCCATGGGCCTTAGCTCTATCTCTATGGACGTATTGAGGGATACTAGGGTGAGGCCTTGGATACACTGTTTGGCATTAGGATTGGTTAGATGCGAGCCCAGTTTATAAGCCCTCGCCAATAGGGGCTTACGTGTTGGTATAGGTAAGGCATCAGGGGAAGTGTTGGCGGTGCTTGATCCGTACACTTCAACTCTATCTCTATTCCATGGTGGGTGCATGTGGGACGACAATGGTGTTTGATCCATTGGGCAGATTCATACACTCCTGTATAGAGGTGCGGCGGCCACCAAACCTTTCTATAGCACATTGTCAAACTTATAAACCAGACCAAAGATATGAATTGAATGCATGCATATGTTTGTTGCATTGTTTTGTTTGCTCACTAAGCCGTGATGTGTGCTCACCCTTTCGACGTCGAATATTTTTAGTTGATGATGCAGGTCCTACCATTGAAGAATATATGAATGCGCTGACATATGGACATGTTGCTGCGATGGATATGGAAGCTGAAGAAGATGCACATGATTCATCATGCGAGTGCAACCAATGTGCTTTTGCTTAAGTTTAGTTATAATTTGAACATCAGATAAGTAATTGATTATTTATGTTTATGTCTTGTGGTTTGGAGATAATTGGATTAAATACTTTTCTATCACTGTTAGACTCTCAGTTCATTATCTATAAGACTTTCTCTTATTTGTTTATTACCTCTGATTATTAATGTGGAATGTGTGTGTGGTTTGATATGGTGGGTACCACCCATGAGAGATCCGGGGTGAACCGTTGATTTATTGGCCGATCATCACACTATTCTGGTTAGACCTAAATTGGGGTGTGACAACTTGGTATCAGAACATCTTAGGTTCTACCCATTGACCTAAGTACTTCCACATGAGTCATGAACTAAGTGAGGATAAAATTTAAAAGCTGTAATAAGAACACATCGTAAGCACTTGTGTTGTATGAGACCTAAACTAAGAAAAATGATAATGCACATATGTAAAGGAGAAACAATTTATATATATATAGAAACAAGACAAATGTACATCAAATTAGAGTACAGTCCATAATCCGGACAGTTACTCTGTAGTATAAAAAGGAAAAAGATATAAAGGGAAATCATCGAGTTGGAGGTGCTGGAGGAGGAGGAGGTGCCTCACGATCTCTATCATGGTCCTCAGCATATACTCTAGTGAGCCAGGCCACCTGAGTCTGAGTCGCTCGAAGACTAGCTGCCAGATCCGCTACCCACTGGTCTGTAGAGCGCTGGGCATCTAGAAGCTCTCCTACTCTCCCATCGGTCACGCGCTGAGCCTTTTTAATCTCACGTAACAGCCCCATCATGTCATCCTGTAATGGGCTTGAAGGGACAGCTGAATGAGAAGCCCTAGAAGGGCCAGCTCCAGTATATGTTGTGGCAATGGAGGAGGGATGGCAACCACATCTATGTACATCTGATCATCATCCTCCTCATCATCACCCTCGTGTGCCACTGATGCTGCTGCTGCTGCCGCCTCTGCATCTATTGCCGCTACCCGAGTGAGAGGACATCTCGTTGCATTCCTCTCATCATCATTGACATGTATCTCTCTCATGCCCATCCTGCTGATGGCCTCCCAATCAATGTCAGTTGAGAAGGTGTCCTCAACGATCCTCTCATCCACTAAGTCCACATGTAAACGAGCGAGCAAGGTGGAGATCAGCCACCCATAAGGCAAGTTACCTCTCGAGTCAGGGAAAGTAGCTCTGAACATAGTCCGAAGAATAATGTATGGGAGACAGATAGGCTGCCTAGTATAGATACAATACAGCAAGTACTGAGTCAGCTGTGAGATCATCTCATAATGTTCGCCTTGGGGAATCAGATTATACAGGATAATCTTGCAGTAGACACGTGGCTCTGGATGCAGGTTGACTGCTTTTACCTCCCAGCGATCATCTCGAAGAATCTGACTATCTATTTCTGCATGCATCTATGTAGACAAAAACTGTGGCTCTCTGAGTGCACAGTAAACCAACTGTCCATCATTGGAGATACCTAGGAGATCAGTCAACTCCTGACAGTTGAAAGAAATCGGAACCCCTTTCATCTAGCTGGGGATCTGAAGCTCTCTGCCCATATCTACATCCTCTAGGTCACCCTCTACCTGAAGGTGACAGTAGAACTACTTAACCAAGTCCGGGCGAGTGCAAGCCTCGTATAAGATCACTAGAAGCCAGCCCATATTGCTAAATGCCCTCTCCACATCAAACAGGGCTAAGTGGGCTAGGTTCACACACCGACCCCCTTCAACAGACCTGAAGCGAAGTGGGTCATGAACTCGAGGAACTTTGGTGTGAACCATGATAGCTGTAAGAAAAGAAAATAAGGAAACAAGTTAAATAAATTTAAAAATTTGACAACATAACGACTTAAAATGGAAAAAACCTCACTTTTCACCCAAACATTTGGGCAGGAGGACTTACATAGGTCCCAAACCATCCTGCAATGCAGATCCAATCGGAAATTTTAACTAGGTAGGTCGAATTTGAAAATTTTTGACAGTTGGGCAAAAACCCCAAAATTTAGGTCAAAAATGAAAATTTTCAAGTTTCTACTAAACTAACCGATGAAACTCAAATTTTCTTGAGGGCTTTCATCCATTGGGTGGCTAATAGCAAAAGCCCCTAATAAAAATTAATTTTTTACGATTAGAAAAATATTAATTAGAAGAAACCCTACAAATGGCAAAAACCCTAGGTATGAAAGCTTAAAAATAAAAGGGAATAGAGAACATACATTATGGAACAGAATGTAGGTCGTAAATCGAAGTAAAAATCACCAAGTTTGTATGGTCGACACTGTAGCAACTCACTGGTGGCGAGTTGAGTAGAGATCGTAAGAGGAAGAAGGAGAATGAGAGGGAAAACACTCGAAAATAGGCTTTAGAAACTGATTTTGGATCTTATGGTCGCACAATTCTACCCAAACCATCGACCGTAGGATCGACTGTATGATCGACCATAGGGTCTCGGTAAGTTTCCAGGGATGTGATGGTCGCACCTATGGTCGCACAACATGCGACCGTAGGCCATCGATCGACCTACTGTTGTCTGCATTTGATTCTGCTTGAACTTTTGCCTATTGATTTTGTTTTTCTCTCGTCTTCCATTGTGAGACTAACCCAATACTACCATCATATCTTGTCTCACATGTATAGCCTTTCAAAGTACCATTTAACCAAGAGTTTAAATGGCTGGATGCAGAGTAAGTAGAAGGAGATAAAATACAAACCCATCTTCACCACCTATGGAGACTAATGATAATGAGGGTCAGCAAGGATAAGAAGGAAATATTGGAACTCAAAATGCTACACCTCAGAATGTGCACACCTAAGCCAACCCAACCAACCTACCTGCACCACCTACAGATTTGGCTATTGCGGTGATGAATTTAGCACAACAATTGCAGCAAATTGAGTAAATGCAAGTCAACATGCAAGCTGCTATGGGAATTACTTTTCCAGCTGCAAACATAACCTCTCCACCTGCAGGACAAGCTAGTACGGCACCTGGTGGTAGCAACACTGTACCCCAAGCACCGCAAACACTAGCAGTATAAGGCTAAGTGCCAAACCCTGAAGCACCGCAAGGCGGGTATAACCAAGAAAATTATCAGTACCAACTATCTATGTATGGAGCATATGCACAGTATCAGCTTGATCACTCCAGATCGAGCATTTTCTGAAGTTGAAGCCAAAGGAATTTATAGGCAAGCCATCAGATCCGTTATGGCAAGCTCACTGGATCGATGAGATGGAAAAAAACTTTATGATGACGACTATAAATGAAGAAGAGAAGGTATTATGTGCCACATTTATGTTGAAAGGTGACGCACACCACCGGTGGAAATCTACTCAGAGTTATCTGTTGACAAAGTACGTCCAACTGACCTAGGCTATCTATAAAGAAGCTTTCTTCGTGAAGTATTTTCCCAGGAGTTTTAGAGGTCAAATGGAAAAGGAGTTTCTGAGTCTGTATCAGGGACAGATGACTGTAGACGCATATCAACAGCGTTATGAAGAACTATTTTTCTTTGCTCCCTCTAGCATGCAAGAGGAAAATATCAAAACCCGAAGGTTCATCATGGGACTTAGGGGAAGCATCCGTGAGCATGTATTAGGACTAAAAAAGAAGATTTATAATGAAACTGTACAGATTGCTCGAGTATTGAAATCGAGCTAGAGGGAATGTTATTTTGCTCAAAACAGAGGTATTAAAAGGCCTAACGAAAACTCATACAACGGAGGGAACTCAAAGACATTTAAACCCTTCCATACTCAAGGCTTCAATGCTGCAGCCAAGACTACTCCGACAGCCCAAACTCAACAGAAGCAAAGTAGTGCTGAAGTTAAATGCTTTAACAGTGATCAAGTAGGACATTATTCAAGAGAGTGTCCTACGCCAAGGAAGCAGCTACAACAAGGAAAGTTTTATGCAGTTACATCTGTGGATGCTACTTCACTGCCTGATGTGGTCACAGGTATGACCTGAACCATTCGTTTTGTACTACCTAATGTGAGCATGCAGACTAAATTAAATCAAATCACAGGTTTCGTAACTATTAATGGCTTATCCGCCAAAATACTCTTTGACTCTAGAGCTACTCATTCTTTTATATCTGTGTCATTTGGAAAGAAGTTAAATCTACCCCTCGGACCTTTAGACTACAAACTGCTTGTACGATCACCTATGGGATTAGAAGTGGAACTAGACAAAGGTTATGGACCATGTCCAGTTCTTATCGGCGAGAAGATTTTGGATGCAACCTTAATTCAACTTGAGATGGTAGACTTTGACGTTATCTTTGGAATGGATTGGTTAGCTCGGCACTCCACAAACCTATTATGTGTAGAAAAGAAATTGACATTTAAAGACATGGAAGTAGTAGAGTTTAGTTTTACGGGAACCAAACTTTCCTAAAAACGAAAACTCATTCTCTCTACATTGAAGGAAAGAAAATGCCTCGAAAAAGAGAAATTGGGTATCTAGTATCTATGGTCGACTTCACCAAGAAAGCACCACGAGTGGAGGCTATTGAAGTTGTGCATGAATTTTTGGATGTATTTCTTGAGGAACTACCAAGACTACTACCCAACCGAGCGAATGAGTTCGTTATAGATCTTATACCCAGAGCCACACCAGTATCTAAAGCACCTTATCAAATGGCTCCTA
Organism: Protea cynaroides; assembly: GCA_028583415.1. Classification (NCBI taxonomy): domain Eukaryota; kingdom Viridiplantae; phylum Streptophyta; class Magnoliopsida; order Proteales; family Proteaceae; genus Protea; species Protea cynaroides. The sequence goes on along the minus strand of CM053276.1, from coordinate 93,079,979 downwards.
CTGAACTGAAGGAACTGAAGGTATAATTACAGGAATTACTGGACAAGGGTTATATTAGACCCAACATATCACCGTGGGGAGTGCCAGTATTGTTCATGAAAAAGATGGACGGTAGCATTCGACTGTGTATAGATTATCGGGAATTGAATAAGCTTACAATCAAGAATCGATACTCGTTGCCTCGGGTCGATGACTTGTTCGATCAGTTGCAAGGTGCCAAAGTGTTCTCCAAAATTGATCTTCGATCTAATATACCATCAGTTGAAGATTAAGGAAGGTGATATTTCGAAGACAGCATTCAAAACTAGATATGGACATTATGAATTTTTAGTCATGTTTTTTGGATTAACTAATGCACCCGTAATTTTTATGGAACTCATGAATCGGATATTCCATGATATGTTGGATAAGTCAGTTATTGTATTTATTGACGATGTACTAGTCTACTCCAAGGACAAAGAAACTCATGTCACAAATCTAAGAGCCGCTTTGTAGTGACTAAGAAAAGAGAAGCTTTACGCAAAATTTACAAAGTGTGAGTTTTGGCTAAATGAAGTTGCTTTCTTAGGCCATGTTATATCTGCTGAAGAAATTAGAGTGGATCCTAGCAAGATTGAAGCCATTGTGAAATGGGAAGCGAAATGGGAAGCACCTAAGAATGTTGCAGAAATCAGAAGTTTCTTAGGTTTAGTTGGTTACTATCGACGATTTGTGGAAGATTACTCTAGAATCGCCGTATCTCTCACTAGTCTGATAAAGAAAGGAGAAAAGTTTGTTTGGACTGATAAATGTGAAGAGTGTTTTCAAACATTGAAGGCTAGATTGATATCAGCTCCCATCATGACTATTTCGATACCAGGACAACCATTTACCTTGTACACCGATGTGTCTAGGTTAGGTTTAGGTTGTGTGCTTATGCAAGGAGAATAAGTAATTGCGTATGCCTCAAGACAACTGAAGACACATGAGAAGAACTATCTCACTCATGACTTGGAATTAGCAGCAGTAGTACACGCTGTTAAGATATGGAGACATTATTTGTATGAGAGAGAAATTTCAAATTAAATCAGATCATAAGAGTCTCACTCATCTTTTTAATCAGAAAGAGTTGAACATGAGACAAAGAAGATGGTTGAAATTATTGAAGGACTATGATTGCGATATCCAGTATCATCCAGGAAAAGCTAATGTAGTTACTGATGCACTAAGCAGGAAAGCAATGACAGAATCCCAAGAGGAAGCTAGTGCAAATGTTGTAGCGTGTGTCACAGGGAGAGTATTTAATTATGGTAAAGAGTAGTTCGTGATTGATATTCCAGATGAATCAACTGACCAAGGGTTTATTCATCTATTCTCAAACATGTTTGCTACATTGAAGATTGTACCTGATCTATTAGATGAAGTAAAAGCCGCTATTAAATCTGACCCTTATCTGAGAACGGTGCAAGAAGACCTCGAAAAAGGTAAGACTACTCCTGAGTTCACCTTGGACGTTGAAAAGGTACTAAGATACAAAGGAAGGGTATGTATTTCCAAAAATAAAGAGTTGGATATTAGACACAGACTAATGAAGGAAGCTCACACCACCGCTTATTTGGTACATCCTGGAAGTACAAAGATGTATCATGATCTGAAGAAACTATATTGGTGGAGAGGAATGGAAGCGAATGTAGCTAAATTTGTGTCTCAATGCTTGAATTTTCAACAGGTAAAGGCTGAAAGGCAAAGACCTACAGGATTGTTGGAGCCACTGCCAGAACCAGCATGGAAATGGGACTGCATCACTATGGACTTCGTCACCGGGTTACCATTGACTCCCCGAGTAGTTGACGCGGTCTGGGTGATTGTGAATCGTTTAACTAAGACAGCTTGTTTCATAGCTATACGACCTCAGTATATCCTAGAGAGGTTAGCTAAGCTTTATGTAGATAATATTGTCCGATTACATGGTGTACCTGAAAGCATTGTGTCCGACAGAGACCCACGCTTTACCTCAAAGTTTTGGGAAGGATTACAGAAGGCTATGGGTACCACATTGAAGTTTAGTACTGCATTCCATCATCAGACAGACGGACAGTCGGAGCGTACTATTTAGATTTTAGAAGACATGCTTCGAGGTTGTGTTATTGATTTCAAAGGATCATGGGATGAGAAATTACCATTGATTGAGTTCGCTTATAACAACAGCTATCAAGTAACTATACAAATGTCACCCTATGAAGCACTGTATGGTAGGAAATATCGAACTCTTTTGTTTTGGAATGAAGTTGGAGAACGGAGTATTGTTGGACCAGAATTTGTTGAAGAGACTTGTCGAGTAGTCGACATTATCAAGGAAAGAGTCCGAATAGCTCAGAACCGTCAGAAGCAATATACAGATAATCGACGGAGAGATCTTGAATTCACCATAGGTAATAACGTATTTCTGAAAATATCTCCTATGCGTGGTTTGAAAAGGTTTGGACAGAAGGAAAAGTTATGTCCCAGATATATTAGACCTTATGAAGTTCTACATAGACGTGAAAAAGTAGCATATCAGTTAGCACTACCACCGTCCATGTAAAGTGTACATGATGTATTTCATATCTCATTACTGAAGAAGTACGTCAAAGATCCAACACACGTGTTAACAACGGATCCACCAGATTTGAATGAAGATTTGACGTTCGAAGTAGTACCTTTTGAGATTACTAGCCGGAAGGTGCAACGTCTTCGCAACCATGACATTTACTATGTTAAGGTTACTTGGAGAAGCCAAAATGTAAAAGAAGTTACATGGGAAGAAGAGAAAAGCAATATCCTCACCTATTCGACTTAGAAGGTATGTGTAAATTTTGAGGATGAAATTTATATAAGAGGGGGAGAGTTGTAAGACCCACACTCCACTAACTTGGTCTAACCATGTTGTGCCACGTCTTTCCATCATTCTTTGACCAAGTTGACCAAGCGTGTGAAGATAGATCACAAACCAGGTATGAGAATCGAGTTAAAAACACTAAAAACATACCTAAGGTCGCATGTCTGGGTAGGTATGGTCGAACATAAAGAAGGGGACCAAAAATCTAAAATCTAGAACCCCACGGTTGATGATTTTGACCATACGATCAACGATTTATGCGATCGTATGATCGACTGTGAGAACCCAGATCAGACTCCGAGTTTTGGAAACTTTCCTAAACTAAGGGATTGCTTTCCTAATTGAAAGAGGACTCTATACGAAGAGTTTTCCTCTATATAAAGGACATCCCTCAACCTTTTTTTTCACTCTTTTAGAACATTAATAAACCCTAGAGAAAGAAAAGGAAGAGAAGGAGAAGAAGAAAAGGCTAAGGAGAAGAATTTGCTGAGAAGAGATTGGCTCTCTATCACAGGCAAAGGTATGAGACGAATCTTTGGAGATGTAAACTCTAAGGAATAAGACTTCTATGGAGGATAAACAATATCAACCAATTATGATCTATGTGATTTCCTTGAGAAAATCCCAAGGAGAACCATGAGGAGTGAATTTGATGATTAGGGTTGATAAGAAATTATTAATGATGAGCATAGGATGACGTTAGAATAAACCCCATTGAAGATCAGAAGAATTGACCGAGGAAGAACTCGAATTTCATGTAAACTGTGACCAAAAATCTCAAGGTCACAGCTACAGTCGACCATAGCATGATTAGTATGACTAGAAGATCGACTATATGCATTCAAAAATATTTCAAAATCATATGGTCGCAGTTACGGTCGCACCATATGCAACCGTTGGGTATCGACCGTAGACAGTAAGGTCGATACAACATGAGACCATAGGACCAATCAAACACCTATCAATGCTCTGTTTCAATTTTCGACTACTGTAACATGTCACATATGAACCCTAACTCAAATTCATATAACTTTTAGGTTGTTAAATCAATTCAAAGAGAATTTCAAGGCTTGGAAGGACATCGAGAATTGCTAACAGGTGAGGGAACAAAACCTAAACTAATTGGATAATAACATACTATTTATTTTATTGAGTCCAATGCCATGATTGATTCTATGTTTATGCTTATAATGTGAATCTCACATGTCATCCAATAATCCTGTTATTACTGTTAATGCATCTTTAATTATGTTTATTTGTAACATGATGATGATGATGATGCAAGGAATAGGCATGTGAATGTATGTGTGTGGTTGGTGTATTGGATGCGAGTGGAGCATCAGGAGGAGGACGTGGCGTGGTGGTCTTCGACCTTGTAACCAGACACTAGCTCTATCTCTACTCAAGTCTTGCCCACTAACATCATCATATCGTCATTACCTTAGCAGAACTATTACGTCGAAGGGCATCAGGGGAGGTGGTCTCGGACCGTGTGATCTATGACTCTGTCGGGGGCCTTAACTCTATCTCTATGGATGTATTGAGGGATACTGGGGTGAGACCTTGGATGCACTATTTGGCATTAAGATTGGTTGGATGCAAACCCAGTTTACAAGCCCTCGCCAATAGGGGCTTACGTGCTGGTATGGGTAAGGCATCAGGGGAAGTGTTGGCGGTGTTTGATCCGTACACTTCAACTCTATCTCTATTCCATGGTGGGTGCATGTGGGACGATAATGATGTTTGATCCATTGGACGGATTCACACACTCGTGTATAGAGGTGCGGAGGCCACCAAACCTTTCTACAACACATTGTAAACTTATAAACCAGACCAAAGATATGAATTGAATGCATGCATATGTTTGTTGCATTATTTTGTTTGCTCACTGAGCCGTGATGTATGCTCACCCTTTCGAAGTCGAATATTTTTAGTTGATGATGCAGGTCCAACCATTGAAGAATATATGAATGCGCTGACATATGGACATGTTGCTGCGATGGATATGGAAGCTGAAAAAGATATGCATGATTCATCATGCGAGTGCAACCAATGTGTTTTTGGTTATGTTTAGTTATAATTTGAACATCGGATATGTAATTGATTATTTATTTTTATGTCTTGTGGTTTGGAGATAATTGGATTAAATACTTATTTATCACTGTTAGACTCAGTTCATTATCTGTAAGACTTTTGCTTATTTGTTTATTATCTCTGATTATTAATGTAGAATGTGTGTGTGGTTTGATATGGTGGGTATGACCTATGCGAGATCCTGGGTGAACCATTGATTTATTGGCCGATCATCACACTATTCTGGTTAGACCAGAATTGGGGTGTGACAACTTGGTATCAGAGCATCTCAGGTTCTACCCATTGACCTAACTACTTCCACATGAGTCCTGAACTAAGTTAGGATAAAATTTAAAAGCTGTAATAAGAACACACCATAAGCACTTATGTTGTATGAGACATAAACTAAGAAAAATAATAATGCACATATGTAAAGGAGAAACCAATTATATATAGAAACAAGACAAATGTACATCAAATCGGAGTACAGTCCATAATCCGGGCAGTTACTCTGTAGTATAAAAAGGAAAAAGATATAAAGGGCAATCATGGAGCTGGAGGTGCTGGAGGAGGAGGAGGTACCTCACGATCTCTATCATGGTCCTCAGCATACACTCTTGTGAGCCAGGCCACCTAAGTCTGAGTCGCTCGGAGACTAGCTGTCAGATCCGCTACCCACTGGTTTGTAGAGCACTGGGTATCTAGAAGCTCTCTTACTCTCCCATCAGTCATGCGCTGAGCTTTTTTAATCTCACGTAACAGCCCCATCATGTCACCCCGTAATGGGCTTGAAGGGCCAGGTGAATGAGAAGCCCGAGAAGGACCAGCTCCAGTAGAATGATGTGGCGATGGAGGAGGGATGGCAACCACATCTATGTACATCCGATCATCATCCTCCTCATCATCACCCTCGTGTGCCTCTACTACTACCTCTGCTGCTGCTGCTGCTGCCGCCTCTGCATCTATTGCCGCTACCCGAGTGAGAGGACATCTCATTGCATTCCTCTCATCATCATTGACCTGTATCTCTCTCATGCCCGTCTTGCTGATGACCTCCCAATCAAGGTAAGCTGAGAAGGTGTCCTCAACGATCCTCTCATCCACTAGGTCCACCTGTAAACGAGCGAGCAAGGTGGAGATCAGCCACCCATAAGGCAAGTTACCTCTCGAGTCAGGGAAAGTAGCTCTGTACATAGTCTGAAGAATAATGTATGGGAGACAGATAGGCTGCCTAGTACAGATACACTACAGCAGGTACTGAGTCAGCTGTGAGATCATCTCATAATGTCTGCCTTGGGGAATCAGATTATGCTGGCTCTGGATGCAGGTTGACTGCTTTTACCTCCCAGCGGTCATCCCGAAGAATCTGACTATCTATTTCTGCACGCATCTATGTAGACAAAAACTGTGGCTCTTTGAGTGCACAGTAAACCAACTGTCCAACATTGGAGATACCTAAGAGATCAGCCAACTCCTGGCAGTTGAAAGAAATCGAAACCCTTTTCATCCAACTGGTGATCCGAAGCTCTCTGTGTAAGACCCGTATCGAACTAACCGATCTTACCACCTTGTACCAGGTCTACCTATGATGGTCGAGTCAAATGGACCAAGTGCGTGAAGGAAATAGCGAGACCAGGTGTTAAACTGACCCAAAAATAGTAAAATAGGGGGCAGGGTCGCATACCCAAATAGGCAGGGTCGGACCCCCCTCATTAGGGAGTCAGACCCCTGAAATTTTGACCGAGGGTCGGACAATTTAGACCTGAGGGTCGACGGGATCTCCGACCCCCTCATCGACCCCCTCTTTTCCGACAAAAACCGTAAATAAGAAACTTTCCAAATTTCAAACGGATTCTTTCCTAATCTCAATGGGACATATTTTGGGAGGTTTTCCTCTATAAATAGGACGTCCCTTAGCCTCTTTTACTATTTTTGAAACCCTAATTGAAAGTGAGAGAAAGAGAAGAGAAGGTAAAGAAAAAGAAAGTTGGAGAAGAAGATTAAAGAGAAGAATTCAAAGAAACCCCTGAATCTCAGCAAACCTAAGGTATGGGTATGTTTCCATTAATGATTTAAAACTTTAGAATAGTTCATGAAGAGGGTATGGTCTAGGAGAAACCCAAATCATCCATCCATGGGAGAATTTCAATGAAATCCAAGGAGGAAATCATGGTAGGCAAAGTAAGGAAGAAACCTAGAGTTTTAAGGCATAGAACAAGCATAGAATGGATTGTGAAAGTAAGCCATTCGACCCAAACATGAAAGAATGGACTGTAGGATGAAATTTTCAACTCAAACCACGGGGGGTCGTACGTGGGGTCGATTAGGAATCGACCCTACCAGATCACAGGATCGACCCCCAGCATTCGGGAAGTCCAGGGATGCGGTGGTCGCACCCAGGGTCAATGGGACATCTGACCCTGGCATCGACCCTACCCCTGGGGGTCGCAGAAAACTGCTACACACCTGCGACCCATCCTGCGACCCTCGCTTAACAGAAAGCCTAAATTTGTCGGAATGAATTCTAATTAAAATCTATCGACTTGTTAGGTTTTCCTATTGATATAAAAGTAATTTTTAAAGCTTGAAAGAGGATCTACACTCAAACAAAGGTGAGGGAACAAGACCTAAACTAATTGGCTAATAATAAACTATTTTATTTCTTGAGTCCAATGCCATGACTGATTCTATGTGTGTATGCTTGTAATGTGCATTTAACATGTCATCTAATATTTCTATTATTACTGTTCATGCATTTTTAATTTTATTATTTATAACATGATGATGATGATGATGATAGGAATAGGCATGTGAATGTTTGTGTTTGCTGGTGTACTTGATGCGGATAGGAGATGGTATCAACCGGTACTTCAATGACGTTTTCATTGGGTATATTGTGCCATAGCTCTATACAAGTCTTGTCCACTGACATCGTCGTATCGCCATTACCTTAGCAGAACTATTACGTCGTAGGGTATTAGGGGAGGTGGTCTCGGACCGTGTAGTCTTCGACTCTGCCGGGGGGCCTTAGCTCTATTTCTATGGATGTATTGAGGGATGCTGGGGTGAGGCCTTGGATACACTGATTGACATTAGGATTGGTTAGTTGCGAGCCCAGTTTGCAAGCCCTCGCCAGCAGGGGCTTACGTGTTGGTATGAGGCAACCGGTACTGCCTTGCCATTTTCATTGGGATATATTGTGTCATAGTGGGTGCATGTGGGGTCGACAGTATCGTTTTCATTGGGCGGCTTCACACACTCGTATATAGAGGTGAGGCGGCCACCGAACCTTTTTATAGCACATTGCAAACTTATCCAGACCACAGATATGAATTGAATGCATGCATATGTTTGTTGCATTGTTTTGTTTCCTCACTGAGCCATGATGTGTGCTCACCCTTTCGATGTCGAATATTTTTAGTTGATGATGCAGGTACCACTGTGGAAGATTATATGAATACTTCTGTGTACGGGCACGTGGCTGCAATGGAGGCTGAAGACATAGTGGAGACGCATGACTCCTCCTGCGAGTGTAACTCATGCGTTTTCGATTGGATTTTTATTTGAACTATTAAGGAAATGTAATTGATATTTTATTTACTTATGTCTCGGTTGATACAACATAATTTGATATTTTATTTATGATTATCACAGTTAGATTCCTCAGTTCATTTAATATTAAGACTTCCGCTATTATGTATTTATTCTGATTATGGTTGTGGATGTGTATGGTTTAGTTTTCAAGGACACAGCCTATTAGAGATCCTGGTCAAACTGTTGGTTTATTAGCGGTTCATCACACCGTTCTGAATGGTGTGGAATTGGGGTGTGACAACCTGGTATCAGAGCTCTCAGGCTCTATCTTGTAAACCAGTATACTACCTCAAAAGTTTGTGAACTGAGATAGGATAAAAAATTTAAAAGCTGTAATAATAACACACCATAAGCATATGTGTTGTTTGAGACAAAAAAAATTGAATTGAAAGAGAATAATGCATCTATTAAATGAGAAACAAATTTATATACACTCGAAGGAAGAACAAACGTATATATACAAGTCTAAAGCAGAGTATAGTCCACAACCCGGACAGTTACTCTGATGTACAAAAAGAAAAATAAAATGAAAATACATAAGGAAGCTGGAGGTGATGGGGGAGGCGGTGCCTCGCGGTCTCTGTCATAATCCTCAGCATAGACTCTAGTAAACCAAGCTATCTGAGTCTGGGTCGTCCGATGACTAGCTGTGAGATCAGCCACCCGCTGATCAGTCATGCGCTGAGCATCTAGAAGCTCTCCCACCCTCAGATCCGACATGCGCTGAGCCTCTCTAATCTCATGCAGTATCCCCATCATGTCATCAGAAGGTGGGCGTGAAGAACCAGCTGCATGTGAAGGACTAGCTGCATAAGAAGGACCAGCTCCCGTAGTATGTGTAGGTGATGGAGGAGGTATGGACTCCACATCTATGTGCAAACGATCATCATCACCCCCATGAACCCCTGCTCCAGTGGCTGTTGCTGGTGCCTCAACGTCAGCCATCTCCACTCGAGTACGCGGACGCACTAGAGCGTTCCTCTCATCGTCGCTGACCTAAGCATCCCGCATGCCCATCTTACAGATGGCCTCCCAATCCAGAGGTGATGAGAAAGATTTTTCCTGAATCCTCTCATCCACCAAGTCAACACCCAGGCGGGTAAGCAGTGTAGTGATCATGCGTCCATAAGGCAGGTTGCCAACATGACTGGGCAATGTGGCACTGATCATCGTCCGCATAATGATATAAGGGGGGCAGACAGGCTGCCTAGTGCTGATACAGTACAGCAAGAACGGGATCAACTGGGAGATCCTCTCGTAGTGCCCACTCTGAGGTATCAGGTTGTGCTGAATGATCTTATAGTACACCCGAGGCTCTGGATGTAGGTAGATCGCTTTCATCTCCCAGCGATCCTCTCTGATGATCTGACGGTCAATCTCAGCCCTCATCTCCAAGGAAAAGAATTTGGGCTCTCCAGAAGCACAGAACACCAAGGGGCCGTCATATGAAATGCCCAACAGGTCCGCCAGCTGCTGATAATCAAAAGAAAACCTCGACTCCCTTGACGTAGCTAGTGATCCTGAGCTCTCTACCCGTCTCAGTATCATTGTAATCCCCCACCGCTTGGAGATTACAATAAAACTGTCTCACCAAATCTGGACGAGTACAGGCATCGTACGTGATCACAGGAAGTCAGCCCATGTCACCAAAAGCCCTCTCCACATCAAACAAGGCCAGGCTAGGCAGGTCTACCCGACGACTTTCCTCTACCTTCTTACGAGAGTAGTGGGCATACTGTGCCTCAACCTCGTTAAAACGGAAGCAGACTGGGTCATGAACCCTGGGTACTTTAGTACGAGCCATACTATCTGCAAAAACAATGAAAAACAAATACTGGCTTAGTAAAGATGATAAACCCAAAAATTTCGACATTACAACGACATAAATTGGTCAAAAGCCTCACTTTTCACCCATACACGTGGGCAGGAGGACTTATATAGATGCTAAACGATCCTGTAAGACTCATACAGTTGGAAATTTAATCTAAAGAGATTGAATTTGAAGAAATTTCAAGAAATTCAAAAATCTCGACAAATTAGGGAAAAAATGGGAAATTTCAAGTTTCTCGATAACCAACAGATGAAACTCAAATATTTTTAAGGGCTTTCGTCCATTAAGTCACCAACAACAAAAGTCCCCAATAAAAATCAAATTTTTACGGTTGGAAAAAGTTTAATTTGAAGAAAACAATATAAACGAGCAAAAACCTAGTTAAGAAACCCTAAAAACATGAAACCGTAGAGAACATACCTGTAGAAGAGGAGTAGACGTCGAAAAGAGAAGCAAAAATCACCAATGGGTCGAAGTTGTCACTGTAGTAACTCAGAGGAACGAGTCGAGTCGAAAAGGAGGAGAAAGAATGAGAAATGGATTCAAAATCGGGATTAAAAACCTGATTTTTAGTCCTAGGGTCGGAGAATTTGACGAAAACATCCGACCCCCCCTCCGACCCCCTCACCGACCCTAGCCGCTCAGTGATCTGACAGAGAACCAGGGGTCGATCCCAGGGTCGGACATCCATCGACCCCCTCATCGACCCTAGCCTCTCGGTAATCTGACAGAGAACTAAGGGTTGATCCCAGGGTCGGACATCCATAGACCCCCACCATCGACCCTTGGCTCTCGGTAAGTATCAGTGATTCTCAGGGTCGCATACCCTAGGGTCGGACATCCATCGACCCCCACCATCGACCCTGTGATGATGAAAATTATGAACCATCTCCTAAAATATTACAATCCATCCAAGCCTCGGAGGAGAAGAAGGCTCAACCTATCGACAAAGACTTCAAAATAATTAACCTCGGTTCAGTAGAGCAACCTCGAGAAATAAAGATCGGTGCTACCTTGACAGAAGAAGAAGCCAAACAAATGATAGAATTACTGATGGAGTTCCAAGAAGAAATACAGTATTTTTGACAGAATGATCTGAAAAATTTGAAAATATCATTGATTAGTGGATTTAAATATGAGTAGGAAATATATAATGATTGCCTCACGTATTCTATGACTTTCAGGCATCACCACTACCAGAACAGATAATGGCTGGACGCAGAGTGACCAGAGAAAGTCGTAACTCTATTCCACCACCACCACCTGTGGAGGAAGACAGCTATATACTCCTTAAAACACAGGAGAACCTGAACACGGCACCGTCCGTAGTTAATGGGCAGACAAATCCTACAAATCTGCCAGCTCCACCTACAGACCTGGCTACAGCCGTAATGAATTTGGCACAACAGCTGCAGCAAATACAACAGGTACAAGCTACTATGCAAGCTGCCATAGGCATGGCTTTTCTAGCTGCACAGACGACACCGATGCCAGCAGGACAGGCAAGCATAGTACCAGGGGGAAGTAACATAGTACCCCACGCACCTCAGACTCCCATCATGCAGCTCAAGTACAAAACCATAAAGTAGCTCCAGGTGGATATCAATACCAACCACCTATGTATGGGGCTTATGTTCCTCATCAACTAGACCACTCCAGATTGGTTGAGCATTTTCTGAAGATGAAGCCCAAGGAGTATAGTGGTAAGCCAGCTGATCTGTTGTAGCCAGCACACTGGATCGATGAGATGGAGAGAAACTTCACGATGATGACAGTAAATGAAGAAGAGAAAGTATTGTGTGCAACGTTCATGCTGAAAGGCGATGCACACCACTGGTGGAAGTCCACACCGATGTATCTGATGACAAAGCACACCCAATTGACTTGGGATATATATAAGGAGGCATTCTTTGAGAAGTATTTTCCTAGGAGTTTCAGAGATTCCATAGAAAAGGAGTTCCTGAGTTTATATCAGGGACAGATGACTGTCGATGCATATCAACAGCATTATGAGGAGCTGTTCTTCTTTGCACCAGTCAGTATGCAAGTGGAAGATACAAAGACCCGAAGGTTCGTCATGGGACTTAGGGGAAGCATACGTGAACATGTTCTGGGACTTGAGAAGAAAATCTACAATGAAGTTGTACAAATTGCTCGAGTGATAGAGTCGAGCCAGAAAGAGAGCTACTTTGCTCAAAATAGGGGAATCAAAAGGCCAAATGAAAATTCTTACAACGGAGGGAACACCGAGGTATTCAAACCCTTCCGTACTCAAAGCTTCAATGCTGCAGCCAAGACCACTTCAGCAGCCCCACCGCAACCAAAGCAAAATGGTGAAGGAATAAGATGTTTTAACTGCAATCAAGTAGGCCATGTCGCAAGAGAGTGTACTAAGCCTAGAAAGCAACTACAACAAGGAAGAGTTTACGCTGTTACATCTGAGGATGCTGCCGCATCGCCTGATGTGGTCACAGGTATGACCTGAATCTTATCATTTTGTGTTACAATATGTGAGCATGTAGACTAAATCAAAACAAATCACAGGTGTCGTACATATTAATGGCATTCCCGCCAGAGTACTCTTTGATTCAGGAGCTACTCATTCTTTTATATCTGTATCATTTGGAAAGAAGCTAAATCTACCCCTCAAATCCTTAGACTACAAACTGCTTGTACGATCACCTATGGGATTAGAAGTGGAATTAGAAAAATATTATGGACCATGTCCAGTTCTTATTGACGAGAAGACTTTGGATGCAACCTTGATCCAATTTGAGATGGCAGACTTTGACGTCATCTTGGGAATGGATTGGTTAGCTCGGCATTCTACAAACCTATTATGTGTCGAAAAGAAGCTGACATTTAAAGACAAGGAAGGAACAGAGTTCAGTTTTGTGGGAACCAAACTTCCCCGTAAACGAAATTTCATACTCTCTACATTAAAGGCTAGGAAGTGCCTTGAGAAAGGAACAGTTGGGTATCTGGTATCTGTGGTTGATCTTACCAAATAAGCACCACGAATGGAGGATATTGATGTCGTGCGTGACTATCCAGATGTATTTCCTGAAGAACTACCAGGACTACTACCCGACCGAGCTACAGAGTTTGTTATAAATCTGATACCCGGAGCCGCATCAGTATCTAAAGCACCTTATCGAATGGCTCCTACTGAACTGAAGGAATTAAAAGTACAACTACAAGAACTGCTGGACAAGGGCTACATCTGACCTAGCATATCACCATGGGGAGCGCTAGTATTATTCGTAAAGAAGAAGGATGGTAGCGTTCGACTGTGTATAGACTACCGAGAACTGAATAAATTGATAATCAAGAATCGGTACCCATTGCCTCGGATCGATGACCTGTTCGATCAGTTGCAAGGTGCCAAAGTGTTCTCTAAGATCGATCTTCGGTCAAGCTACCATCAGTTGAAGATTAAGGATGGGGATATTCCCAAGACAACATTCAGGACCAGATATGGACATTATGAATTTTTGGTCATGTCTTTTGGATTGACGAATGCACCAGCAACTTTTATGGAACTTATGAATCGAGTATTCCATGATATGTTGGATACGTCGGTTATTGTATTCATCGATGATATGTTGGTCTACTCCAAGGACAAGGAAACTCATATTAAGAATCTAAACGCTGCTCTGCAGCGATTACGGAAGGAGAAGCTCTACACCAAATTTACAAGTGTGATTTTTGGCTAAAGGAAGTCACTTTTCTAGGCCATGTTGTATCCGCTAAAGGAAATAAAGTGGATCCTAGCAAGATCGAAGCTATTGTGAAGTGGGAAGCACCGAAGAGCGTTGCAGAAATTAAAAGTTTCTTAGGTCTAGCTGGGTATTATCAACGATTTACGGAAGACTATTCCCGAATTGCCGTGCCTCTCACCAGTTTGACTAAGAAGGGAGAAAAGTTTGTTTGGACTGATAAATGCGAGAAGAGTTTCCAAACATTGAAGGCTAGATTGATATCTGTTCTAATCTTGACCATTTCGATTCCAGGACAGCCATTTATTTTGTACACTGATGCGTCAGGATTGGGATTAGGATGTATACTTATGCAAGGAGAACAAGTAATTGCTTATGCCTCAAGACAATTGAAGACACTTGAGAAGAACTATCCCACTCATGATTTGGAATTAGCGGCAGTAGTACATGCTGTCAAAATATGGAGACATTACTTGTACGGAGAGAAATTTCAGATTAAATCAAATCATAAGAGTTTTACTTACCTCTTTAATCAGAAGGAGTTGAATATGAGACAAAGAAGATGGCTGGAACTATTGAAAGACTATGATTGTGATATCTAGTATCATCCGGGAAAAGCTAATGTGGTTGCTGACGCGCTGAGTAGGAAGGCAATGATAAAATCTCAAGGGGAGGTTTGCACCACTGCTGCACTGTGTATTACTGGAAAAGTATTCAATTATGGTAATGAGCAGTTTGTGATAGATGCACCGGGTGAATCAACCAACCAACGGTTTATCCATCGGTTCGCAAATATGTTCGCCACATTGAAGATTGTACCCGATATACTTGGTGAAGTGAAAACAGCGATTAAATCAGACCCTTATCTAAGAACGGTACAAGAAGACATCGAAAAAGGTAGAACTATTCCTGAGTTCACCTTAGATTATGAAAAGGTACTAAAGTACAAAGGAAGAGTATGTGTACCTGAAACAGAAAGTTTGGATATTAGACACCAACTAATGAAGGAAGCCCATACCACCGCCTATTCAATACACCTTGGAAGTTCAAAAATGTATCATGACCTAAAAAAATTATATTGGTGGAGAGGAATGAAAGCAGATATAGCCAAGTTCGTATCTCAATGCCTAAATTGTCAGAAGGTGAAAGCTGAACGACAAAGACCAGCAGGACTGTTACAGCCGTTACCAGAACCAACATGGAAATGGGACTGCATCACTATGGACTTCGTCACAGGGTTACCATTGACTCCCCGAGTAGTTGACACAGTTTGGGTGATTGTAGACCGACTGACTAAAACGGCTCGATTTATAGCTATACGACCTCAGTATACACTGGAGAGGTTAGCTAAGTTATATGTGGATAATATTATCAGATTACACGGTGTACCTGAAAGCATTGTGTCCGACAGAGATCCACGATTTACTTCAAAGTTTTGGGAAGGATTGCAGAAGGCTATGGGTACAATATTGAAGTTCAGTACTGCATTCCATCCTTAGACAGACGGACAATTGGAGCGCACCATTCAGATTCTAGAAGACATGCTCTGAGCTTGTGTAATTGATTTCAAAGGATCATGGGATGAAAAGTTACCACTGATTGAGTTCGCTTATAACAATAGCTATTAGGCTACTATACAGATGTCACCCTATGAAGCACTGTATGGCAGGAAGTGTCGAACTCCTTTGTTTTGGAATGAAGTTGGAGAACATAGTATTGTTGGACCAGAATTTGTTGAAGAGACTTGTCGAGTAGTCGACATTATCAAGGAAAGAGTAAGAACGGCTCAGAAACGTCAGAAGGAATATGCAGATACTAGACGCCGAGACCTTGAATTTGTCGTAGGTGATAAGGTATTCCTCAAAGTGTCACCAATGCGAGGTTTGAAATGGTTCGGACAGAAAGGGAAACTAAGTCTGAGATATGTCGGACCATATGAGATTCTAGCTAAACGTAGAAAAGTGGCTTACTAGTTAGCACTACCACCATCTTTGTCAAGTGTGCATGATGTATTTTATATCTCCTTATTGAAAAAGTATGTCAGAGATCCAACGTACGTTTTGACAGTAGATCTATCGGATTTGACTGATGATTTGACATTTGAAGTAGCACCAATTGAAATCACCAGCCGAAAGGTGCAACGACTACGCAAACGTGACATTTATTATGTTAAGGTCACCTGGAGAAGCAGAGATATAGAAGAAATCACATGGGAAGAAGAGAATGCTATGCGAAAGCAATACCCTCATCTATTCGACTCGGAGGGTATGTACAAATTTCGAGGACAAAATTTTTATAAGCAGGGGGGAGTTGTAAGACCCGTAACGAACTAACCGGTCTTACCTCCTTGTACCAGGTCTACCTATCATGGTCGAGCCAAATGGACCATGTGCGTGAAGGAAATAGCGAGACCAGGTATTAAACTGACCCAAAAATAGTAAAATAGGGGGCAGGGTCGAATACCCAAATAGGCAGGGTCGGACCCCCCTCATTAGGGAGTCAGACCCCTGAAATTTTGATCGAGGGTCGGACAATTTAGACCTGAGGGTCGACGGGATCTTCGACCCCCTCATCGACCCCCTCTTTGCCGATAGAAACCGTAAATACGAAACTTTCCAAATTTCAAGGGGATTCTTTCTTAATCTAAATGGGACTTATTTTGGGAGGTTCTCCTCTATAAATAAGATGTCCCTTAGCCTCTTTCACTCCTTTTGAAACCCTAATTGAAAGTGAGAGAAAGAGAAGAGAAGGAAAGTTGGAAATGAAGACTAAAGAGAAGAATTCAGAGAAACCTCTAAATCTCAGCAAACCTAAGATATGGGTATGTTCCCATTAATGATTTAAGACCTTAGAATAGTTCATGAAGAGGGTATGGTCTAGGAGAAACCCAAATCATCAATCCATGGGAGGATTTCAATGAAATCCGTGGAGGAAATCATGGTAGACAAAGTAAGGAAGAAACCTAGAGTTTTAAGCCATAGAACAAGCATAGAATGGATTATGGAAGTAAGCCATAGGACCCAAACATGAAATAATGGACCGTAGGAAGAAATTCTTGACTCAAACTACAGGGGGTCGCATGTGGGGTCGATTGTGAATTGACCCTACCAGACCACAGGATCGACCCCCAGCATTCAGAAAGTCCAGGGATGCGGTGGTCGCACCCAGGGTCGATGGAACATCCGACCCTGGCATCGACCCTACCCCTGGGGGTCGTAGAAAATTGCTACCCTACCTGCGACCCTCGCTTAACAGCAAGCCTAAAATTGTCGGAATGAATTCTAATTAAAATCTATCGACTTGTTAGGTTTTTCTATTGATATAAAAGTGATTTTTAAAGCTTGAAAGATGATCTACACTCAAGCAAAGGTGAGGGAACAAGACCTAAACTAATTGGCTAATAATAAACTATTTTATTTCTTGAGTCCAATGTCATGACTGATTCTAAGCGTGTATGCTTGTAATGTGCATTCAATATGTCATCCAATATTTCTATTATTATTGTTCATGCATATTTAATTTTATTGTTTATAACATGATGATGATGATGATAGGAATAGGCATGTGAATGTTTGTGTTTGCTGGTGTTCTTGATGCGGATAGGGGATGGTATTAACCGGTACTTCAATGCCGTTTTCATTGGGTATATTGTGCCATAGCTCTATACAAGTCTTGTCCACTGACATCGTCATATCGCCATTACCTTAGTAGAACTATTACATCGTAGGGTATCAGGGGAGGTGGTCTCAGATCGTGTAGTCTTCGACTCTATCGGGGGGCCTTAGCTCTATCTCTATGGATGTATTGAGGGATGCTGGGGTGAGGCCTTGGATACACTGATTGACATTAGGATTGGTTAGTTGCGAGCCCAGTTTGCAAGCCCTCGCCAGCAGGGGCTTACGTGTTTGTATGAGGCAACCGGTACTCTATGTCGTTTTCATGGGGGTATATGTGTCATAGTGGGTGCATGTGGGGTCGACAGTGCCGTTTTCATTGGACGGCTTCACACACTCGTGTATAGAGGTGAGGCGGCCGCCGAACCTTTCTATAGCACATTGCAAACTTATATACCAGACCACAGATATGAATTGAATGCATGCATATGTTTGTTGCATTGTTTTATTTGCTCACTGAGCCGTGATGTGTGCTCACCCTTTCGACATTGAATATTTTTAGTTGATGATGCAGGTACCACTGTAGAAGATTATATGAATGCTTCTGTGTACGAGCACGTGGCTGCAATGGAGGCTGAAGACAGTATGGAGGTGCATGACTCCTCATGCGAGTGCAACTCATGCGTTTTCGATTAGATTTTTATTTGAACTATTAAAGAAATGTAATTTATATTTTATTTACTTATGTCTCGGTTGATACAACATAATTTGATATTTTATTTATGATTATCACAGTTAGATTCCTTAGTTCATTTAATATTAAGATGTCCGCTATTGTGTATTTATTCTGATTATGGTTGTGGATGTGTATGGTTTAGTTTAAAAGGATATAGCCAATCAGAGATCCTGGTTGAACCGTTGGTTTATTAGCGGTTCATCACACCGTTCTGAATGGTGCAAAATTGGGGTGTGACACTCTGCCCCTATCTACATCCTCTAGGTCACCCTCTACCTGAAGGTGACAGTAGAACTGCTTAACCAAGTCTGGGCGAGTGCAAGCCTCGTATAAGATCACTAGAAGTCAGTCCATATTGCCAAATGCCCTCTCCACATCAAACAGGGTTAAGTGGGCTAGGTTCACACACAGACACCCTTCAACTTTCTTTTGGTCAAACCAAGGATATCGCATTTCTGCTTCCACAGACCTGAAGCGAAGTGGGTAATGAACTCGAGGAACTTTGGTGCGAACCATGATAACTGTAAGAAAAGAAAATAAGGAAACAAGTTAAATAAATTTAAAAATTTGACAGCATAACAACTTAAAATGGAAAAAACCTCACTTTTCACCCAAACATTTGGGCAGGAGGACTTACATAGGTCCCAAACCATCCTGCAATGCATATCCAATCGGAAATTTTAACTAGGTAGGTCGATTTTGAAAAATTTTGACAATTGGGCAAAAACCCCAAATTTCAGGTCAAAAATGAAAATTTTCAAGTTTCTACTAAACTAACCAATGAAACTCAAATTTTCTTAAGGCTTTCATCCATTGGGTGGCTAATAGCAAAAGCCCCTAATAAAAATTAAATTTTTACGATTAGAAAAATATTAATTAGAAGAAAACCTTACAAATGGCAAAAACCCTAGGTATGAAAGCTTAAAAATAAAAGAGAGTAGAGAACATACCTTGTGGAACGGAATGTAGGTCGTAAATCGAAGTAAAAATCACCAAGTTTGTATGGTCGCCACTGTAGCAACTCACTGGTGGCGAGTTGAGTAGAGACCGTAAGAGGAAGAAGGAGAATGAGAGGGAAAACTCTCGAAAATAGGTTTTAAAAACTGATTTTAGATCTTATGGTCGCACAATTCTACCAAAACCATCGACCGTAGGATCGACTGTATGATCGACCATAGGGTCTCGGTAAGTTGCCAGGGATGTGATGGTCGCACCTATGGTCGCACAACATGCGACCGTAGGCCATCGACTGACCTACTGTTGTCTGCATTTGATTTTGCTTGAACTTTTGCCTATTGATTTTGTTTTTCTCTCGCCTTCCATTGTGAGACTAACCCAATACTACCATCATATCTTGTCTCACATGTATAGCCTTTCCAAGTACCATTCAACCAAGAGTTTAAATGGCTGGATGCAGAGTAAGTAGAAGGAGACAAAATACAAACCCATCTCCACCACCTATGGAGACTAATGACAATGAGGGTCAGCAAGGATATGAAAGAAATATTGGAACTCAAAATGCTACACCTCAGAATGTGCACAGCCAAGCCAACCCAACCAACCTACCTGCACCACCTACAGATTTGGCTATTACGGTGATGAATTTAGCACAACAATTGCAGCAAATACAGCAAGTGCAAGTCAACATGCAAGCTGCTATGGGAATTACTTTTTTAGTTGCAATCATCACCTCTCCACCTGCAGGACAAGCTAGTACGGCACCTGGTGGTAGCAACACTGTACCCCAAGCACCGCAAACACTAGCAGTATAAGGCCAAGTGCCAAACCTTGAAGCACCGCAAGGTGGGTATAACCAAGAAAATTATCAGTACCAACTGCCTATGTATAGAGCATATGCATAGTATCAGCTTGATCACTCCAGACTGATCATGCATTTTCTGAAGTTGAAGCCAAAGGAATTTATAGGCAAACCATCAGATCCGTTACGGCAAGCTCACTGGATCGATGAGTTGGAAAAAAAAACTTTATGATGACGACTATAAATGAAGAAGAGAAGGTATTATGTGCCACATTTATGTTGAAAGGTGATGCACACCACTGGTGGAAACCTACTCGGAGTTATCTGTTGACAAAGCACGTCCAACTGACCTGGGCTATCTATAAAGAAGCTTTCTTCGAAAAGTATTTTCCCATGAGTTTTAGAAATCAAATGGAAAAGGAGTTTCTGACTCTGTATCAGGGACAGATGACTGTAGACGCATATTAACAGCGTTATGAAGAACTGTTTTTCTTTGCTCCCTCTAGCATGCAGGAGGAAAATACCAAAATCCGAAGGTTCGTTATGGGACTTAGGGGAAGCATCCGTGAGCATGTATTAGGACTGAAAAAGAAGATTTATAATGAAACTGTACAGATTGCTCGAGTATTGAAATTGAGCTAGAGGGAAAGTTATTTTGCTCAAAACAGAGGTATTAAAAGGCCTAATGAAAACTCATACAACGGAGGGAACTCAAAGACATTTAAACCCTTCCGTACTCAAGGCTTCAATGCTGCAGCCAAGACGACTCTGATAGCCCAACCTCAACAGAAGCAAAGTAGTGCTGAAGTTAAATGCTTTAACTGTGATCAAGTAGGACATTATTCAAGAGAGTGTCCTAGGCCATGGAAGCAGCTACAACAAAGAAAGGTTTATGCAGTTACGTCTGAGGATGCTACCGCACTGCCTGATGTGGTCATAGGTATGACCCGAACCTTTCATTCTGTACAACCTTATGTGAGCATGCAGACTAAATTAAATCAAATCACAGGTATCGTAACTATTAATGGCTTACCCGCCAGAGTACTCTTTGACTCTGGAGCTACTCATTCTTTTATATCTATGTCGTTTGGAATGAAGTTAAATCTACCCCTCAGACCTTTAGACTACAAACTGCTTGTACAATCACCTATGGGATTAGAAGTGGAACTAGAGAAAGGTTATGGACCATGTCCAGTTCTTATCGGCGAGAAGATTTTGGATGCAACCTTAATTCAACTTGAGATGGTAGACTTTGACGTTATCTTGGGAATGGATTGGTTAGCTCGGCACTCCACAAACCTATTATGTACAGAAAAGAAATTGACATTTAAAGACAAGGAAAGAGTAGAGTTTATTTTTACGGGAACCAAAATTTTCCGTAAACGAAAACTCATTCTCCCTATATTGAAGGCAAGAAAATGCTTCGAGAAAGGAGGAATTGGGTATCTAGTATCTGTGGTCGACTTCACCAAGAAAGCACCACGAATGGAGGCTATTGAAGTTGTGCGTGAATTTTCGGATGTATTTCCTGAGGAACTACCAAAACTACCACCCAATCGAGCGAATGAGTTCCTTATAGATCTTATACCCAGAGCCACACTAGTATCTGAAGCACCTTATCAAATGGCTCCTACTGAACTGAAGGAACTAAAGGTATAATTATAGGAATTACTGGACAAGGGTTATATTAGACCCAGCATATCACCATGGGGAGTGCCAGTATTGTTCATGAAAAAGAAGGACGGCAGCATTCGACTGTGTATAGATTATCGAGAATTGAATAAGCTTACAATCAAGAATCGATACCCGTTGCCTCGGATCAATGACTTGTTCGGTCAGTTGCAAGGTGCCAAAGTGTTCTCCAAAATTGATCTTCGGTCAGGATACCATCAGTTAAAGATTAAGGAAGGTGATATTTCGAAGACAACATTCAGAACTAGATATGGACATTATGAATTTTTAGCCATGACTTTTGGATTAACTAATGCACTCATAACTTTTATGGAACTCATGAATCGGGTATTCCATGATATGTTGGATACGTCAGTTATTGTATTTATTGATGACGTACTAGTCTACTCCAAGGACAAAGAAACTCATGTCACAAATCTAAGAGCCGCTTTGCAGTGACTATGAAAAGAGAAGCTTGACGCAAAATTTACAAAGTGTGAGTTTTGGCTAAATGAAGTCGCTTTCTTAGGCCATGTTATATCCGCTGAAGAAATTAAAGTGGATCCTAGCAAGATTGAAGCCATTGTGAAATGGGAAGCACCTAATAATGTTGCAGAAATCAGAAGTTTCTTAGGTTTAGCTGCTTACGATCGACGATTTATGGAAGATTACTCTAGAATCGCCATACCTCTCACCAGTCTGATAAAGAAAGGAGAAAAGTTTGTTTGGACTGATAAATGTGAAGGGTGTTTTCAAACATTGAAGGCTAGATTGATATCAGCTCCTATCTTGACTATTTCGATCACAGGACAACCATTTACCTTTTACACTGATGCGTCTGGGTTAGGTTTAGGATGTGTGCTTATGCAAGGAGAATAAGTAATTGTGTATGCCTCAAGACAACTGAAGACACATGAGAAGAACTATCTCCCTCATGACTTGGAATTAGCAGCAGTAGTACATGCTGTTAAGATATGGAGACATTATTTGTATGAGAGAGAAATTTCAAATTAAATCAGATCATAAGAGTCTCACTCATCTTTTTAATCAGAAGGAGTTGAGCGTGAGTCAAAGAAGATGGTTGAAATTATTGAAGGATTATGATTACGATATCCAGTACCTTCCAGGAAAAGCTAATGTAGTTACTGACGCACTAAGCAGGAAAGCAATGATAGAATCCCAAGAAGAAGCTAGTGCAAATGTTGTAGCGTGTGTCACAGGGAGAGTATTTAATTACGGTAAAGAGCAGTTCATGATTGATATTCCAGATGAATCAACTGACCAAGGGTTTATTCATCTATTCTCAAACATGTTTGCTACATTGAAGATTGTACCTGATCTATTAGACGAAGTAAAAGCCGCTATTAAATCAGACCCTTATCTGAGAAAGGTGCAAGAAGACCTCGAAAAAGGTAAGACTACTCCTGAGTTCACCTTGGACGTTGAAAAGGTACTAAGATACAAAGGAAGGGTATGTGTTCCTGAAAATGAAGAGTTGGATATTAGACACCGACTAATGAAGGAAGCTCACACCACCGCTTATTCGGTACATCCAGGAAGTACGAAGATGTATCATGATCTGAAGAAACTATATTGGTGGAGAGGAATGAAAGCGGGTGTAGCTAAATTTGTGTCTCAATGCTTGAATTTTCAGCAGGTAAAGGCTGAAAGGCAAAGACCTACAGGATTGTTGCAGCCACTGCCAGAACCAGCATGGAAATGGGACTGCATCACTATGGACTTCGTCACCGGGTTACCATTGACTCCCCGAGTAGTTGACGTGGTTTTGGTGATTGTGGATCGTTTAACTAAGACAGCTTGTTTCATAGCTATACGACCTCAGTATACCCTAGAGAGGTTATCTAAGCTTTATGTAGATAATATTGTTCGATTACATGGTGTACCTGAAAGCATTATGTCCGACAGAGACCCACGCTTTACCTCAAAGTTTTGGGAAGGATTACAGAAGGCTATGGGTACCACATTGAAGTTTAGTACTGCATTCCATCCTCAGACAGACAGACAGTCAGAGCGTACTATTTAGATTTTAAAAGACATGCTTCGAGGTTGTGTTATTGATTTCAAAGGATCATGGGATGAGAAATTACCATTGATTGAGTTCGCTTAAAACAACAGCTATCAAGTAACTATACAGATGTCACCCTATGAAGCACTGTATGGTAGGAAATATCAAACTCTTTTGTTTTGGAATGAAGTTGGAGAACAAAGTATTGTTGGACCAAAGTTTGTTGAAGAGACTTGTCGAGTAGTCCACATTATTAAGGAAAGAGTTCGAATAGTTCAGAACCGTCAAGCAATAT
Organism: Protea cynaroides; assembly: GCA_028583415.1. NCBI lineage: Eukaryota > Viridiplantae > Streptophyta > Magnoliopsida > Proteales > Proteaceae > Protea > Protea cynaroides. Next base: position 93,055,804 of record CM053276.1, on the reverse strand, counting down.
GCAGATAATCGATGCAGAGATCTCAAATTCACCATAGGTGATAATGCATTTCTGAAAATATCTCCTATGCGTGGTTTGAAAATGTTTGGATAGAAGGAAAAGTTGTGTCCCAAATATATTAGACCTTATGAAGTTCTAAATAGACGTGGAAAAGTAGCATATCAGTTAGCACTACCACCGTCCATGTCAAGTGTACATGATGTATTTCATATCTCATTACTGAAGAAGTACGTCAAAGATCCAACACACGTGTTAACAATGGATCCACCAGATTTGAATGAAGATTTGACGTTCGAAGTAGCGCCTTTTGAGATCACTAGCCGGAAGGTGCAACGTCTTCGCAACCATGACATTTACTACGTTAAGGTTACTTGGAGATGCCAAAATGTAAAAGAAGTTACATGAGAAGAAGAGAAAAGCAATATCCTCACCTATTCGACTCGGAAGGTATGTGCAAATTTCGAGGATGAAATTTATATAAGAGGGAGGGAGTTGTAAGACCCACACTCCACTAACTTGGTCTAACCGTGTTGTGCCACGTCTTTCCATCATTCTTGGACCAAGTTGACCGAACGTGTGAAGATAGATCACAAACCTGGTATGAGAATCGAGTTAAAAACACTAAAAACATACCTAAGGTCGCATGCCTAGGTAGGTATGGTCGAACATAAAGAAGGGGACCAAAAATCTAAAATCTAGAACCCCACGGTTGATGATTTTGACCCTACAATCAACGATTTATGCGACCATATGATCGACCGTGAGAACCCAGATCAGACTCCGAGTTTTGGAAACTTTCCTAAACTAAGGGATTGCTTTCCTAATTGAAAGAGGACTATATATGGAGAGTTTTCCTCTATATAAAGGACATCCCTCAACCCTTCTTTCACTCTTTTAGAACATTAGTAAACCCTAGAGAAAGAGAAGGAAGAGAAGGAGAAGAAGAAAAAGCTAAGGAGAAGAATTTGCTGAGAAGAGATTGGCTCTCTATCACAGGCAAAGGTATGAGACGAATCTCTGGAGATGTAAACTCTAAGGAATAAGACTTCTATGGAGGATAGACAATATCAACCTATTATGATCTATGTGATTTCCTTGAGAAAATCCCATGGAGAACCATGAGGAGTGAATTTGATGATTAGGGTTGATAAGAAATTACTAATGATGAGCATAGGATGACCTTAGAATAAATCCCATTGAAGATCAGAAGAATTGACCCAGGAAGAACTCGAATTTCATGTAAACTGTGACCAGAAATCTCAAGGTCGCAGCTACGTCGACCATAGCATGATCAGTATGACCAGAAGATCGACCATAGGCATTCGAAAAGATTTCAAAAATCATATGGTCGCAGTTACGGTCGCACCATATCCGACCATAGGGTATCGACCGTAGAAAGTAAGGTCGATACAGCATGAGACCATAGGACCAATCAGACACCTATCAATGCTCTGTTTTCATTTTCGACTACTGTAACATGTCACATATGAACCCTAACTTAAATTCATATAACTTTTAGGTTGTTAAATCAATTCAAAGAGAATTTTAGGGCTTGAAAGGACATAGAGAATTGCTAACACGTGAGGGAACAAAACCTAAACTAATTGGATAATAACAGACTGTTTATTTTATTGAGTCGAATGCCATGATTGATTCTATGTATTTATGCTTGTAATGTGCATCTCACATGTCATCCAATATTCCTGTTATTACTGTTTATGCATATTTAATTATGTTTTTTTATAACATGATGATGATGATGATGCTAGGAATAGACATGAAAATGTATGTGTGTGGTTGGTGTGTTGGATGCGAGTGGAGCATCAGGGGAAGGATGTGGCGTGGTGGTCTTCGACCTCATCACTAGACTCTAGCTCTATCTCTACTGAAGTCTTACCCACTAACATTGTCGTATCGCCATTATCTTAGCAGAACTATTACTTCTTAGGGCATCAGGGGAGGTGGTCTCAGACCGTGTGGTCTCTGACTTTGTCGGGGGGCCTTAGCTCTATCTCTATGGACGTATTGAGGGATGCTGGAGAGAGGCCTTGGATACACTGTTTGGCATTAGGATTGGTTAGATGCGAGCCCAGTTTGCAAGCCCTCGCCAATAGGGGCTTACGTGTTGGTATGAGTAGGGCATCAGGGGAAGTGTTGGCGGTATTTGTTCCAGACACTTTAGCTTTATCTCTATTCCATGGTGGGTACATGTGGGACGGCAATGGTGTTTAATCCATTGGGCGGATTCACACCCTCGTGTATACAGGTGCAACAGCCCCCAAACCTTTCTATAGTACATTGCAAACTTATAAACCATACCAAAGATATGAATTGAATGCATGCATATATTTGTTGCATTGTTTTATTTGCTCACTGAGCCGTGATGTGTGCTCACCCTTTCGACGTCGAATATTTTTAGTTGATTATGCAGATCCTACTGTTGAAGAATATATGAATACACTGACGTATGGACACGTTGGTGCGATGGATATAGAAGCTGAAGAAGATGTGCATGATTCATCATCCGAGTGCAACTAATGCGTATCGAGCGCAACCAAAAATAAATTACTCTACATACAATGAATAGTAATGATAAGTAAAGGTTGATCCATAGAGACTAGTTAATCAAATTGTCTATTTACAAAGAAAAATGGGGGTTTTCTTCTGTAATTTAATTGACAACAAAATTAAGTAATAAAAATTCAATAGATGATGATGTCGATTCGAGGAAATTTACTCACAGCTGCAAATTGATCACTTACCTCATATATATATATATATATATATATATATATATATATATATATATATATATATATATATATATATATATATATATATATATATATTATTCTCTATTCAAATATTTAATCAAGGATTTTCAAAAAGCCAGACAATCCTTACCTTTTTTAATTTCATTAATTTGAGCCCAGCACACAATTTAATTCTTATCAATAAATCAATTGGTATTAAGCAATCCTCATGAATTTATTGATAGCATTACACTCTCGAAGGGAGTTAAAGATGAACAACAATCTTACAAGCGTCAAATTATTTAATTCATTCTATGTTTCCTTTAAATAAGTAACAAAAACTTGGATCATAATTGCTCTGCTCAATTACTACTTTTCCTAAACACCATAACAATTACGAATTATGGATTCAGGTTAGCTATAAACCACACAACTCACTCGATTATTAGGCCTCTTAATAAACTGAATCATACAGTCATTAACATGAAAAACCAAGAAACACAGATATTTGAAAAGAAAAATAATTAAATTAATAACAAAGTCTCACAATTTTAGTAACCGGATTGAATTCCCCTTAAATCGACAAAAGAACTTAACTAGACATGATAGAAAAGAAAGACAAAAGAAATAAAACTATTTTCTCAATAATTATTGGATGCCCTATTACGTAGCCTTTACATTGCTTAAATATCCAAAGTAGAGAAGACTAAAACTGGTATGTCTAGAATTGACAACCTTATTACATGAAAATAAAGATTAGACAAAATCTTCTTGCCTAGATTAGATAGAGAATCATTCCATTATTAACCAAATGCCACCCCTAGACCTGTCAATCTTTGTAATATTCCATAGAGGTATATATTCTCCTCAAGATTTCTGACAATCAATCAAATCCTTCCAATAGTATACCTTCTATGTGTGGTAATCTTTCTTCTCTGGTTTGAATTCAATTCAGCTTTCCAAATCAGATTTTTGGATCACGTTTAATTTCTAGAATTCTTTCCACATTAAAAATCTGCATGAAATTCTGAAGGTCATTATTGAAAATATCAGAATTTTTTTATTTTAAACATAAATTACCAATACTTTCCACCAATGTCTTATATATAAGGAATCTTCACAAATGAGTACCATAAAGCATATAATATGTTAAATAGACTAAATATAAGAAAAATAAATATATAAAATTATGAATCTATCAAATTCCCCAATACTAGCTCTTGCACGTCCTCGGGAAAACTAAATACTAACTCTCTTTTTTCACTTTCATCCCACAACATTCAAAGAATATGTGTACCATGAATAAAAAACTAATTCAAGAGATTAAGAGAACAATATATGTCATAGTCAAATGTCACTTAGTAAATATGAACAATAACTAACATAACAGTCTTATTCAAAATGAACATGCTAATGTTTAGTAGATAATCTCATGAGATTCTCTCTACTCACTCAAGAATTCAAGGTTTAACTGTTTCACTCAAGATCTTCCTATGAAGATGTACTACCATAGGCTTGCTTATTCATCAAAATTTTATTACTTAGAATACATGCATACATGAATCAAAAGGTCTTTATCAAGATTGTAATGGGGCTAGGGTTCAGGGTACGGATAAGAAAAATATACTGATGTTAAAACCCAAGAAACTAATAGAGCATTAAGACAAAAAAATTGAGCAATCAAAATGATAAGGTCTCATAAATAAAGCTCTTCAACAAAACATCCCAAACTCCAGTTTCTTTATCTTTTCATTTGAGAACTATGCTTCGCTACTTGATTTTTTTTTTTAGAAGAGCATAACATTTCAAACATAACAAGGACCATTTACTCCCATTACATCCTACTTCTTGACATACAACCATCACTTTTGATAAAGCACCCCCACACTTATTCAATACATATCTCTCTCAAACCCATTTGATAATTCTCAATGCTCTACTAGCTCAAAGGTTGGTAAAACATGAGAAAAATAAATAATTCAAGGCTCATTGTTTAGAGTTCAATGAAGAATAAAGTTTAAAAGCTCAAAGTGGGTTCACTAAGGATAAAAATATATAAGGTTGGCCATTTAAGCTAAGTGATTGTAAAATCCTATTTGCTTTTATCATCTTCATGTCTACACATATCAATGTAATATTGACACGATTCAAAGCAAGTTCTAGAGATACAAAAGCATAGTAGAATATCACTCTTCAAAGAAAATAAAGACTAACATAGTTGTCTCAGTCTAGTTTGGCTCAAAAGCTCATTTGGTTGGATTCCATCTACTAAACCTGCATGCTTTACCTCTAAATGCAGCTATCAATGTTATTCAAAGCTCATTTAGCAAGTTGTTTCAACTAATTCATATATGTAATTTTTCACACATAAATAGTTCCAACCCATGGCATACATATTCTCTGAGTCTATTGAAGTGATTTTTTTTTTGTTAAAAAAAAAATCAACTTTTGAAATTTTTTTTTTGCTCTAACACATCATACAAAAATTAAAAATAAAAATAAAAATAAAACAAAAGAGAAATCCTATTTTCTCTCCCCACACTTAAATCTGACATTGTCCTCAATGGAAGTTAAAAATGTAATGGAAAGATGTAAAGAAAAGTAATTAAAAATGATAAGAAAAATAAATCAGATTTCTTGGGTTGCCTCCCAAGCAGCGCTTGTGTTTAACGTCGTTAGCTCGACTCAATACTCCTCAATCAGAATAAACGGGATCCTCCAATTGTACTTCATCTATAGTATGCTCATGAAAGTCTTCATAGAACGTCTTGAGTCGATGCCCATTAACCTTGAAAACCTTATTAGTTTCGAAACTTCGAACTTCAACTGTACCATAAGGAAACACATTAGTAACTTCAAAAGGTCCAATGCAATGAGAATGTAACTTACCAGGCATTAATTTACGTCTCGAATTATAAAGCAAGACTTTCTGTCCAATTACAAATTGCTTCCTCACAATCCTTTTGTCATGAAACGCCTTAGTCTTGTTCTTATATGCTTGAATTCATGTAAGCCTCAAGTCGTATCTCTTTTAATTCTTGCAACTGCAACTTCCTTTGCTTACCCGCTTCTTTCTTACTGCTCAATTCAAAAATCTTCTGTGCAAACACATCAACCACATCAATAGAAAACACAGATTGAACATCAATACTAAGGTACCTCATATCTTCAAATATGTTGAATTTAACAATCTCTCCATCAAACTCCATGGTAAGGGTACCATCATGGACATTAATCTTCGTTTTAGCTGTTTTGAGGAAAGACCTTCCTAGTGAAATTGGGGCAGGGTTTGGGAAGGTACTATCTTTCATATTCAAAATATAAAAATCAGCAGGAAAAATCAACTCATTCACCTGCACCAATACATCCTCAACCACTCCCTCAGGGTATGCGTTAGAACGGTCAGCTAACTGGATAATTACACCCTTTTTTTCAAACGACCCAAATTTAGAGATGCATAAATTGAATGTGGCATAACATTTATAGATGCACCTAAGTCTAACATAGTACGTTCAAACTTAGTATTACCAATCACACATGGAATCGAAAACATACTTGGATCCTTGCATTTTGGGGGTAACTTACGCTGAATAACTGCTGATACGTTCTCCCCTACACTAATTTTCTCATCACCCCTCAATTTCCTCTTTGAAGTACATAATTCTTTGAGAAATTTTGCATACCTTGGGACTTACTTAATGGCATCAAGTAGAGGTATGTTTACTTCTACCTTTCGAAAAGTCTCAAGAATGTCCTTCTCTTGTTCTTCTTTTTTCGATTTAAACAGTTTGCTGGGAAAAGGGAGAAGAACAAAATTAGTAGAATTACACACAACTGGTTGAGATTTTACCTTGGACAAATTTACATCATCGCTATCGACTTTTGTTTCTTCTTGAACTGTCTTGGCCGAATCTGCAGATTTAGCAATGAAGGGCTCAAGTTCTCTTCCATTCCATAATGTAATGGCGCTTGCATTCTTACGTGGGTTTATGATGGCTTCAGATGATAATTTTTCAGATCCTTGAGCTTCAAGTTTTCTTACTGAAGTTACAAATTTGACTAATCTGTTCTGAATGCTATTCCTTGTCTCAAGTTGAAACTGTTGTGTATTGCTTGCCAATGCCTTTACAATCTCATCAAGTGACATATTCTGATTTGCTTGCTGCCTAGGTTGGAATGGCAGCTGATTCTGGGCAACTTGATTCCCATAACTCAGACTTGGGTGATCTCTCCATCCAGGGTTGTATGAGTTTGAGTACGGATCATACTTTCGCTGAGGTTGCCCTTGAAATCCTCCCATGGCATTTGCTTATTAGACTAGTGCATCTTCTTGAAATGTGGGACACATATCCGTAGCATGACTGGTGGCTGAGCAAATGCCACATGCTTTAACTGTTTACAAATTCCCTACAACCATTTGTCTCACCAAAGAAGATTGATCAGAAATCTGACGTTCAAGGTTTGATATACTTACCTCATTAACTTTCTTCGATGTTTGCTCCATCCTTGTACCAAATTGCTGCAAATTTGCCGCCATATTAAAAATTAATCTTTTCGTGGCTTCTGGAGTTTTGTCAACTAAAGCTCCTCTACTAGCGGCGTCCACCATACTCCTCTCCATTGGTAACAATCCTTCATAGAAATATTGAATCAGAAGCTGGTCACTAATTTGATGGCATGGGCAGCTTGCGCAAAGCTTCTTGAAGCATTCCCAATACTCGTATAATGTTTCTTTATAGTGTTGCCGAATTTCACATATCTCTTTCCATATATTTGTTGCTTTAGATGCAGGGAAATATTTCCCTAAAAATTGACGCTTCGTCTCATTCCATGAATTGATTGTACCAGAGGGAATGTAGTACAACCAATCTTTAGCATATTCATCTAAAGAGAATGGAAATACGCACAGCTTGATCTATGCCTCTGTAATACCCTGTGGTTTCATGCTAGAGCATACCACATGAAATTCCTTCAAATGTTTGTGAGGATCTTCTCTGGCAAGACCATGAAATTTGGGAAGTAGATGTATTAGTCCTGATTTTAATTCAAATGCCGCTTCTAGATTTGGAAATTCAATACACAAAGGTTGCTGGTTTAGATTAAGAGCAGCCTGCTCTTTCAAAGTCATGTTTTCAGCCATGGCTTCCTCTACTAACAGCTCACTAGCAACTATATCAGAAACAATTGCTCCTTGTGATGTTGAAACTTATTCTGCTAGAATTTTCTTACTTTCTTTCCTTAATCGGTGCAAAGTTCTTTCGGGTTCTGGATCAAATATCAATTCACCAGAGTTAGAAGATTGAGTCATTAACCAAGATTCCCATACAATGGATAAAAAATAATAATAAATAAATAAATAAATAAAAACTAATTAAAAAAATCCCAAAGAAAAATTTTGACAAACAACACAAAGTGCATGAAAACCAAGTAAAATTAAAAATATTAAATCATGTTTTTTTTTTATGTTCTTCGAAATAAGCTTCTTGTAGCACCCCTAAGTCGTCTGAAATTTCATGTGCAAGCAATACCTGTCGAAAAAACTATAGACACCTAAAACAGAAAAAAAAACTATACACAAAGGTAAGAACACAAGTGACTAAAAAAAATTAAATGGAATAAAAAAAATTACAATCTGATTAAAAATAGTCCCCGACAGCGGCGCCAAATTTTGATGCGTGTCGAGCGCAACCAAAAATAAATTACTCTACCTACAATGAATAGTAATGAGAAGTAAAGGTTGATCCACAGAGACTAGTTAATCAAATTGTCTATTTACCAAGAAAAAGGGGGGTTTTCTTCTGCAATTTAATTGACAACAAAATTAAGTAACAAAAATTCAATGGAAGATGACGTCGATTCAAGGAAATTTACTCACGGCTGTAAATTGATCACTGATCTCATATATATATTTATATATATATATATATATATATATATACATATATATATTATTCTTTATTCAAATATTTAACCAAGAATTATCAAAAAGCCAAACAATCCTTACCTTCCCTAATTTCATTAATTTGAACCCAGCACATAATTTAATTCTTATCAATAAATCAATTGGTATTAAGCAATCTTCATGAATTTACTGATAGCATTACACTCTCGAAGGGAGTTAAAGATGCTAACAAGCGTCAAATTATTTAATTCATTCTATGTTTCCTTTAAGCAAGTAACAAAAACTTGGATCATAATTGTTCTGCTCAATTGCTACTTTTTCGGAACACCATAACAATTACGGATTATGATTCAGGTTAGCTATAAACCACAAAACTCACTTAATTAATAGGCCTCTTAATAAACTGAATCATACAGTCATTAACTTGAAAAACTAAGAAACACAGATATTTGAATAGAAGAATAATTATTAAGAACAAAGTCTCACAATTTTACTAACCAGATTGAATTTCCCTTGAATCGACTAAAGAACTTAGCTAGACATGATAGAAAAGAAAGACAAAAGAAATAAAACTATGTTCTCAATAATTCTTGGATGTCCTATTATGTAGCATTTACATTGCTTAAATAGCTAGAGTAGAGAAGACTAAAACTGGTATGTCTAGAATTGACAACCTTATTATATGAAAAAAAAGATTAGAAAAAATCTTCTTGCCTAGATTAGATAGAGAATCATTCCATTATTAACCAAATGTCACCCCTAGACCTGTCAATCTTTGTAATATTTTATAGAGGTATATATTCTCCTCAAGATTTCTGACAATCAATCAAATTCTTCTAATAGTAAACCTTTTATGTGTGATAATCTTTCTTCTCTAGTTTGAATTCAAATCAACTTTCCAGATCAGATTTTTAGACCACGTTTAATTTCTAGAATTCTTTCCACATTAAAAACCTGCATGAAATTCAGAAGGTCATTATTGAAAATATCAGAATTTTTTTATTTTAGACATAAATTATCAATACTTTCCACCAATGTCTTATATATAAGGAATCATCACAAATGAACCATAAGACATATAATATGTTAAATAGACTAAATATAAGGGAAATAAATATATAAAATTATGAATCCATCAGCAACCAATGTGTTTTTGCTTAAGTTTAGTTATAATTTCAATATCGGATATGTAATTGATTATTTATTTTTATGTCTATTGGTTTGGAGATAATTAGATTAAATATTTATTTATCATTGTTGAACTCTCAGTTCATTATCTGTAAGATTTTCGCTTATTTGTTTATTACCTCTGATTATTAATGTGGAATGTGTGTGTGATTTGATATGGTGGGTACGACCTATGCGATATCCTGGGTAAACCGTTGGTATATTGGCGGTTCATCACACCATTCTAGTAAGACCAGAATTGGGGTGTGACATAAACAACTTAAGAGAAGCATTTGAAGTCCTCCGCAACAACCAGATGAAACTTAATCCTACTAAGTGTGCATTGGTGTTGGCTTAGGAAAATTTCTTGGCTTCATGGTGTCCAACAGGGGCATTGAAGCCAATCCAGCTAAGATCGATGCAATCATGCAAATGCCAGCTCCAACAAAGCCAAAACAGGTCCAAGAACTAACAGGATGAATAGCTACCTTGGGTAATTTGTATCAAGGTTGGCTGACAGGTGCCTACCATTCTTCAAAACTTTAAAGGGAGCCAAACACTTCGAATGGATAGATGAATGTTAAAAGGCTTTCAATGATCTAAAAATCTTCTTGACTTCACCTCCCTTACTTGTGTATCCCAAAGTCGGTGATAAACTACAACACTACCTCGCCATATCAACAGCGACTGTAAGCTTGGTTCTGATAAAGGAGGTCGACAAAGTCCAAAGGCCAATTTATTACGTCAGTAAAATATTACATGATACAGAGACCAGATACCAAACGGTTGAAAAATTCACCCTTGCTCTAGTCACCGTTGCTAGGAAACTCTGACCTTACTTTCAAGCCCATACAATTCAGGTATTAATGGACAAGCCCTTAAAGAAGATACTAGCACGTCCAGACATTTTTGGATGACTTGTGAATTGGGCAATAGAGCTTGGAGAGTTTGACATACAGTTTCACCCAAGGATGGCAATCAAAGCCCAATTACTAGCGACTTCATGCTGGAAACTACCGAAGAAGATAATGCCAAAATAGAAAAAACCTTAGTAGAAAAAGATATCTGGAAGAAAAAGAAGAGGCAAAAAATTAAACCCTCACCGGTGTGGACTCTGTATGTAGATGGATCCTTGAACAACAAGCACCCAGGGGCCAGGGTGATCTTGACTAGCCCTGAAAAACTTTAAAGTGCAAGTCGCTCTTTGATTAGATTTCCATGCAACAAACAATGTTGCTTAGTACGAGGCTCTCCCGGCTGGACTCAGGATAGCCAAATTTTTAATGGTAAAAATACTGGACATCTATAGCGACTCACAGGTCGTGATCAGACAGATCAAAGGTGAGTATGAGGCTAAACAGCTGCATATGCTGGCATACCTTGAAAAAGCAAAAACACAGCTTGCCTCATTTAAAAGTTTCCAAATAAGCAATATGGACCGCGAAAACAACACCAAAGCAGATGCTCTGTTTTGACTCCTTACAGAAGATTTCTCCGATTTTGACAAGTCGATATATATTAAAGTGCTCAAACAGAAAAGCATCACCAAAGGACCTGATGTCCAGCAAATCGATGGTGAACCAACTTGGATCTATCCTATAAGGACCTACATTGAAACCAGCGAGCTACCTGAGGATAGATTTGAAAGACACTGAGTTCAAGCAAGGTTCCGTTAGTACATAGTAATGGACAGAAAGCTATACCATAAGTCATTCACTCATCCATTCCTACTCTGTCTTACCCCAACAAAAGCCAATAAGGTGATGTGGAAAGTACACGAAGGAATCTATGGAAGTCACATAGGAGGTCGAGCTCTCTGTTAAAGAAGACTCCGTCAAGGCTATTATTGGCCATCCATGCTTGGTAATTGCACCGAGTATGTAACAAAATGCGAAAGATGCCAGAAGCACGCCATGGTTAGTCATCTGCTTGTAATTGAGCTCCAGTCAATAAGTAGTCCCTTGTCATTCGTGATATGGGGATTGGACTCACCGGTCCGATGCTGGGAGCCAAGTCATCCAAAAGGTTGCTCTTAGTAGTATTGGGCTACTTTTTCAAATGGGTCGAAGCAGAAGCAGTTGTGTCAACCGACACAAATCAGATCAAGACCTTCCTCCAAATGAACGTATATCGATACGGCATCCCAAGAATACTGATAACTGATAATGGACCATAGTTCGATGGACAATAGTTTAAAGCCTTCTGTGAAGGCTTTGGAATCGAACATAGGTTTGCAATGGTGTACCGCGTGGAAGCCAACAGTCAAGTTGAGGCCACAAACAAGACAATCTCCCATGGAATAGTGCGTAGGTTGGGAATGGCCAAAGGAAAATGGACCAATTTGCTACCAAGTGTCCTATGGTCTTATCGAACAACCAGTCGAACATCCATGGGAGAAACACCCTTTATGTTGGCCTACGGAGTGGAAGCGGTCACACCAGTAGAGGTTACTCATCCTACCTTCAGGATCTTTAACTGCGATGAGATCCAGAACGATAAGGAACTAAGAGTCAACCTAGACTTGCTTGTGGAAGTCCGCGACAATGCTCTACTATGAACACTAGCATATCAACAAAGAGTAGCCAGGTACTACAATTTGTGTGTCCGAGCTAGGTAGTTTAAGGTAGCGATTTGGTGCTCCACTGCTCAGCAGTATCCAAACCCTCCAGCAAGGCAAACTAAGGCCAACTTTGGAAGGGCCTTATAGAGTCATCTGTGTGACAAGGCCAGGGACTTGTTTCCCAGAAACATTAGAGGGAAAATACATCCAGAAACCCTGGCACTCGAAGAACTTACAGAAATTCTATGTAATGGACATGAGAAAAATTCAATGAAATGTTTTACATCCCAAATCTTTTGTCTTACCAATCTTTGAGTAAACTATTTAGTCAAGTTGCAATGGACCATATAAAGTGTTTAGGCTAATGCAAAGGTCAGATGACTTATGACTAAAACTACTCGGATTTATGTTGCATGTACCACTCGATTAGCTTGGGGAAGGACGCGCCCCAAAAATTGTGAAACCATAGACAAAAGAACATGCAAGCTCGACACTAAAAGAAAAAAGTTACGAATATTAAAGTTCGAAGTTGGTCACAAACAAAACAAACGGGAACATAGTGCCCGACAAAACAAAAAAGAAAAGAAAAGAAAAACATCTTAAAGTTCCCAATTTCCTTCCTATACTCCAAAATCGGAAGGAGAAGACGTTGCACCCTGAAAATCCAAAAAATCAAAGTTATGAATTTTACCCGCACAAAATCACACAGCACGAAAAACTTCATCGACAGCTTAGTTTTCTCTGATAGGTGCTTCGCCTATTCACCTTCTAAAGTCATCATCCTTTTCCTGTTTCTCCAAGCCTCCTCTTTCAATGCACTAATTTGATATCTTGCCCTGTCTCTCTTCCTCGCAAGTGCATCCTCTGCTATCTCCCACCTTAGTTCAGCCCTCACATACTAGGCCTCCAGAGAGTCAATTCTTGCGGCAATCTCGCAGAGAGAGTTGGCATGCTGAGACACAAAGAATAGGGTACTTTGAGCATGAAGAACACTGTCAACGTAAACCAGAATACAAAAGAAACTTACCCCCTAGAAGCGCCGATGATATCCTCTTATTGGCAGGACCAGAAATTTCCCCAAGAACGGGGCTTGACGCAACAAATCCCCCAGGAACGGGTGTCTGAGGAATAGTCCTCACTGGGCTATTTACCCAAACACCACCATGATCAGAAGAATCAAAGACTTTAATATCCGGAGATGACAACTTCCTACTCCGCTTTGAAGATGAAGCCTGTACCATTTTCGCTTTCAGGCATTGCGAAGCCCTAACGGCCCTGTTGGAACTCGGAGTTTCCTTTGTAAGCCGGATCTCGGGAGAAGAATCAGCTTAATATTGGAAAAGAAAAAATAATCAACAAAAATAGAAGGGTAGTGACAACTGTGAAAAGATGGACGAAGCAAACGTACGAAACTTGGACGATGCATCATCATCCACCTCCATCGAATCATTCAGATGGAGAGAAGCATCACTTCCCTCAGCGAACACTCGAACAAGTTGCTCCTGAAGGAATGGGCTGAATCCAGGCTTCGTAAACTCAATATGGGAGTACTAAAATTGACGCACATGCTTCTTGGCTAGACGAAAGGGCTCTAAGTTATCACTTGACAACTCAGATTTTTCATTCAACTCCTTCGCCCTTTCATTACTGTGGAAGGTCCATGTGTTGTTCAGAAGAAGAGGGGTCCTGTCTGTATGCCCAATAAAAAGAAAGGAAGTGCTCAATTCAATATGGACCCCCTCTGAGTGCGTAAAATCTTTGGGGTACTAGCCCTTGTCTTGAAAATACACCAGCCCATAGGACTGGAAGAGTTAGTTTGCTTCTCCACATTCAGGCTATATATTTCTCTAAACAGATCAACAGAGGGGATGCAGCAAATCCACTGAAAGAAGAGAACAAAAGAAATCAAATGACTCCAAGAGTTGGGTTGCACCTGTCCAGGTGCAAGCCGATAATACTTAAGGATCGCAAAAATCTCATCAGGAAGAGGTAAACGGAACCCAGATCCGAACATCTCCTTGAAAACATAGATCTCATAAGGGCTTGGAGCATTGAGCGCCTTGTCATTGCCAAGATTCCTACATTCAAACTCCCTAGGAATCGAAAAGGTGCCTGATAAAAGGAACACTTCTCCACCCCCCATAGTGGATCAATAGGTGGTGTAGGATAGTCTCTCCCTCAGATGGAGGGATAGATCTTTGATAGAAGAACTATTGTCACACCCCAATTTCAGCTGAACCAGAAGTGTGAGTGAACCATCACTGAACCAACGGTTCACACTAGGATCTCAATAAGACCATGTCCACTTATACAAACCATTGCACATAACCATAATCAGAATATAATAAAATACAGCGGAAGTCTTAAATTAAATAAAATGAACTGAGTGATCTATTGATAATTTAATAAAATATCAAGTTATTCTCCACACCAAAATATAAATAATATCCTTATATCACTTTGTAAATCCAACTGAAAATAAATAATATAATCCAAATAAATACCCTAGAGATACACCCAGAAAGGGCACTCGCATGAAGTGTCATGCTCGTCCTCTCCTGCTTGCATGTCTAAAGCAGCCACGCCTCCATACACTGGAGCGTTCACATAATCCTCCACCGAATAACATGCATCAACATCTAAAAATAGTGTATACATAAGGGTGAGCTCACAACTTTGCTCAGTAAGACAATCAGACAGTGCAACAAACATATGCATGAGTAACATTCACATTATGGTCTGGTTTTAAGTTTGTAATGTGCTATAGAAAGGATTGGAGGCCATCGCACCTCTATACACGAGTGTGTGAAGCCGCCCAATGGATCAAACACCACTGTCGTCCCACATGCACCCTACCATGGAATAGAGATAGACTTAAGGCGTCTGAATCAAACACCACCAACACCTCCCCTGATACTCTACCCATACCAATACGTAAGCCCCTATTGGCGAGGGCTTGCAAACTGGGCTCGCAACTAACCAATCCTATATGTCATCAGAGTAGGCCCTGTCCCAGTGCAGCTCCCTATGGCATAGAGATAGAGCTAGAGTCTAATGGCCAGACCGGAGATCACAGTGCCACTTCCTCCCCCTGATACCCTACCCGCACCAAGCATGCTAAGACAGAACGATACGAAAGGTGCTAGTGTGAGGAATGATCCCAGACCTCTAGTCCTTCCCATTCTACACACCAACAAAAGCAATCACATGCCTAACAGTCACATCTTAGTATAGCGAGTATGCATGAACAATAATAATAACTGAAAGTAAATGATGACATGCGAGTATGCACAAACATCATACCATAGAATCATGGTTATTAACAATGATTTACTATTTATTAAATTATTAGGGTTTAGGTCTGATTCCCTTACCTGACGCTTGTTTGCTAGCTTGCTCCACGTCGCAGAATCCAAACGTGCTATCACAAGGTCCTACACAATATTAGGTTTAATTAGAATAGTGTTTCCTTAGGTTTACGTTGGTCGGAAAACCAACTGGGTCAAAAATACTCCTCACAGAGCATACCGATCACAGTATCGGTCGCAGCACTATAGAGAAAGGTACCGGTATGGTCGACCGGTCCCTATAGACCAGTCTCCGGGAGGTACCGGTCATAGTACCGGTCGCATATGGTGCGACCGGTATGGTCGACCGGTATATCTCCGGAAGATCATACTCTTGGTTCTCGCCTTCCGTCGGTCACCCTTTATTGATCCTAGGGTTTTTCCTACACATCCTAGGTCTGAACATTGAGTTAGAGTTGTTTCCAACTCCATTCAAGTCCTAGTTTCGATGATCTTCAACCTAAAACTTGAATCTAGGGTTTACCGACTAGATTAGGGTTTGACGGCAAACATGGTTTAGAACAATACTTGCTTTGCATGGTATTGACCCAATCATAACTAACCATCCTAGAATAATTAATGTAGAGGAAGGTTTAAGCACTTACTGTTGACTTGCGGTAATGTGTTCTTCGTCGAACGGCAATGGTGGTTCTTCCCTCTCCTTCCTAGCTTCTTCTCCTTCTTCAATCTCTTTCTCCTCTCTAAGGTTTGTGAGGATCAATGAAAGGGATTTTAGGAGGTTTAGAGGTCCTTATATAGGCTAGGGTTAGGTTTAGGAAGCCTCCTAACATTAGAAAAGTCCTTTGGTTTGAAATTTAGAAAGTAGGACCCGCAAAGATCCTTTTTCGGATCCAAGTCTACGTAGGCCGTACCGGTCAACCATCAACCGGTACCATCGACCGATATGAATTATTTCATACTTAAATCGGTCTATTTTCGTACCTGGTTGTCATCCGCTCGTCCCGTCTGGCCCGGTGATGATTGGAAGACCTGTTACAGCATAAAACAAGGTTTAGATCGGGTTCATGGAGTGCAGGTCTTACAACTCCCCCACCCTTAAAAGATATTTCATCCCCAAAATTTGCATGTAGATTTCACAACTCCCCCACCCTTAAAATAAATTTCGGCCTCAAAATTTGAACGTACCTTGGTCGTCAAAAAGGTTAGGGCATTCCTTTCGCATTGCGTTCTCTTCCTCCCAAGTAATTTCTTCTACATCTTGGCTTTTCCAATGCACTTTCATATAGTGGATATCCTTGCTTCGAAGATGTTGTACCTTTCGGCTTGTGAGCATCACAGGTACTACTTTAAAAGTTAAGTCCTTTGTCAAGTCTGGTGGGTCTGCTGTCAAGATGTGTGATGGATCCCTGACATACTTCTTCAATAAAGAAACATGGAACACATCATGAACGCTTGACATGGATGGTGGTAGAGCCAGTTGATATGCCACATTACCACGTCTGGTCAAAATCTCGTATGGTCCCATATACCTGGGGCATAGCTTCCCTTCTTACCAAACCGTTTCAGACCTTGCACAGGTGATATCTTCAAGAACACTTTATCACCCACTGCGAACTCTAGATCTCGACGTCGGTTATCTGCATAGTGCTTTTGTCAAACTTGAGCTATCTTCACTCTTTCCTTAATTTTATCAATCACTCGACAAGTTTCTTCGACGAACTCCAGTCTTACAATCCTTCTCTCTCCCACCTCATTCCATAACAGAGGTGTACGACGTTTCTTCCCATAGAGTGCCTCATATGGAGCCATTTGGATCGTAGCCTGGTAACTGTTGTTATAAGCAAACTCAATGAACGATAGCTTCTCGTCCCAAGCTCCTTTTAAATCAAGAGCACACGCTCGGAGCATATCTTCTAAAATTTAAATAGTTCTTTCTGACTGCCCATCTGTCTGAGGGTGAAAAGCTGTACTAAACTTTAACTTGGTTCCCATAGCTTTCTGTAATCCTTCCCAGAACTTTGATGTAAAATGGGGATCTCTGTCAGATACTATACTTTCTAGGATGCCATGAAGTTTGACTATATTATCCACATTTAGCTTGGCCAGCTTCTCCATTGTATACTGAGGTCTGACCGTGATGAATCGAGCTGTCTTAGTAAGTTGATCGACTATAACCCATACTGCATCCACTGACCTTGGTGTCAAGGGTAGGCCAGTGACAAAATCCATTGTGATACAATCCCACTTCCATGCTGGCTCCAATAATGGTTGTAGCAAACCTGCAGGTCTCTACCTTTCAGCTTTAACTTGCTGGCAATTCAGACATTGGAATACAAATCGAGCTACATCTGCTTTCATACCCCTCCACCAATATAATCTTCTTAAATCATGGTACATCTTGGTGCTTCCTGTATGTACCGAATATGGGGTATAATGAGCTTCTGTCATAACTCTATCTCTGATATTTGAGTTCTCACTCTTACGTATACATAACCGTCCACGATACCTTAGTACCTTGTCTGAATCCAAAGTAAAATCAAGGTTGCTTTTACCCTTCTCTAGATCTTCTTGCATAGTCTTGAGGTGTAGATCCTGTAGGATTGCTACTTTGACCTCATCTATTAGATCTGATGAGATTTTCAAGGCTGCGAACATCAATGTAAACTTATGAATTAAGCCCTGTTCCACTGGATCTCCTGCAGTCGCTAATATAAACTCTTCGTCATTCTCTATTGAGCTTGAGGCTACAGCACACAATGCAGCATTTGTACTAGGTCCTGCCTCAGGTTTCAATGCCCACTTTCTGCTTAAGGCATCGGCCACAACATTTGCCTTACCCGGATGGTACTAGATGTCACAATCATAATCTTTTAATAATTCCAGCCATCTTCTCTGTCTCATATTCAGGTCCTTCTGAGTGAAAAGGTAAGTTAAGCTCTTGTAATCCGATTTAATCTAAAACATTTCACCGTAAAGGTAGTGTCTCCAAGTCTTGATTACGTGAATAACTGCTGCTAATTCCAGATCATGCATAGGATAGTTCTTCTCATGCTCTTTCAACTGTCTTGATGCGTAGGCAATCACCTGTTCTCCTTGCATTAACACACATCCAAGACCTAACCCTGAGGCATCCATATATAAGGTGAACGCAAGCCTGATGCTGGGATGGTCAAGATAGGTGCAGAGACTAGTCTTGACTTCAAAGTCTGAAAGCACTTTTCACACTCATCCGTCCATATAAACTTTTCTCCTTTCTTGGTTAGTCTGATAAGTGGAACTGCAATTCTTGAGTAGTCTTCCACGAATCTTTTATAGTAACCAACTAATCCAAGGAAATTGTGAATCCCCGCAACTGATTTTGATGTATCCCACCCTACTATAGCTGCGATCTTGCTTGGATCTACCTTGATACCATCTGCAAATACTACGTGACCCAAGAAGGCTACTTCTTTCAGCCAAAATTCATAATTCTTGAACTTTGTGTAAAGCTTCTCCCTTCTCAGCCGTTGTAGGGCTGCTCTCAAATGTGTTGCATGAGTCTCCCTGTCTTGTGAGTAGACCAATATGTCGTCAATGAATACGATGACCGAAGTGTCCAACATGTCTTGAAACACTCGCTTCATCAGTTGCATGAACGACGCTGGAGCGTTAGTCAACCCGAATGACATTACAAGGAACTCATAATGTCCATACCTTGTCCTGAAAGCAGTCTTCGGAATATCCGTTGCCTTGATCTTCAACTGGTGATACCCTAATCGAAGATCAATCTTTGAGAAAACCTTTGCACCCTGCAATTGGTCAAACAGAACATCGATCCTAGGCAAAGGGTATCGGTTCTTAATAGTTAACTTGTTCAACTCTCGGTAGTCGATACATAATCGTACGCTACCGTCCCTCTTCTTGACGAATAATACCGGTGCTCCCCATGGCGATATGCTTGGTCGTATGAAACCCTTATCTAGTAATTCTTGTAACTGGGTCTTCAACTCCTTTAATTTTGTAGGGGCCATCTTGTACGGTGCCATAGACACTGGCGCCGATCCTAGCATGAGGTCTATCATGAACTCTGTAGCCCTGTCTGGAGGTAGACCTCGTAGATCTTTTGGAAATACATCTGAAAACTCTCGTACCACATTTAGATTTTCCATCTTTGGCACCTCAGTAGTTATGTCGACCATAGACACTAAGTACCCCACTCCTCCCTTCTCTAAGCATCTCTTAGCTTTTAGGGCGGAGAGGATCAGCTTTCGCTTCCTAGGTAACTTGGTCCCAGTGAAGCTAAACTCTTTCCCTTTCTCATCTTTAAGCACAAGTTTCCTTTCACCACATAATAAGCTAGCTAAATGATGGCTTAGCCAATCCATTCCCAAGATGACATCAAAGTCTGCCATCTCGAGTTGAACTAGATTTGCTTCTAGGTTTTGGCCCTCAATACTAACTGTACATGGCCTATAGTATTCATTCAATGCCACTTCGACTCCCAATAGAGAGCGAACTATCAAGCTTGGGTTCAAACACTTGACAGGTAATTCCTTTCACTTCCCAAAAGAAATAGAAACGAAGGAGTGCGTGGTCTCAGAGTCAAAGAGTACTCTGGCGGGTACACCAGCTATATTTATAGTCCCTGAAATTTAATTATCCATTAGTTCTAATGCTCAAACATAACAAAATAGTAAGCCAAATAGGAAGGGATGGAATCATACCAGTAACCACATCAGGTGATGCGGCTGCCTCCTCAGTGGTGACTGCGAATATCTTTCCTTACTGTGGCAGTTGATTCTAGGGTAGAGTACAAGTCTTTGCATAATGACCCAATTACTGACAGTTGAAACATTTGACATTTGGGTTCTGTCCAACAAACTGTGACGGTGGTGGTGCAGTAGTGTTCCTTGCAGGCACCACAGCAGACTGAGCCCTGTATGGCCGAAATGGTCTGGTATTACCTCCACCTGAAGTCTCAGTACCAGGCCTCTTCAGTCCCCTGTTTTGAGCAAAGAAGCTGTCTCTTTGGCTAGATTCAATTACCCTAGCAATCTGTACAGCCTCATTATATACTTTCTTCTCCAAACCTAGGACGTGCTCTTGTATACTTCCTCACAATCCCATGGTGAACCTACGGGTCTTGGTTTCTTTTTCTTGCATGCTTGCCGGAGTAGAGAAGAACAGCTCTTCATACCTCTGCTGGTAAGCATCAACAGTCGACAGGGATTGTTGTAGGTTCAAGAATTCCTTCTCTATTTGATCATGGAAGCTCTTCGGAAAGTACTTATCAAAGAAGGCTCCCTTGATTATTGCCTAATTGATCTGAGTGTGCTTTACTTCTAAGTATGATCAGGTAGAATTTCACCAGGCATTTGCATCTTCCTTGAGCATGTGCGTAGCAAACAACACCTTCTCATCCTCCGTACAAGTCATTAGACGGAAGTTCTTCTCTATTTCAGCAACCCACTGTGTCACACCCCAATTCCGCACTATTCAGAATGGTGTGATGAACCGCTAATAAACCAATGGTTCAACCAGGATCTCTAATAGGATGTGTCCTTTTAAAATAAACCATATACATCCATAACCATAATCAGAATAAATACACAATAGCGAAAGTCTTAATAATAAATGAACTGAGGAATCTAACTATGATAATCATAAATAAAATATGAAATTATATTGTATTAACCGAGACATAAATAAATAAAATATCAATTACATTTCCTTAATAGTTCAAATAAAAATCTAATCGAAAACACATGAGTTGCACTCGCATGAGGAGTCATGCGCCTCCACTATGTCTTCAGCCTCCATCGCAGCAACGTGCCCGTACACAGAAGCATTCATACAATCTTCCACAGTGGTAGCTACATCATCAACTAAAAATATTCGATGTCGAAAGGGTGAGCACACATCACGGCTCAGTGAGCAAACAAAATAATGCAACAAACATATGCATGCATTCAATTTATATCTGTGGTCAGGTATATAAGTTTGCAATGTGCTATAGAAAAGTTCAGTGGCCGCCTCACCTCTATACACAGGGTGTGTAAGCCCACCCAACGGATCAAACACCATTGTCATCCACATCCACCCCAACATGGAATAGAGATAGAGCTAAAGTGTCCGGATCAAGCACCGCATAATACTTCCCCTGATGCTCTACCCATACCAACACGTAAGCCCCAGCTAGTGAGGGCTTGCAAACTGGGCTCACGACTAACCAATCCTAATGTCAAACAGTGTATCCAAGGCCTCACCCCAGCATCCCTCAATACGTCCATAGAGATAAAACTAAGGCCCCCTGACAGAGTCGAAGACTACACGGTCCGAGACCACCTCCCCTAAAGTCCTACGACGTAATAGTTCTGCTAAGGTATGGCGATACGACGATGTCAGTGGACAAGACTTGAGTAGAGATAGAGCTAAAGTGTCCGGATCAAACACCGCATAACACCTCCCCTGATGCCCCACTTGCATCAAGTACACCAACCACACACAAACATTCACATGTCTATTCCTAGCATCATCATCACAATCATGTTATAAATAAAATAGAATTAAATGCATGAACATAAATAGCAGGAATATTGGATGACATGTTGAATGCACATTACAAGCATACACGCATAGAATCAGTCATGGCATTGGACTCAAGAAAATAAAAATAGTTTATTATTAGCCAATTAGTTTAGGTCTTGTTCCCTCACCTTTGCTTGAGTGTAGATCATCTTTCAAGCTTTAAGAATCACTTTTATATCAATAGGAAAACCTAACAAGTCGTTAGATTTTAGTTAGAAGTCATTCCGATAATTTTAGGCTTGCTGTTAAGCGAGGGTCGCATGGTGGATTGCAGGTAGGGTAGCAGTTTACTGCGACCCCCAGGGTAGGGTCAATGCCAGGGTCGAATGTTCCATCGACCCTGGGTGCGACCACCCCATCCCTGGACTTCCCGAATGCTGGGGGTCGATCCTGTGGTCTTGTAGGGTCGATTCCCAATCGACCCCACGTGCGACCCCCCGTGGTTTGAGTCGAGAATTTCATTCTACAGTCCATTCTTTCATGTTTGGGTCCTACGGCTTACTTCCATAATCCATTCTATGCTTGTTCTATGGCTTAAAACTCTAGGTTTCTTCCTTACTTTGCCTACCATGATTTCCTCTATGGATTTCATTGAAATCCTCCCATGGATGGATGATTTGGGTTTCTCCTAGACCATACCCTCTTCATGAACTATTCTAAGGTCTTAAATCATTAATGGAAACATACCCATACCTTAGGTTTGTTGAGATTCAGAGGTTTCTCTGAATTCTTAACTTTAGTCTTCTTCTCTAACTTTCCTTCTCTTCTCCTTCTCTTCTCTTTCTCTCACTTTCAATTAGGGTTTCAAAAGGAGTGAAAGAGGCTTAGGGACGTCCTATTTATAGAGGAGAACCTCTCAAAATAAATTCCATTGAGATTAGGAAAGAATCCCTTGAAATTTGGAAAGTTTCCTATTTATGGTTTCTGTCGGCAAAGAGGAGGTCGATGAGGGGGTCGGAGATCCCGTCGACCCTCAGGTCCAAATTGTCCGACCCCCAGTTAAAATATCAGGGGTCTGACTTCCTAATGAGGGGGGTCTGACCCTGCCTATCTGGGTATGTGACCCTGCCCTCTATTTTACTATTTTTGGGTCAGTTTAATACCTGATTTTGCCATTTCCTTCACACACTTGGTCCATTTGGCTCGACCATGATAGGTAGACCTAGTACAAGGTGGTAAGACTGGTTAGTTCGATACGAGTCTTATAACTCCCCCCTGCTTATAAAAATTTTGTCCTCGAAATTGTACATACCTTTCGAGTCGAATTGATGAGGGTATTGCTTTCGCATAGCATTCTCTTCTTCCCAGGTGATTTCTTCTATATCTCTGCTGCGTAGTTGTTGCACCTTTTGGCTGGTGATTTTAGTTGGTGTTACTTTAAATGTCAAATCATCAGTCAAATCAGGTAGATCTACTGTCAAAACGTGCATTGGATCTCTGACATACTTCTTCAATAAAGAGATATGAAATACGTCATGCACACTTGACATAGATGGTGGTAGTGCTAACTGGTAAGGCACTTTTCCATGTTTAGCTAGAATCTGATATGGTCCGACATATCTCAGACTTATTTTTCCTTTCTGTCCGAACCGTTTCAAACCTCGCATAGGGGACACTTTGAGGAATACCTTATCACCTACGGAGAATACAAGGTCTCGACGTCTAGTATCTGCATATTGCTTCTGACGATT
Source organism: Protea cynaroides (assembly GCA_028583415.1). Lineage (NCBI taxonomy): Eukaryota > Viridiplantae > Streptophyta > Magnoliopsida > Proteales > Proteaceae > Protea > Protea cynaroides. Next base: position 93,031,856 of record CM053276.1, on the reverse strand, counting down.
CTGAGCCATTCTTACTCTTTCCTTGATAATGTCGACTACTCGACAAGTCTCTTCAACAAATTCTGGTCCAACAATACTACGTTCTCCAACTTCATTCCAAAACAAAGGAGTTCGACACTTCCTGCCATAAAGTGCTTCATAGGGTGACATCTGTATAGTAGCCTGATAGCTATTGTTATAAGTGAACCCAATCAGTGGTAACTTTTCATCCCATGATCCTTTAAAATCAATTACACAGGCTCGGAGCATGTCTTCTAGAATTTGAATGGTGCGCTCCGATTGTCCGTCTGTCTGAGGATGGAATGCAGTACTGAACTTCAGTGTTGTACCCATAGCCTTCTGCAATCCTTTCCAAAACTTTGATGTAAATCGTGGATCTCTGTCGGACACAATGCTTTCAGGTACACCGTGTAATCTGACAATATTATCCACATACAACTTAGCTAACCTCTCCAGTGTATACTGAGGTCGTATAGCTATAAATCGAGCCATTTTAGTCAGTCGGTCTACAATCACCCAAACTGCGTCAACTACTCGGGGAGTCAATGGTAACCCTGTGACGAAGTCCATAGTGATGCAGTCCCATTTCCATGCTAGTTCTGGTAACGGTTGTAACAGTCCTGCTGGTCTTTGTCGTTCAGCTTTCACCTTCTAACAATTTAGGCATTGAGACACGAACTTGGCTATACCTGCTTTCATTCCTCTCCACCAATATAATTTCTGTAAGTCATGATACATTTTTGTACTTCCAGGTGGTATCGAATAGGCGGTGGTATGGGCTTCCTTCATTAGTCGGTGTCTAATGTCCAAACTTTCTATTTCAGGTACACATATTCTTCCTTTGTACTTCAGTACCTTTTCATCATCTAAGGTGAACTCAGGAACATTCCTACCTTTTTCGATGTCTTCTTGTACCGTTCTTAGATAAGGGTCTGATTTAAACACTGTTTTCACTTCATCATGTATATCGGGTACAATCTCCAATGTGGCGAACATATTTGCAAACCAATGGATAAACTCTTGGTTGGTTGATTCACCCAGTGCATCTATCACAAACTGTTCATTACCGTAATTGAATACTTTTTCGGTAGCACACAATGCAGCAATGGTGCTAACCTCCTCTTGAGATTTCATCATTGCCTTTCTACTCAGTGCGTCAGCAACCACATTAGCTTTCCCCGGATGATACTGGATATCACAATCATAGTCTTTCAATAGTTTCAGCCATCTTCTTTGTTTCATATTCAACTCCTTCTGATTAAAGAGGTAAGTAAGACTCTTATGATCTGATTTAATCTGAAATTTCTCTCCGTACAAGTAATGTCTCCATATTTTGACAGCATCTACTACTGCCGCTAATTCCAAATCATGAGTGGGATAGTTCTTCTCATGTATCTTCAATTGTCTTGAGGCATAAGCAATTACTTGTTCTCCTTGCATAAGTACATATCCTAATCCCCATCCTGACGCATCAGTGTACAAAATAAATGGCTGTCCTGGAATCGGATGGTCAAGATTGGAGCAGATATCAATCTAGCCTTCAATGTTTGGAAACTCTTCTCGCATTTATCAGTCCAAACAAACTTTTCGCCCTTCTTAGTCAAACTGGTGAGAGGTACGGCAATTCGGGAATAGTCTTCCACAAATCGTCGATAATACCCAGCTAGACCTAAGAAACTTCTAATTTCTACAACGCTCTTCGGTGCTTCCCACTTCACAATAGCTTCGATCTTGCTAGGATCCACTTTAATTCCTTCAGCGGATACAACATGGCCTAGAAAAGAGACTTCTTTTAGCCAAAACTCACACTTTGTAAATTTGGCGTAGAGCTTCTCCTTCCGTAATCTCTGCAGAGCGGCGTTTAGATTCATTATATGAGTTTCCTTACCCTTGGAGTAAACCAATATATCATGATGAATATAATAACCGACGTATCCAACATATCGTGGAATACCCGATTCATAAGTTCCATAAAGGTTGCTGGTGCGTTCGTCAATCCAAAAGACATGACCAAAAATTCATAATGTCCATATCTGGTCCTGAATGCTGTCTTGGGGATATCACCGTCTTTGATCTTCAACTGATGGTAGCCTGACCGAAGATCGATCTTGGAGAACACTTTGGCACCTTGCAACTGATCGAACAAGTCATTGACCCGAGGCAATGGGTACCGATTCTTGATTGTCAGTTTATTCAGTTCTTGGTAGTTTATACACAGTTAAACGCTACCGTCCTTCTTCTTTACGAATAATACTAGCGCTCCCCATGGTGATATGCTAGGTTGGATGTAGCCCTTGTCCAGCAGTTCTTGTAGTTATACTTTTTATTCCTTCAGTTCAATAGGAGCCATTCGATAAGGTGCTTTAGTTACTGGTGCGGCTCCGGGTATCAGATCTATAACAAACTCTGTAGCGCGGTCAGGTGGTAGTCCTGGTAATTCTTCAGGAAATACATCAGGGTAGTCACGCACGACATCAATATCCTCCATTCGTGGTGCTTCTTTGGTAAGATCGACCACAGATACTAGATACCCAACTGCTCCTTTCTCAAGGCACTTCCTAGCCTTTAATGCAGAGAGTATGAGCTTTCATTTACGGGGAAGTTTGGTTCCCACAAAACTGAACTCTGCTCCTTCTTTGTCTTTAAATGTCAGCTTCTTTTCGGCACACAATAGGTTTGCAGAATGCCGAATTAACCAGTCCATTCCCAAGATGATGTCAAAGTCTGCCATCTCAAGTTGGATCAAGGTTGCATCCAAAGTCTTCTCGTCAATAAGAACTATACATGGTCCATAACCTTTTTCTAATTCCACTTCTAATCCCATAGGCGATCGTACAAGCAGTTTGTAGTCTAAGGATTTAAGGGGTAGATTTAGCTTCTTTCCAAATGACACAGATTTAAAAGAATGAGTAGCTCCTGAATCAAAGAGTACTCTGGCGGGAATGCCATTAATAGGTACGATACCTATGATTTATTTTGATTTAGTCTACATGCTCACGTAATGTAACACAAAATGATAAGATTCAGGTCATACCTGTGACCACATCAGGCGATGCGGCAGCATCCTCAGATGTAACAGCGTAAACTCTTCCTTGTTGTAGTTGCTTCTTGGGCTTAGGACATTCCCAAAAATAATGTCCCACTTGATTGCAGTTATAGCATTTTAACCCTTCATTATTTGGCTTTTGTTGCTGTTGAGATGCTGAAGTAGTCTTGGCTGCAGCATTGAAACCTTGGGTACGGAAGGGTTTGAATACCTTGGTGTTCCCTCCGTTGTAAGAATTCCCATTTGGCCTTTTGATTCCTCTATTTTGAGCAAAGTAGCTCTCTTTCTGGCTCGACTCTATTACTCAAGCAATTTGTACAGCTTCATTGTAGATTTTCTTTTCAAGTCCCATAACATGTTCACGTATGCTTCCCCTAAGTCCCATGACGAACCTTCGGGTCTTTGTATCCTCCACTTGCATACTGACTGGTGCAAAGAAAAACAGCTCCTCATAACGTTGTTGATATGCATCGACAGTCATCTGTCCCTGATATAAACTCAAGAACTCCTTCTCCATGGAATCTCTGAAACTCCTAGGAAAATACTTCTCAAAGAATGCCTCCTTGTATATATCCCAAGTCAATTGGGTGTGCTTTGTCATTAGATACATCCGTGTGGACTTCCACCAGTGGTGTGCATCGCCTTCCAGCATGAATGTTGTACACAATACCTTCTCTTCCTCATTCACTGTCATCATCGTGAAGTTTCTCTCCATCTCATCGATCCAATGTGTTGGCCACAACGGATCAGCTAGCTTACCACTATACTCCTCGGGCTTCATCTTTAGAAAATGCTCCACCAGTCTGGAGTGGTCTAGTTGATGCGGGACATGAGCCCCATACATAGGTCGTTGGTATTGATATCCACCTAGAGCTATTTCAGGGTTTTGTACTTGAGCCTGCATAACAGGAGTCTGAGGTGCGTGGGCTACTGTGTTACTTCCCCCTGGTACTGTGCTTGCCTGTCCTACTGGCATCGGTGTCGTCTGTGCAGCTGGAAAATTCATGCCTATGGCAGCTTGCATAGTAGCTTGTGCCTGTTGTATTTGCTACAGCTGTTGGGCCAAATTCATTACGGCTGTAGCCAGTTCTGTAGGTGGAGCTGACAGATTTATAGGATTTGTCTACCCATTAACTACGGACGGTGCCGTGTTAGGATTCTCCTGTGTTTTCGGGTGTATATGGCTATCTTCCCCCACAGGAGGTGGTGGTGGAATAGAGTTACGGCGTTGTCTGGTCACTCTGCGTCCAGCCATTATCTGTTCTGGTAGTGGGAATGCCTGAAAATCATAGAATATGTGAGGCAATCATTAAAAACTTCATTCTCATATTTAAATCCACTAACCAATGATATTTTCAAATTTTTCAGATCATTCTGTCAAAAATACTGTATTTTTCATTGCAGGGTCGATGGTGGGGGTTGATGGATGCCCGACCCTCAGGTATGCGACCCTGAGGGGGTCGATGCATGTCCGACCCTGGGATCGACCCCTGGTTCTCTGTCAGATCACCGAGAGCTGAGGGTCGATGAGGGGTCGGAGGGGGGGTCGGACGTTTTGGTCGAATTCTCCGACCCTCGGACTAAAAATCAGGTTTTTAATCCCGATTTTGAATCCATTTCTCATTCTTCCTCCTCCTTTCCGACTCAGCTCGTCCCTCTGAGTTGCTACAGTGACAACTCCGACCTATTGGTGATATTTGCTTCTCATTTCGACGTCTACTCCTCTTCTACAGGTATGTTCTCTACAGTTTCATGTTTTTAGGGTTTCTTAACTAGGTTTTTGCTCGTTTATATCATTTTCTTCAAATTAAACATTTTCCAACCGTAAAAATTTGATTTTTATTGGGGGCTTTTGTTGTTGGTGACTCAACGGACGAAAGCCCTAAAAAATATTTGAGTTTCATCGGTTGGTTATCGAAAAACTTGAAATTTCCCATTTTTGCCCTAATTTGTCGAGATTTTTGAATTTCTTAAAATTTCTTCGAATTCGATCTCTTTAGATAAAATTTCCAACTGTATGAGTCTTGTAGGACCGTTTAGAACCTATATAAGTCCTCCTGCCCATGTATATGGGTGAAAAGTGAGGTTTTTGACCAATTTATATCGTTAATGTCAAAAAATTTGGGTTTTTCATCTTTACTAAGCCAGTATCTGTTTTTCTTTGTTTTTGCAGATAGTATGGCTCGTACCAAAGTACCCAGGGTTCATGACCCAGTTCGCTTCCCTTCTAACGAGGTTGAGGCACAGTATGCCCGCTACTCTCATAAGAAGGTAGAGGGAGGTCGCCGGTGGACTTGGCTAGCCTGGCCTTGTTCGATGTGGAGAGAGCTTTTGGTGACATGGGCTGGCTTCCTGTGATCACCTATGACGCCTGCACTCGGCCAGATTTGGTGAGATAGTTTTACTGTAATCTCCAAGTGGTGGGGGATTACAACGAAACTGAGAGGGGTAGAGAGCTTCGGATCACTAGCTACGTCAAGGGAGTCGAGATTTCTTTTGATTATCGACAGCTAGCCGACTTGTTGGGCATTTCATACGACGGCCCCTTAGTGTTCTGTGCTACTGGAGAGCCCCAGTTCTTTTCATTGGAGATGAAGGCTGAGATTGATCGTCAGATCATCAGAGAGGATCGCTGGGAGATGAAAGCGATCTACCTACGTCCAGAGCCTCGGGTGTACTGTAAGATTATTCAGCACAACTTGATACCTCAGAGTGGGAACTACGAGAGGATCTCCCAGTTGACCCAGTTCCTGTTGTACTGTATCTGTACTAGGAAGCCTGTCTGCCTCCCTTATATCATTATGCAGACGATGATCAGTGCCACATTACCCGGTCATGCTGGCAACCTGCCTTATGGATGCATGATCACTATGCTGCTTACCCAACTGGGTGTTGACATGGTGGATGAGAGGATTCAGGAGAAATCCTTCTCATCACCTCTGGATTGGGAGGCCATCTATAAGATGGGCATGCGGAATGCCCAGGTCAGCAACGATGAGAGGAACGCTCTGGTGTGTCCACGTACTCAAGTGGAGATGGCTGACGCTGAGGCAGCAGCAGTAGTCGCTGGAGCAGGGGTTCATGGGGGTGATGATGATCGTTTGTACATGGATGTGGATTCCATACCTCCTCCATCTCCTACTCATGCTACGGGATCTGGTCCTTCTTATGCAGCTGGTCCTTCACATGCAGCTGGTCCTTCACACCCACCTTCTGACGACATGATGGGAATATTACATGAGATTCGAGAGGCTCAGCGCATGTCTAATCTGAGGATGGGAGAGCTTTTAGATGCTCTGCGCATGTCGGATCAGCGGGTGGGAGAGCTTCTGGATGCTCAGCACATGTCGGATCAGCGGGTGGAAGAGCTTCTGGATGCTCAATGCGTGACTGACCAACGGGTAGCTGATCTCACAGTTGGTCTCCAGACGACCCAGACTTAGATAGCTTGGTTGACTAGAGTCTATGCTGAGGATTATGACAGAGACCGCGAGGCACCACCTCCCCCATCGCCTCCAGTTTCCTAATGTATTTTTTTTTATTTTTCTTTTTGTACTTTAGAGTAACTGTCCAGGTTGTGGATTGTACTCTGCTTAGACTTGTATATATATACGTTTGTTCTTCCTTTGAATGTATATAAATTTGTTTCTCATTTAATAGATGCATTATTCTATTTCAATTTTTTTCTCAAACAACACAGATGCTTATGGTGTGTTATTATTACAGCTTTTAAATTTTATCCTATCTCAGTTCATAAACTTTTGTGGTAGTATGCTGGTTTACAAGACAGGGCCTGAGAGCTCTGATACCAAGTTGTCACACCCCAATTCTGCACTATTTAGAATGGTGTGATGAATCGCTAATAAACCAACGGTTCAACCAGGATCTCTAATAGGCTGTGTCCTTTTAAAATAAACCATACACATCCACAACCATAATCAGAATAAATACACAATAGCAGAACTCTTAATAATAAAAGAACTGAGGAATCTAACTGTGATAATCAGAAATAAAATATCAAATTATGTTGTATTAATCGAGACATAAATAAATAAAATATCAATTATATTTCCTTAATAGTTCAAATAAAATCTAATAAAAAACGCATGAGTTGCACTCGCATGAGGAGTCATGCGCCTCCACTATGTCTTCAACCTCCATCGCAGCAACGTGTCCGTACATAGAAGCATTCATACAATCTTCCACAGTGGTACCTGCATCATCAACTAAAAATATTCGACGTCGAAAGGGTGAGCACACATCACGGCTCAGTGAGCAAACAAAACAATGCAACAAACATATGCATGCATTCAATTCATATCTGTGGTCTGGTATATAAGTTTACAATATGCTATAGAAAGGTTCGGTGGCTGCCTCACCTCTATACACAGGGTGTGTAAGCCCACCCAACGGATCAAACACCATTGTCGTCCACATCCACCCCAACATGGAATAGAGATAGAGCTAAAGTGTCTGGATCAAACACCGCATAACACTTCCCTTGATGCCCTACCCATACCAACACGTAAGCCCCTACTGGTGAGGGCTTGCAAACTGGGCTCGCGACTAACCAATCCTAATGTCAAACAGTGTATCCAAGGCCTCACCCCAGCATCCCTCAATATGTCCATAGAGATAGAGCTAAGGCCCCCCGGGAGAGTCGAAGACTACACGGTCCGAAACCACCTCCCCTAACGCCCTACGACGTAATAGTTCTGCTAAGATAATGGCGATACGACGATGTCAGTGGACAAGACTTGAATAGAGATAGAGCTAAAGTGCTCGGATCAAACACCGCATAACACCTCCCCTGATGCCCCACTCACATCAAGTACACCAACCACACACAAACATTCACATGTCTATTCTTAGCATCATCATCACCATCATGTTATAAATAAAATAGAATTAAATATGCATGAACATAAATAGCAGGAATATTGGATGACATGTTGAATGCACATTACAAGCATACACGCATAGAATCAGTCATGGCATTGGACTCAAGAAAATAAAAATAGTTTATTATTAGCCAAATAGTTTAGGTCTTGTTCCCTCACCTTTGCTTGGGTGTAGATCCTCTTTCAAGCTTTAAGAACCACTTTTATATCAATAGGAAAACCTAACAAGTCGATAGATTTTAGTTAGAAGTCATTCGGACAATTTTAGGCTTGCTGTTAAGCGAGGGTCGCAGGGTGGGTCGCAGGTAGGATAGCAGTTTACTGCGACCCCCAGGGTAGGGTCGATGCCAAAGTCGGATGTTCCATCGACCCTGGGTGCGACCACCCCATCTCTGGACTTTCCAAATACTGGGGGTCGATCCTGTAGTCTGGTAGGGTCGATTCTCAATCGACCCCACGTGCGACCCCCCGTGGTTTGAGTCAAGAATTTCATTTTACAGTCCATTCTTTCATATTTGGGTCTTATGGCTTACTTCCATAATCCATTCTATGCTTGTTCTATGGCTTAAAACTCTAGGTTTCTTCCTTACTTTTTCTACCATGATTTCCTCCATGGATTTCATTGAAATCCTCCCATGGATGGATGATTTGGGTTTCTCCTAGACCATACCCTCTTCATGAACTATTCTAAGGTCTTAAATCATTAATGGAAACATACCCATACCTTAGGTTTGCTGAGATTCAGAGGTTTCTATGAATTCTTCACTTTAGTCTTCTTCTCTAACTTTCCTTCTCTTCTCCTTCTCTGCTCTTTCTCTTACTTTCAATTAGGGTTTCAAAAGGAGTGAAAGAGGCTTAGGGATGTCCTATTTATAGAGGAGAACCTTCCAAAATAAGTCCCATTGTGATTAGGAAAGAATCCCCTTGAAATTTGGAAAGTTTCCTATTTATGATTTCTGTCGGCAAAGAGGGGGTCGATGAGGGGTCGAAGATCCCGTCGACCCTCAGGTCTAAATTGTCCGACCCCCAATTAAAATATCAGGGGTCTGACTTCCTAATGAGGGGGGTCCGACTCTGCCTATCTGGGTATGCGACCCTACCCTCTATTTTACTGTTTTTGGGTCAGTTTAATACCTGGTTTCGCCATTTCCTTCACGCACTTGGTCCATTTGGCTCGACCATGATAGGTAGACCTGGTACAAGGTGGTAAGACCGGTTAGTTCGATACAGGTCTTACACACTGTGCAGGCCACACTGGTTCCCTGGTTTTCCTGTGAAAGTAGGGGGTTTCAGTTTTAAGAACTTATCCACTGCTCGGCTTAGGTCATTCACCCCCTGTGCATTCATTCCATACCATGGTGGTGGGTACGGATAGATTCCTTAATAGGCAGACGACGATGGAAATTGGTGTGGTAGTTGTAGATTCTGTCCTTGGCCCATTGGCCCAGTACTACCATCCATTGGCAGTGTGGTGTCATTTCTTTCAGACTCAGGCGTACCTTCCGTAGGGATATATCCTGGTGGCCTGAACATCTTCAGCATCTCGTTCAGGAACACCTTCTGTTGAGCTTCCATCTAATAAACTAAGTTTGTTACAATTGTCTCCGAGTTAGTGTGAAGAGGGCCTGGCAAATTTGTTTGTGCTATGGGGATCTACCCTTCTCCACCTTCAAAGTTCAGGTTTTGCTCATCAACAGTTCCTGTTTCCACATTATCCTCGTCTGGGCACACCCTGGAGTGGTGATGCTTTCATGAGCCTCTACGACCATTTTCGCCTGCCATCTCAGATTAGTCTGTTTGGATCTGAGAAGAAGACATAACACATGAGGTACAATCGAATAGTCATAATAATGTTAGTCTTTAAGGCGGAAAATTATTACGGAAACTTAAATTGGAAATTTTTTTTTTAATTTTTCCCAAATTTTTTTGGCTTCATATAGTTGTCCAGTCGCAACATACCGGTCGCGGCACTGTATAAGGTAGTGCGACCGGTATGTCCAGGCAGACAAACCCTCAGAGTTCCCGAGGGGTACCGATCAATATACCGGTCGCAACCCTGTGGGAAATGGAGCAACCGGTATATTCGACCGGTCAGAATTTTCTCTTGACTGAGAGGTACCGGTCGACTTTACCAGGGGGTACTGATCGACCGGTATGGGCAAAACCGTCGACCGGTATGCCCAGATTTCTCTTTAAAATCGAGAAAAGTGAGATTTGTCTCACTTTTTCTTTCTTCTTCCTCTCCGGTGGCGATTCCTCTCTGGCTTGCTGAGTTGCTATAGTCCGACCGGTTGTCTTAGAAGCTATTTTCTTCCGATCAAGACCTAGAACATCGCCTCCAAGTAAGTTTCTTCCCTCCATTCTTACTTTTTACATCGTTTTTTCATGGTTTCATGCCCAAAAACTAGGTTTTTCTTAGTTTGGAAGATTCTAACCGTAGGAACTCTTTTTCTTCGGCTTAGAAAGGGTTTACGAACCTCTATGAGAAAAAGTCCCCAACCAATTTGAGGTTCCACCAAATGGTTTTCAAAAAAAATCAAATTTTTAGGTTTTTAACCTAGGTTTTTACAAAAAATCAAAATTTTCTGAAAATTCCTAAATTTCTTGTTTGATTGATGTATGATTGGTTTCCATGTGGTCTTAGGTGATGACGTAAGTCCTCCTCCCCAGGTTTTGGGTGAGTTCGAGGATTTTGCTTAAATTACTGTCGTTGTGCTGTCGAAATTTTGAAAATTTCTAACCAATTTCTCCTTGTTTTGTCTTTGTTTGTAGCTCCAAATGTCTCAACGCAGAGGTGCGGTTAAACGTTCATTCAGTCTTGGCAAGAACCATCTGCATCCTTTGATTCCACAGCTTGATGGACGGTGGTTTCGTTTTGAGGCGGCGCAAGCCCGTTTTCCTTGGTTTGATGAAAAGAACATTGAATCAGGGCAACGGGTGAACCTGGAGCAGCTGCAGCGGTTTGACGTTGAAGCAGCTTTTGGTAGACTTGGGTGGTTGCCCGTCATCACATACACTGTGACCACTCGCCCCAACCTAGTCAAACATTTCTACGCCAACTTGGAGATAGAGGGAAATGTCAATGACTTCAGCCAAGGTAGAGAACTCCATCTTACCAGTCTCATCAAGGGTGTCCCTATATCTTTCAACACACACCAGCTTGCCTATCTTCTGGGGATCCCAAATGATGGGGACTTGGTCTACTGCGCCCCTAAGATAAAGGGCTTTCTCACTGATTATCTACGCCAGGAGATTTCGAAGCAGATACTTAACCTTGGAGCGCCTATGAAGGCTGCTAACTTGAGACCTATGCCTCGTGTATACTGTCGCATCATCCAGCACAATATCGTGCCTCAGAGTGGCCGTTACAGTGAGTTGTCTCAGCTCACATAGTACTTGATCTATTGCGTCTGCACTGGGGAGCGGGTCTGTCTCCCCTACATCATTATCAGGACCATGCGTCAGGCTACTCTGCCTGATCAGACCAGTAACCTTCCATATGGCCGACTCATTATTACTCTTCTGCAGTGATTCCGGGTAGACATGAGAGGTGAGACTGCAGTTGAGGACACCATGACCTCTAACATTGATTGGGATGCCATCATTCAGATGAAGATGGACAATATGCCCATCAGTGATGAGGAGTTAGAGGCCCGTCCTCATCCACTCAGGAGGGTAGCAGCCGCGGCAGCAGCAGCAGTAGCAGCCAATGCGGCTCATGCAGAAGAGGCAGGGGATGATGATGAGGGTGACGATGATCAGATGGAGGACGCTCCAGCACCAGCACCACAGCCCATGCATGCAGTGGGACCATCTCAGCCTCCTCCCGGTACCGTGATGGGTATGTTCATGGAGATTCGAGATGCCCAGCGGGAGATGAGCCGTGACCTAGGGCGCCTTACTCGCAGCCTCAGTGTCACACAGGAGTAGGTGCACTGGCTCAGGGTAGCCTACGAGCGTGACTATGACATCACGAACCCCATTCCTCCTATGCCCCCATCCCCATGATAGTTCATTTATTTTTATCTCTCTCTCAGCATGGTTTATATAACAGGGTGACTGTCCGGCTTGTGGACTGTACCCTGTAGCACAATTAACTTTTGATACACTTTAGATAATTTATGTTTATAAAATTTTTCTGTTACTTGTTATGAAAATTTACGATTCTTCTACTTGTCACGCTAGTTTCCTTTCTAGAGCATGTCTGTTATTAATTCCACATTTAGTATAGTATATTATGCTCTTTCAAATTTAGTTTCAGACATCAAACAAGTGCTTAAGGTGGGTTCTTATTAAAGCATTTAATTTTTCCTATCTCAGTTCATCGACTTAGTTAAGTGAAAATATGGTCTGTTGGACAAGCCTAAGAGCTCTAATACCAAGTTATCACACCCCAATTCCTATTGAACTAGAAGTGTGAGTGAACCGTTACTGAGTCAACAGTTCATACCAGGATCTCAATAAGACTGTGTCCATTCATACAAACCATTGCACATAACCATAATCAGAATATAATAAAATACAACGAAAGTCTTAAATTAAATAAAATAAACTGAGTGATCTATTGATAATTTAATAAAATATCAAGTTATTCTCCACACCAAAATGTAAATAATATCCTTACATCACTTTGTAAATCCAACTGAAAATAAATAATATAATCCAAATAAACAACCTAGAGATACACGCAGAAAGGGCACTCGCATGAAGCGCCATGCTCGTCCTCTCCTGCTTGCATGTCCAAAGCAGCCACGCCTCCATACACTGGAGCGTTCACATAATCCTCCATCGAATAACCTGCATCAACATCTAAAAATAGTGTATACACAAGGGTGAGCTCACAACTTGGCTCAGTAAGACAATCAGATAGTGCAACAAACATATGCATAAGTAACATTCACATTATGGTCTGATTTTAAGTTTGCAATGTACTATAGAAAGGATTGGCGGCCACCGCACCTCTATACACGAGTGTGTGAAGCCGCCTAATGGAACAAACACCATTGTCATCCCACATGCACCCTACCATGGAATAGAGATAGAGCTAAGGCGTCCGGATCAAACACCGCCAACACCTCCCCTGATACTCTACCCATAACAACACGTAAGCCCCTATTGGCGAGGGCTTGCAAACTGGGCTCGCAACTAACCAATCCTATATGTCGTCATAGTAGGCCCTGTCCCAGCGAAGCTCCCTACGGCATAGGGATAGAGCTTGAGTCTAATGACCAGGCCGGAGACCACAGTGCCACTTCCTCCCCCTGATACCCTACCCACACCAAGCATGCTAAGACAGAACGATACGAAAGGTGCTAGTGTGAGGAATGATCCCAGACCTCCAGTCCTTCCCATTCCACACACCAACGAAACCAATCACATGCCTAACAGTCACATCCTAGCATAGCAAGTATGCATGAACAATAATAATAACTAAAAGTAAAGGATGACATGCGAGTATGCACAAACATCAAACCATAGAATCATGGTTATTAACAACGATTTACTGTTTATTAAATTATTAGGGTTTAGGTCCGATTCCTTTACTTGACACTTGTTTGCTAGCTTGCTCCGCATCACACAATCCAAACATGCTATCACAAGGTCCTACACAATGTTAGGTTTAATTAGAATAGTTTTTCCTTAAGTTTACGTTGATCGGAAAACCAACTGGGTCAAAAATACTCCTCACAGAGCATATCGATCGCAGTATCGATCGTGGCACTGTGGAGAAAGGTGCGACCGGTATGGTCAGCCGATCCCCACAGACCAGTCTCCGGGAGGTACCGGTCGCATATGGTGCGACCGGTACAGTCGACCGGTATGTTTTCGGAAGACCATACGCTTGGTTCTCGCCTTCCGTCGGTCACCCTCTATTGATCCTAGGGTTTCTTCTACACATCCTAGGTCTGAGCATTGAGTTAGAGTTTTTTCCAACTCCATTCAAGTCCTACTTTCGATGATCTTCAACCTAGAACTTGAATCTAAGGTTTACCGACTAGATTAGGGTTTGACGGCAAACATGGTTTAGATCAATACCTGCTTTGCATGGTATTGACCCAATCATAACTAACCATCCTAAAATAATTAATGTAGAAGAAGGTTTAAGCACTTAGCGTTGACTTGCGGTAATGTGTTCTTCATCGAACGGCAATGGCGGCTCTTCCCTCTCCTTCCTAGCTTCTTCTCCTTCTTCAATCTCTTTCTCCTCTCTAGGGTTTGTGAAGATCAATGAAAGGGATTTTAAGAGGTTTAGAGGTTTTTATATAGACTAGGGTTAGGTTTAGGAAGCCTCCTAAAATTAGGAAAGTCCTTCGGTTTGAAATTTGGAAAGTTGGACCCACAGAGATCCTTTTCTGGATCCAAGTCTATGCAGGCCATACCGGTTGACCATTGACCGGTACCATCGACTGGGATGAATTATTTCATACTTAAATCGGTCCATTTTCATACCTGGTTGTCATCCGCTCATCCCGTCTAGCCCGGTGATGATTGGAAGACCTGTTACGACATAAAACAAGGTTTAGATCGGGTTCATGGAGTGCGGGTCTTACAACTATTGCCTATACAGATACAAGAAAAAGAAATTTTTTCAAAACAACAGAAGATTAAAGATTACAAGAGAAGCGAAGAAGAAAGGAATGCTATTTGAAGAAAAAAGTGATCCCAAGCTATCTACTTCGAAGGAATATATAGCAATTATCATAAACCTTTCCCTCTAGATTTCAAAAAATTAAAAATCCAAATAATGATCAGGGTAATCATCAAATCACGCGTCAGCCGTCACAACGGCTCAAAAAGGAGACTGCTTTCCACGCGGCATCACCTCCTTCATCAATGTGTAACTATCAAATTAAATGCGCCCAAGGATGTAGGAAAAAAGCTCTTCAATTTTCAAAAATGGAAAGACCATGTAAAAGGCGATTCACTCCACCAAAATTGTAAATAGGAAATTAGATACACGTAAGTGAAAAATTAAGATATTCGAATATTTGGAGTGTGGGTAAATAGCCAAATCCCGTGATATATACATAAATCTTAGAGACAACTCTACAGCACACTATGCGAGACAGACACAAATACCCCTAATCCTTTGAGCTTCAAGGGAAAGGGTTCCTAAGGTGCTCAACGGCTTCAACCAACTCCGTAGCTGTTTCTCGAACCTCACGCTCGGCATCTACACGCTGCCTCAACATCGTCTGATAGATGGAATCCAAGGAGGGGTAAGGATTGTAATAATAACTTTTAGGTTTTAGACTCCCTATGAAATCACCCGAGACCTCTTTTGCCTTGGTAAGTTTCTCAGTTAGCAAAGTTAAGTGACAGTCGGTGCAAAGGCGAAGACACCTATCAACGGCGCCTTCTTTCTGAAGGTCGTTTCGATCAATCTTCAAGATTTGCAACTCTTTACAACACTCCATATGTAGCCTGCGAGAAGTAGTGTAATGTTTCTCTATCTTTTCTACACGAGAACGGAGTCTTTTGCTTTCGGGACTCTTCAGCACAAGCCAGGGCCGTATCAATCCGTCCTAATTCAACTTGAGCTAATTGAAGCTGGACATGGAGGACTTCAGCCTCGACAAGCATATCCAAGAAAACATTGGACAAGTCCTAAAGAATAGTCGCCATGTTAGATAGGAATTTTGGAAGAAGACTTCACAATCATTTTTGTAATCTTCAAAGAAAGGACAATTTCTCATGCAAGAACAGAAAAAATACAAGAGGAAAGCCTCGAAGGTGCAAACAAAAAGAACGCCAGAGGTGATTTAAAAAAAAAAACAAAGAGAGAAAGAGAGAGAGCTAAGAACACTCCTTAACCTCAGTATCAGTCCCCGTATCCTTATTGCTAGCAACAATGCCACCTTCTTGTCCAAAAAGAGAGGCAGGAGGATGGACAATGGCCAGAGCCTGGGAGTCTGCATCAGTTTGAGGAGGATGAACCATGTCGTCCTCATCATCTTTTTCTTCTCCTCCTCCTTTAGCATCCTCGTCCTCGGGGGACGAAGGTGGAACCTCTTCCAACCTCAAAGGATAGTCATCGAGCTTCAACTTTGGGACTATCCTGCGCACAAAGCACCAGAATCTATAAGTCCCTTCAAGAAAGGAATCCCTGCCAATCTTGACGCAAAGGGCTTCTTTCACTTGAGCTTCTAGGACAAAAGTGTCTAACTCGAAAAAGGTCTGGTACTCTACGATAGCCCGATCAACTTTCTCGGGAACTTCAGATTTGACCTTCTTCAGTGCAGCCTGGAAGTCCCCAATGGTCTTGTCAGCTATCTCTTTCACTCGCTAAATATCCAACTTTAGCAGATCCAGCATCGAGGCCACCAAATTGGCTCTCTCCCTCTCCCTCTCGAGCTTCACCTTTAACCTGAAAACTTTAGAATCAGTGTTTCTCTTGCCCAGGTTCGCGACATCAAGCTAACCCTTGAGCTCTGCCACCTGATGGGTCAAGGTTTCAACCTCCTTAGAAAATCTCTGGCGAACTACCCAGGCTTCTTCCAAAGCATTCTCGGTAGATTTGAGCTTCTCCAACCTATTGGACCTCCGCTGTCTATGCTAGAGAAGGGATCATGTTGTGTTCACACGCTGAAAGAAAGGTGTTAAAAAAAAAGAAGGAAGAAAACAGACAGTGGGAGAACAAGAACTTACACCCATGAGGTATCGTTCCTCCGATCTCTCAACCGCTTCTTCTGACATCTCATCAAAGTTTTTAGCATCAACGGGCAACCACATACCATCCACCACCTAACGAGCAACATCTGACAAGTTCATTGCACTCTCAGCCTGGTCAACATGCTACTTCAACCAATAAGGGAACCGCAAGGAATTAGGACTATGGCCTCTGCTAGGGGCGTGACTTTCAGAACCCCCACCTGATGACTGAGTCTGGGGGAATGTTGGGGCAAGCGAATCAGATCTTCTCTGGGAGTGAAGTGTCAACAATATTGTAGTGGGAGAATTCGGCATAGATGTCGAGACTCCAGCGAGTACCCTGACATTGGTGAGCCTCAAAGAAGTTTTGGACAGTGACTTGGATGTCCCTTGCAACCGAGAAACTAGGAAGACGTCAGCGGAAACCCCCGCGACTTCTTGGGGTCCCAAGGAGACCTTCGTAGGAATAATCTCCATACTACCAGAAGGAATGATGGGGAAGAACCCTCGGCCTATCTCAGAGATGCAGAAGTAACCTCGGTTCTTGCCTTTTACCAGGATGGGGCATCTTCGATTACGCCCTCGTCACTAAACCACTTTTCTTGTCCTGAAGTCCTCTCAACCTTGGAACGCAAAGCCTTCTTTGCTTTCCCATCTTCTTGGAGCCCTCAGCCACTTCCTTTGATGCGAGCCTCTGATCCTACAATTCCTTGATCTGGGCCATGTTAAAAGAAGCTTTTCCCACTACAAAATCACAAAGGGAAGTCAGTACCAAAGGAAAATCCAATGTCGTACCAGTTTACAAGCCATTATCTCCTAACTTACTCAAACTCTCCGTGGTGGTGCGATCTCCCGAGGGAACCAGGTCGTCATAAACATTAACTCCCTTTCCAAAATTGCCAGGACAATTCAAAAAGGATTGGGAGAGCTCGACGTATCCTATGGTGGTTTCCGACTCTATCATAGAGTAACTGAACTCGTCATCCATTCCCATAATCGGTATATGATTAAGGCTGGTGACTTCTAGGAAATTCCATGCGTTCACCAATAGCATAGGTCTTATATCATTTGGCCTACAAAGAAGAACTTGTTTGACCAGTGGAAAACATTGTTCCGATTCTTGCTTAAGATATCAAATTCGTTGGGCCGCTTGTTGAAAAAATACCAGCCCGATTTTGGTATTTCATTATTGGACGGTTTTGCTTTGTTCAACGTATGGATGCGTTTGAACAAATCAACACTCGGTTCCCTTTTCAGTTTGTGGAAATAAATGATGAAGGCCAGGATCATTGACCATGAGTTCGCTTGAACATTGGCAGGAGCTAGGCTGTAATACTTAAGAATTGGCAGGAGCTAGGCTGTAATACTTAAGAATTTTCACAGTTTCAGGGGGAATGGGGAGTTTGAACCCTAATCGAAGGAATTTGGCGTATATACATATTTCTGTCCTATGGGGGTTACAGGCCATTTCACCTCCTGACAACATCCTAGTATAGTAATTTTCATTGATAGGAAACTTGGCCAAGAGACTGTTGAATGTTTCTTCGCTCAGTCTGTTTTCAATCCCGGCGGCTTCTACTTCAGTGGGGGAAGGAAAAGCAATTTCCATGGCTTCTCCCGGATATGTTGGGGCATCCGATATTGAAATTGTAAAAGGCGCAGGAACTCTAGATTCTTTTTCTCTCTTGGCTAGTAATGTAATGATTCTGGTGATCGTCCCTTCAGATCCAGCGACGTATGACAATACGTCTTGTGGCAATTTGTCGTCCTCTGCTAGGGGAAGCGCTCTAGCTATAGTAGCTACGAGTTTGGTGGACTTCACCAGAGTCTTACTGCAAAACGGTGCCTTGGCTGTCGATAAGTCCCATTCTGTATACTCCTATAGAAACTAGCCAAAAATGGGTCCATTAGGTTCTAAGGGCGACTCAAAAAGAAAAAACTAGTATCGAGAAAAAATAAAGCAAGGAGAGAAGACTTATTGTGGAAAAGTTGTAGAAAAGTGATGAACAATAATGGAGGAGATGAAGATAGCCTTTTCCCACTCTAGAGCTCAAAATGTTGAAAAATCCAAAGTGCTTCTCAATTTCCTCAATAGAGTTATATAGCCATTAGTTGACGGATCGGAAAGTGTTGGAACCCAAAACCCATGATTACAGAAGATGTCGAATCCACTTTTCTCGTCATAATTAGCATCAGAGATGTGACATTCACACTCGATAAGAGAACGGTGCACTTCCCTTTAAAGGCATTCACCTCATTACATTAAATGCAATGTTTTGAAAGGTGGAGACAAATCAGCTTGATGATGTCACCTCTGTATGAATGTGAAGGATTTTGGCCTGAAGCAAATGGCTACTCCGACACATGGCATCACCCTGGAGGATGCTAGTCCAAAACCACTCAAGCCAGAATCGTTGTGTGATTACGAAGAGCTGGAAAATCGGACTACCTTTTAGAGATTTTGAAAAAGATTTTTTGAATTTCTCGACGATGGTTATGCATGACGACTTTAAAATTGAGCGGGAACCATTTTCTAGACAAAAGTTCGCAAGTCACCACTTCATGGATTGAAGAGAGAGACCTTAAGATAGTGAATCCCAGCGACCTTGAGACCGTAAATCCCAGCGACCTTGAAATCATGAATCCCAATGACCTTGAGATCGTGAATCCCAGCGACCTTAAGACTGTGATCTTAGCGACTTAGAGATCGTGAATTTCAGCATCTTTAAACGTGGCTCTAGGAGACTTCAAAAAAAGAAGATCAAGCACTTGAAAACTTGCCACGACAGCCTGAGAGGAATACTTCAAAGCAATAAGGTTGCTTCCCCGAACTCACCAACTCCGCAGAAGCAAGAGGCAACTATTAATGACATATTCCTCTTAGCCAATTACAACGTGACATCTGTCTATTCCCAAAATGTAATGCAGAGGTGACATGTGTCCAGCCAGGTGTCACCGAAATACTCCATCAATGGGGTAGGTAGGCACATGGTCAACCACACGTGCGGATCTTTGAATCAATCATGGACGTACTACAAGAATTCAAATGGGAGCGTGGTCCAGAATCTTGCATCTGGACAGCCATTCCCACTCTTGGAGAACGCATTTAGCACACCATAAGAGCCAAGGCGATGCTCTTGGGAGACCGTAGGAAGATTCTACGGTAGCTTGCGATAGCTGATCGATTCCTAGTAGAATCATAGGTGATCAAAGACACTTGATTTCTAGTTAGTGCATTTACATCGATTCTACGTGAATCTACTATATAAACACTCGATGATCATAGGTATGAACATCTTGAACCTCTCTGACTCATGACTTTCCAGAATACTCAGGGAACCCACCTCTCTAAGGAGCTTACCATCTCTAATGCAAGTTCCATACTGATTGCTCTGTTACTGACTTAATCATCTGAGTGGACCCCGAAGATCATTGTTCGGCTTCGATAACATTCTGTTTCATCTTGTAGGAAGCGCGACACATCAACTAGCCCAGTTTCAGCAACAATAGGATGTAAGATATATATAGGCTTAATTAATTATATAGTTAGTATTCCATGGGAGTCTGCATTATAGGGTATACCAATTCAGGTCTAGTTGTCACAGTTATGAGATGGGATAGAAATCCTATAAGACCCGCACTCCATGAACCCGATCTAAACCTTGATTTCATGTCGTAACAGGTCCTTCGATCATCACCGGGCCAGACGGGATGAGCGGATGACAATCAGGTACGAAATCGGATAAAAAATAGACCAAATAAGTATGATTTACTCATACCGGTCGATGGTACCGGTCGACCGGTATGGTTTGCGCAACAAACCACTTAGATCCGGAATTAGATCTCTGCGGGTCCCACCTTCCTAATTCCGAATCCTAAGACATTTTTAATCCTAAGAGGCTTCCTAAACCTAATTTTTAGCCTATTTAAACCCCTTTAAGCCTCCTAGAATCCCTTCCACTGATCCTCACAAACCCTAGAGAGGAGAAGGAGATTGGAGAAGAGAAGCAGCTAGGAAGAAGAAGAAGAGCCGCCATTGCCGTTCGACGACGCACACCTTACGCCAGTCGACGGTAAGTGTTTAAACCCTTCCTCTCACATAATGACTCTAGGATGGTTGGGTTGTTTGGATCTATACCATGAAAAGCAGGTATTGACATAAACCCTACTTTGTCGACAAACCCTAATTTAATCGATAAACCCAAGATTCGAGTTCTAGGATGAATACCATCAAAGCTAGACTTGAATGGAGTTGGAAACGACTCTAACTTAAAGCTCAGACTTAGAATGTGTAGGAGAAACCCTGAAATCAATAAGGGGTGACCGACAAAAGTTGAAGATTGGACGTATAGTCTTTCGGAGACATACCGATCGA
This sequence comes from Protea cynaroides, assembly GCA_028583415.1. Taxonomy (NCBI): domain Eukaryota; kingdom Viridiplantae; phylum Streptophyta; class Magnoliopsida; order Proteales; family Proteaceae; genus Protea; species Protea cynaroides. Next base: position 93,010,882 of record CM053276.1, on the reverse strand, counting down.
CTATACCGGTTGCACCCTGTGCGACTGGTATGTTGCGACCGGTACCTTTCGGGGGCTTATTCTGTGGGGACCGGCTGACCATATCAGTCGTAGGTTTCCCCACAGTGCTGCGACCAGTACTGTGACCGATCAGCTCTCTGAGTATATTTTTGTAACCTCGTTGGTTTTCCGATCAACGTAAACCTATTCTAATTAAACCCTAATATTGTATAGGACTTTGTGATAGCACGTTTGGATCTTGCGACGTGGAGCAAGCAATCGAACGAGCGTCAAGTAAGGGAATCGGACCTAAACCCTAATAATTAATGGACGGTAAACTGTTGTTAATCACAATGAATATTTGGTATGATGGTTGTGTATTCTCACATGTCATCTGTTATTTCCAGTTATTATATTGTTCATACATACTCGCCATGCTAGGATGTTACTGCTAGACATGTGATTGTTTTCGTTGGTGTGTGGAATGGGAAGGGCCTGGGGTCTGGGATCATTCCTCACACTGGCACCATTTTGTAGTATTCTATCTTAGCATACTTGATGCGGGTAGGGTATCAGGGGGAGGTCGTGGCACTGTGGTCTCCGACCTAGCCACCACGCTCTAGCTCTATCTCTATGCCGTAGGGAGTAATGTTGGGATAAAGTCTACTTACATATTGTTCTGTCTTAGTATGCTTGGTGCGGGTAGGGTACCAGGGGGAGGTCGTGGCACTGTGGTCTCCGACCTGGCCACCACGCTCTAGCTCTATCTCTATGCCGTAGGGAGCTGTACTGGGATGGAGCCTACAGTGATGACATATAGGATTGGTTAGTTGCAAGCCCAGTTTGCAAGCCCTAGCCAATAGGGGCTTATGTACTGGTATGGGTGGAGTATCAGGGGAGGTAGTGGATGCCTTAGCTCTATCACTATTCCATGATGGGTGCATGTGGGTCGGTGGTGGTGTGATTTGCTGTGCGATTCCACACACTCGTGTATAGAGGTGAGGCAGCCTCCGAACCTTTCTATAGCACATTGCAAACTTAAACCAAACCACAGCATAAACTGATTGTTACTCATGCATATAATATTGATATACTGTCTGATTGTCTTACTGAGCTAAGTTGTGAGCTCACCCTTTGTATATATACTGTTTTTAGATGTTGATGCAGGTTACACGATGGACGATTATATGAACGCTCCGGCGTATGGAGGTATTGCTGCTCTGGACGTACAGGCAGGAGAGGACGAGCATGACGCTTCATGCGAGTGCCCTTTCTGCGTGTACCTTTGACTTTATCTTATTTGTTTCAGTTATTTTAAAGTGATGTAAAGATATTTAATTATGTTTGGAATTTGGATAATTGAATACTTATTTAAATTTATCAATAGAATACTAAGTTTATTTATTTAAAGACTTCCGCTGTATTTATTATATTCTGATTTTGGTTATGTGCGATGGTTTGTATGAGTGGACACGATCTTATTGAGATCCTGGTGTGAACAGTTGGTTCAATGACGGTTCACTCACACCATTCTGGTTGGTTCAGAATTAGGGTGTGACAACTTGGTATCAGATCTCTCGGGCTCTGTCCAACAAACTATATTGCACTTAACTAAGTCGATGAACTGAGATAGGAAAAAATTAAAAGCTTTAATAAGAACACACCTTAAGCATTGTTTGATACCTGAGACTATATAAGAAATAGCATAACATACTAAATATGGAATTAATAAGTGCACATGCTCTAGATAGGAAAAAATCATAAATTACTATTAAAACATTCAAGAGTGATAAGTTCAAAGTGCTACAGGGTATGGTCCACAAACCGGACAGTTACCCTGTTATATAAACTGTAAAGAGAGAGAAAAATAAAAACTCTATCATGGGGTAGGGGGCCTAGGAGGAATAGGGTCAGAAATATCATAATCCCACTCGTAAGCAACCCTAAGCCAGTGCACCTGATCCTGAGTGACTCTGAGGCTGCGAGTCAAGTGCCCCAAGTCATGGCTCATCTCACGCTGAGCGTCCCTGAGCTCCGTGAACATATCCATCACGATGTCGGGAGGAGGCTGAGATGGTCCCACTGCATAGGTGGGCTGTGGTGCTGGTGCTGGAACATCCTCCATATGATCATCGCCACCTTCGTCATCACCCGCTGCCTCTGCTGCATGAGCAGCATTGGCTGCTGCTGCTGCTGCTGCCGCGGCTGCTACCCTCCTGAGTGGGCGAGGGAGAGCCTCCAAATCCTCATCGCTGATCGATAGGTTATCCATCTGCATCCGCAGGATGGCATCCCAGTCGATGTTGGAGGTCATAGTGTCCTCCACAGCGATCTTACCCCTCATGTTCACTCGTAGTCCCTATAGGAGAGTAGTGATGAGCCGGCCATAAGGAAGGTTACTGGCCTGACCGAGTAGTGTAGCCTGATGCATGGTCCTGATGATGATATAGGGAAGGCAAACCCGCTCCCCAGTGTAAACGCAGTAAGTCAGGTACTGAGTGAGTTGAGATAACTCACTGTAATGGCCGCTCTGGAGCACAATGTCGTGCTGGATGATGCGGCTATAAACTCGAGGCAAGGGCTTCAAACTAGCAACCTTCATGGGCGCCCCCGGGTTGAGGAGTTGCTCAGAGATCTCTTGGCACAGATCGTCAGTGAGAAAGCCCTTCATCTTAGGGGCACAGTAGAATAAGTCTCCATCGTTGGGAATCCCCAAAAGATTGGCATGCTGATGGGTGTCGAAGGAGATGGGGACACCCTTGATGTAACTAGTGATGCGGACCGCTCGACATTGATTGAAGTCGTCGACATCCCCATCTATTTCCAAGTTGACATAAAAGTGTTTGACGAGGTTGGGACGGGTAGTCGTCGTGTATGTGATGACCGGCAACCAACCAAGCCTGCCAAAAGCGGCCTCCACATTGAATCCCTGCAACTGCTCTAAATTTACACACCGCCCAGACTCAATATTTTTCCCCTCGAACCAAGGGAAGTGGGCTTGTGCCGCCTCAGATCGAAACCAACGCTCATCGCTGTGGTACAGGTGGGTGGGGAAGGTGCATGCCTAGACCATAGGAGCACTTGCCAGCACCTCTGCGTGGAGCCATTAAAGCTGCAAAAATAAGGAAAACAAGGAGAAAAGGTTAAAAATGTCAAAATTTCGACAGCATCACGACAGCAATTTAAGAAAAAGCCTCAAACTCACCCAAAAACATGGGGAGGAGGACTTACGTAACCCCCATACACTTCATGGAATCCAACCATTCACCAATTGAACAAGAATTTTGAGAAATTTAAGAAAAATTGATTTTTGTCAAAACATAGGTCAAAACTATAAAATTTTGATTTTTCCTAAAACCTTTCGGTGAAACCTCAAATTAGTTGAGGGCTTTTGTTCTTAGGGGTCCCTAAACCCTTTCTAAACCGAAGGAAAGGAGTTCCTACGGTTAGAATCTTCCAATCAATGAAAACCATAGTTTTTAAGCTTAAAACCATGAAAAAACGATATGAAAATGATGAATGGAAGGAGTGAACTTACTTGGAGGCGATATTCTAAGTCTTGATCGAAAGAAAATGACTTCTAGGATCACCGGTCGGACTGTAGCAACTCAAGAGCCAGAAAGGAATCACCACCAGAGAGAAGGAGAAGAGAAAAGTGAGAAATTTTCTCACTTTTCGCGACTTTAAGGACCAATATGGGCATACCGGTCGACGGTTTGCCCATACCAGTCAACCGGTATCCCATAAGGGCCGCGACCGCTATGTCTCGGTCAGAATAAAAATTCTGACTGGTCGACATACCGGTCGCCCAATCCTCCACAATGTCGTGACCGATCAACTGAAAAAAAAAAACACCAGAAAATGTTTTTTTTTTTTAAATTAAGTTTCCATTTCAACTTTCTGCCTTGTTTGTTAAAGACTAACACTATTATGATTATTCGACTGTACCTTATGTGTTATGTCATTGTCTCAGATCCAAACAGACTAGTCTGAGATGGTAGGCGGGAATGGTCGAAGAGACTCACGAAAGCGTCACCACTCCAGGGTGCGCCAAACTGAGGAAAATATGGAAGCCGGATATGTTGAAGAGCAAAACCAGAACCCGGAAAGTGGAAAAGGGCAGATCCCCAGGGCACCCACAAATTTACCAGGCCCTCCTCATACAAACTCCGAGACAATTGTCACGAATCTGGTTTACCAGATGGAATCTCAGTAGAAGACATTCCTGAATGAGATGCTGAAGATGTTCAGGCCACCGGGTTATGTTCCCACTCAAGGTACACATGAGCCTGGAAGGAATAATACTACACTGCCAACGGATGGTAGCCCAGGGCCGATGGGCCAAGGACATAATTTACAACCACCGCATCAGTTTCCATCGTCGTCTGCTTACCAGGGAGCCTACCCGTACCCACCACCATGGTACAAAATGAATACACAGGGGCAGCACGATCTGAGTCGAGCAGTGGATAGATTCTTAAAACTGAAACCCCCTACATTTACAAGGAAGCCAGGGAAACCACTGTGGCCTGCACAGTGGGTTGCAGAGATGGAAAAGAATTTCCGTCTAATGACATGTTCTGAGGATGAGAAGGTACTATTTGCCACACATATGCTCAAGGAGGATGCAAACGCTTGGTGGAATTCTACACGGGCATATTTGGAGACAAAGCACACTCAGATTGACTTGGCAGTGTTCAAGGGAACTTTCTTCGATAAATATTTTCCGAAGAGCTTTAAAGATCAGATGGAGAAAGAATTCCTTAACCTATAGCAGTCTCAGTCTACTGTGGATGTTTACCAGCAAAGGTACGAAGAGCTATTTTTTTCGCACCGGCGAGTATGCAAGAAGAAGAAACCAAGACTCGTAAATTCACTATGGGATTACGAGGGAGCATCAGAGAGCACATCTTGGGTCTGGAAAAGAAGGTATATAATGAGGCTGTACAGGTTGCCAGAGTGATTGAATTAAGAAAAAAGGACACTTTCTTTGCTCAGAATAGGTGACTGAAGAGACCTACTGAGACTTCAAGTGATGGCAATAATAAACCTTTCCACCCATACAAGGCTCAGACCACCATGGTGCCTGCAAGAAACACTACTGCACCACCACCGCCACAGTTTGCTGGACAAAACCTGAGCATTAAATGTTTCAACTATCAGCAACTGGGTCATATTGCAAAGAACTGCACTCTACCTAAGAAACAAACTCCACAGCAAGGAAAGGTATTTGCAGTCACCACTGAAGAGGCACCCGCATTACCTGATGTGGTCGCTGGTATGGTTCTATCCCTTCCTAGTTAGCTTACTATTTTATTGTGTGTGAGCATATAGAACTAAGGGATAATTAATTTCAGGAACTATAATTATAGTTGGTATACCTGCTAGAGTACTCTTTGACTCTAGGGCCACGCACTCCTTTGTTTTTAAGTCTTTCGGGAAGCGAATGGAATTACCTGTCAAGCATCTAAACCCAAGCTTGATAGTTCGCTCCCCACTAGGAGTCGAAGTGGCATTGAACAAATATTTTGGACCATGTACAGTTAGCATTGACGGCCGAGATCTAGAAGCTAATCTGGTTTAACTCAAGATGGCAGACTTCGACGTCATCTTGGGAATGGATTGGTTAGGCCAGCATTTAGCCAGCTTATTATGTGGTGAGAAGAAGCTTGTTCTTAAAGACGAAAAAGGAAAAGAGTTTAGCTTCACCGGGACCAAATTACCCAGGAAGCGGAAGCTGATTCTATCTGCCCTAAAAGCTAAGAGATGCTTAGAAAAGGGAGGAGTGGGGTACCTAGTGTCTGTGGTCAACATCACTGCTGAGGTGCTAAGGATGGAAGATCTAGATGTGGTACGAGAGTTTCCAGATGTGTTTCCAGAGGATCTCCCAGGTCTACCTCCAGACAGGGCTACAGAGTTCGTGATAGACCTAATGCCAAGATCAACGTCAGTGTCTAAAGCACCGTACAGGATGGCCCCTACAGAATTAAAGGAGTTGAAGACCCAATTACAAGAATTGCTAGATAAGTGTTTCATACAACCAAGCATATCACCATGGGGAGCGCCTGTATTATTCGTCAAGAAGAAGGACGGTAGTGTATGGCTATGTATCGACTACCAAGAGCTGAACAAGTTAACCATCAAGAATCGATATCCTTTGCCTAGGATCGATGATCTGTTCGATCAGTTACAGGGTGCAAAGGTTTTCTCGAAGATTGATCTCAGATCAGGGTATCACCAATTAAAGATCAAGGCCGAAGATATTCCAAAGACTGCTTTCAGGACAAGGTATGGACATTATGAGTTTCTAGTTATGTCGTTCGGGTTGACCAATGCCCCAGCGTCGGTCATGGAACTGATGAACCGAGTGTTTCATGACATGTTGGACACTTCAGTCATCGTATTCATCGATGACATATTGGTTTACTCAAAGGACAAGGAGGCTCATACAACACATTTGAAAGCAGCCCTACAACGGCTAAGAAGGGAGAAGCTTTATGCCAAGTTCAAGAAGTGTGAATTTTGGTTGAAGGAGGTGGCTTTCTTGGGCCACGTAGTATCTGAAGATGGTATCAAGGTAGATCCAAGTAAGATAGCTGCTATAGTAGGATGGGAAGCACCAAAATCAGTGGCGGAGATTCGTAGTTTCCTTGGATTGACTGGTTACAATAGAAGATTCGTGGAAGACTACTCAAGGATCGCCGTTCCACTTACCAGACTAACCCAAAAGGGAGAGAAATTTATATGGTCAGATGAGTGCGAGAAATGCTTTTAGACTTTGAAGTCAAGACTAGTCTCTGCACCTATCTTGACCATCCCAGCACCAAGCTTAATGTTTACCTTATATACGGATGCTTCAAGGTTGGGTCTTGGATGTGTATTGATACAAGGAGAACAGGTGATTACCTACGCATCAAGACAATTGAAAGAGCATGAGAAGAATTATCCTACACATGACTTGGAGTTAGCAGCAGTAATATATGCAATCAAGACTTGGAGACACTACCTTTACGGTGAGAAGTTTCAGATTAAGTTAGATCACAAGAGCTTAACCTATCTTTTCACTCAAAAGGACCTGAATATGAGACAGAGGAGATGGCTGGAGTTATTAAAAGATTATGATTGCGACATCCAGTACCATCCGGGTAAGGCAAATGTTGTGGCTGATGCCTTAAGCAGAAAGTGGGCATTGAAACCGGAGGCAGGACCAAGTACAAATGCTGTCTTATGTGCTGCAGCCTCGAGCTCAACAGAGAATGATGAAGAGTATATAATAGAGATTGCAAGAGATCCAGTGGAACAGGGCTTAATTCATAAGTTTACATTGATGTTCGCAGCCTTGAAGATCTCACCGGATCGCATAGATGAGGTCAAAGTAGCAATCCTATAGGATCCACACCTCAAGACTATACAAGAAGATCTAGAGAAGGGTAACAGCAATCCTGACTTTACCTTGGATTCAGACAAGGTACTCAGGTATCATGGACGATTATGTATACCTGAGAGTGAGAACTTAAATATCAGAGATCGAGTTATGACAGAAGCTCATTACACTCCATACTTGGTACATCCAGGAAGCACCAAAATGTACCATGATTTAAGAAGATTATATTGGTGGAGGGGTATGAAAGCAGATATAGCTCCTTTCGTATTCCAATGTCTGAATTGCCAACAAGTTAAAACAGAAAGACAGAGACCTGTAGGTTTACTACAACCATTACTGGAACCTGCATGGAAGTGGGATTGTATCACAATGGATTTCGTCACTGGCCTACCTTTGACACCAAGGTCGGTAGATGTAGTTTGGGTTATAGTCGATCGACTTACCAAGACAGCTCGATTCATTGCGGTCAGACCTCAATATACCATGGAGAAGCTGGCCAATTTATATGTAGATAATATAGTCAAACTTCATGGTATCCTAGAGAGTATAGTATCTGACAGAGATCCCCGTTTTACATCAAAGTTCTGGGAAGGATTACAGAAAGCTATGGGAACAAAGTTGAAGTTTAGTACAGTTTTTCACCCTCAGACGGACGGGCAGTCAGAATGAACTATTCAAATCTTAGAAGATATGCTCCGAGCTTGTGTCCTAGATTTCAAAGGAGCTTGGGACGAGAAACTATCGCTCATCGAATTTGCTTATAATAATAGCTACCAGGCTACAATTCAGATGGCTCCATACGAGGCACTCTATGGGAAGAAATGTCGTACACCTCTATTATGGAATGAGGTGGGAGAAAGAAGGATTGTAGGATCGGAGTTCGTTGAAGAAACTTGTCGAGTGATTGATCAGATCAAAGAAAGAGTGAAGACAGCTCAAGTTCGACAGAAGCACTATGGGGATAACCGACGTCGAGATCTGGAGTTTACAGTGGGTGACAAGGTATTCCTGAAGATATCACCAGTGCGAGGACTGAAACGGTTTGGTAAGAAAGGGAAGCTATGCCCCAGGTATGTGGGACCATACGAGATATTGACCAGACGTGGTAATGTGGCATATCAATTGGCTCTACCACCATCTATGTCAAGCGTTCATGATGTGTTCCATGTATCATTATTGAAGAAGTATGTCAGGGATCCATCGCATATCTTGACAGCAGACCCCCCAGACTTGATAGAGGACTTAACATTTGAAGTGGTACCTGTGATGCTCTCAAGCCGAAAGGTACAGCAACTCTGAAGCAAGGATATCCATTATGTGAAAGTACATTGGAAAAGCCAAGATGTCGAAGAAATTACTTGGGAGGAAGAGAGCGCGATGAGAAAGGAGTACCCTAACCTTTTCGACGATCAAGGTACGTTCAAATTTCGAGGCCGAAATTTCCTTTAAGGGTGGGGGAGTTGTAAGACCTACATGGAAATTTCGGGGATGAAATTTCTTTTTAAGGGTGGGGGAGTCGTAAAACCCGTACTCCATGAACCCGATCTAAACCTTGATTTCATGTTGTAACAGGTCTTCCGATCATCACCGGGCCAGACGGGATGAGCGGATGACAATCAGGTACAAAATCAGATAAAAAACAGACCAAATAGTATGATTTACTCATACCGATCAATGGTACCGGTCGACCGGTATGGTCTGCGCAGTAGACCACTTAGATCCAGAATTGGATCTCTGCGGGTTCCACATTCCTAATTTCGAATCCTAAGACTTTTCAAATCCTAAGAGGCTTCCTAAACCTAATTTTTAGCCTATTTAAATCCCTTTAAGCCTCCTAGAATCCCTTCCATTGATCCTCACAAACCCTAAAGAGGAGAAGGAGATTGGAGAAGGAGAAGGAGCTAGGAAGAAGAAGAAGAGCCGCCGTTGTCGTTCGACGACGCACACCTTACGCCAGTCAACGGTAAGTGTTTAAACTCTTCCTCTCACATAATGACTCTAGGATGGTTGGGTTGTTTGGATCAATACCATGAAAAGCATGTATTGACCTAAACCCTACTTTGCCGACAAACCCTAATTTAATCGATAAACCCTAGATTCGAGTTCTAGGATGAATACCATCAAAGCTAGAATTTAATGGAGTTGGAAATGACTCTAACTCAAAGCTCAGACTTAGAATGTGTAGGAGAAACCCTGGAATCAATAAGGGGTAGCCGACGGAAGTCGAAGATCGGACGTATAGTCTTCCAGAAACATACCAGTCGACTATACTGGTTGCACCCTGTGCGACCGGTATGTTGCGACCGGTACCTTTCGGGGGCTGGTCTATGGGGACCGGCTGACCATATAGGTTGCAGGTTTCCCCACAGTGCTGCGACCGGTACTATGACCGGTCAGCTCTGTGAGTGTATTTTTGTAACCTCGTTGGTTTTTCGATCAACGTAAACCTATTCTAATTAAACCCTAATATTGTATAGGACTTTGTGATAGCACGTTTGGATCTTGCGACGTGGAGCAAGCTATTGAACGAGCGTCAAGTAAAGGAATCGGACCTAAACCCTAATAATTAATGAACGGTAAACTGTTGTTAATCACAATGACTATTTGGTATGATGGTTGTGCATTCTCACATGTCATCTGTTATTTTCAGTTATTATATTGTTCATGCATACTCGCTATGCTAGGATGTTATTGCTAGACATGTGATTATTTTTGTTGGTGTGTGGAATGGGAAAGGCCTGGGGTCTGGGATCATTCCTCACCACCTCTTTGTAGTATTCTATCTTAGCATACTTGGTGCGGGTAGGATATCAGGGGGAGTTCGTGGCACTGTGGTCTCCGGCCTAGCCACCACGCTCTAGCTCTATCTCTATGCCATAGGGAGTGATGTTGGGATAGAGTCTACTTGCATATTGTTCTGTCTTAGTATGCTTGGTGCGGGTAGGGTATCAGGGGGGGATCGTGGCACTGTGGTCTCTGGCCTGGCCACCACGCTCTAGCTCTATCTCTATGCCGTAGGGAGCTGTACTGGGATAGAGCCTAAAGTGATGACATATAGGATTGGTTAGTTGTGAGCCCATTTTGCAAGCCCTAGCCAGTAGGGGCTTATGTACTGGTATGGGTGTGGTATCAGGGGAGGTAGTGGATGCCTTAGCTATATCTCTATTCCATGATGGGTGCATGTGGGTCGGTGGTGGTGTGATCTGCTGTGCGATTCCACACACTCGTGTATAGAGGTGAGGCGGCCTCCAAATCATTCTATAGCACATTACAAACTTAAACTAGACCACAGCATAAAATGATTGTTACTCATGCATATATTATTGATACACTGCCTGATTGTCTTACTGAGCTAAGTTATGAACTCACCCTTTGTATATTTATTATTTTTAGATGTTGATGCAGGTTACACAGTGGATGATTATATGAATGCTCTGGCGTATGGAGGTGTTGCTGCTCTGGACGTACAGGCAGGAGAGGACGAGCATGATGCTTCATGCCAGTGCCCTTTCTGCGTGTACCTTTGACTTTTTTTTATTTGTTTCAATTTTTTTTAAAGTGATGTAAAGATATTTAATTACGTTTGGAATTTGGATAATTGAATACTTATTTAAATTTATCAATAGAATACTCAATTGATTTATTTAAAGATTTTCGTTGTATTTATTATATTCTGATTGTGGTTATGTGTGATGGTTTGTATGAGTGGACATGGTCTTATTGAGATCCTGGTGTGAACCATTGGTTCATTGACGGTTCACTCACACCATTCTGGTTGGTTCAGAATTGGGGTGTGACAAATCCTCTCCATCCATCCCGTCCTCCAGCCGAACATTAGATGACTGGGATACACTAGGCATACATCCCAATGTAATCCTAATAGTTCGATGTTCGATTGGACTGCTAAATTGATGGAGAGGATTAACCAACTTGGTCCATTATGAGATTGGTCTAAGATATTGGACTTTATGTTGTCATTGTTGGTAACTTGACTGATGTGATAGTATTTATAAGCATATAATCAGAGAAATAAGGAGAGAGAGTGTCAGTATAGGAGAGAGAGTGTCAGTGCAATGGTAAAGATGGAACAACCTCGCATGTGTGCTCTACAGTGTTTTACATGTTTTTCAGATGGTTTGCAGCGAGTTAAATGGCATTCTATATCAAGTTTGATGTGAGAGAATGTCTGTGGACCCCACTAGTGATGTGGCACAACTTCTCTGATGATGTGGCTGAGTTTCTGATGATGAGGCAGTATTACGGCATCTTGAAGCAGAAATGAAGAGAGTAAATGAAGAGAGAGAGAGACTGTAGAGAGAGAATGAGGAGAGAGAAAGAGGAGAGAGAAATAGTGGGTGGGACCCACTGGTGGCCAGCTTGGCCGAGGACCTGTCGTGGCACCACATGGCCAGCCACATGGCCAGCCGATGGCACAGCCAGCAGGCCAACCGTGCAGCAGCACAACAGGTGCCGGCCATGACACGCACAAGCAGCAGTAGGCCCGCACAAGGCAGCAACAGCCGCAAGCCTAATGCCGCATGCCATGCACCAAGCATAGCAGTAGGTAGCAGGCCCCCAAGGCAGAATGCAACATGCCATGCACCAAGCACAGCAGTAGGCAGCAGGCCCGCAAGGCAGCATGCCGCATGCCAGTAGCCGAAGCCACCAGCAGCAGCTAGCCCGCAGGCCCACTGTCACATGGCTTCTAGCCGCTTCCCCGCATGACCACTGCCGCATGGCCATGCGCGTGGCCCTGGCCGCCTCCCCCCAGCAAGGTGTTCGAAGAAATGCCAGGAGAGAGGCACCATTCGACAAACTTCGGTCACAAAGGTCATATCAGAATTTGTTTAGGGGATTTTTAGGAAGAAAAATATGAAGAAGATCCGAAATCGGCCGCCCAAAAGAAGCCACGCATGCAAGATTCTCATCAGACAACCTTCAAAGTTGCAGGATCAAGTGTATATGCGTCGGACGCGTCAGATTCTCCTGCGAGCGTTCTGGTTGGATGGAGGTAATTTAATGTAATGGACTGCGGTTTATGGAGGTCCACCTTTGATTTGGTAAGGCACACTTACGGTGCGCAACGGAGCAAATGCAGATCGAATGGGCGCACACAACTACGATGTTCGGAGACGCAATTTGTGTGGATCCGATGGCCATCTGTTGATCCCGCCTTTTTTAGTGAGATCCGATGGCCGAATTTAGAGATTCATTGATCGGCCAATCAGAACTCGACAGCTCAGCGGCCGCGCGGCTACGGTGCGGCGCAGGTGCAAGTATGGTTTGGAAAGATTCTCTTTCCTTATTTGTGACTGGTCGAACTTCAAACTGCAATAACTTTCTCATTCGAGCTCCAAATCAGTCCGTTCAAGTTGCAGTTTCCATATTTTCGGATGCTTATACATTGGCTGCCGTTGGGAGTCATAAAAGTGTGGAGAAAAATCGAAAATAGGGTTTTGAAGCATAATAAAGGATTTTTCTAGGGTTTCATGCCTGTGGGAGTGATGAATCACCAACTACCTCTTCTCTGTGCATCAATGGAGTGCTAAATCCCTATGAGAGGTCAGTAGAGCTTTTATTTTCACATTCATGGTGATTATGGGTTGTGAGGAAGTGATTAGAAACCTGTGGATGAGGTGTGCTTTGTGAATCTACCTCTATCATCATTGAAGGCTGTTAGAGAGTACCTGAGAGCAGTGTGAAGCTTCAGAGATATTGTTAGCCATTTGAAAGCATTGTTTGTGAAAATTTTCAATTCCTTATCTATTTATGCTTACAATTTATTCTATGCTAGCGTAGGTGCAAATTGTTGAATACCTAGCTAATGGGGGAAAATTATAAGGCAAATTTATAAGCCTAAAAAAAATTTGTTATTTGCTTCCCGTGGGTGCGGGTTAAGCGTGGTGTGCAGTGTGTACTGAACACTGGTACTTGATACCTAAATTCCTGGCACATGTGTGCCCTCCTAGTTTTATGCTGGGTAAATTGGGTGTATGTATTCCTTGTTGTGTAGATAGCAAAAAGAAGTGTATTGAGTATATATGGAGCCCGTTGGGCATTACTCCATGGACTAGCCATCACACACTGTGTTGGTGAATGACGTATATCCTGTGTTGTGGACTGTCTTTATTTTTCTATATATTTTGGAGTGCGTGAAATGGCTTGCAGGATGGGTGTGCAAATTTGGTAGACCTGGCCACTGAGTGGTAGCAAGGTAGATTTGCATAAGCTTGTGTATGTGTAAAAGAATATATCTCTATCAGCTCTGGGCAGCAGTAAAATAATTAGGGAGAATTTTCAGACACTGATTCACCCCCCCTCTCAGTATCATATCAAGTTCATCACAAGGTTGGGTTAGTATTATAAATACTAATGGTTAATGTCCCTGCAGCCACATTGCCATTACTGATTCGAACGGCAAAAATCACTCTCAACTAATAGGTATGTGTTGACATTGATTAAATTGTTTACATTATGTTATAGGGTTTGTATGGAGATCATTAGGGTTAACTGAAACCCTACTGGGATAATTTATTGTTATGGGTTGATTGAAAACCCTAAAGAGACAATTAAAAGTCTTACAATTGGTACCAGTGCGGTTTATACAAGCCTAGAATCAATGGTGATTGTGTATGAAATACTACTTAAAATATTCATCAAAAAGTTTGGGAAAATTTTCTCCCTAATTGGAATTTGTTCTCCACGAATTTTTTCAACCGTCAAAAGTCACAAATTACATACCGGATTGAAGGTCTCAGAAGGAGGAGTCTGGCAGCACCAAAATCACCGCCTAACTGTGCCGGATGCACCTCCTCATACCATAAAAAAAAAGTGAATGTAGCTCAAGCATCGGTAGTTATAAAAAAATAAAAAAATAAAAATATTTGTGACCGCACCAATTAAAAAACCCTAAACCGAGTCCACACTGGGTCAACCCAGTTCCAGGCGAGTTGACCTATGAGTCAACTTACTCTAACGGGTCAAATCAACCCGAATCGGTAGCTCAATTGGACCGACCTGAGATCCGCTTATGAAATACGGGACCCAGACAGGATCCCGACCTGATAACTAGAACTGTTTACTCAACCACTTGACCCGACCACCTGGCCCGTCGACCAAAAAATTTAACCTTTTAATTCGAGTAGTCAAACCAATTAAACCAGCCCAGACCATTTGGTTCTAGTTTGATTCCAATCGGGCCAACGGATTAAGGATTAAATGTAGGACCATGGGTTGAACTGTGGACTGATGGTCAAACCACGGTTCCATGGTTCATACCGCCGAACCGGTTCCACCCGCGAGTAGACCACCCGTTGTCTTTAAATGGCGCGTGAGGGAGGGTCAGATTTGGATGCAGTTTTTCAGGATGCCTTCGTCTCGTCGTGCTTTTCAATTTGATATGTAATATGCCTATGTTTGGTGACTTTGGGATTTTTTTTTATTTAAAAAAATACATCTAGAACCCGATTTGTAGTTTTTCTACATAATGTTCCAATTATTTTGTTCCAATTGTATTGATGAGTTTTTTTTTTTTTTTTTTTTTTTGGTAACATATTGATGAGTACATGTGCATGATATTGTGAATGCTTACATGTTTATTTATGTCATTCATGATAAAAAAAATCCCCACTAAATGACTACAAAGTAGGATTTCGTTGATGTCATAATGGATTTGGGTGGAACCCATCAAAGTGGCACATCTGATTGCATTAGGACATTTTCAAGCTCAAGATATCTTATACAAATAAAGTAGTCTAAAGTGATAGTGTCCACCCAAAGTTGGCATTGCCAAAAATAATAATATTCATGCATCAAAAAGAAAGGAATTTTACTTAAGGGTTTCAGACACCCAAAGGTAATGTGATTTTCGAAGGTATCTACTCTATTCTATCACAATTTGCCCAGCGACTAGAGGACCAGTGCATTCTTGTCCCCAACGATAAGTCTGTAGTTTCGGTTGACTCTAGGGAGGTTGATGTATATTGTTGCTTGCATATCATTATATTTTACTAGCATGTTTTATTTACAATTATGGGTGAAATTTCACATACCAAATATCAATTTATCAATAATTCCTGTTCTGTTAGGAACAAATTATTAAAAAGTGGATAAAGGAACTAGAAATTAGTCTAGGTATAAATGACCAAGATATAGTCATCACTAATGACAAACCAACTACTCTCACAACTAATAGTACTCCAAATGAAACTCAGAAAATGGAGAAATGGGTAAATGCTAACAAAAAGTGTATGCTCATTATTAGCCGTATAATCCCTGAAACTGGGGACATTATTGAAGAAAAGGATACTGCAAGAATTTCCTGAAGAGTATCAAGGAAAAGTACGAAGCTACTAACATAGGGGAAATGGGTGCCCTAATGTCAAAATTAACAACAAAATTTGATGGCGAAGTTAGTATCAGGGATCACATTGTGGGACTATTGGGTACAGCTGAAAAACTCAAGAAAATGAATAATCATGTTGACAAGGATCTTCTTGTTCATTTATGTATCTTTTCCCTACCACAGATGTGCACACACATCTAGGTAGCTTACAATACTTCTCTAACTAAGTGGTCATCGAATGACCTTATTGGCATCTATACTGAATAGGAAACTAGAATGAAGAAAGAAAAGGGTGAAGCTGTGAATGCCACAATGCATAAGAAATATCTTTACAAAGGTAAGGGAAAGCAGGATTTTGGACCAATCAAAAAAGGAAAGAATTATCCTCAAAAGGGGAAGAAGCCTTAGATAAATCAAAAGGTGATACATAACACCATGATAATAGGGATCTCTCAAAAGTGGAATGTTTATGGTGTCACAAGAAAAGACATATAAAGAAAGATTACAAGAATAGACGCACATGGATAGACAAAAAAAAGGAATCTGGGATTTTTAAGATAACGGACACCCAGCAAAGATGAGGTGACGTTCGTAAGCAATAGAGTGCAAGTTAAAGTCAAAGCCATAGGAGTAGTTAGGATTCATTTAAATTTAAATATTTTTATTGATTTAAAGACACTATTTTTGTTTCTTTCATGAGGAAGAATTGATTTCTGTTTCAATAATAGCCAAGAAAGGCTACAGTTTGTTATTTAATCAAGAAGGCTTCTTATTATATTTTGATTCTCATGTTATTGGAAATGGTGTAATTATTGATGGGCTTTATAATTGAATTCTACTCCTTCCATGGTTATGAATGTAAGTTCTAAAAGTCTAATTTTATATGAAAATTCTACTACACTTTGGCATAAACATTTAGGACATATATCTACAGACATGATGAAGAAGCTTGAGAAAGATGGTATTTTAAACCTTAAATTTTGATGGTATGCATGTTTGGGTTGACTGCATAAAAGGAAAGATAACAAGATCAAGGAACATGAAAGCTGTTCGCAGCAAGGAGTCATCAAATTTAATTCAAACTAATATCTATGGGCCTATTCCTACTTCCACACTTAGAGGACAGGGATATTTCATTACTTTTACTAACAATTTCTCTCGCTATGGTTATATATGTATATATATATATATATATATATATATATATATGTATGTATGTATTAGCATATAAATCTAGTTCTTTGGATGTTTTCAAAATATTCAAAGAAGAGGTAGAAAATATTTTGTCAAAGAATATTAAAGTTGTTAAATTTGATAAAGGAGGTGAGTATTATGGCAGACCAAACGATTGATCAACATATTGGTCCTTTTGCCAAGTATTTGCGGGAACATGGTATAGTACCTCAATATTTTATGTTTAGAACTCCATAACAAAATAAAGTGGCAGAAAGAAGAAACAGAACCCTTAAAGATATAATGAGGAGTATGATGAGTAACACAAATCTTCTAGTACCTTTATAGGGTGAAGCAATCAAGACTGTAGCTTATATTCTGAATAGGGTGCCAAGTAAGTCAGTGCCAAAGACATTTTTTGAGCTTTAGACTAACAAAAAAACCTAGCTTGCATCATTTTCATGTGTTGGGCTGCTGAGCAAAGGCAAGATTATATAACCCTCAAAAAAAGATGTTTGACTCTAGAACAGTGAGTTGTCATTCTGTAGGTTATCCAAATAGGTCAAAAGGATTCAAATTCCACTGTCCTAATTTAATTAATATATAGGATAGTGGAAACCATTCAGGTCAGGTTTATAGAAGATTCTAATGAAATGCCTCAACTAAGAAACCTGGAGTTTGATGAAGTTATTATAAAGGTTGCCACTGAGGTTCCTCACCTAGTGGTGCAATCAGTCATTCTTAAAGAACTTTTCATAGATATTACCAAGATAGTTGCTCCTCAAGTTCCTATTCAGCCTAAAATTATAGCTACTACAGAAGAGCTGGAGGATGCATTGAGGAGATCTACTAGGCCTCATAAATCAACTATATCCTTAGATTATGTGCTTTATTTGACTGATATTGATTTTGATATTGGGTATGAAGAAGACCCCACAAGTTTATAGAATATTGTAAATAGCAGTAATGCATCTAAATGGTTAAAGGCAACGAAAGATGAGTTGATGTTTATGGACAACAATAAAGAGTGGAAACTTGTGGACTTACCAAAAGATTGTGTACACATAGATTCAAAATGGATATACAAGACTAAATGTAATTCCGAGGGCCGGATTAAATGCTATAAAACAAAACTTGTAGTAAAAGGGTTCATACAAAGGGAAGGAATTGATTTCAAAAAGATATTTCCCCAGTTTCTACAAAGGATTCATTTAGAGTTATCATGACATTGGTAGCTCATTTCAATTTAGAGCTACAGTAAATGGATGTGAAGATAGTCTTTCTGAATGAAGACTTGTCAAAGAATGTTTATATACTCCAACCAGAAGGTTTTGAAGAAAAAGATAAAGAATATATGATATACAGACTCAAGAAGTCTATTTATGGACTAAAGCAAGCATCAAGGTAATGGAACTTAAAGTTTCATCAGATTATATCTTCATTTAGATTTATTGAGAATGTATCAGATCAATGCATCTATTTGAAGATCAGTGGGAGTAACTTTATTTTCCTTGTCTTATACGTTGATGATATTTTACTAGCTAGTAGCAATATGGGTTTACTTGTTGAAACCAAGGATTTTCTATCTAAGAATTTTAAAATGAAAGATATGGGAGAAAATACCATTGTACTTGGCATTGAGATCTGTAGAAAGAAAACATGGACTACTAGGATTATCTCAAAGAGCATATATTGACCGTGTTCTTAAGCAATTCAATATATCTACCTGTAAAGGAGATATGATGCGTGCCTAGCACAACCAAAAATAAATTACTCTACCTACAATGAATAGTAATGATAAGTAAAAGTCGATCCACAGAGACTAGTTAATCAAATTATCTACTTACCAAGAAAAATGGAGGTTTTTTTTTGCAATTTAATTGACAACAAAATTAAATAACAAAAATTCAATGGAAGATGATGTTGATTCAAGGAAATTTACTCACGGATACAAATTGATCACTGACTTCATTCCCCACCACCCATGGAAAGGCCTTCCTTCTCGGATCAAGGGATTCCTATTCAACGGATTCGGCATCTGATGGTGAGGCCTATGATGTGCCGAAAAGAGTGAGACGTAGTACCACGATGAAAATTACTTGACGAATGCCAGAAAGAAATGTCCAGAGGGTGGTCATAGATCAGGCCATAAACGAGTGCCAAAAAGCATGAAATTGACCTGAAAGAAGGTCAGCCATAAGGCGCTCTAAGCGATAGAATGAGTAGTACAAGTTTATTTTAAAATAAAAAGTTGTCGAGAAATACGGTGTTGAGAAACAAGTGCTAGGATGCGTTAAGGCGTTAAACATGTGGCGTAGATAAAGAAAGGAGTGGATGAAGAGCGATTTTCGCACGAGTCGCTAGCCAGGAAGCACTTTTCCACTGCCTAAGCTCCGAGCTCACCCAGCTCGATAGCTGACTAATTTCACCCACTTTTCAACTACTTTTCTCAGAAATTCATCAAAAACAGAGTCCTTTTTTGCTACTTCTGATCGGCACCCTTGCTTTGAACCCAATAACAAGAATCTCACTGCCCGGCGGGAGGCCTATTTGAGGGAGTAGTTCCCTTCCTTGTACCTACTAACCCTACCCATATGCTCACCAGACATCACCCCCTGCTTTGACTTTGCATCAGACCCATTGCTTTGACGACCGGACCCACATATCATCATATTTCACCATCAACCATACACTCCATGTCGTATGGAAAAAGAAAGACCACAACCCTTACTTGAACAAGAGAGCTCACTTACCTCGGATAGTGGCAGATGGAAAGGAATGGAGTGGCTGAAAGGAGGGTAGAAACGGCAAGGAGTGATTCACAATAAGGAAAGCATCTCTCAGGAGGTGGGGAAGAAGGAAGGAAGGAAGTAGGGTAGGATCACTTGCTTGAACGAGGGGAGTGGGTCCCAAAGAAAGGAAAGGACTAGTTCAACCAAAATGAGTGCCTGAAAGAATGATTAATGAAAGAAGGAATCACCGAGAGCCGGGAGGGGAAGTGCTGGCGGTTAAAGTACTCAAGAAAGAATTACTAGACAGAATGGCATTGACCAGATATAAGTACACAAGAGAATGACTATCTCCAACCATAAATATGATACAATAAGGCACTCCCTTGCCCCTCGCCCCCCCCCCCCCCCCCCCCCCCCCCCCCCTCCCCCCCTCCCCCAATATAAAAATTTTTTTTTTTTCCCTTACCCCCCTTTTTTTTCCCCAAATTCTCCTCTTTTTTTTTTTTTTTTTTTTTTTTTTTTTTTTTTTTTTTTTTTTTTTTTTTTTTTTTTTTTTTTTTTTTTTTTTTTTTTTTATAAAAAAAAAAAAAAAAAAAAAAAACCCCCCCCCCCCCCCCCCCCCCCCCCCCCCCCCCCCCCCCCCCCCCCCTCTTCTTTTCTTTTCTCTCTTTTTTCCATTTATCTTATTCTTTCTTTTTCTCCCCTTTCCCCTTCTCCCTCTTCCCCTCCTTTTTTTTTTTCTTTTTCTCTTTTTTATTTTTATTTTTTTTTTTTATATTTTTTTTTTTTTTTTTTTTTTTTCTTATTTTTTTTTAAAAATTTTAAAAAAAAAAAAAAAACCCTCCCCTTTCTTTTTTTTTTTTTTTTTACCCCCACACAAAAATATTTCCTTATCAATAAATCAATTGGTATTAAGCAATCCTCATGAATTTACTGATAGCATTACACTCTCGGAGGGAGTTAAAGATGAACAACAATCTAACAAGCATCAGATTATTTAATTCATTTAACGTTTTCTTTAAGCAAGTAATAAAAACTTGGATTATAATTGTTTTACTCAATTGTTATTTTTTCTGAACACCATAACAATTACGAATTATGGATTCAGGTTAGCTATAAATCATACAACTCAATCAATTAATAGGCCTCTTAATAAATTGAATCATACAGTCATTAACTTGAAAAATTAAGAAACACAGATATTTGAATAGAAGAATAATTAAAATTAAAAACAAAATCTCACAATTTTACTAACCGGATTGAATTTCCCTTGAATCGACTAAAGAACTTAGCCAGACATGATAGAAAAGAAAGACAAACGAAATAAAACTATCTTCTCAATAATTTTTAGATGCTCTATTACATAGTCTTTACATTGCTTAAATAGCCAGAGTAGAGAAGATTAAAATTGGTATGTCTAGAATTGACAACCTTATTACATGAAAATAAAGATTAAGAAAAATCCTCTTGCCTAGATTAGATAGAGAATCATCCCATTATTAACCAAATACCACCCATTGACCTGTCAATCTTTGTGATATTCCATAGAAGTGTATATTCTCTTCAAGATTTCTAACAATCAATCAAGATTTTCCAATAGTGAACCTTCTATATGTGGAAACCTTCATTTTCTAGTTTGAATTCAGATTAACTTTTCAGATCAAATTTTTAGACCATGTTTGGTTTGTGGAATTCTTTCTATGCTAGAAATCTGCATTAAATTCAAAAGGTCATTATTGAAAATGTCAGAAATTTTTTATTTTAAATATAAATTATCAATACTTTTCACCAATATCTTATATATAAGGAATCACCACAAATAAGTACCATAAGACATAAAATATGTTAAATAGACTAAATATAAGGGGAATAAATATATAAAATTATGAATCCATCAAGATAGATTAAATAAACAATAATGTCCAAAGAGTGATGTTGAAAGAGGTCTGATAAACCCTATGCATCTGCAATAAGGAGTTTGATGTATGCACTAGTTTACACTCGATCTGATTTGGCCTTCAGTGAGTGTTCTTGATATTTTCAGTCAGATGCTAGTGTTGCTAACTAGACAGCAGTAAAGAAGGTGATGAGGTATTTACAGAGGACCAAGGACTATATGCTTATATATGGAATAAGTAATACCCTTGAGGTAGTTGGATATTCTGATGCAGATTTTACTAGCTGTATAAATGATAGAAAGTCCACTTCAGGATACGTTTCTATGATAACAGAAGGCATCATCTCATGGAGGAGTACTATACAGAAAATTCTTGCTACATCGACTATGCAGGCAGAGTTTGTAACTTTATATGAAGCTACTGTACAAGCTATTTGGATAAAGAACTTTGTTTCTGGCTTAAAGCTTGTGGACTCTATTTCTAGGCCTATTATGATGTACTGTGATAATAGTGCGACTGTATTCTTTGCAAGGAATAACAACAAGTCTAGCAATTCCAAACACATAAAGATAAAGTATTTGTTGGTAAGAAAAAAGGTCAATGCAAATCACATCATCGTGGTGCACATTTCAATGGACAACATGATTGTAGCTTTAATGAAGGCTTTACCAGTGGGAATCTTCAAGGGACATGTGTCCAACATGGGCGTTGTTGAATCTTTTGGTATCATTAGTTAGTGGGAAACCTTTTATTATCTTCTAGTAAACTTTTGTTTATGTCTGATCATTCATTAGTCTTGATTTTTTTTTTTGGACATAATTATTAAGACCATGGTTATTTTGATTTAGCATTTATTTATTACTATGTTGACATTGGTAGCATGTCGAATGTACCAATTTAATTAAATATTTTTTTACTGACCTAATTAATAAACTATAAATAGGGTAAGCAAAGATCGATCCCACAGAGAGTGATTTTATCAAAATTTATATTCTACTCAAACTAAATATACTAATTAATGCTAATCAAACACAATAACGAAGGGAATTTTGGTTGGTTGAATCAAATTGAAAGTAAACAGATAGAATTTAAATAAGAAAATAATTAGATGATAAGATTCAGTTATTGGTTCAATATCCACCCACACATACAATGAGTAAAATTATTAGAAACATTAATCACTTCCTCTCAATTAGAATTAAAGACCCAGATAACAATACGCTCTATTACCCGAGTTTTTCCTTAAGTAGCTCTACTAAAACAAGCTCTTCAGAGAGATCTAACCATTGAACAACACTGAATAAGCTCTCAATGTTTAATTCAATGGCAGTATTAAGAGGGTGAAAAATATATCAATCTAAGCAACAATCACACACAAGCGGGGATTATTTAACTTAGGTTATATTATTCACAATGATGAAATGAAAACTTAGACATAATCATCTACCACTGTTTGTTACTTATGATTAAAACCATGATAATTATGTATCACAGATTCTAGATCTAGCAATCAATATTAATCTAACTGATTCAGCAAGCCATAACTGAATTATTTAGACAAATATCATAAATAAAGAGAAAAGAATAATATAAGTAATTACAAAAAAAGAGAGAAGAAGAATAACATCACTGAATAGAGATTACACCATTGACATGAGTTTGGGCTTCAAAATCCCCTTGAACTGAAAGAGAAACTTAGCTAGACATTACAATCCTTTCAGAAATAGAAAATTTTCCAGCGAAAGAGAGAGAGCAAGATTGATTATCACACTAGTGCTCTATATATAAAACATGACAATCCTTTGTAACTTATAACTCCTTCTTTATATAGGATTCCTTCTTCGTTTCGAATTATAAAATTGTAGAGTCTCATTTTCTTCTTTGGAGTCTTCTATTGTAGGTTTAGGTTTTCTAACTTAATTAGGAGACTCTTTATGGAATTTACATCCACCGTTGAATGCTTTAATCAGATCGTACGGCTACTCCAATTCAGATTCGATTAGATTTTTGTTTTAGACTTTAAAACCATGTTTGGAGGCCCAAATGAACTCAAATTTTTCTCCATAATACCATTTCGAAAAGGTTGAGACGTCCTCTACAATTTTACTGAAGATAACTTTTCAATTCTGAAATTCCTTCCACGTCAAAAAACTGCATGAAACTCAGAACATCAATATTAAGAATGCTAAAATATTTCTATCTTTTAGCAATTAATTCACAAAGTTTCTAAAATATGGTAAACTTATAAAATCCATTCTATTCAATTCAATTAGGCATAAAACAAATTAAAAAGCATAGTGCAAAGGGAATAAAAATATAGAAATTACACACATATCATACATTCATTTGACTTGTCATTGATAGACACGGTATTTAGCCAAATGAATGAGGTGATATTCAGCCATAGTTAACAACGTTGTGCTAAAGTATGCTATGGACTAAAGTTTATGGCAGTTTGCTAAGTCAATATCAAAGTTCATTTCCTATGAGATTTTATCAAGACAACTAGAACGAATGCTATTCAATCAATATTCAGGACGCACATGAAAAATTATATTTTCTTGTTATCATCTCAAAGTGATTCATGTTATTAAGTAGACCTTTGTATGAAGCTGATAAAAGGTTATACATTAAATGTTGAGGTATATTTTCCATTGTTATTCGACATTAGTAGGCTGGATGACTGAAACAAAGTAAGTGATGGATTTTTGTGTAATTAGATTCCATGACCACATTGATTAATGATGACTTTATAATTAATGTAACCCAAGTAGGAGAATGTAAGATATATATATATATATATGGTTAGTTAATTAGTTAATTGTTTAGTGGGAGTCTGTATTACAAGGTAGACCGATCCATGTTTAGTTGTTACATATATGAGATGAACCATCTTGGTCCATTGTGGGATTGGTCCAAGGTTGGGTTAGTATTTTAAATACTAATGGTTAGAGTCCCTACAACCACAGTTGCCATAGGATGACCTTAGAATAAACCTAATTGAAAATCAGAGGACTTGACCCAGGAATAACTCGAATTGCATGTAGTCTGTGACCAGAAATCTAGAGGTCGCAGCTACGGTCGTGTCACACCCCAATTCTGCATTGTTCAGAATGGTGTGATGAACCGCCAAGTAACCCACGGTTCAACCAGGATCTCTAGTAGGCTATCCCCGTGTTATCCAAACTTTACACGCATCCACAATCATAATCAGAGTAATACACAATAGCGGAAAATTTATAAATAATATGAACTGAGAACTAGAATGATACCCATAATTAATATCAAATTATTCTGTGTTTAAATAAGACATAAATATTTAAATACCAAATACATGTCTTATAAATCCAATAAAGAAACCTACAAAAATATCTAATCGAATACACACGAGTTGCACTCGCAAGAGGAGTCGTGTGTATCGTCTTCAGCTCCAACTTCCATAGCTGCTACAGTTCCGTGTGCCGACGCGTTCATATAATCTTCAACCGTATATCCTGCATCATCAACTAAAAATATTCGACGTCGAGGGGTGAGCACACAACACGGCTCAGTGAGTAGCCAAAACAATGCAACAATACATATGCATGCAAAAAGTCAATTCATATCTTTGGTCTTGGTTTATAGTTTGCAATGTGCAATAGAAAGGTTGGGTAATCAAAGGTTAACGTTTATTGATACCGCCTCTATACACTGGGTGTGGAAGCCCGCCCAAAGGTTAACGTTTATCGTCGTCCCCATCCACCCTACCATAACATTATACAACAAAGGTTAACGTTTATTGCTATATAATGCTATACCAACACGTAAGCCCCTATTAGCGAGGGCTTGCAAACTGGGCTCGCTGCTAACCAATCCTAATGCCAAACAGTGTATCCAATGCCTCACCCCAGCATCCCTCAGAACATCCATAGAGATAAAGCTAAGGCCCCCCGGTAGAGTCAGAGACTACAAGGACCGAGACCACCTCCCCTGATACTCTACGACATAATAGTTCTGCTAAGGTAATGGCGATACGACGATGCCAATGCACAAGACTTGAGTTAGAGATAGAGCTAAAGTGCTGAGACCCACCAAAGGTTAACGTTTATTGACGTTCTCATCACACCTCCCCTGATACTCGCTCGCATCAAGCACATCAACCACACACATACAATCACATGTCTATTCCTATCATCATCATCATCATCATGTCATAAACAATAAAGTAAATATGCATGAACAATTAATAGAAATATTGGATGGCATGCTGTATGCACATTACAAACATATTCGCATAGAATCAAACATGGCATAGGACTCAAGAAATAGAAAACAGTTTATTATTAACCAATTTAGTTTGGGGTTAAGGTTCCTCACCTTAGCTTGCTAAAAGATATTTTCCAAGCTTTAAAATCACCGTTATAACGTAATTATATTGCTAGCAAACCTAACAAAGTCGATAGAATTTAATTAGAATTAATTCAGAATTTAAAACCATTCTGTCAACTGAGGGTCGATGCTAGGGTCGATGCTAGGGTCGATGGGTCTATCGACCCTCCCTCCATTCTGAACTTCCCAAATGCTGAGGGTCGATGGTCAGAAACACCTAGGGTCGGATGGTCTATCGACCCTCGGTGCGAGCCTTGGTGCACTCTGGTCCAATTTCCACTTTTAATCCATTCTTCGTGTTTGGGGTCCTATGGCTTGCTTCCTACATTTACTCAACATTCATTCCACGGTCTAGAACCATGTATAAACCATCTAAATAGTTTTCGTGCATCCTCCTATGGTTTTCCATGAAAGCCTAACCATGGATGGATGGTTTAGGTTTCTCCGAAATCCTACACTCAACCATATCTAACCTAAAGTCTGTAGAAACTCATGGAATTAGTATCCATACCTGAGAAGATTACTTTTCTCTGCAATTTCTTCTCCTTTTTGCTAAGCCTTCTTCCTAGCCTCCTTTTTTCCTCTTTTCCTTCTTCTCTCTTTCTCTCAATTCAATTAGGGTTGTGAAAGGAGTGAATGTGGCTTAGGAACGTCCTTTAAATAGACTAGGAATGTCCTATAATAAGTCCATTGAGATTTGGAAAGAATCCCAACCAAAAATTAGGAAATTTCCTAATTTCAGTTTCGTCGAAACCGAGGGTCGATGGGAGGGTCGATGATCTCGTCGACCCTAGGGTCTTAAGCTGTCCGACCCTCCCTTAAAAACCGAGGGTCGACTTTTCGCTTTTTGGGAGGTCCGACCCTGCTTCACTGGGTGTGCGACCCTCCCCTAGAATTAAGTGTTTTTGGGTCGATTTCGTACCTGGGATCTCGATCTCCTTCATGCCCTTGGTCCATTTGACTCGACCATGATGGGTGTAAACCTGGTTCAAGATGGTAAGACCGGGTTAAATTGACACGGGTCTTACAACTCCCCCCAACTTATAAAAATTTCGTCCTCGAAATTGTACATACCTTCTGAATCAAACAAGTTAGGGTATTGCTTTCTCATAGCATTTTCTTCTTCCCATGTAATCTCTTCCATGTCTCTACTTTTCCATGTGACCTTAACATAGTAGATATCTCTGTTGCGTAGACGTTGAACCTTTCGACTAGTGATTTCCGTTGGTATTACTTCAAATGTCAAATCATCGGTCGGTTTCGGCAAATCTCATGGCAACACATGTGTTGGGTCTTTGACATACTTCTTCAATAAGGATATGTGAAATACGTCATGCACACTTGACATAGATGGTGGTAGTGCTAACTGATAAGCTACTTTCCCACGCTTAGCCAGAATCTCATATGGTCCGACATATCTTGGACTTAGTTTTCCTTTCTGTCCGAACCTCTTCAATCCTCGCATAGGCGATACTTTCAGAAATACTTTATCACCTACGGCGAACTCTAGATCTCTTCGTCGAGTATCTGCGTATTGCTTTTGACGGTTCTGAGCTACTCTTACTCTTTCCTTGATGATGTCGACCACTCAACAAGTCTCTTCAACAAATTCTGGTCCAACAATACTACGTTCTCCAACTTCATTCCAAAACAAGGGAGTTCGGCACTTCCTACCATACAGTGCTTCATAAGGTGACATCTGTATAGTAGCCTGATAGCTGTTATTGTAAGCGAACTCGATCAATGGTAACTTTTCGTCCCATGATCCCTTGAAATCAATCACACATGCTCGTAGCATATCTTCTAAAATCTGAATTGTACGCTCCGACTGTCCGTCTGTCTATGGGTGGAATGCAGTGCTGAACTTCAATGTTGTGCCCATGGCCTTTTGCAGTCCTTCCCAAAATTTGGAAGTAAATCGTGGATCTCTATCGGACACAATGCTTTCTGGAACACCATGTAACCGAACAATATAATCCACATACAGCTTTGCTAACCTTTCCAGCGTATACTGGGGTCGTATTGGTATGAAGCGAGCTGTTTTAGTCAGACGATCTACAATCACCCAAACTGCGTCAACTACTCGAGGAGTCAATGGTAGTCCTGTGACGAAGTCCATAGTGATGCAGTCCCATTTCCATGCTGGTTCCGGTAATGGTTGTAACAGTCCTGCGGGTCTTTGTCGTTCCGCCTTTACTTTCTGACAATTTAGGCATTGAGACACGAACTTGGCTACATCTGCCTTCATTCCCCTCCACCAGTATAATTCCTTTAGGTCATGATACATCTTTGTACTTCCAGGATGTACCGAGTAGATGGTGGTATGGGCTTCTTTCATGAGTCGGTGTCTAATGTCCACACTTTCTGTTTTGGGTACACATATTCTTCCTTTGTATTTCAGTACCTTCTCGTCATCCAAGGTGAACTCATGGTTAGTCCTACCTTTCTCAATATCTGCTTGTACAGTTCTCAGATAAGGATCTGCTTTGATAGCTGTCTTCACTTCATCCACTATATCCGGTATTATCTTCAATGCCGCGAACATATTTGAAAACCGATGAATGAACCCTTGGTTGGTTGGTCCATCCGGTGTATCGATCACATATTGCTCGTCACCGTGATTGAATACCATCCCGATAGTACACATTGCTGCAGTTGTGCTAGTTTCTCCTTGAGATTTTATCATTGCTTTTCTGCTCAATGCATCTGCTACTACTTTCGCTTTGCCCGGATGATACTGGATATCACAATCATAGACTTTTAATAGTTCCAGCCATCTTCTTTGTCTCATATTTAACTCCTTCTGATTAAATAGATACGTGAGGCTTTTATGGTCCGACTTAATCTAAAATTTCTCTCCGTATAGGTAGTGTCTCCATATCTTGACAGCATGTACTACTGCCGCTAACTCCAAATCTTGAGTGGGGTAATTCTTCTCATGTACCTTCAACTGTCTCGATGCATATGCAACTACTTGTTCTCCTTGCATAAGCACACATCCTAATCCCAATCCCGATGCATCAGTGTATAAGGTAAATGTCCGTCCCGAACGGGAATGGTTAAAATTGGAGCGGATATCAATCTGGTCTTCAGTGTTTGAAAGCTCTTTTCACACTTATCCGTCCATACGAACTTTTCTCCTTTCTTGGTCAAACTGGTAAGAGGTACGACAATCCGAGAATAGTCTTCTATGAATCTCCGATAATATCCAGCTAGACCTAGGAAACTTCTAATTTCTGAGACGCTCTTTGGTGCTTCCCACTTCACAATAGCTTCGATCTTACTGGGGTCCACTTTGATTCCTTCTGCGGATACTACATGGCCTAGAAAGGCGACTTCACTTAGCCAAAACTCACACTTTGAAAATTTGGCGTATAACTTCTCTTTCCTTAAACGTTGTAGGGCTGCGTTTAGGTTCTTGACATGGGTTTCCTTGTCCTTGGAATATACCAATATGTCATCAATAAATACTATGACCGACGTATCCAACATGTCGTGGAAAACCCGGTTCATAAGTTCCATGAATGTTTCCGGTGCATTAGTCAGTCCGAAGGACATCACTAAGAACTCATAATGTCCGTATCTTGTCCTGAAAGCTGTCTTCGGAATGTCACCTTCTTTAATCTTCAGTTGATGATAGCCTGATCGAAGATCGATCTTTGAAAATACCTTCGCTCCTTGTAACTGATCGAACAAGTCATCGATCCTGGGTAGTGGGTATCAATTCTTGATGGTCAGTTTATTCAACTCTCGATAGTCGATGCATAATCGAACCCTACCATCCTTCTTCTTTACGAACAACACCGGTGCTCCCCATGGAGATATACTGGGTCTAATATAACCCTTATCCAGCAGTTCTTGTAATTGCACTTTTAATTCCTTTAGTTCCGTAGGAGCCATTCTATAAGGTGCTTTTGATACTGGTGTGGCTCCAGGAATTAGGTCTATTACAAACTCCGTGACACGGTCGGGCGGTAATCCGGGTAATTCCTCTGGAAATACATCTAGGTAATCCCGCACGACGTCAATATCTTCCATTCGTGGTGCGTCCTTGGTTAGGTCGACCACTGATACTAGATATCCGACCGCTCCTCTCTCAAGGCACTTCTTAGCCTTTAATGCTGAGAGTATGAGCTTGCGTCTCCTGGGAAGTTTGGTTCCCGAGAAACTGAATTCTGCTCCTTCTTTGTCCTTGAACGTTAGTTTCTTCTCGGCGCATAACAAATTTGCAGAGTGCCGAGCTAACCAGTCCATTCCTAAGATGACATCAAAGTCTGCCATCTCAAGTTGTATTAAGGTTACATCCAAGGTCTGCTCTCCAATGAGAACTGGACATGGTCCATAACCTTTCTCTAATTCCACTTCTAATCCCATCGGTGACCGTACAAGTAATTTGTAGTCTAATGTTTTGATGGGCAGATTGGTCTTCTTTCCAAACGACACAGATATAAATGAATGAGTAGCTCCTGAATCAAAGAGTACTCTGGTGGGTACGCCATTGATAAGTACGATACCTGTGATCCATTTTTGCTTAGTCTACATACTCAATCAATGTAATTATAATCTTAAAGTTTCGATCATACCTGTGACCACATCGGGCGATGCGGCTGCATCCTCTGATGTAACAGCATATACCCATCCTTGATGTAACTGCTTCTTGGGTTTTGGGCACTCTCTTGCCATATGCCCCGGTTGGTTGCGCTTTATAACACCTCGGGGCTTCAGAATTTGGCTTTGGCTGTGGTTGAGCTGCGGAAGTAGACTTTGGTGCAGTAGCGAAATTCTGAGGACGAAAAAGTTTATACGTCCTATTATTGCCTCCGTTATACGAATTCCCAGCTGGCCTTTTTATGCCTTTGTTTTGAGTGAAATAACTCTCTTTCTGGCTCGATTCAATCACTCGAGCAATCTAGACAGCTTCATTATATATGTTCTTCTCTAATCCCAGAACATGTTCCCTTATACTTCCTCTTAGTCCCACGACGAATCTACGGGTTTTTGTATCTTCTTCTTGCATACTCAGTGGTGCGAAGAAAAACAGCTCTTCATAACGCTGTTGGTACGCATCCACCGACATCTGTCCCTGATAAAGACTCAGGAACTCCTTCTCCATCGAATCTTTGAAGCTTCGTGGAAAATATTTCTCAAAGAAAGCTTCTTTATATATAGCCCAAGTCAGTAGGGCGTGCTTAGTCAATAGATAAGCCCTGGTCGATTTCCACCAATGATGTGCGTCGCCTTTGAGCATGAAGGTGGCACACAATACTTTCTCCTCTTCAGTAATAGTCATCATAAGAAAATTTCTTTCCATCTCGTCTATCCAGTGTGCTGGCCACAGTGGATCAGACGGCTTGCCATTGAATTCTCTTGGCTTCATTTTCAAAAATCTCTCTACTAGTTGGGAGTGATCCAGTTGATTTTGGTATACCCCAAACATAGGGGGTGGATACTGATAGTTCCCTTGGGCTGCTTCTGGGACTTGCACTGGAATTGGTGCAGCCGGTTGTGGAGGTGTCTGTTGAGCTGGGTGGTTACCCACTGGTGCTGCACTAGCTTGCCCAGTGTGCATGGCTGCAGCCTGAGTGGCTTGGAACATAACTCCCATCGCAACCTGCATTTGAGCTTGTGCATGTTGCATTTGTTGTAGCTGTTGAGCCAGATTCATCACCACTGTTGTTAGCTCAGGTGGTGGTGGTGGCAAATTTGTAGGGTTTGCTGGCTCAGGATTACCCTGTGCGTAATTGTTCTCTTGACTAGTCTCATCCGCCGGTGGTGGTGGGACTGTGTTTCGGGTCTGTCGGGTAACTCTACGGCCAGACATATTTACTTTTGAGATGGGTGGTGCCTGAAAATTATCAAAATCAATGAGAAATCATTTATGCTTCGTGTAGGCACGCTAACCGATATAAAATTTGAATCATCAATTCATTCTGAAAAAAAATACTGTCTTTTCTATGTAGGGTCGATGGTGAGGGTCGATGGTATGTCCGACCCTTAGTATCCGACCCTGGGAATGTCCTGTTCTTCCCGAGAGCTGAGGGTCGATGCGAGGGTCGATGGGTGTCCGACCCTCAATCCGACCCTTGAATTTCTGTCAGATTTCCGAGAGCCGAGGGTCGATTGGAGGGTCGATCCGAGGGTCGATGGTGTCAGTCGAATGGTCCGACCCTCAGACCAAAAATCAGATTTTCAAGATCCGATTCTGGGTCAATTCTCACTATTCCCCCTCCGTTTCGACTCGTCTCTACTCTCCGAGTTGCTACAGTGCTACTTCACTATTGTGGATCGTTCTTACTCCGAGTTTCGACATCCACATCACCTCTACAGGTATAATTTCCCAACTTTCCCTGTTTTTAGGTTTTTATTTCTAGGTTTTTACTCATTTAGCTCGTCTTTTCCAAATTAAACTTTTTCCAACCGTAAAAATTCGATTTTTATTGGGGGCTTTTGTTATTGGGGTCTTGAGGAACGAAAGCCCTCAAAAACTTTTCAGTTTCATCGGTTGGTTATCGAGAAACTTAAATTTTTCTCTTTTTGCCCTAATTTATCGAAATTTTTAACTTTTCTTCAATTTCTTCCAATTGGACCTTATCCGTTAAAATTTTCTACTGCATGTAGATTGTCGGATATGTTTAAACCTTCGTAAGTCCTTATGCCCACTTGTATGGTAAGAAATGGGGCTTTATGGTCAACTTACGTCGTTATTTACTCAATTTCGGATTTTTATCCCACTAACTCCTTGTTTCCTTTCTCTTTCTTATTTTGCAGATACTATGGCCCATACCAAAGTGCCAAGATTGCGTGATCCACTTCGCTTCCGTTCGAATGAAGCTGAGGCACAGTATGTTGACTATGCCCGTAAGAAAGTGGAAGGGGGTCGCATGGTGAACTTGGCTGAGCTAGCCTTGTTCAATGTAGAGGGAGCATTCGGTGACATGGGGTGGCTCCCTGTCATCACATACGACGCGTGTACATGTCCAGACTTGGTGCGCCAGTTCTATTGTAATCTCCAGGTAGTGGGGGATTACAATGATGTCGAGCGTGGTCAGGAGTTGCGCATCACTAGCTACGTCAAAGGGGTGCACATCTCCTTTGATTATCGGCGGCTGGCCAATCTGTTGGGCATTGCCTATGATGGCCCTATGGTGTACTTGTGCGTCGGGAGAGCCACGGTTTGTTGAGATGGAGATGAGAGCTGAGATCGACAATCGGTTGCTCCGTCCCGATAGATGGCGGATGAGAGCTTGCTACTTGCGTCCATCTCCACGAGTCTTCCGCAAGATTATCCAAGATAATCTGATTCCGCAGAGTGGGCACTATGAGAGGGTGTCTCAGCTGACCCGGTTCTTGATTTACGATATATGCACTCGACGGCCCGGTCCGCCTTCCTTACATCATCATGCGGACGATGATCGGTGCCACATTGTCCGGTCATAGGGGTAATCTACCCTATGGACGCATGATTACGATGCCTCTTGACCCGTTTGGGGGTGGATCCGGTTGATTGCTAGGGCTCGTGGGGATCCGGTCGACGATGATCGCTTATATATGGATGTCGATGCGATACCACCGCCATCACCTACGCATGCGGATCGGGCTGGTACTTCTGCTGCGGCGGCTTCGGTACCCGAGACCAGTCCTTCTCATGATGCTGATCCTTCACGCCCACCTTCTGATATGATGGAGATGTTGCACGAGATCAGAGAGACTCAGCACAGATCGGACCTGAGGATGGAGGATTTGCTAGATGCTCAGCGCATGAGGGTGGATGAGTTGTTGGCTGTTCAGCACACATCTGACGCGTGGATAGGTGAGCTCATGGAGATCCGAATTGCGACCGACGGGAGAGTAGCCGATCTCACGGCTAGTCTACAGACGACCCAGACTCAGATAGCCTGGTTGACTAGAGTCTATGTTGAGGACTACGACAGAGATCGTGAGGCACCGCCTCCTCCTTCGCCTCCAGCTTCCTGATTGTACTTTACTTTTCTTGTAATACAGAGTAACTGTCCGGATTGTGGATTGTACTCTGCTTTAGTGATGTATATACGTTTTGTTTCTCTTCCTCATTGTATGTAACTGATTTTCCCTTCAATAGATGTATTATTCTCTTTTTAATTCGGTTTCAATCATCACTTGTGCTTACAATGCGTTTGTATTAAAGCTTTTAATTTATCCTATCTCAGTCCACAATGGTCTTGAATGTGTATTAGTTCGGCGGGCAAGGCCTGAGATGCTCTGATACCAAGTTGTCACACCTCAATTCTGCATTGTTCAGAATGGTGTGATAAACCGCCAAGTAACCAACGGTTCAACCAGGAACTCTAGTAGGCTATCCCCGCGTTATCCAAACTTTACACGCATCCACAATCATAATCAGAGTAATACACAATAGCGGAAAATTTATAAATAATATGAACTGAGAACTAGAATGATACCCATAATTAATATCAAATTATTCTGTGTTTAACTAAGACATAAATATTTAAATACCAAATACATGTCTTATAAATCCAATAAAGAAACCTACAAAAATATCTAATCGAATACACACGAGTTGCACTCGCAAGAGGAGTCGTGTGTATCGTCTTCAGCTCCAACTTCCATAGCTGCTACAGTTCCGTACGCCGACGCGTTCATATAATCTTCAACCGTATATCCTTCATCATCAACTAAAAATATTCGACGTCGAGGGGTGAGCACACAACACGGCTCAGTGAGTAACCAAAACAATGCAACAATACATATGCATGCAAAAAGTCAATTCATATCTTTGGTCTTGGTTTATAGTTTGCAATGTGCAATAGAAAGGTTGGGTGATCAAAGGTTAACGTTTATTGATACCGCCTCTATACACAGGGTGTGGAAGCCCGCTCGAAGGTTAACGCTTATCGTCGTCCCCATCCACCCTACCATAACATTATACAACAAAGGTTAACGTTTATTGCTATATAATGCTATACCAAAACGTAAGCCCCTATTAGCGAGGGCTTGCAAACTGGGCTCGCTGCTAACCAATCCTAATGCCAAACAGTGTATCCAAGGCCTCACCCCAGCATCCCTCGGAACATCCATAGAGATAGAGCTAAGGCCCCCGGTAGAGTCGAGACTACAAGGACCGAGACCACCTCCCCGATACTCTACGACATAATAGTTCTGCTAAAGTAATGGCGATACGACGATGCCAATGCACAAGACTTGAGTTAGAGATAGAGCTAAAGTGCTGAGACCCGCCAAAGGTTAACGTTTATTGACGTTCTCATCACACCTCCCCTGATACTCGCTCGCATCAAGCACATCAACCACACACATACAATCACATGCCTATTCCTATCATCATCATCATCATCATGTCATAAATAATAAAGTAAATATGCATGAACAAGTAATAGAAATATTGGATGGTATGTTGTATGCACATTACAAACATATTCGCATAGAATCAAACATGGCATAGGACTCAAGAAATAGAAAACAGTTTATTATTAACCAATTTAGTTTGGGGTTAAGGTTCCTCACCTTAGCTTGCTAAAAGATATTTTCCAAGCTTTAAAATCACCGTTATAACGTAATTATATTGCTAGCAAACCTAACAAAGTCGATAGAATTTAATTAGAATTAATTCAGAATTTAAAACCATTTTGTCAACTGAGGGTCGATGCTAGGGTCAATGCTAGGGTCGATGGGTCTATCGACCCTCCCTCCATTCTAAACTTCCCGAATGCTGAGGGTCGATGGTCAGAAACATCTAGGGTCGGATGGTCTATCGACCCTCGGTGCGACCCTTGATGCACTCTGGTCCAATTTCCACTTTTAATCCATTCTTCGTGTTTGGGGTCCTATGGCTTGCTTCCTACATTTACTCAACATTCATTCCATGGTCTAGAACCATGTATAAACCATCTAAATAGTTTTCGTGCATCCTCCTATGGTTTTCCATGAAAGCCTAACCATGGATGGATGGTTTGGGTTTCTCCGAAATCCTACACTCAACCATATCTAACCTAAAGTCTATAGAAACTCATGGAATTAGTATCCATACCTGAGAAGATTACTTTTCTCTGCAATTTCTTCTCCTTTTTGCTAAGCCTTCTTCCTAGCCTCCTTTCTTCCTCTTTTCCTTCTTATCTCTTTCTCTCAATTCAATTAGGGTTGTGAAAGGAGTGAATGTGGCTTAGGAACGTCCTTTAAATAGACTAGGAATGTCCTATAATAATCCCATTGAGATTTGGAAAGAATCCCAACCGAAAATTAGGAAATTTCTTAATTTCAGTTTCGTCAGAAACCGAGGGTCGATGGGAGGGTCGATGATCCCGTCGACCCTAGGGTCTTAAGCTGTCCGACCGTCCCTTAAAAACTGAG
Organism: Protea cynaroides; assembly: GCA_028583415.1. Classification (NCBI taxonomy): domain Eukaryota; kingdom Viridiplantae; phylum Streptophyta; class Magnoliopsida; order Proteales; family Proteaceae; genus Protea; species Protea cynaroides. The sequence goes on along the minus strand of CM053276.1, from coordinate 92,974,642 downwards.
GGTCTGACTTTCTGTTTTGGGAGGTCCGTCCCTGCTTCACTGGGTGTGCGACCCTCCCCTAGAATTAAGTATTTTTGGGTCGATTTCGTACCTGGGATCTCGATCTCCTTCATGCCCTTGGTCCATTTGACTCGACCATGATGGGTGTAAACCTGGTTCAAGATGGTAAGACCGGGTTAAATTGACACGGGTCTTACGACCATAGCATGACCAGCCTGATCAGAGGATCGACCATAGGCATTCGAGAAGATTCAGGAATCATATGGTCGTAGCTACGGTCACACCATATGTGACCGTAGGGTATCGACCGTAGGCAGTAAGGTCGATATAGTATGAGACCAGAGGACCAATCAGACACCTATCAGTGCTCTGTTTCGATTTTCTACTACTATAACATGTTATATATGAACCCTAACTTAAATTCATATAACTTTTAGGTTGTTAAATTGATTGAAAGAGAATTTCAAGACTTGGAAGGAGATCGAGTATTGCTTACAGGTGAGGGAACAAGACCTAAACTAATTGGATAATAACAAACTGTTTTATTTTTATTGAGTCCAATGCCATGGTTGATTCTATGCGTGTATGCTCGTAATGTGCATCTCACATGTCATCCAATATTCCTGCTATTACTGCTCATGCATATTTAATTCTATTTATTTATAACATGATGATGATGATGATGCTAGGAATAGGCATGTGATTGTATGTGTGTGGTTATTGTGCTTGATGCGAGTGGAGCATCAGGGGAAGGACGTGGCATGGTGGTCTTTGACCTCGTCACCAGACTCTAGCTCTATCTCTACTCAAGTCATGCCCACTAACATCGTCGTATCTCCATTACCTTAGCAGAACTATTACGTCGTAGGGCATCAGGGGAGGTGGTCTCGGACCATGTGGTCTCTGACTCTATCGGAGGATCTTAGCTCTATTCTATGGAATTATTGAGGGATGCTGGGGTGTGGCCTTGGATACACTGTTTGGCATTAAGATTGGTTAGTTGCGAGCCCAGTTTGTAAACCCTCGCCAGCAGGGGCGTACGTGTTGGTATGGATAGGGCATCAGGGGAAGTGTTGGCGGTGTTTGATCTGAACACTTTAGCTCTATCTCTATTCCATGGTGGGTGCATGTGGGACGACAATGGTGTTTAATCCATTGGGTGGATTCACACACTCGTGTATAGAGGTGCGGGGGCCATCAAACCTTTCTATGGCACATTGCAAACTTAAAAACCAGACCAAAGATATGAATTGAATGCATGCATATGTTTGTTGCATTGTTTTGTTTGCTCACTGAGCCATGATGTGTGCTCACCCTTTCGACGTCGAATATTTTTAGTTGATGATGTAGGACCTACTGTTGAAGTTATATGAATGCACTGATGTATGGACATGTAGCAGCGATGGACGGGGAATTAACGGAGGAGATGCATGATTCTTCATGCGAGTGCAACCAGTGCATATTCAATTAGTTTAGCTATATTTGAATTATTGAAACATGTAATGGATTAATTATTTTTATGTCTTGAGTTTTAGAGATAATCGGATTAATTATTTATTATCATTGTTAGACACTCAGTTCATTATCTGTAAAACTTTCGCTTATTTGTTTATTACCTCTGATTATTACCGTGGAATGTGTGTGTGGTTCATATGATGGGTACAATCTATACGAGATCCTGGTTGAACCATTGGTTTATTGACAGTTCATCACACTAATCTAGTTAGACCAAAATTGAGGTGTGACATCAATGCTGGCTATGGTGTATATTGACGGTCGCGTCTTGATTCTCCTGCATGCTCCATGATTGGTCAATTACAGGTTATTTTATTGTTTCACTTCGCTTGGAGTTCTAGCACTGATCCAGTGTGCTGCGCGTATGGTACAACGATGAAAAAGGTCCCGTTCAAATGGTTGAGACTCAAGCCAATTGCGTAAGACGTGATGGAGCCCGTCGAACAGATGGATCTGAATCCTGCCTTTTCTATTATATCCTACGGCGGTTATCAATGATTCTCTCTGCACCAATTGGTACTCAACAACCACGTTAGACCAGATTGAGATAGCACTACTACGAAGCGCACGTATGGTGTGGCTATGGCAATGACCCATATCCAAAGGCCGAGATTTGATGCAACATCATAGGACGTGATTTATACCAATCCAGCGGCCATAATATAATTCCATGCTTTTTCAGTGATTTAACTGCCGAGATTGAGGATTCTATGAGCAGCCGATAGGAACTCAACACACACTTTGACGTGTCAGCCAGGCGGTGCTATGGTGCATCTATAGCACCGCGGGTGCATTGTAAAAGCCTAAAAGATGCCTTTCTAAATGTTGTGGTTGGCCAAGATTGTTTTGATGATATCTTGCTCATTTGAAGTCCAAATCAGACTGTTCAAATTGTAGATTCTTTGTTTTTGAATGCACTACTCGATGATAACAAGGGAGTGACGAAGGGGAAGAAGGTGCTCTGGTTTTTGTGAGAAACACCTTCTATTGAAGGTTGGTGTGTGTGGAAAACCCTAATTCTTATCACCAACCTTTCATGGCTTCAATGGAATTCCATTAATTTGTAATGAAGAGTTTAAATGAGTGTTTGTGAGCAATTGATGTTGTTTGAAGCTCCAAAGAGAACTATAATGTTTTGGTATGTTTCAATGCATTGAAAGCATTGAATGGTGGTTTGCCATTGAAGAAGAGCTGTGAGAGATTGAGTGATCATATGAAGAGCTGGAATGGGAGCTATTGAAAAGCAAAGTGTTTATAAACCATTAATGGAGATTTGATGAGGTTGGTTATGTTGATGAAGAGGAAAGTCTTCCAGAATGGATGGTGTGCTGCAATGAGACTATGCGAATTTACTATCAATGAGAAAGGTGTGAGGCGTGTGGAGCTCCAGAGACATCTCTGAATTTTCAAAAGCAATGGTTGTAAGCATCTCTGTCCCTTGTATGTTTACTTGCTTTCATTTACATATATGCTAGTGAAGGTGAATATGTTAAATACCTAACTAGTGGGGGAAAAATTGTAAGGAAATTATTAAGCTTGTAACTAATACTGTCTGCTTTCCGTGGGTACGGGTTAAGCGTGGTGTGTGCAGCATGTGCTGAGCACTGATACTTTGGTACCTGAATTAGTGGTACATTTGTGCCCTCCTAGTTTTATGCTGGGTAAACTGGGTGTATGTATTTCCTATTGTGTAGACAGCTAAAAGTAGAGTATCGAGTATATACGGAGCCCATTGGGCATTACTCCGTGGACTAGCCATCACACACTGTGTTGGTGAATCACGTATATCTCTGTATTATGGATTATGTATAAATGTGTTTATCTATAAATTGTGAAGTGCGTGGAATGGCCTGTAAGATGGGTGTGCACAATATGGTAGACCTAGCCACTCTTGGTAGCGAGATGGTTGTGCATACGACTATGTATGTTCTTGTGTTTTAGTGGTTGCGTGATTGTACTTCAGTGACAGTGTAGTTGTGGTCAGTGAGTAGAGTGTCAGTTTTAGGTAGCATCCATCTTCAAGGAAATTATCTGAGAAGAATTTTTGAAGACACTGATTCACCCCCCCCCCCCCCTCTCAGTGTCAACTAGTGATCAACAAGTGTGGTTCTTAAGTCTTGGGCTTCTCCCACCTAATAGGCTAGTCTTTCGGGTTAGGCTCTCTCTTGGGCTTGAGTTATAACATTTGGTGCCTTCATTGAGAGGACAGCTGTAAGACCCGCACGCCACGAATCCGGCCTAACCTTATATTTTGTGTCGGGACCCGTTTACATATCATGGTCGAGCCAAGTGGACCAAGTGTGTGAAGAAAAACCAACACCCAATATGAAAATTTACTCAAAAATAGTCAAAATGAGGGTAGGGTCGCAGGTTTTAAGAGGCAGGTCTGACCACCCCATCGACCCGTGACCAGGGGTCGCAGGGGTCTATGAATTGTCCGACCCCCCCATCGACCCCCCATCGACCCCCTGTAATCGGGAAAAACAGCACGAACCGAAAATTAAGAAACTTTCCTAAATTCAATTGGAACCTTTCCAAAACTCAATGGGACTTATTTTGGGAGGTTTTACTCTATAAATAGGACATCCCTAAGCCTCTTTCACTCCTTTTACAACCCTAATTGGATTGAGAGAAAGAGAAGAGAAGGAAGAGAAGGAGAAGAGAAAGAGAATTGAAGAAGAAGACCAAGGAGGAGGAAATTCAGAGGAAACTCTGAATCTCAGCAAACCTAAGGTATGAATACATTCCCCATGATTTATTTAAGACCTTAGAATGGTTTTTGAAGAGGGTATGACTTAGAAGAAACCCAAATCACCCATCCATGGTTAGGTTTCAATGGAAACCATGGAGGAGATCATTGAAACCATGTAGGTGAATAAAGAATAGTTGTAAACCATAGAACATGTATGGAATGAACTATAGAAGCAAGCCATAGGACCCCAAACATGAAAGAATGGACGAAATTTGATAGTTTCGACTCAAACCATGGGGCGTCGCACCTAGGGTCGATGGAACCTCCGACCCTAGCATCGACCCCAGCATTCGGGAAGTTCAGGAAAGGAGGGGTAGCACCTAGGGTCGATGGAACATCCGACCCTAGGAATCGACCCCCAGTTAACAGCAAGCTGTAAAAATTAGTATAAATTCTATGGACTTTGTTAGGTCTTCTAGCAATATAATAACAATATAAAGGTGATTTTAAAGCTTGAAAGAGGATCTACAAACAAGCAAAGGTGAGGAAAACAGGACTCTAAACTAATTGGTTAATAACAAACTATTTTTATTTTCTTGAGTCCAATGTTATGCTTGATTCTATGCGAACATGCTTGTAATGTGCATTCAACATGTCATCCAATATTTCTATTATTGTTCATGCATATTTACTTTATTGTTTATAACATGATGATGATGATGATGATAGGAATAGGCATGTGAATGTATGTGTGTGGTTGGTGCACTTGATGCGAGCGAGTATCAGGGGAGGTGTGATGGAAACATCAATAAACGTTAACCTTTGGCGGGTCTCAGTACTTTAGCTCTATCTCTAACTCAAGTCTTATGCATTAGCATCGTCGTATCGCCATTACCTTAGCAGAACTATTATGTCGTAGAGTATCAGGGGAGGTGGTCTCGGTCCTTGTAGTCTCTGACTCTACCGGGGGGCTTTAGCTCTATCTCTATGGACGTTCTGAGGGATGCTGGGGTGAGGCCTTGGATACACTGTTTGGCATTAGAATTGGTTAGTTGCGAGCCCAGTTTGCAACCCTCGCCAATAGGGGCATACGTGTTGGTATGGCACTGTACAGCAATAAACGTTAACCTTTATTGTACAATGTTCATGAATTGGGTGCTTGTGAGTCGACGATAAACGTTACCTTCGGGCGGCGTCACACACTTGTGTATAGAGGCGGGGTCAACAAACGTTAACCTTTGACTACCTAAACCTTTCTATTGAACATTGTAAACTATAAACCAGACCAAAGATATAAATTGACTGCATGCATATGTATTGTTGCATTGTTTTGTTTACTCACTGAGCTCAAGTTGGAGAGCTGACCCTCGCGCGTGCAATTCTTTTTAGTTTCTGATGTTGCAGGTACTATGATTGAAGATTTTGTCTACATGCCAACATATGAACGGGTAGAGGCTATGAATGAGCAAGTTGTGGAGAACGAACATGGTTCGTTAAGCGAGCGTTTCAACGGTGGATACATTTAGTGTTTAGTTCTCGTATTTGGATATTGTAATATGTATTAAGTTATGTTTTGGTTACTTAGAAATAAATAGAATATTAATTATTTATCATGTTTAGACCTCAGTTCATTCTCTATAAGACTTCCGCTATTTATTTTATTACCTCTGATTAATGTGGAATGTGTTTTGGTTTATCATATGTGGGATAGCCTATTGTGAGATCCTGGTTGAACCGTTGGTTTATTGACGGTTCATCACACCATTCTGGTTGGAGCAGAATTGGGGTGTGACAACTTGGTATCAGAGCTCTCGTAGGCCTTACCCATTAAACCTGAATACTTCCACTGGAGTCCATGAACTGAGTTAGGATAAATTAAAAGCTTTAATACAAACAAACCATAAGCACCTGTGTTGGTTGAGACAGAAATTAAACAAGACGATAATGTACATATAAAAGGTGGAACCATATATATGCACTCAAACAGAAAGAGAAGACCAAAAAAAAAAATTATCCTGATAAACAAATAATATAGGGTATTATTTATAAATTGGGTAGTTACCCAAGTATACAAGAGATATAGTACAGTAAGAAGAAGAAAGCATCTGTAAAGCAGAAAATTGGAATACCGAGTTGGTACTCACAAGATGTGAAACTCGATGTAGGACAGAGGAAGAAGGAAAATGGTAAGTAATGCCAAAATCCCTATAGAGGTAAAGGGAAAGATCTCGGGCTGAATCCAATAGAGATAGGAGAATAATGGCCACACATTAAGAGTAACAACAAGAAGATAAAGCTATACCCCTGTGTGACATGGAGACTCAGAGTGAAATCCACCACAAGCTGATCCATTACCCGTTGAGCATTAAGAAGAGGTTGCAACTTGACCCCACCACTATCAGGGTCGAGAACGAGTAATGAAAACTCATCTGAGTAGATGCTAAATAATGATAATCAGATTAGAGCAAATAAGAGGAGGTGAACAACCAGACCACTCCAGCCAACCACCTGGACTACCAAGTACCTTGGCCATGGTTGTAATAAATTCAGCTAGACAAAAATACATGAGCAACAACAGATGAGACCGACTATGCAAGTCGCTATGTGAATCACTACCCAAGTTTCTGATGCCACATCAATACCTCCAAGTCAAACCAAGTATGGTATCAATTGGTAGCAACACTGTACCCCAACACCTGTTAGCTATAACACAGTGCCTACCATATAGCAAGTCCCAGTAATGCACACCCCAGTGCAGAAGTTTGGTGCACAACGAGCAATGTATCAAGGTGGTTAACCTTATCAGCCACCGATGTATGGGATAGTTGCATCATGACAGAATGATCCGACAAAGATTGAAGAATGTCTTCTGAAGATGATGCCTTGGACATTTTCAACAGAGGATCAAATCTATTATGGCCATATATCTAGATATGTTTATATAGGATGCGGTGCATTATTGATTTACTCTTATGATTATAGAGGATGCACATACCAGATTTTAATTTCTCAGGTCTTGACAAGATACCTTCTTGATTTAACATGTCAATTGGAGTTATAGATATTGTTTCTTTAGTATGAGTCCTGATTATACCAATCTGAACTATTCTCATGATCGACAACATGAACAGAGATATGAACTGAATGAATAGTTAAATGTTTAATCGTGTTGAGCATATATCTTCTGATTTATACCTGATGTATTGATGTACGAAATCTTTCTCCAGATTTATACCTGATTTACTGATGTATGAAAGCTTCTCCAGATTTACTCTTGTAGTGCCTTGACCAATGGCATTATATATTCGATAGGACCTATAACCATGAGGTTAAGAACTATAAAACCTCTATGCATTTTGACCACCGTGCAAGGTAATGATCTTTGGATGCCGGTTGGATTACCACAGATTTACTCCCGATCCTTTAAACTTAAGTTCATTAGATAAAGCAAGTGTTTGCCGTTATACTAAATTTGAAAGAAGGAAGTGAATTGCTTTTGGATGAACATTTTGATTTATACACTCCTGACCTTGTTGATAAAGATGTTTAGTGATAATGAAATCATTAGAAGAAAGATGATTGGATTCAGATTAAATACTATAGCCAATGAACCTCAGATGAAGTAATGGAGAATCTATTTTGAGATTGCTAAATGGATGGATATGAGTCATGTCTATAAAAGAGTGCATGAGCAAAAATGAGAACTATCAAGAGTAACTAGGAAAGAGTAGATAGCACTCAAGTAAAGTTAAAGATGGTTATATCGGTATGAATTTTGACAAAGCAGATGATTCCTAAAGACAAATCTAAGAGTGGATACAAGGATAAAGTCAAAAATCATGGCATTGATAGTATTCAGATTAGTATAAGTAATACTGAGTTATGCCCAATGTCGATTGAGATGATTAAGTAAAGACCAAAAGAGTTGGCTGAATTAACGAAATTATAAGCATATACTCTAATGCTTATAGATAGACTTGGGATATGAAGTAACAATCACAAGATATTTTTTGAGGTATATGAAAGAGAGAGCAAGGTAGAACAACAAGGATAAAAGAAATACAAGCTAATGAGTGTAATATGAGATTTTGATGATAGTCTTTGAAAAATCAAAAGAGATGAAGGAATTAGACAAGCTCTTAAGACCTTTACATCAGATTTTGCTAGTTCAAGCACTTTTGGACTAAATGTTGTATGGGATGAGTGTTATGAACAATGTCCAAATCATATGGATGGACAGAATTTGGATGCAACCTGAGTCGACTTGAGATGGTAGACTATGACGTCATCTTGGGAATAGACTGGTTGTCTCAACACTCTACAAAGTTGTTGTGTGCATAGAAGAGGTTATCATTCAAGAATAAAGACAGCATATAAATTAGTTTTATTGGAAGCATGTTGCCTAAGAAAAGAAAGTTGATCCTCTCTATGCTAAAGGCGAAGAGATGCTTTGAAGAGAAAGAAGTTGGATATCTGGTATCTATGGTATACACTACCAAAGAAGCACCGCAGACGGAAGGTATTGATGTGATGCATAAATTCCTGATGTGTTCCAGGAGACTTACCTGGGTTACCATCTGATCATGTGATCGAGTTCGTCATCGACTTGTTACCAAGGACGATACTTGTGTCAAAGGCACCTGTAGAGTAGCTCCTATGGAGTTGAAGGAACTGAGATTCAACTACAAGAGTTATTAGACAAGGGTTCTAATCAGCTAAGTATTGCATCACAGAGAGCGCCAACGCAACTCGTGAAGAAGAAGGACGGTAGTGTCAGATTATGTATAGACTACCGGGAACTAAACAAGCTCACGATCAAGAATCAATATCTACAACCTTAGATCAATGACTTGTTTAACTAGTTGCAAGGAGCAAAGGCATTTTCTAAGGTTGATCTACAATCAAGATATCATCAGCTAAAGAATTTGGACAGCGATATCTCGAAGATAGCTTTTAGAATTGGGATTGGCCAATTATGAGTTCTCAATTATGACGTTTGGATTAACCAATGCCCTTACGTCTTTTATGGAGCTGATGAACTGGGTGTTTCATGACATGTTGGACACGTTGGTCATAGTTTTCATAGATGATATTTTGATTTATTCCAAGAATGAAGCAACTCATACAACGGATCTTGGAGTAGCTCCATAACAGTTGAAAAGGGAAAAGCTTTATGCCAAGTCCAAGAAATATGAGACATGATTAAACAAAATGATCTTCTTAGATCACGTAGCATCATAAAAAGGGATTAAAGTGGACCCTATTAAGATAGAGGTAATCATATGGTGAGAAACACCTAAAGAGTATTGCAAAGATCAGAAGTTCTTGGGTCTAGCTGGTTATTACTGACGATTTTGGATGACCACTCTAAGATCGCAAAACCTCTTACCAAGCTAACCAGGAAGGGAGAGGAGTTTAATTTGACTGATAAGGGTGAAGAATATTTTCAGATTCTAAAGTACGATTGATATCAGCTCCCATCTTGATCGTTTTGGCACCAGGGAAACCTTTTACCCTATCCATCGGAGCTTTCGGATTGGATCTAGAATGCGGGTTGATGTAAGGTAAATAAGCGATTTCATATGCTTTAAGAAAACTGAAAGAGCATGAGAAGAGTTACCCAACTCATGATTGGAGTAAACAATTGTGATTCATGCAATCAAGACTTGGAGACATTATTTAAACGGAGAAGAATTTTAGATTAGATCCGATTACAAGTGTTTTATTTATCTCTTCATTAGAAAGAGTTGAACATGAGGATAAGGAGATGGTTAGGAATACTTGAAAGATTAAGATTGTGATATTCAACGCCACCCGAGAAAGGCTAATGTAGTAGCTAAGGCCTTAAGCAAAAAGAGAATTATGAAGTCCGAAGAAGGACCCAGTATAAATGTTGTCTTATGTTTCGCAGCAACAGATTCAGATTTGGAAGTAGAATAACATACAATAGAAACTCATGATGATCCAATAGAGCAAGAACTTATGAATGAACTTATGAAGCAATAGTTCCTCGCTTGCGTTCATTACATTAAAGATCATCTCAGAAATTGATGGATGAAGTAAAAGTAGCAATTTCATGAGATCCATATATAAGAACGGTACAAGAAGATTTAGAGAAAGAAAAACCTAACCCTGACTTACTTTGGATGCAGAGACGGTACTCAGATACAGAGGTAGACTCTGAATAAATGAAGGTAAAGACTCGGATATTATGAAGAGGATAAGGATAAGAGCCCATTGTACTCCATATTCAGGACATCCTAGAGTACCAATATGTATCATGACCTGAAGAGATAACAAATGTGGCATAGTGCATGTTCCAGTGTCTGAATTATCAGCAAGTAAAAGCTGAAAGACAAAGACCACCGTAGCTTACAATAAAAACTATCGGAGCCAGTCTGAAAGTGGAATTGCATTACAATGAATGATGTCACTGATTTGCCACTGACTATCAGATCGATTGACGAAGTTAGGGTGATTATTGATCGCCTTATGAAAATAGCTCATTCCATTGCTATACGACCTCGGTATGCTTTGGAGCGGCTAAATAAGCTATGTGTAGATAATATTTCCAGATTGAATGGTATGTATAAGAGCCTAGTAACGGTCAGAAGCTCATGCTTTATTTCAAAATTTTGGGAGGATCTACAGAAAACAATGGGGACAAAGTTGAAGTTTAGTACCGCATTTTACCTTAAACTGATGGATAGTTGGAGCGGACTATACAGATCCTGAGAGATATGCTCCGAGCTTGTAAAATTGATTTCAAGGAACTTGAGTTGAGAAGGTACCGTGAATTGAAGTTGCTATTAAGCTACCATGTAAATGTTACCTATGAAACAGATACGATAGAAATGTCAAATTCCTTTCTTTTGGAATGAAGTTAGTGAATGAAGAGTTTTAAGACCTAAGTCAATTGCAGAAAACTATCGAGTGGCAGACAAGATCAAAGAAAAAGGGGCCAAGACAGCTCAGGATTGTCAAAAGAGACACCAAGACCTCGAGTTTGCCATAAGTGACAAAGTGTTATTTTTGAAGATATCACTTATGCGCAGTTTGAAACGATTAGACAAGAAGGGAAAGTCATATTTTATATATGTGTTGGATCTTATAAACTTTGGAGAGACATAAAAAAGTTGCATATCAATTAGTATTACCACTGTCCATGTCTAGTGTGCATGATGTATTTTCATGTGTCACTATTGAAGAAGTACATTAGAGATCTATATCAAAGGTATTGACCACGGAATCACTGGATTAAATAGAATGTTTGACTATTGTAGTGGTACAAGCCTAGTTCACTAGTGGGAAGGTACAATGTTTTCAAAGCTGGGATAATTATTATATGAAGGTAACCTGGCAAAGACAAGACGTGGAGAAGAGTGCATAGGAGGAAGAAGATGCAATGCGAAAATAGAATTCCCACCTATTGACTCCAAAGTAAATTCAAATTTTGAGGACAAAATTAATTTTAAGGATGGGGGAGTTGTAAGATCCGTACGTTCAAATTTCGAGGATGAAATTTCTTTTAAGGGTGGTGGAGTTGTAAGACCCGCACGCCACGAACCCAGCCTAACCTTATATTTTGTCGGGATCCGTCTACATATCATGGTCGAGCCAAGTGGACCAAGTGTGTGAAGAAAAATCAAGACCCAATATGAAAATTTACTCAAAAATAATCAAAATGAGGGTAGGGTCGTAGGTTTTAACAGGCAGGTCTGACCCCCCCCCCCCCATCGACCCCCCATCGACCCGTGACCAGGGGTCGCAGGGGTCTATGAATTGTCCGACCCCCCCATCGACCCCCGGTAATCGGGAAAAACAGCACGAACCGAAAATTAGGAAACTTTCCTAAATTCAATTGGAACCTTTCCAAAACTCAATGGGACTTATTTTGGGAGGTTTTACTCTATAAATAGGACGTCCCTAAGCCTCTTTCACTCCTTTTACAACCCTAATTGGATTGAGAGAAAGAAAAGAGAAGGAAGAGAAGGATAAGAGAAAGAAAATTGAAGAAGAAGACCAAGGAGGAGGAAATTCAGAGGAAACTCTGAATCTCAACAAACCTAAGGTATGAATACATTCCCCATAATTTATTTAAGACCTTAGAATGGTTTTTAAAGAGGGTATGACTTAGAAGAAACCCAAATCATCCATCCATGGTTAGGTTTCAATGGAAACCATGGAGGAGATCATTGAAACCATGTAGGTGAATAAAGAATAGTTCTAAACCATAGAACAAGTATGGAATGAACTATAGAAGCAAGCCATAGGACCCCAAACATGAAAGAATGGATGAAATTTGATAGTTTCGACTCAAACCATGGGGGGTCGCACCTAGGGTCGATGGAACCTCCGACCCTAGCATCGACCCCAGCATTCGGGAAGTTCAGGAAAGGATGGGTAGCACCTAGGGTCGATGGAACATCCGACCCTAGGCATCGACCCCCAGTTAACAGCAAGCTGTAAAAATTAGTATAAATTCTAATTAAATTCTATCGACTTTGTTAGGTCTTCTAGCAATATAATAACAATATAAAGGTGATTTTAAAGCTTGAAAGAGGATCTACAAACAAGCAAAGGTGAGGAAAACAGGACTCTAAACTAATTGGTTAATAACAAACTATTTTTATTTTCTTGAGTCCAATGTTATGCTTGATTCTATGCGAACATGCTTGTAATGTGCATTCAACATGTCATCCAATATTTCTATTATTGTTCATGCATATTTACTTTATTGTTTATAACATGATGATGATGATGATGATAGGAATAGACATGTGAATGTATGTGTGTGGTTGGTGTACTTGATGCGAGCGAGTATCAGGGGAGGTGTGATGGAAACGTCAATAAACGTTAACCTTTGGCGGGTCTCAGCACTTTAGCTCTATCTATAACTCAAGTCTTGTGCATTAGCATCGTCGTATCGCCATTACCTTAGCAGAACTATTATGTCGTAGAGTATCAGGGGAGGTGGTCTCGGTCCTTGTAGTCTCTGACTCTACCGGGGGGCTTTAACTCTATCTCTATGGACGTTCTGAGGGATGCTGGGGTGAGGCCTTGGATACACTGTTTGGCATTAGGATTGGTTAGTTGTGAGCCCAGTTTGCAGCCCTCGCCAACAGGGGCTTACGTGTTGGTATGGCACTGTACAGCAATAAACGTTAACCTTTGTTTACAATGTTCATGAATTAGGTGCTTGTGAATCGACAATAAACGTTACCTTCGGGCAGCGTCACACACTTGTGTATAGAGGCGGGGTCAATAAATGTTAACCTTTGACTACCTAAACCTTTCTATTACACATTGCAAACTATAAACCATACCAAAGATATGAATTGACTGCATACATATGTATTGTTGCATTGTTTTGTTTACTCATTGAGCTCAAGTTGGAGAGCTGACCCTCGCGCGCGTAATTCTTTTTAGTTTCTGATGTTGCAAGTACTATGATTGAAGATTTTGTCTATACGCCAACATATGAACGGGTGGAGGCTATGAATGAGCAAGCTGTAGAGAACGAACATGGTTCGTTAAGCGAGCGTTTCAACGGTGGATACGTTTAGTGTTTAGTTTTCGTATTTGGATATTGTAATATGTATTAAGTTATGTTTTGGTTACTTGGAAATAAATGGAATATTAATTATTTATCATGTTTAGACCTCAGTTCATTATCTATAAGACTTCCGCTATTTATTTTATTACCTCTGATTAATGTGGAATGTGTTTTGGTTTATCATATGTGGGATAGCCTATTATGAGATCCTGGTTGAACCGTTGGTTTATTAATGGTTCATCACACCATTCTGGTTGGAGCAGAATTGGGGTGTGACACCGGCGCTGCAGAAGGGGCGACGTAGAGAATGAGCAACCTAGGAAAAGGCTACCTAGTGAAGCAGAGTGAAATCCGTCCAGAGTGGGCCGACGTGGGCATCGGCTTTAAAAAGGAAGTGGCAATATTATGATCCCACATCAGATCCCACACACACCAAAGTGTGGTTCTTAAGCCTTGGGGTTCTCTTACCTAATAGACTACTCTTTTGGGTTGGGCTCTCCCTTGGGCTTGAATTGTAACATTTGTTCTCTGACCTAATAAGCTAGTCTTTTGGGTTAGGCTCTCCCTTGGGCTTGAGTTGTAACATTTGACCTATTAGGTGAGAGAACCCCAAGGCTTAAGAACCACACTTTGGTGTACGTGGGATCCGATGTGGGATCATAATATTACCACCTCCTTTTCAAAGCCGACGCCCATGTCGGCCCACTCTAGATTGCCCACTCAGGATAGCTTTCACTTTGTTTCACCAGGTAGCCCTTTCCTAAATCGCTCCTTCTCTAGGTCGCCCCTCCCGCAAGGTTGGCCTCTCAACGAAAGCACCAAATATTACAACTCAAGCCCAAGGGAGAGCCCAACCCAAAAGACTAGCCTATTAGGTGAGAGAACCCCAAAACTTAAGAACCACATTTTGGTGTGTGTGGGATCTGATGTAGGATCATAACATGGTGAGAGAAGGTTGGAATGCTCAGTGTGGTCAGGTGTCAGATCCATTATCTATGGTTATGCAAAAGCTTAGAAATGTGAAGAAAAAGTTGGTAAACAAGGTGGTGGTTGGGGGGGGGGGGGGAGAAAGGGCTACTGGGGCTGACCCTTTCACTGAATCTCTAGCCGTGGATTTAAAAGCAGTCAAAGCTGAACTGCTGAGAGCTTTGGAGGATAAAGAGGCTTTTCTTAGACAAAAATCCAAGATTAACTGGTTGGCTTTGGGGGATGGGAATAACTCTTTTTTTCATTAAGGCCATGAAAAGTAGACAATGCCACAATAACATTCTCTCAATTAAAGCTAAAGATGGAACCTGCCTGGAAGATCTGATTTGGTGAAAATTTTGTTTCGGATAGATCCCCCATCCATAGCCTTGTTTTTCCCAACGTGTTGTCCGATGAGCAGAAGGTGGACCTGTCAAAACCTGTTTCTACTGAGGAAGTGAGAAGAGTTGTTTTTTAATATAAAGAACGACAAAGCCCCTGGCCCTGATGGATTCAATGGTCTATTTTCCAAATTCTGCTAGGATAGTATTGGGTCTGATATCTCAGAGACTGTGCAATGGTTTTTCTCCTCAGGATTTCTCCCAAGGATGGTGAATGCTATTTTCATTTGTCTAACTCCAAAATCCAGCTGTGTTAACTCCTTTGCAAGGTTTTGGTCCATTGCTCTTTGCAACGTTTTCTGCAAAGTCATTGCAAAGATCCTGGCGAATCGTCTTAAGAAGGTTATCAGCTCAATTATCTCCAAGGTGCAATCAGCCTTCATCAAAGGTAGTGCAATTTCGGATAATATTCTAGTATGTAATGACATTGTTAGAAGTATAGATCATAAGAATGCTACTTCCATGGCAGTCATCAAGGTGGACCTCCACAAAGCTTTCAGTGGATAGGTTGTTCCTTCTTGAAGTTATGGGGAAAATGGGCTTTCCAATCATCTTCACACAATGGATCAAGGTCTGCATCGAAACTGCTTATTTTTCTATCCTCATTAATAGGAGTCCTACAGGTTTTTTCAAAGCAGTGAAAGGTATTCGTCAAGGGGATCCATTATCTCCATATTTATTTACTATTTCTGTGGAAGCCCTAATAGTGAACTTTGATGGAAGAATTACAAGAAAGGAGCGGAGGTTAGCCAACAAAGGCAAGCAAACAAACTTTCCCATCTTGCCTTTGCTGATGACCTCATGGTGTTCATCAATGCTGATAGAGAATCATTGTCTAATGCCATTGATTGTTTGGAGGAATTCTCAGCTATGTAAAATCTGAAAATGAACAAGACAAAATCATCTACCATTATTATAGGTGTGAATCCAAATTTGAAGAGGGAATTGGTTGAGTTGTTTCAAATGCCAGAATCTCTTCTCCCACTGAAATATCTTGGTCTCCCTTCATTCTGTGGAAGAATATTTACTACACATTGTGATCCTCTCTTGGATGACATTAGAAAGAAATTGGAAGGGTGGAAAGGCCAGTTTCTCTCCCAAGCAGGAAGGCTTTAATTGATTCAATCTGTCCTTTAGGGATCGTACTTATACTGGACAAATTGGTATTCCAATAAGCATCATCATAAAACTGGAATCATTATTCTGGGAATTCTATTGGGTCGGGCCCAAGATGGAGTACATTTTGTAGCTTGGGACCACATTTGTAAACCAAAGGAGGAAGGAGGGCTGGGGGTGAAAAGGATAAAGGACATGAATGTTGTGGGTATTTTAGAACATGTTAGTGATTGCTTCTGTTAAATATGGCCCACATGGGTCCAACCAACCAAATCAAGAACCAACCAATGTTGCTGGTTCTAATTAGAGCCAGCAACACTGGCTGGTGCTCTTATTTTTCCTTCCTTATTTCAATTGTTATTTATTTCCTTATTATTGTTATTTGTTTCTTTTTATGTCTCCTCTTATTTATGGAGACTTTCTCTATGTAATTGGATACTTTTTGCTTATAAATAAGATTGGTGTCTAAGAGGGAGAGGCATTGATCTCAACTACAGCACCTTACTGTTTTTGTGATCTGCTCTCCACTTCTTCTTCTTCTTCTCTAATTTCTTCTTCTCTCTCCTTCATTCTTTATTTTTCTGGTTTTGTGTTTGAGGTTATGTGGTTTTGTTACATGGTGTCAAAGCATTAGATCTTGGCTATCTTCAACACTTGGTTTGATAAGCCTTTGATATTTTTGCTCTACCTATGTACTGATTTTACTTGGTTTTTTAGATGATCAAGATCTGTTGTACCTAGTACTATGTTGTTCATATATGATTGATAACATCTTGATCATCTTCTTATTGTCTATGTGGTAAGCATTCATTACAATTCTTTACCTATCATCCTACCGCCACCCCTCTTGAGCCATCATTCCTTTGGCCACTCGGTTGGCTGAACCGAGATTTTTTTTTTACAAAGATAGATATATATTGTGTAACCCCACTACCTCCATCTTTCTTTGCTTATTTTTTGAGCCTTATTTTCTTGGCCAACCGGTTGGCTGAACCGGGTGAAAGTAAAACAATTAATTTGCATTGCTTGGTTGTGATGACTGATTATAAGTCTTCAGAAGTTCAGATCATCTCTGTAAAATTAAAAGGGATGTCAAACTACCTTTTATGGGCTTTAGCTATTAAAGCCTACATTCTCTCTAAAGAAAAACTGTCCTTGTTGCTTGATGATGCACCTGACCATGATTCTAAGGATCCAGCATCTGTGAAGACATATAATACATGGCTTCGTGATAATTCCATGGTTCAAACTTGGTTATGGAATAGTATAGAGTCTTTTATCTTACCTACTATAATGTTTCATGATACCGCCAAAGCCATCTGGGCTGATTTAAAGGAGATCTATGGTCAAGATAAGAATGTTTCTAGGATTTATGACCTCTATGAGAGGATGTTTACTTATTCCATTGGTGACAAATCTCTGACTGATTACTATGGAGGCTTCAAAGGCCTCATTGAAGAGATCCAAGTTGTGCAGCCGCTTTGTACTGATATTAACAAACTGAAAACTCAACAGTCTGAGTTTTATGTGGCCAAATTTATGGCTGGCCTTTCTTCTGAGTATCAAGCTGTGAAGAGTCAGCTGCTTGTCGGTGCTTCCATACCTACCCTAAGCGAGACGTTCTTTGGTCTCCAACATTTGGTTCCTCAGATTGACACTTCTCAAAAAGATACAACTGCTTTATTTGCTGGTCGTGGTCGGGGTACCCCCTCTAGGGGTCGTGGCTCCAACCGAGGTCATGGCCATGGTCGTGGTTTTGGCCGTTCTCAAATTGATAAATCTACCCGCTTTTGTACTCATTACAATAAATCCAACCACACTGCTGATACCTGTTGGGATAAATTTGGTCGCCCTGAATGGGCAGATAATTTGGTGAATATTGTAACCATTGATGATGCATCCCTGACTGCACTGTTCCACCATCTACACTAGCTCCATCTTCTGATCAGTATGAAGCCCTTCTTCGAAGGGTTCAAAACCTTGAGAACACTGGACTCTCTTCTACCGCTACTTTGGCTCGTACAGGTACAACTGCCCTTCTTTCCTACACATCCCCTCACCCTTGGATCATTGATTCAGGTGCTACCTGTCACATGATGGGTCAGTCCTCTATCTTTTCATCCCTTCATAACACAAATAAACCTATTACTATTTACCTTGCTGATGGGTCCTCTACTAATGCCTCTCAGTATGGTAATATTTCTCTTAACCAGTTTATGTCCTTACCCTCTGTCCTACATGTACCTAATTTTCCTCTTAATCTTTTGTCTATTAGTCAACTAACTAAATCTCTCAATTGTGTCACTACCTTTTATCCCTCCTATTGTACTTTTCAGGATCTCAAGACCAAGGAGATGATTGGTGGCGGACATGAGCATGCTGGTCTGTACTACTTGGAGCCTACTGAACATTTACCTATTGCTGTAACTACTACTATTACTACTACTCCTTTTTAATGGCATCAACGACTTGGTCATTTGTCTTTGTCTAAGATGGAGGTTCTTATTCCTGGTTGCAAGTCTCTAACTTCCTTACAATGAGAGGCTTGTGAGTTAGGAAAACATCATCGTTCGTCTTTCCCTTCTAGTTCTAGTCCTAAGAATTCTACTCCATTTTCTTTAGTTCATTCTGATATTTGGGGCCCTTGTCGTGTACCCAATAGGTTAGGTTTCCCTTATTTTGTAACCTTTGTGGATGATTTTTCCAGAATGACCTGGCTTTATTTAATAAAAGATCATTCTGAGTTTCTTTCTATTTTCAAAAGGTTTCATAAGGAGATTCTTACTCAGTTTCGAGTTCCAATTAAAGTGTTACATACAGATAATGCTCTTGAATATGTTCAAAATTCTGTGTCTAATTTTTTTGTTTTGCTAATGGCATAATCCATCATATCAGTTGTGTCTATACCCCTCAACAGAATGGGGTTGCTGAACGTAAAAATAGGGATCTTCTGGATATTGCCAGGTCATTAATGTTTCATATGAATGTCCCTCAGTTTTATTGGTGTGATGCTGTCTAGACATCTTATTTTCTCATAAATCGTATGCCTTCTTCTGTTTTACACGACAAAGTCTCATTCTGTCTTCTTTATCCTAACATTCCTTTGTTTCCTGTTCATCCTAGAGTTTTTGGTAGTACATGCTTTGTTCACATTATGCATTCTAAATTAGGAAAACTTTCCCCCCATTCTCTAAAGTGTATCTTTCTTGGTTATTCTCGTACTCAAAAGGGGTACAGGTGTTTCGATCCTACTACCAAACTTCACTATGTCAGTCATGATGTTACCTTCTTCGAAGATAAGCCATACTATCACGTTTTGGTTTCATCTCCTTTACCTCCATCTGAACCACCAATTCCTTTAGTCCCTACCTTACCTGATACTCCTGAACCACACACTGACTCCACCTTACCATCTGAACCACAAACTGACCCTCCACCTCCCCTGCAGGTTTATACACGACATCAACCAGTGGCTCCAATTACTACTGCACCAGCTGCTTCGTCAACTACTACTCCTAATCCTGAGGTCTCTTCTGATCTCCCTATTGCTCTACGTAAAGGTACTCGTACTCATAAAAGTACATTTCCTATTGATCATTTTGTTTCCATAGCCCATCTTCCTTATTGTCACCAAAATTTGGTTCACTCATTATCCACTACTATTGTTCCTACTACCCTTTCCCAAGCCTTGTCCCATCCAGGGTGGAAGGAAGCTATGGATGCTGAAATGGATGCCTTATTGGCACGCCAAACATGGATGCTTGTGGATCTCCCTGCAAGTCATTCAGTGGTTCGTTGCCGATGGGTTTATACAGTGAAGCATAATTCTGATGGGACTGTTGATAGACTAATGGCTAGAATGGTTGCCAAAAGATTCACTCAGACCTATGGGGTGGATTATTTTGAAACATTTTCTCCTGTTGCTCGTCTCAACTCGGTTCATGTTATTATTTCTTTGGCTGTTAATCTAGATTGGCCTCTTTATCAAATGGATGTTAAGAATGTCTTCTTGTATGGTGACCTACATGAGGAAGTGTACATGTATCAACCTCCAGGGTATGTTGCTCAGGGAGGGAACTCAACTAAGGTGTGTAAATTACTTAAAGTAATTTATCGACTAAAACAATCTCCTCGTGCGTGGTTTGATAAGTTTAGCACTGTTATTATAAATTTTGGCTTCGTTACATGTTACTCTGATCATTTTATTTTTTATGAGACATCATTCTTCTCATGTCACCATTATTGCTGTGTATGTCGATGATATTATTATTACAGGGAATGATAAGGCTGGTATTGCTGAAATTAAATCTTATCTAAATACTCATTTCCAGATGAAAGACTTAGGTCTTCTTCCTTACTTCTTGGGGATTGAAGTGGTTCACAGTAGTAAAAGCATTAGTTTGTCTCAAAGAAAGTATGTACTTGATTTACTTTCTGAGTCCAGAGTTCTTGGAGCTAAACCAATTGATACACCAATGGATCCACATCAGAAACTTGAAACTTGTGATAGTCCTGAATATTCTGATATTCATCAATACAGACGCTTGGTTGGGAAATTGATTTATCTAATTGTAACTCGGCCTGATATTTCTTTTGTTGTTGGGGTTGTTAGTCAGTTTATGCATGCTCCTAAAGTTTCTCATTGGGAGGCAGCCTGTCGCATATTGCGGTATCTCAAGAAAGCTCTTGGAACTGGTCTTATTTATCATCAACATCGGCACCTTGACATTGTTGGTTATTCTGATTCTGATTGGGCAGGAGCTGATGGTGATAGACGTTCCACCACTGGATACTGTACTTTTGTTGGAGGTAATCTGGTTACTTGGCGGAGTAAAAAACAAACTACTATATCCAAGTCGAGTGTTGAAGCTGAATATCGTGTTATGGCACATACTATTGCTGAGTTGTTATGGTTGAAAACTCTTCTACAAGAACTTGGATTTCCTATCTCTAGACCTATGTCGTTGATGTGTGACAATCAAGCTGCTATTTATATTGCTAGTAATCCAGTCTTCCATGAGCGTACCAAACACATAGAGGTTGATTGTCACTTTGTTAGAGATGTCGTTATGAAGAGGATGATTGTTACTCTCTTCGTATCTTCTTCAAATCAACTTGCTGATGATATTCTTACGAAGCCGTTGTTTGGACCAGCGTATCGATTAAACTATCACAAGCTTGGATTGGGTGATCTGTATACTCCAAGCTTGAGGGAGGGTGTTAAATATGGCCCACATGGGCCCAGCCAACCAAATCAAGAACCAACCAATGTTGCTGGTTATAATTAGAGGCAGCAACAACTGACTGGTGCTCCTATTTTTCCTTCCTTATTTCAATTGTCATTTATTTCCTTATTGTTGTTATTTGTTTCTTTTTATGTCTCATCTTATTTATGGAGACTTTCTCTATGTAATTGGATACTTTTTGCTTATAAATAAGATTGGTGTCTAAGAGGGAGAGGTATTGATCTCAACTACAGCACCTCCTTGTTTTTGTGATCTGCTCTCCACTTCTTCTTCTTCTTCTTCTAATTTCTTCTTCTCTCTTCTTCATTCTTTGTTTTTCTGGTTTTGTGTTTGAGGTTATGTGGTTTTGTTATAGCTTCAAACAAAGATACCTTACGGATCAACTGGGTGAAAGCTAGATACCTCAAGAAAGATTCTATTTGGACTACAACTCCAAATAGAAAAAGCTACTGGGCATGGAAAAGATCCTAGAGTTCAAAAACATCATCAAAGACAACATTGTTTATATCATTGGATCAGGCAGTAACACTAGTCTATGGCTAAACCCATGGCATCCAAAAGGGGGTGCTTTCCCTCACCTATGGAGAGGACATTTGGAAAGTTGATGGATGTTCAAAGAATGACAAGGTGGCTTCTATTCTTTAAAATGGAATATGGGACCCAGGAGCCGATCAAGGTGCAATCCCAGATGAAGTATGAAACCAAATCCATTTAATTCAATGATTGCAGAGTAACCAACCAAATCAAATCCGATGGAAAAATCATTTGGGAAGGTTTGCTGATTGTACAGCCAAAGGATTGTGGTATACAATCAGAAGAAAGACTCAAAAGATCCATTCGGGTGCAGCAATTTGGTTCCTCCATAATAACCCAATCAGTCCATTACAGCTTGGAGATGTATTAGGAATGGCCTTCCTACATCGGATCAAATCATTAGGAATGTCCACGTCAACTTGGGTTGTTCCATGTGTTGGGCTGGTATTGACAAGAGGGACCATTTATGCTTTGAATGCCCGTATTCAGTGTGGATTTGGAAGCTTATTAGGGGGATGTGCTGTGAACCTATCTATAGTCCAGGGTGGACCAATCTTACATGAGCCACTATGGATTGCCAAGAAATTCAAAGGCCATATTCTATGGATACGGTCGCAAAGCTGGCTTTCTATTCAACCATTGCACTCATATGGAGAGAGAGGAACAACCGGATTTTCAAGAACAAACCTAAATCAAGAGAAAAGGTAGCCGAAATCATCACTGAGCTTGTAAAAGAAAAATGTAAATTATTTCCTTTGCTGGGTAAACAATGCCCTATGAATGTCCACCTTAAAGAAATGTGGGGTATGGATTTATCATTTTGTAAGGGGCTTTTGCCGGGGGTTGATTGTGGGAGTTAGTTTGGGTTTCCCTTTACTGTTGTTGCTAGGACCCTATGCCTGGCCTTCGGGCTTATTCCTCCTCTTCTCTTTTTTCCCCTTTCTTTTGAATAAATGATCAAAGTATAAAAAAAATAAGAGGACAGGATCATAAATGACCTACACCTATAGAACAAATTCTTGATTACCTTCAATTGTTCCTAGATCTCAATCTAACTCTCTATGAAGTCTAAGATGAAGAAATTCATTCATCGTGGATGACGAAAAACTAAATTCATTTTTCTATGCGTATCAATGGTTCAATTTGTTTTGAAAAAATGTCTATCAATCCTCTATACTTATCCTATAATTACTCAAACTCCTTTATTGGAATTACTTTTCTGAAAGAGTGTTGGTTAATTTCAAAACCAAAAAGTACGAGTTTCAAATATTTCATTTTGAAGGGAATTTTTCAAATGATTTTGTGTTTTCCTTAGTTTTGCTTGTGGGGATTTTTGTTTCACATTGTTTGGGGGTAAAGTTGAGGAGAGGTATATATGTAATGGCTGGATTATATCATCTTGAGCTCTTAAAAGAAAATTCCCTCTTGTGTGAGGAGTCCGGGGGAGGGGGTCCAGAGTACTTTTCATACACAATGCTTGGTGGGCTAGGGCACGGGTACGAGTCCAGGGGCAAGTGCAGGTGTGGTTTAGAACCACTAATTTATTTTTTACCATTGGATTATTCAAAGGGATGTGTCTCTACATAATCAAAATGTAGATTTGTGTTTTATATCTTTTGGTATAAAGACAAATACGTTCATATTGAAAAGAGGTCTTGGTACATAGACAGGTATGTTTTATACCTTTCCAAATATGAAAAGGTGCCTGGCATATCTAAACCAATAGACAAATCATTTCTAAAACCATCTATTTGAGTGGATGTATCTTTTTAGTTTCACCATCTTGAATAGACACCATTCCTCTATAAATAAGAGGAGGTAATCATGGACCAAAAACACTGAAATTCGTCTTCTCTCTCTCTCTCTCTCTCTCTCTCTCTCTCTCCCCACCTTGTGAATAAATTATTTTATTTTATCGTTTTCTTTGAAGAGTGTTATTCACATGTACAATTGTCGGTGCTCTGACGAGGTCCAATTTTTTAGTGCAACATAACTGGAGGAACCTATAAGGGGTTGTTTCATCTTAAAGATTGATTCACGTGAACCCTTTGCACTAATAGAGGTGAATATAATCTTAAGAATATATAGTGATTAGTGATACGATTCAGTCCTACCATCGTTGCAAGTGACTGTTACTTCGTATCTGTAAAAAAAAAAAATTTACTACATAGAGAGAAATCTACCACAAATATGAACATAATCCTTGCAAAAACTAAAAGATGGTGGAAGGGAGAGGAAACCGTTACCCTTAGACCAGCATCTAATTGATGAGCTCAAGGATGCTCCAATATATAGATGGAGAAAGAAGATGTTACACGGCGGTGGTGCTTGTTCGAGGATGGGAGTGGTGGGAAAGGTAGAAGAGAGAAAAGAGGAGGGGGTGGGGAAGAGAGAGAGAGAGAGTGACAGAGTGGTGGTGTTCACGGTGTGGTTCTCATTCGGTTGACTAAATGGGTAAGAGGAGTTTAATTTGCTTGAGTCAATTATAATAGGTTGAACCAATTGATAGAGGGATAATATAAATATTTAGGATATCAGGAAAAAAAGGAAAGTGAAAATTTATGTTTTATAAGGGAATTAGAAAAGTTTGACAAGGAAATTTGTAGGGGTGTCAATGGGTCGGTTCAGTTAAGTTTCGATCCTATACACCTCAACCTAATCACTGTCCAATAAAAAAGTTGGTTTCAGTCCTATTTCTGTTTCGGTCCAGTTCAGTTTCGGATGTTTATGGGAATGGTTTAGTGGATCTTATTGGTCCACTATCAATTTGGTCTCGGTTTAGTTTCGGTTTACTATATGTATATGTAATAACAAGTTAGTTTAATGGGCTCTATCAAGTCATTGTCGGGCTGGTTTGGTAATGGTGTTAGCTTAATGGATATATTCTTATCGGTCCACTAACAAATTGGTTCGATTTTGATCCTATTGGTCTAGTTTGGTTCGGATTCATCTATTGATTCGGTCTGATTTCAATTTTTCATCGGATTATAAAACACAATTCAATTACTGTCCAATAAAGTTCGATTCCGATTGGATGCAGCTGAATCAAGCTAATTTGGTTTCAGTTTTAATTTGAACCTAATTTTGACCCCTAAAAGTTTGAGTAATCATGACACCTATCGGAGCAGAGGAGTCCTAATAATTTTCGCTCCAATAGGAGTCATACCCTCATGTCAGGATCCTAGGTAGAGCACATAGACTCTCCCACATTCCGGGTACTGTGAGAACTGCACCCTAAAGTGATACACACCCAGGCAATAACATCGCCAAGTGTGCACACACCTCAATTCCATAGGTTCCCTCATGGATTCCATAGGCTCCCTCATGGCGGCTGGGTCCTGGACCCACTCCCCCATCCCATGGCCTGATCCGTATCCCCCCTTCTTCACCTCAGCACCACTGAGAATGAACCTATGTCAGTACGTGAACCTTTACTGGCAAGGTCACAATCATTTCGGCTCTACATATATTTGGATAGGTGACCCATATTCAAGGAAAACTATTGTGGTAAAATGGGACACAGATTGCAAACCCGAGTATAAGGGTGGTCTGGGCATTAGAAGATTGAAATTTGTCAATGATGCATTGTTAGCAAAAATGGTTTGGAAGGTGAGAAAGGAAGACACAATGTAGGGTAGGCTCATGAGAGGCAGATATGAATGATCAAGCCACATTCGATGTTCTTCATGTGATTCTTCAGTGTGGCGTAGTATGTGCAAAATGTGGGACTGGACAGCAAAACACTGCCGGTGGATGATTGGTGATGGTAAGAGTATCAACTTGTGGAAGGATGTGTGGATGGAGATGATGAACTTGATATGACACTGAGAGGGGGGGTGAATCAGTGTCTAAAACTTTTCTCTGATTCTTTACTGCTGCCCAGAGCTGATGGAGATATATTCTTTTACACACACACAAGCGTATGCAAATCTACCTCACTACCACTCAATGGCCAGGTCTACCAGATTTGCACACCCATCCTGCAAGCCATTCCACGCACTCCAAAATATATAGGAAAATAAAGACAGTCCACAACACAGGATATACGTGGTTCACCAACACAGTGTGTGATGGCTAGTCCACGGAGTAATGCCCAACGGGCTCCGTATATACTCAATACACTTCTTTTTGTTGTCTACACAGTAGGGAGTACATACACCCAATTTACCCAGCATAAAACTAGGAGGGCACACATGTGCCAGGAATTCAGGTATCAAGTACCAGTGTTCAGCACACGCTGCACACCACGCTTAACCCGCACCCACGGGAAGCAAATAACAAATATTTTTAGGCTTATAAATTTGCCTTATAGTTTTCCCCCACTAGCTAGGTATTCAAAAATTTGCACCTACGCTAGCATACAATAAATTGAAAGCATAAATAGATAAGGAATTGAGAATCTCACAAACAATGCTTTCGAATGGCCAACAATATCTCTGGAGCTTCACAGTGACCTTAGGTACTCTTCAACAGCCTTCAATGTTGATAGAGATCGATTCACAGAGCACACAAAAATAGGCTCAAAGTTAAAACTTTGTCCAAGGTTGATAGAGATCAAAGTTAAAAATAGCCTTCAATGTTGATAGAGATCGATTCACAAATTCCTTGAGGTTCTCTGTCCTGAAGCCACAATCTTGCCACTGTCAACCCTTTTGATCCCACATCCCTGTTTATTGAAGATCACTTCATGCCCTCTGTCACAAATCTGACTGATGCTAAGAACGTTGTGCTTGAGTCCTGACACATAAAACACATCATAGAGTTTCACCTTTCCATTGTTGATGCTGATAGAACCCTTTCCAGTTACCTTGGCCCCTTCATTATTTCCAACTTCACTGTACCTCCCTCATACTGTTGAAGCGTCTGAAATATTTTCTTGTCACCTGTCATGTGACTAGAGCATCCACTGTCAAGTATCCAAGGAGACGGCTTGTCTTGTGTCTTGAACGTTGTCTCGAAGCATGCAACACCATCACTTTCTTCTTCTACTAAATCTGCATTGATTTTCTTTTTCCACACTTTTCTAACAACTGGTGGAGTCTTTGTATTCATTCTCTGCTTAATTTTTCTTTGACCATTCTCCCTTTGTTGTGTCACTTTTTGCTGAGGTGGCGTGAATGAAAAAATTGTTCTGCATTCTCTTGCAATATGCCCATAGTTATGACGATTGTAGCACTCAACAAAATTTTCTTCAAGGGAAGCAAACTGATTTCTACTTTCAAATCTGACTTCTCTCATGTTGAATTTGCAGGTAGCTATCTTGTGACCATAAGCATTGCATTTATAACAATATCCCTGAAAATAAGATTTAGGCCTAGAAGTTGTCATGTACCTCATCTGTCTCTGTGGTGCATTGGGATAATTTCTTCCATAGAATTTACTCTGCTCTACTCTCTTGCCTTGCATTGCATTATTAATCTATGGAATAGGAACTTGATTTTCTTCTTGAACATAGATCATAGGAGCTTTACCCTTTCCACTCTCTTTCATAAAAGAGATGGGACCTTTCTTCTTTGAGTTGACACTATTAAAAGTCTCTCCCTTATCAAAACCAAGACCAAATTTAACATTGGAAGGTTTTTGAGAATTTATAATGCCATCAAGCTTGTTGCTACTAGGATGCACTGGAGTGATACTTGGCTCATCTGGTTGAGTTAATTTTTGTCGTCTCTCAAGCTCTTCTTCTTCAAACTCAATCACTTTTGCCTTCAGAATTGCAAACTCCTTTTCATATTCTTCACATTGATTAATCACAGTAGATTGTTCTTCTAGTTGAGTTCTCAAACCTGCATTCTCAATTATTAATTTGGAGTGGTCTGTAGATACCTGTTCAAGCTGAGTCTTGAGACTGTCAATAATTTTCTTGGACTCTACATCTTGAACTCTTAAGTCTTGAATCAACTGTTTCTGCTTTTTAAGTTCTCTTGAGACAAACTTATTGTTTTTCCGTTCCTTGTTAAGTTCCTTCATAGCTGCTTGAAACTCTGCTTCAAAATTTATTTCACCTTCTTCGTCACTGCTTGAGCTTGATTTTTCATTTTTTTTCTCTTCTCGTTCTGCAAGGAAAACCATGAACAAAGACTCACTAGACTCACCCTCTGAAGTATCATCTGAATTATCATATGAAGTGTCACTACTCCTCTTGGAAATAAAGCTTTTTCTTTTAGACTTGTTCTTCTTGAAGCTTTTGGCCTTGTAACTGTCATTGATGTCATCTTCATCATCACTATCAAATTTATTCCTCTTTGGACATTTTATAGCAAAGTGTCCAACCTTACCACAATTGAAGCATTTGAATGGGAGTTTGTTCTTATACCTTCCTGTACCCTTCTTCAATTTTCTAGTAAAGTGAGATGTGGCTTCATCTTCACTTTCTTCTTCATCTGAATTTTTAGAAACTTTCATCTTCTTCATGGCTTTGAAGGCAACTTGCTTATCAACAGAGGTTTCTGGATCTATTCTCATCTCAAAAGCTGCTAAGGCTCCATGAATCTCATCAATAGTCACATGTTCTAAATCCTTGGTCTCTTCAAGAGCTGATACTTTTGACTCAAATTTAGGAGTAAGAGACCTTAAGATTTTTTGAAAAACAATATAACCTTTTAGGTCCTCACCAAGTCCTCTAATGGAATTAACCACTTCATTAACTCTATTCATGTACTGGTCAATGGTCTCATCTTCATACATCTTCAGGTTCTCAAACTGACCTCTGAATGTTTGCAGCTTGACTGTCTTGATCTTTTTATCTCCTTCATATATATTGATCAATCTATCCCAAACCTCCTTTGCTGTCTTGCAGTCCATGACTTTAGCTAGTTCAGTGTTTGTCAATCCCCCTTGAATAGCATTTAAAGCCTTTCTATTATTTTCAAAAAATTTCTTGTCTACTATTGTGGGAGCATTCGTATCATGAAGAGTGTAGCCCATTCTCAATAGAAGCCCATACATCAAACCCAAGAGACCCTATGTAGAACTCCATTCTTCTTTTCCAAAATATAAATTCTGTCCCATCAAATAATGAGGGCCTGTTAAAACCTTCTCCTGGTGCCATATCTTTATTCTGATCTTCTCAGTTGCTGATTAAGCTATCACTGAGCCCTTGCTCTGATACCAATTGATGAACTTGATATGACACTGAGAGGGGGGGTGAATCAGTGTCTAAAACTTTTCTCTGATTATTTACTGCTGCCCAGAGCTGATGGAGATATATTCTTTTACACACACACAAGCGTATGCAAATCTACCTCGCTACCACTCAATGGCCAGGTCTACCAGATTTGCACACCCATCCTGCAAGTCATTCCACGCACTCCAAAATATATAGGAAAATAAAGACAGTCCACAACACAGGATATACGTGGTTCACCAACACAGTGTGTGATGGCTAGTCCACGGAGTAATGCCCAACGGGCTCCGTATATACTCAATACACTTCTTTTTGCTGTCTACACAGCAGGGAGTACATACACCCAATTTACCCAGCATAAAACTAGGAGGGCACACATGTGCCAGGAATTCAGGTATCAAGTATCAGTGTTCAGCACACGTTGCACACCATGCTTAACCCGCACCCACGGAAAGCAAATAATAAATATTTTTAGGCTTATAAATTTTCCTTACAGTTTTCCCCCACTAGCTAGGTATTCAACAATTTGCACCTACGCTAGCATACAATAAATTGAAAGCATAAATAGATAAGGAATTGAGAATCTCACAAACAATGCTTTTGAATGGCCAACAATATCTCTGGAGCTTCACACTAACCTCAGGTACTCTTCAACAGCCTTCAATGTTGATAGAGATCGATTCACAGAGCACACATTGTCCACAGGCTTCCAATCTCTTCCACACAACTCATAATCACCATGAATATGAAAATAAAAGCTCTACTGACCTCTCATAGGGATTTAACACTCCATTGATGCGCAAAGAAGAGGCAGTTGGTGATTTATCACTCCCACAGGGCACGAAACCCTAGAAAACCTTCTCTCTGCCTTCAAAATGCTCTTTTTAATTTTTCTCTAGGTTTTCATGACTCCCAACGGCACCCAATAGATAGAGCATCAAAAAATATGGAAACTGCAATTTGAACGGACTGATTTGGAGCTCGGATGAAGAAGTTATGACAATTTGAAGTTCGGCCAACCAAAAGATTCAAAAAGGAATCTTTCCTTTTATAATCACGCACCCGTGCCGCACCGTAGCCGCGCTGCCGATGCGCTGTCGCGACCTGATTGGCGGAGACGGAATCTAAACCAGAACCGTTGGATTAACATCAAAAAGGCGGGATTTGTTTCTCGCCGCTGGATCAGCATAAATAGCGTCAGACGCGATCTACTTCAATCGAGACCGCACGATCTGGATCTGATCCTCCATGATACTACGCTTGCATCACACCAAATCTAGAAACCTTCTTCATGCGTTGCGACTCAAGATATTATGTTGCAACCGGCCAATGATATTGCACACGATGACATCTAGACGTTGCCGCCGCACCACATTCGAGCCCGCCTTGATCTAATCCATTCAAAGTGGATCTGAGCATCGTGGCTCAAATCCAGCCGCTGATCTTGCATCTTCTCCTCTTTTTATGCCCAAATTGCCCCTATACAATTTGTGAAATGCCGAAATTGCCCCTAAACAACTTATGAAATGACTTTTTCGAGCGATCCGACAGAAACTACGATATCTCTCTCATCCGACGTCGGAATTGAGTGATTTAAGTTGCGTTGGAAAGATAACTCGACGCTCTACATATTTCCACTGTTGGATTTCCATGAACCTTCTGTGGGACCCACCAAAAATAGGCTCAAAATTAAAACTCTGTCAAACCTTGGAATTTGAACCCGAAACTTTGTGTGCATGCATACCAAGTGTCGTGGGCTGCCGTGTTGACATGTCACCTTGCCACCACACCTGTGGGTCCCACTCACATTTTTTCTCTCTCTTCTTTCTCTCTCTACAGTCTCTCTCTTTAATCTCTCTTCAATTTCTCATGTCTCAATACAAGAAACACTACAACACCACTAGAAACTTTGTCACACCATCAGTTTTTGTGCCACATCACCAGTAGGATCCACAGACACTCTCTCTCATCAAACTTGATGTAGAATGCCATTTAACTCGCTGCAAGTCATCTGAAACACATATAGAATACTGTAAAACACACATGTGAGGTTGCTCCATCTTTGCCATTGCACTGACACTCTCTCTCCTATACTGACATTCTCTCTCCTACACTGACACTCTCTCTCCTCATTTTTCTGACTAAATGATCACAAACACTGTCACATCAGCCAAGTTGCCAACAATGACAACACAAAGTCCAACAGGAGAATCATCTCTGCCAGATTCACTATAGCTGGTTTTCATAAATTTCAGAAATTCTAATTGCTCCTTGTCAAGATTCATTGTGCATGACCAGTGGAGATGGCCAACGGTCTCATCATCAAGCTTAAAATGCATATTTGATAAAGCCTCTAAAATACAACTATGAATCGAACAATAGGATGAGATACTGTGGATAGGAAGAAGAGTGGAAAATTTACAGTGAGTTCGACATGGACCTAATCAGAAGTCAAGGAACCAAACCACAATGGGCAAATCTGGTTTGAGGAGGTAATATGGCTCAAGGGAGTCGATGTTTGCTTGGAGATGGTGCTATGCAAAGTTACCAACTGATGATAAAGTCAAGAAGAAGTCGATATGTTTTCCCTCATGTTGTCATATTTGCCGAGACACAGAGAAACCTTTACTCATCTTTTCTTTTCATGTGAGTTAACAATTAGAAAATGGGAAAGGGTAGTAGCAGTTTTTGGTGTGAATTGGCCTAGCTGCCATTCCATGGAAGACCTTGTACAATGGTGGAAAAGGAAAGAAAGGGTTAATCCACTCCCTAGTCTATGGAAAGGGTTACTCTTTGTGGTGGCATGATCAATTTGGAGTATGTGGAACCAAAGCTACTATGACAACATAAAGGCAAACTTCTATCTGGCATGGAACAATATATCAAAAGGATGCAAAGACATCTCAATCATCTATCTTGTTGTGGTAAAGTCTACAATGGATATACGAATCTCGAAGATTTGGAACTTGAATACGAAGATAGGAAAGGCGAGAAAGATCTCAGAGGTATTTTGGACTCCACCTTTAACCACATGGTATAAGGTTAATGTTGATGGACGCAGTCTAGGGAATCCAGGTAATGCCTCTGCAGGAGGAGTGATCCGAATTAAGAGTGGATAGGTACTATATGCATTTGCAGAGTATATGGGGTTGGCCACAAACTACAGGGCAAAAATGCAGGTGGAGTTGAGGGTGAGAAAATTGAAACTTGAGGATAATTTGTCTTACCTTGATTTTAGGTAGACATCTGTATTTATAATTGTGCATTGGAGAACCAATAATTACAAAACATTATATGTTATTTGAATTTAAATTTATTTGAATTTGAAATTCAAATCTATAACCGTATTTGTATTTATTTGAATTTAAATTCATTTGAATTTTAAATTCAAATCTGTAATCGTATATTTATTTGAATTTAAATTCATTTGAATTTTAAATTCAAATTTGTAACAGTATCCTTAACACCGTCTCTCAAATTGATGGTCGATTGTGGATCATCAATTTGTCACACAGATTTCAAATCGCAAGCTGGATAATGGTTTTATAAAAATGTCAGTTGATCTTTAGTTGAGATGAACGGGACATCAAGGTGTCTCTAGGAAACCAAGTAACGAACAAAGTGAAAATCAACTTCTATGTGCTTCGTTCGTGCATGAAATAACAGGTTGGTCGTTAGGTATGTGGCACTGAGGTTATCGCACCAAAGGATCGGTGGTTGCGAGACTGGCAGTCCAAGTTCTACTAGCAGTAATCATATCCACACTAGTTCTGCCATAGCATTTGCCAAAGCTAGGTATTTTGCTTCTATTGAAGAGCAAGCGATGGTGGCTTGTTTGCAAGCAAACCATGATATGAGGTTTGTTCCAAGGAAGATTGCAAAACCACTAGTGAATCATCAGTCATCAACACAACCGGCCTAATCTGCATCATTGTATGCCTGAAGTTGGTGTGGAGAATTGTTAGAAATCCAAAGTCCATGAGTAATGGTTGATTTCAGATATCTCAAGATCCTTTTTACTGATTTCCAATGTTCATCAGTTGGGGAATGTAGAAATTAGCACACCTTATTGACTGCATAGGAAACATCAAGCCTTATTAATGTTACATACTGAAGTGCACCAACTACACTTCTGTATAAATTAGGGTCAGCCAAGGGCACGCCACTAGCTTTGCATAGTTTAATCGTTGATGCCATGGGTGTATGAACTAGTTTGGACCCATCCATGCCAGTTTTCTTCAGAAGGTCCTGAATATATTTCTGTTGACATAATAGTAGACCATTGGCATCTCGATTAACCTCGACACCCAAAACGTAGTGAAGGTGTCCAAGGTCTCTTATGGCAAATTCATTGCTTAATGCCTTGATGAGATTGTGGACCATAAAGGTGTTGCAACTGGTAAGGACGATATCATCTACATAGACCAAAATAAATAAATGATGTTCCCCCTTATGCAGAATGGACAGAGATGTGTCTGTTTTTTATCCTTCCAATCCCAGAGAGGTGAGGAATAAGCTCAAACGTATGAACCATGAACGTGGAGCTTGTTTTAGGCCATAAAAAGACTTGTGCAACAAGCATCGGTGAGTTGGTCTATCCAGATCTGTAAATCCTGAAGGTTGGCTCATGTAAACTTTTTCTTGCAATGTGCCATGCAGGAAGGCATTACTGAAATTTAATTGGTCAAGAGGCCACTTACGAACAGTTGCAATGGAGCGTATGATTCTAACAGTGGTAGGCTTAACCAGCAGACTAAATGTCTCATTGTGTCTATACCTTCATGTTGGTAAAAGCCCTTGGCTACAAGGTGCGCTTTGTATCACTCGAGAATGTCATCAGCCTTTCTCTTGATTCAGAAAATCCATTTACAACCAACCACATTCCACTGAGTCATTAGGTACCAATGATCAAGTACCATTTTTAATTAATGCATTATATGAAAGATATTTTTATGGGTTAAATTAATTATAAGATTAGTTGGTCCAGTGGGAGTCTAGTTACAGGTTAATCAATTTAAGTATGATTAGAGATGGACCAACCTGGTCCACTGTGGGACTGGTCCAGGGTTGGGGGTGGTATTATAAATACCAATGGTTAGAGTCCCCACAGCCACGGTGTTATTTTCTTCTCATGTTCCCATACGCAGAGAGAAGGTCAAGGGATCCCGACAAGCTGTGGAAGACTCTAATCCAATCATTCAAAGCAAAGATAACGGTCGAAAATCAATCTACAGCAAGAGGTATGTGTCTTATCAACTCTTTTCAATATCTATTGTATTTTAGTAATCTGTGTGGTGTGTTCAACAGGGTTCATGGAAAATCCCATGGGAAAAACCCAAAGATAAGAGATCTGAAAAATCTTACAGTGGTATCAAAGCCACCTACACAGATCTAGAATCGATGGGAAAGCATTGTTAAAACTTTATGTTTGATTGGATTGGAAAAGGGAGAGATTTTTCTCTCAAATTTTTCATATGAACCTGTCTAGGGTTTAGACCCTCGAAAAATTTTTTGGACCATTAAAAAGTAAAATAAATTTTATAGGATTGTAGATCTCGGAGAGACGGAGCCAGCGACATAAGGTGGGTCGTCGGAAGTTCCCTGACGCGCTATCACGCGCTGCCTGAAAAAGCGTGTGAGATCCATGAGCCGACAGCAATAAAAAAAAAATAAAAAAATAAAAAAGCAAAAGCTAGGGCTGACGTCACCTGGTCAGCCCCGTACTGGATCTTGGCTAGTCTGGGACCGACTAGGCCCAGACCAGCCCGACTGGGCCCAAAGGGACCTGTGAACCCGACTCAGGGTTCACGTGCGATTTGCACGTGCAGCCCGAAAACCTGAATGTGTAACCCGAGAACCCGACCCATGGACCGGAATGTGTGATTCGAGAACCCGACCCATTTACCCAAATTTGTGATCCGGAACCCCGACCCATGAACCTGAAATTGTTATCCGATGACCCGACCCGACAACCCAAAAATTGACCTGGGGCCCCGGATGAGTGGGATGGTTGGACCGACTGTTGAACCGTTGGTTTACGGTTCGGTTTAAAGGCCAGACCTTTTGGTTCAAAGCATTAAAAAAAAGTGTTTTATTTTGTGGGTTCGGTCCGCCCATAACGAGCCCGGTTAGATCGAACCGAACCCGGATGAACTAGCTAAAACCGGTTCAGGATGCAAGAATGGATAAGCCAACTTTGATCGGCGATTGTGGGAGCTAGGAGCGTCGGATTTTGACCCGATTTTTTGCGTTGGGTTCGTATTTTGATGCTCTACAGTTTGGTACATAGTTTGACACAATTTGATGATTTAGGGAATTTATTTTTGATTAAAAGGTGTCCCAAATTAATCTAGTTTGCAGTTTTCTACTTATTTATCAATTATTTTTGTGCCAGATGCATGTAGAAGGTTATGTGTGCATGAGAATTTATTTATTGACCCACAATGTGCTACAAAGTAGGGTTTGGAGATATCATTATGGAATTAGGTGGAACCCACCAAAGTGGTACACCTAGTTTCATCATGATGTCTTCAAATTCAAAGTTTATGTACTTGTAAATACTTTTGTAAGGGCGATGTACACCCAAAGGTGGCATTGTCAAGTTTTGATCAAATTAAGATTTGTGGGTGTCATGTGAAGATAGAGTGGAATCCACCGAAGTAGTACACTCAGTTCCAACATAGTGATCCTCAAACCCCAAATTTATGCATTTACATATACAATAAAGGATATATTTTTAATACACTGTTCTCTATGGTGTGAAAAGCAGCTAAGAAAGACAGTGTTAATCCAAAGGTGGCTTTGTCAAAGTTAAAGGTATGTTCATGCACATGAGTTGAAAGGTTTTGACTTTAAGGGGTCTCATTAACCCAAAGGTGGTGGGATTTTTAAGAGTCATTATTCTTTTGCAGTCACTGCACAGAAACTGGGAAGGCCACTGCATGTTTATCCCAAAGGAAAATGTGTAGTTGGTTAACTCTTAGAAAAGAATATTTATTTGCATAAATGATTTATATGGTTAATGCAAGTAAAAGGTATGTGTATGAGTCTTTAGTTGTTTGATACTGTATTTAAAATCATACACTGATGTGTTCATCCAAGTATGACTGTCCCAAAGAATGTTTTGATATCTATCTTTTTCTATTCGGGACAAAGTATAAATAAATATATATTGCATGTATTTATATGAGTCTTGTGTAATTTATCTATTGCAGGACATTTTGTTTGGACTCATATAATGATGATGGTTTATGTCTCCTAGGATGTCTGTCTCAATGAATGTACCATATGGTTTGGTAGTTTCTTTCCCACTCTTCCTGGGATAAAGAATAAAATTTATTATGAAAAGGTTGGAGACTAGTCTAGGATCGTTTGACCTAGATGTATCTTTCATAGTAGTTTACATAATTTGTGAGGTATTCTACTATTGAGGTTATGTGTAGCAGTATTAAGATGAGAAATATTACGAAGGGATTATCTAAGAAAAATTCAAAGGATAAGAATAATGTTTTGGAGGGGATCAGAAGATAGTTTATTAACCTAGCTCTGTAGTACCAGTTATGTTGGAGATGGTAATGTGATGAAGTATTTTTGGAAGCTATCAACTATCACTGAAAAGCTCAAGGACAATGAGACCAATGTAATTGATATATTAAATATTTCATTCTTTGCTAGAAAATATATTCAGATCTAGGTGGCTTACATTACCAAAGGGGAGAAATAGCTAGTGATAAGATTGTTGTTAGGTAACTCCAAGGTGGATTACTCAAAGATGGGTAGATTGACCAAAGATAAGTGGTTTAACTAAATATTGTTAAGTCAGATAAGCATATCTAGAAAAGGGTAACGATTCTAGGACTCCCAAGGTATTTGGGGTAAGAGGGTCTTGAAGACTGTTGGCTTGAATATCGTAAAGTTTCTTTTACATTCAAATGTTTTTTCTGCTCTTGATTTTACTTTGTTTTATGTTTATTGTTTGACTTAATATATTGTTTCCATATATAAAAATGTAATGATGTTATTTGAAATATCGGAATGTAAAGTTTTTTTTTTCAATTAAATTGAAAAAAATTATGCTTATGATGTTGTAAGGTAAATGACTGCATGTAATGTTGATCGTATTTAAATAGTAGAATATGATGTTTATGATGTTTGACTGTGCAATCTTAGGTTTTGTCTGTAGTAGTCTTTAGATTCTCTTATTCAGTGGGAGTGTTTAGATCTGGTTGGTTAGTGGGAGATCTGATAATTGATGATTTATCTATAATTAATTGTTCTGTCTGTGGTTTAATGGACAGGATTATTGGTGAGCATTTATTGCTTGTATATATTATTGATTATTTAAGACATATCAAAAATTACAAGACGGTATTTAGCCAAAGAAGACAGTAAGCCAAAGTATGATATTAGTTTAAATTGGAGGCAGTTTGCCTATATAAAGTTGGATAATATCAAAGTGCGTTGACCTATAAGGATTTTAAGGTAACGGGATCGTGGTAATTCGATCATTGGACTCAAGTATTCATCTCAAAGTGATTTATGTCATTAAGTAGACATCTGTATGTGACTGACAAAAGAGGGTACACCGGATGTGTAGGAGTACTTTCCGCTGTTGTTCGACATTGGTAGGCTTGATAACTGAATCAAAGTAAAGGATGGTTTTGGTGTAATTAGATTCCATGACCATATTGGATCAATGGTGAATTTATAATTAATATAACCCAAGTGGAAGATTGTAAGATATTTTTATGGGCTAAATTAATTATAAGGTTAGTTGGTTCAGTGGGAGTCTAGTTACAGGTAGACCGGTTTAAGTATGATTAGAGATGGACCAACCTAGTCCACTGTGGGACTGGTCCAGGGTTGGGGATGGTATTATA
Source organism: Protea cynaroides (assembly GCA_028583415.1). Taxonomy (NCBI): domain Eukaryota; kingdom Viridiplantae; phylum Streptophyta; class Magnoliopsida; order Proteales; family Proteaceae; genus Protea; species Protea cynaroides. The sequence goes on along the minus strand of CM053276.1, from coordinate 92,936,611 downwards.
AATACCAATGGTTAGAGTTTATAAATACCAATGGTTAGAGTCCCCACAGCCACGGTGTTATTTTCTTCTTCTGTTCCCATACGCAGAGAGAAGGTCAAGGGATCCCGACTGGTTGTGGAAGACTCTGATCCAAGCATTCAAAGCAAAGATAACAGTCGAAAATCAATCTACAGTAAGAGTTATGTGTCTTATTAACTCTTTTCAATACCCATTGTATTCTAGTAATCTGTGTAGTGTGTTCAATAGGGTTCGTGGGAAATCCCATGGGAAAAACCCAAAGATAAGGGATCTGAAAAATCTTACATTATATTCTTGCGTGATTGCTTCTCTCCAATAGGGATATTTGTTGGCTTTTGTGAAAGAGGTATGTTTAACCTCATTATCCAGTTTGGTGATATAGGCTGCTGGTAGCGGATATTTGCTTGAAGGCTTTGGATTTTGATAAAGTTTCATTGGATGAGTCCGAATGATTGCTACTGGTACAATTGGCAATGGATCAATGGACTGATCTGTATCTGTAACAATAGGAGCACCTCCTTCAGTTGTGTTATTAGTAACAGTAGGTGAAATAATATCATTGCATATTGGCTCATTTATAGGTGGGGTGGAAGTCTAATTCGGTGGAGAGTCATACCTATGACAGGGAAAGCTGTACCGTGGTTCCCTGAAAGAGGAGGAAGAGTAAAAGACACTATAAGCCATGGATTTGTCTCCTTGGTTTGTAATGATTGGGTATCTGCTATGACGAAGGGGAATTGATCTTCTAAAAAATAGATATGATGAGCTAAATAAATTCTCCCTGTGGGAATATGATAACATTTGTATCCATTGTGAGATGAATTGTATCCAAGAAAGACACATGATAAGGAGCGGAAGGCAAACTTGTGACTATTGTAAAGTCGTATAAAGGAAAGACAATTAATCCAAATACTCTCAACAAATTGTAGTTTTGTTTGGATTGAAATAGAGATTCATAGGGATTATTGTTGTTTAACACTGGGGTTGGCATTTTGTTAATTAGCATGGTTGTTGTCTCAAATGCATAGGACCAGAAGCGCAATGGGATTGAGGCATAAACCAACATGGTGAGGCCTGTGTCCACAATATGCCGGATTTTTCTTTCACTAGCACCATTTTGTTCGTGAGTGTGGGGACAGGCCACACGATGTAGGATGTCAATTGTTTGAGATACTTACTCAATTTTTAGTATTCCCCACCCCAATCAGACTGAAACCTTGATTGTTGTGGAAAATTATAGTTCAACCATGGCTTTAAATTGAAGGAAAACAGAAGACACATCAGACCTTTTAAATAATGGAAATAGCCACATAAATTTGGAAGCATCATTATTAAAAATAATAAAACACTTATCTCCATTTGAAGATGTCATAGGTACAGGACCCACACGTCACTAAAAATTAAATCTAATAGATTTTCACTAATAAACCCAATGATAGGTAAATAGTGTTTATGAGCTTTTCCCATAAAACAAGATGAGCATTTAGGAAAAGAAAAGGAATTACATTTTAAAGAATTAGAAGTAATAATTTTTCAGACTATACGTAATTGAAGATATCCCAAACGGGCATGCCAGGTATCAATCGAAACTTGTTTAGAAAGATGGGCAGCCTTGGGCGGTGATTTATTTGTGGAATGGAGGCCCGTCAGCTGGTACAATCCATCTCTAAGGGTTCCTTGGTGCAGCAATTTCTTTGTCACCTAATTCTTCATAAGGAAAAAATTTGGGTGAAACTTAAAGAAGAAGTTATTATCTTTGGTAAAATGATGAACAGACAGTAGGTTGTTTGTGATGTGTGGAACATGTAGTGTTTTTGATAAATGAAATGGAACATTAGATAGAGTGTGAAATGTGGATGAACCAATATTATTGATATTTAATTCTATATCGTTACCAACTTTCAACTTATCTTGACCAGTATAGTACCAGATAGATGCAGATTTGATAAATCTGGCGTGATGTGGTGAGTGGCAGCAGTGTCGTGGTACCAATCCATCACCATTACAATGGTGTCATCTATGTAACCTAGGAGATCTTGACTTTTGAGGAGGGGGAGAAGCTTTTTCCAGAGTATGAAGTTATCGGTTCCAAGCTTGACTGTCAAATGATGGTGGAATGTAGATGATGAGGTACCATTACTATTTGCAGAAGAGAGGGTGGACAACGACATTGTTTTTTTTTTTTTTTTTTTAAATGGAAAAACCGACTAGGCTTCTGATACCATGAGAAAATTTAAATTTGAGAATAATTTGTCTTACCTTGATTGTAGGTAAACATTTGAATTTATAATTGTGCATTGGAGAACCAATAATTACAAGACATTACATGTTATTTGAATTTAAATTTATTTGAATTTGAAATTTAAATCTATAATCGAATTTGTATTTATTTGAATTTGAATTTTAAATTCAAGGGAAAAAGACAATTGCCTCCCTTGTGCTATACCTAAAAGACAATTGCCCCCTAAAGTTTCAGGAAAAGACAAATGCCTCCCTTAGAAACATTACTAAAATATAAATAGATCCACGCCGTTAGGAATATTCTGTTAAATACTAACGACGTGAGGCCATTTTTTTTAATGACCAAATTAACCTTTTGTAACCGCCTCTCTTGATCTCTCTCTGATAGTCCAATTTCCAAATCTCTTGAAAATATACCGCATGTGAATCCTTCTCCAGACATTATCCTTCTACACTCCTAAATTCTACCGGTGAAGATGAAATTACACAAGGAACAATTGCAGAACATGAATAAATCCACCATTATCGGAATCTGCTATTTTCAAAGAATAGTGATAGTTTAAAGAATAAAGAGATAGAACAATGCCAAAATACCTAGGCTAGAGATAGAGTAACTCAAAATCTGAAGTGGGTCTGCTCTGTTTCTTGTTCTTCTTTGTGGAACTTTGTCATTCTTTCCCCTTTTTTTTTTTTTTTTTTTTTTGGGGGGTTTAAAAGTGCATCTCACTTTGAAGGACAATCATTTAAAAAAAAAAAAAAAACCAATTCTGCAAACACCAGAAATCATGAATGAAGAAGAACGGACGTTCCTTTCTGTGAGATTTTTAAATGGGTACGAAAGCTGCCACTCTCAAGTTGCAACGGTTTCATCACACATCTATGTTTAATTAGATTTTAGAATTATTTCACCAGCAGTTTGGATTAAATAAAAAATTGCTTTTCTGTACGTAGGTTAGTGGTCTGCATCTCTAGGTGATTACATTCCATCCCCCTGAATCTTTAGGCCAGCCCACAAGAAGTTGCAGGTCGGCAGTGCAAAGGCATCCGCAGCAAAAGGAGCCCATGCAGTGAAGGTACCCATGCAACAGCATCTGTAGGCTCCCCAACAAGGCTCAGCCAGCAGGCGAGTGAGCTAGGCTGCAAACCCTTGTGCTGCAAGCCTTCTGCCGGTGCAATGCGCAAGCACCCATTCTTCTGATTCATGGCATACTTGGCAGGTTATACTGCAAAAGAAGTCAAAAATAATAATAATAATAATAATAATAATAATAATAGAGAAAGGAAGAAATGGTAATCGAGGTGAACCCTAAAACTCGTAGGGCACTGGTTTCGTGAAGAAGATGAGGGAGAATGAGAAAGAAGATGAGAAAAAGGTTAATTTTGTTGGCATTTGTATTGTAATTGTTGGAAAATTGGGCTAACTAGGTCAAGTTTGATGAGAGAGAGTGTCTGCGGACCCTACAGGCGATATGGCAGTGAAACAGGTGATGCAGTTTTGTTACAGGTGATGTGAAGCATGACAGAGGAGAGAGAATCAGAAGAGAGAGAAAGAGGAGAGAGAATCAGAGGAGAGAGAAAGAGGAGAGAGAAAGTAGGACCCATCAAGCCAGCCTGGCCGAGGGCCAAGGCAGCCAGCCCAGCAGGCCAGCCGCATGGCACCACAAGCTGGCCAGCACCACAGCAGGCCCACAAGCCCCGCAAGTCTTGCTGCAAGGCAGCAGGCCCGCAGGCACCAGGCCCGCGCACGCGCTGGCCTATTCCCTCTCGCATGCCGCGCTCATCCCCAGCTGTTCGACACATTGTCTAGAGAGAGAGGCACAAATTCTAGAGTGATTTCTTCTCGGGAAGAAATCACTCTACAGGGTGTGACTTGATGAAAATCGGATTCCAGAGGCCATTAAAATACCATTCAGGGGCATATTGGGTAGTTCACAAAAGTTAAAATACCTTATCGACGGTCAAGATGGAGCCACGCATGTCAGATTCCAGATGGACGATCCTAAACAATGCGGGCTATGGTGTTTCTCAGACGGAGTCGTCAGATACTCCAGCGCATGTGCTGATTGGCCAGACACAGTTTAATGAAATGCGCCGCATCACATGGAAGCAGAGCCGTTATCCAGTGTGACGCGCCTACGGTGCCGCGGCACTCTTGATCCAGATCCTGCGCTTGATATAAGATCCGAAGTTTGCTGACGCAATGTATTCGGATCTAACGGACATCAGAAGATCCCGCCTTTTCTACTCTGATCCGACGGCTGATTGAGTTGATTCCCTCATCAGCCAATCAGAGCGCGACACCCAGGCGGCGCGGCGCGGCTACGGTGCTTCGCAGGTGCATCAAATGAGGCTTAAAGATTCCATTTTAAATTTTTTTAATGGCCGAACTTGTTTTTGCCATAACTTGATCATCCGGAGGCCAAATCCGACGATCCAAATTGCACCGAGCTAGGTTTTTCATTCTCTTTCTATTGAGAATGGTTAGAGTTGCTGTTGGCCGTGTGAAACAGAGGAAGAGAGGTGTTTTTGAAGAAAAAGCTTTATTTTCTTAACTTTTGATGATTTCTGGTTTGGGGAATTGAAAACTATCACTCATCCTCTCTATTCGTGCCCATGTCGATGTACTGCTGTGATTTTTGAAGGATGGTGGAGCTTCTCTGCATATGACAAGGGATTGATTGATTATCAAAAGAAGAGGAACGTCGTCAGTTGTCAGAAAAAATCGGTTGTGAGATTTTCTCATTCCCTAACTCTTTAGATAATTTTTATGCACTGTATGCTTGTATAGGTGAAAAGAAAAATTAGTGGAATACCTATCTAGCTTGTGGGATTTAATTGTAGGGCATCACTATAAGCCCCAAAAGGATATTATTTGTGGTGTGTTCAGTGGGTGCTGGACACTGGCTTTATGCCTGAATTTTGGCAATGTTTGCCCTCTCAGTTTTATGCTGGAAAAATTTAGGATGAGCATCCTTGTCCTGTAAAGGGCTAAAAGTTGAGTATTGAGTAAATACGAAGCCCATTGGGTATTACTCCGTGGATTAGCCATCACTCACTGTGGTGGTGAACCACGTAATCCTTCTGTGTTGTGGTTTATTTTAATTATGTACTTTGTGAAGTGCGTGGAATGAATTGCAGGATGGGTGTGCAAATCCGGTAGACCTGGCCACTGAGTGGTTGCGAGGTAGATTTACATACGATTGTGTGTGGGGCAGTCTGGTTCATCATAAGCACTGGGCAGCAAACAAATATCAAGAAAAAAGTATTCACATTGATTCATCCCCCCCCCTCTCAGTGTCATTCAAGGTTCATCAATTGGTATCAGAGCACCAGGCTCAATGAAAGCTAAATCAGCATCTGAGAGATCAGAGGGTAGCAATGGCACCAGGGGAAGGTTTACATAAACCCCCATTGTTCGATGGTACAGACTTTGTATTTTGGAAAAGGCGAATGGAGATATATGTGGGATCACTTGGATTTGATGTTTGGGCTGCAGTTGAATTTGGCTACACTCGACATGATACAGTTGTTCCTAGTGCAACAGACAAAAAGAATTTTGAAAATAACAGAAAGGCACTCAATGCCATTCAAGGTGGTCTGACCAACAGTGAATTGTCCAAGGTCATGGATTGCAAGACTGCAAATGAGGTCTGGGATAGACTAATAAACATCTATAAAGGAGACAAGAAGATCAAGAAAGTGAAATTACAAACATTCAGGGCTCAGTTCGAAAACCTAAAAATGAATGAAGATGAAACTGTTGATCAGTATATGAACAGAGTGAATGAAGTGGTTAACTCTATCAGAGGACTGGGTGAAGATTTAAAAGGTTCTGTTGTTTGTCAGAAAATATTGCGGTCTCTCACATCCAAGTACGAATCAAAGGTTTCTGCTCTTGAAGAAACTAAGGATTTGGATGAAGTCACCATAGATGAAATACATGGTGCATTGACAGCTTTTGAGATGAGAATAGACCCTGGAACTACTGGAGACAAGCAAGTAGCTTTCAAGGCTATGAAGAAGCTGAAAATTTTTGAAAAACAAAATGATGAAGAAAGTGAAAATGAGGCCACAACTCATTTTACTAGAAAATTAAAGAAGGGTACAGGTAAATATAAGAACAAGCTTCCTTTCAAATGTTTCAACTGTGGCAAGGTTGGACATTTTGCTGCAAAATGCCCCATGAAGAGTAAGTTTGACAGTGATGATGAAGAAGATAGAAAAAGCAAGTTTAAAGGAAAGAAAAATTATAACTTCAAGAAAAACAAGTCCAGCAAAAGGAGTTTTATCTCTAAGAGAAGCACTAAAACATCAGATGATGACTCTGATGAAATCTCTGAAGATGAGCCTAGTGAGGCTTTGTTTATGGTTTACATTGAAGCTCAAGAGAAGAACACAGATAAAAGAAAAATTGTGAATTCTATCTCAAGTGGTGATGAAGAGAGAGACAAGGAAGATAAGTTTTCAAGCAGTGATGAAGAGGGTGAGATAAATTTTGAGGAAGAACTTGTTGCAGCAATGAATGAGCTTAAGAAGGAAAGAAAGCATAACAAGCTTGCCTCTCAAGAAGCCAAAAAGCAAACGCAAGTAATTCAAGAACTGAAAGCTCAATATGAAGAGTCCAAGAAAATTATAGAAAATCTCAATACTCAGCTTAAACAGGCATCTGTAGACTACTCCACGGTGTTGAATGAGAATGCAAGTTTGAAAGTTCAAATTGAAGAAAAACTTCTTATGATTGATCGATTTGAAGAATTTGAGAATGATTTTGCTCTTCTAAAGAGAAAAGTAGCAGAGTATGAAAAAGAAGAGGTTGAGAGACAACAAAAATTATCTCAACATGAGGATTTAAATAATTCTACTTCAGTGCATCCTAGTAGTAATAAGCTTGGCAAGATTATCAATGCTCAAAGACCTTCCCACATCAAGTTTGGCCTTGGTTTTGATAAAGGAGAGACATCAAAAATTGCCAACTCAAAGGGAAAAGGGCCCATATCTTTTGTAAAGGAAAATGAAAAGGGTAAGGACCCTATAGTTCATTGTCAAGGTGGAAACAAAATTCCTCTTCCTAAGACAAACTATGCAAGGCCAAAACAAAATGCATGGCAAGGCAAGAGAATGGAGTATGACAATTTCTACAAAGAAAATTATCCCAGTGCACCATAGAGACAGATGAGATACATGGCATCTGCAAGGCCAAGACCTCACTTTCAAGGTTACTGCTACAGATGCAACAATTTTGGACATAAAATTGCTACCTGCAAATTTAACATGAGAGATGTAAAATTTGAGAGTAGAAATCAATTTGCTCCCCTTGAAGAGAACTTTGTAGAGTGTTACAACTGTAATAATTTTGGACATGTAGCAAGGAACTGTAGAACCATTTTTCTCTCTATGTCACATTTACAGAGACAGCATAGCAGGACAAGAAGAGAGGCTCCAAAACAGAAACATGTTGAGAAGGCATCATCACAGAAGAGAGTTTGGGTTCAGAGGGACAGAACAGAAAGAGACAGCTCTTTGGTTGTGCAGATAGCTTTTAAAGCACAAGACAGCTTTACACCATGGATTCTTGATAATGGGTGTTCTAGTCACATGACTGGAGACAGTAAAAGGCTTCAGAAGCTTCAGCATTATGAAGGAGGTTCAGTTAAATTTGGCAACAATGATGGTGCCAAGATAGTTGGAAAGGGAAGCATCAGCCTCATTAATGGAAATATAAAATCTCATGATGTTCTCTATGTTTCAGGTTTGAAACATAAATTATTGAGTGTCAGCCAGATTTGTGATAGGGGTCACAAAGTGATTTTTAATGATCAAGGATGTGAGATCCGAAAGTTTGACAGTGAAAAATTGATGAAATCAGAAAAAAGAACTTCTAGAAATCTCTATATTCTGTCTGAACATTTTGAAGAGAATTGTATGATGAGTCAAGAAGAGGAAACATGGCTATGGCATAAAAGATTGGGACATATTGGCTTTGAAAATCTGTCCAAAATATCTAACAAAAATGCTGTGAGAGACATTCCTTCATTGAAAAAGCCTTCCAATGATATTTGTGCATCTTGTCAGAAGGGGAAGCAGACAAGAACATCATTCAAGCCTAAGGAATACCACACTACTCAACCATTGGAGATAATTCATACATATTTATGTGGGCCAGTGAGAACACAAAGCATTGCAGGAGAAAGGTACTTCATTCTTTTTATAGATGACTACTCTAGAATGACTTGGGTAATGTTTCTGAAACATAAGTCAGAAGCTCTGGCTAGATTCAAGATCTTCAAGACTCAAGTTGAAAATGAGACAGGGAAGAAAATCAAGTGTTTGAGATCTGACAGGGGAGGAGAGTACACCTGGATTGACTTTGCAGAATATTGTTCTAAGAATGGCATCAAGAGACAGACTTCAGCTCCTAAAACACCACAGCAAAATGGTGTTGCAGAAAGAAAGAATAGAACTGTTCAAGAGATGGCTAGGACTATATTAACTGAAAATGACATGGGAAATAAATTCTAGAGAGAAGTAGTGCATACAGCAATATATGTTCAGAATAGGTGTATGTTGAGGCCACATAAAGACAAGACACCCTATGAACTATGGTTTGGTAAGAAAGCCACAGCAAAGCACTTCAAGGTGTTTGGTAGTAAGTGTTATATCAAGAACATCAGTCATGGTCTAGGAAATTTTGATGATAGGGTTGATGAAGGAATATTTCTTGGCTACTCTACCTCTACCAAAGCTTACAAATGCTACAATAAAAAACTTGGTAAAATTATTGAAAGTGCAGATGTGAGAATTGATGAGCACAAGAATTCTCCTACAAGATCAAATAATGAAGTTCCTATTTTTGAAGACCTGGACAGTGATCAGAATGACAATGAAACAGAAAAGGAGCAGGATGTTACAAATGTGCCAAGACAGAGAGCTGTGGTTGAGACAGAAGAAAGAGAAGAGCAGTCTGATTTAGAGGCAAATAGGCAAAATAAAAGTGGCTCAAGAAGGGTAAAAAAAATCATCCTGAGAAATTAATTCTTGGTGATCCATCTGCTGGTATGCAAACAAGAAAGGTGAGACAACCAAAACAAATGTTTTCTTTACTATCTCATATTGAACCAAAATCAGTTGCAGAGGCATGTGAAGATGCTAGTTGGCTCAAGGCCATGAATGAAGAGTTGGACCAAATAGAGAAAAATAAAACTTGGGAATTGGTACCAAGCCCTACAGACAAGAATGTCATTGGCACTAAATGGGTCTACAGGAACAAGCTCAATGAAGATGACAAAATTGTAAGGAACAAGGCCAGATTGGTTTGTAAAGGATATGCTCAGGTTGAGGGCATTGACTTTGAAGAAACATTTGCTCCTGTTGCTAGGTTGGAAGCAATCAGGATGTTTCTTGCATTTGCTGTACACAAAAATTTCAAAGTTTACCAGATGGATGTCAAGTCAGCTTTCTTGAATGGTGACTTGGAAGAAGAGGTGTATATAGAGCAACCAGAAGGATTTCAACTGAGTGAAGACCCTACACTTGTTTGTAGACTGAGAAAAGCCTTGTATGGGTTGAAACAAGCACCAAGAGCTTGGTATTCAAGGCTGGACACTTATTTATGTCAGTTGGGTTTTAAGAAGGGACTGGTAGATAGCAACTTGTATGTCAAATCTGTTGATGGTAGTCAAACAGTTGTGGTTGTGTATGTAGATGACATCATTTTTGCAGGTCACAAAGATGAGTCATATAAGGATTTTGCTCAGAGAATGCAGAATGAATTTGAAATGTCCATGATTGGGGAACTTTCTTACTTTTTGGGTCTGCAGATCAGTTAGTTGAAAGATGGGTTCTTTTTATCTCAGACTATGTATGTGAAAGAGATGTTGAAAAAGTTCACAATGGAGGATTGCACACCAGTGAGCACACCTATGATGACTAATTGTAAGTTGAGCAAAGATGATGACTCTCCATCAGTAGATCATACTATGTACAGGTCAATGATTGGAAGTCTGCTCTACTTGACTACTACTAGGTCAGATATTCTTCAGTCTGTGTGCATGGTAGCTAGATTTCAAGCTGGCCCAAAGGAGACACATGTGGTAGCTGTGAAGAGGATCTTCAGATACTTGAAGGGGACAATGGAGTATGGTTTCTGGTATGCAAAAAGCAAGGATCTGGTTTTGTCATCCTACTCAGATGCAGATTGGGCAGGTTGTGTTGATGATAGGAAGAGCACTAGTGGAGGTGCCTTCTATCTGGGTAGAAATTTGGTGGCTTGGCATAGTAAAAAACAAGAGTCAGTCTCATTGTCTACAGTAGAGGCAGAATATATTGCAGCCACTTCTTGTTATACACAGGTTTTGTGGATGAAACAAATGTTGAAGGATTTAGGCATTGAGTCAGACAAGCCTATTTCAATGTTCTGTGACAACACTAGTGCTATAAATATCTCTAAAAATCCAGTTATACACTCCAGGACGAAGGACATAGCCATTCGGTATCACTTCTTGAGAGAGAAGGTTTTGGAAGGAGAAGTTCAGTTAGAATTCATTCCTACAGCAGAGCAGATTATAGATATCTTCACAAAGCCCCTTCCCAGAGAACAGTTTGGCTACTTGAGACAGGAGTTGGGAGTGGTTATCCTCCCCAAGCATTGAGGAGCTTGGAGTGAGGGGGAGCTGTGTTTCATTCTCTTATATTTTTCTCTCCCTATGTAGGACTCAGGGGGAGTCTATTGGTATTTATCAGTGTTACTGTGATGTTGCATTTGTGTTTTTGCAGCGCCCATAGGATTGGAAAGATGCGGTGGGCACTCCTATGTGGCACATCCCATTGTCCTTGTTGTCAAAGGGGGATAAATGACTCATAGTGGATTGAGTAGTTGCCAACAATTACAAAGGGGGAGATTGTTGGCCTTTGTATTGTAATTGTTGGCAAATTGGGCTAACTGGGTCAAGTTTGATGAGAGAGAGTGTCTACGGACCCTACAGGCGATATGGCAGTGAAACAGGTGATGCAGTTTTGTTACAGGTGATGTGAAGCATGACAGAGGAGAGAGAATCAGAAGAGAGAGAAAGAGGAGAGAGAATCAAAGGAGAGAGAAAGAGGAGAGAGAAAGTAGGACCCATCAAGCCAGCCTAGCCGAGGGCCAAGGCAGCCAGCCGCATGGCACCACAGCAGGCAGGCCAAGCAGGCCAGTTGCATGGCACCACAAGCTGGCCAGCAGCAAAGACAGGCATAGCCCAGCAAGTCTTGTTGCAAGGCAGCAGGCCCAGCACCGGGCCCGCGCGCCCTGGCCTATTCCCTCTCGCATGCCGCGCTCATCCCCAGCTGTTCGACACATTGTCTAGAGAGAGAGAGGCATAAATTCTAGAGTGATTTCTTCTCGGGAAGAAATCACTCTACAGGGTGTGACTTGATGGAAATCGGATTCCAGAGGCCATTAAAATACCATTCAGGGGCATTTTGGGTAGTTCGCAAAAGTTAAAATACCTTATCGACGGTCAAGATGGAGCCACGCATGTCAGATTCCAGATGGACGATCCTAAACAATGCGGGCTATGGTGTTTCTCAGACGGAGTCGTCAGATACTCCCGCGCATGTGCTGATTGGCCAGACGCAGTTTAATGAAATGCATCGCATCACATGAAAGCAAAGCCGTTATCCAGTGTGACGCGCCTACGGTGCCGCGGCACTCTTGATCCAGATCCTGCACTTGATATAAGATCTGAAGTTCGCTGACGCAATGTACTCGAATCTAACGGACATCAGAAGATCCCGCCTTTTCTACTCTGATCCGACGGCTGATTGAGTTGATTCCCTCATCAGCCAATCAGAGCGCGACACCCAGGCGGCGCGGCGCGGTTACGGTGCTTCGCAGGTGCATCAAATGAGGCTTAAAGATTCCATTTTAAATTTTTTTAATGGCCGAACTTGTTTTTGCCATAACTTGATCATCCGGAGGCCAAATCCGACGATCCAAATTGCACCGAGCTAGGTTTTTCATTCTCTTTCTATTGAGAATGGTTAGAGTTGTTGTTGGCCGTGTGAAACAGAGGCAGAGAGGTGTTTTTGAAGAAAAAGCTTTATTTTCTTAACTTTTGATGATTTCTGGTTTGAGGAATTGAAAACTATCACTCATCCTCTCTATTCGTGCCCATGTCGATGTACTGCTGTGATTTTTGAAGGATGGTGGAGCTTCTCTGCATATGACAAGGGATTGATTGATTATCAGAAGAAGAGGAACGTCGTCAGTTGTCAGAAAAAAAATCGGTTGTGAGATTTTCTCATTCCCTAACTCTTTAGATAATTTTTATGCATTGTATGCTTGTATAGGTGAAAAGAAAAATTAGTGGAATATCTATCTAGCTTGTGGGATTTAATTGTAGGGCATCACTATAAGCCCCAAAAGGATATTATTTGTGGTGTGTTCAGTGGGTGCTGGACACTGGCTTTATGCCTGAATTTTGGCAATGTTTGCCCTCTCAGTTTTATGCTGAAAAAATTTAGGGTGAGCATCCTTGTCCTGTAAAGGGCTAAAAGTTGAGTATTGAGTAAATACGGAGCCCATTGGGCATTACTCCGTGGATTAGCCATCACTCACTGTGGTGGTGAACCACGTAATCCTTCTGTGTTGTGGTTTATTTTAATTATGTACTTTGTGAAGTGCATGGAATGAATTGCAGGATGGGTGTGCAAATCCGGTAGACCTGGCCACTGAGTGGTTGCGAGGTAGATTTGCATACGATTGTGTGTGGGGCAGTCTGGTTCATCATAAGCACTGGGCAGCAAAAAAATATCAAGGAAAAAGTATTCACACTGATTCACCCCCCCCCTCTCTGTGTCATTCAAGGTCCATCAAATTTTAATTGGGATAAAAAGGTTATATTAATCTTTCAACATTAATAGGCTTTTAAAGTAATAAAACATTGAGGATAGAATAGTCCACAAAAAAAATCATTTTAACGTCATTAAAAATAGGGGACATTTGTCTGCATGGGAGGTAACTGTCTTTTTCTCTAAATTCAAATATGTAACCGTATATTTATTTGAATTTAAATTCATTTGAATTTTAAATTCAAATCTATAACCGTATCTTTAACATAGGGGATTGCATGAGACTGTCCACTTTGGTTTTACAAATATTTGCCCGGTATGTGACTCTAGTGCAGTGGTATATGATCTCCAATCAAGTTCCATACCATGGTATTATAGACATAAGTGGAGGTGTTTATTGGAAGCATTGCGATCCCATACTATGAGATATACACATAGTCGGAGAGAGGCAAATGTGGTAGCAAATAAATTAGCAAGACATGTGCCTCATACACGGAGATCATTTGTTTGGACTATATGTCTTAATTTTGTATCGAAGAAGGTGGTGTGAGATGCATCTCACAGACTTCGTTATAGATTCCACTAGTTTGTTAAAGTTCTAATCCTGAGCCCTTCCCTGCTGATAAGCATGCGGAAGGTGGGGATGTAGTTCTTATGGGGATTTCTATGTATTTCTAATTTTATTTAAATTAATATATCCGACGCTGACTTTTAGCCACAAAAAAAAATAGAATTGGGGATTTAGCTTCCAAAGAGTTCATTAATTTTTTTTATTGACTAAAAGAAGGAAATAATAACAAAAAGGGTAAAAGACAGTTACCTCCCCTGTAACTTACCTTATTGACAGTTGACCCCCAAAGGTTTCAAAAAAGACAGTTACCTCATCTAAATAACTATTAAAATTCAAATAACCCCACCTGTTAGGAATATTCCATTATATAGTAACGATGGGAGTCCAATAGTTTGTTAAATACCAAACTACCCTTTTAGAGATATGAACTACCTAGTTTACCCTTACTATTTAGGAAGGTTACTATTTGCCAGTCGAACGATTCCTTGATTCCTTGCTTGCTCACCATAGTCGAGCTCACTGTTATTCCGTTTTCCAAACCCTTGAATCGCCGTCGTCTTCGGAGCTCTCCACCGCTGCAAATCCTTGAACATTGAAGCAGCTCATCATTCGAAATGTTTCCTCTGAAATCTTGAAGCAGTAAGGAGTCTTCGAAATGTTTCCGCTGAAATCTTGAAGCAGTTTCATTCTGTCGCTGCAAGGAGCTTGAAGTTCCCATGTTCCTTCGAAATCTTGAAGCACAAACTGCTGCAAATCTTTAGGAGATTTGACCACTTCAAATCTTGAAGAACAAAACCGGTTCCAAGCATGAAGCACTGACCGCTGCAAATCCTTAAGCACTGCCCACCATTCGAAACCCTACCTGCTGTTGCAGACATTGAAGCACTGAAGCACTAAAGCACTGTAAGGACTGTCTTTTAATTAGCTTTTAATAAGTAGTAGGATGCTTCATCTTCGAAACTCCCAAATTTTGGGATTGTTTAATGTCGATTTTGAGGTCCACAGTCTAACCCACCCCCGCCCCCATTTTTTTTATTGTTTTTAGTAATCTGGCCTGCAATTGGGGATTATTTAAACACAACACTATAAGATGAGAAGAAGAAGATGTCTCACTGGTCGCTTGAAATACCTCTGCTTACAGTTATGTCCAACAGATCATCTTCGCCCCATAGGAAACGTCGTGAGGTAGAATGAGAAGAAGATGAGATTATGATTAATTTTAATTGGATATAAAAGGGTTATATTGGTCTTTTAATAGTAATAAGATTTAAAGTATGGATAAAAGGTTGAGGGTAGAATTGTCCATAAAAATTTTAACTTTAACACCATTAAAAATTGGAGCTATTTGAATTTTAATAGTTATTTAGGGGAAGTAACTGTCTTTTTTGAAACCTTTGGGGGTCAACGGTCAATAAGGTAAGTCACAGGGGAGGTAACTGTCTTTTACCCTAACAAAAAATAAAGACCACCACCACTTGATCCATCCTGGTGGACGAAAAACGAGTTAACATCTCTTTGAAACTCCAAAATTAATGGATCCAGAAGCTCTGTAGTTTCCAGCCAATAGTAGGCATCTGACGGCTGAGAGTGTGACGTGCACCTGATATATTCTACCGTCAGATCCTCTCACTATTAGGCGGTAACACTACAGAGGATCCATACACAAAGTCTGAGGTTCAATGGTGGAATTAAGGGTGTCAAAAATGAGCCCGGCCCGGTAGCACGGACCGAGCCGGCCCGATATAACCTGAACTCAGCCCGAACCGAACCTTAATGGACAGGTTTTGGTCTCGGCTCGTAAAGCCCGACACCGTTTAGCCCAGACCGAAACCAAATCGGACCGACCCCGTTAAGAAGCCCGTACTAGCCCAAATCAATAATACCCAACCCGAACACCGGTAAGGTCCATTTGGGCCTAGTTTCTTAATTTTAATGGTTTTAAATTTTGATGGATTATATTACACTATTATAGTTCATTTCTTGATCCGAAAGATTATGTGAATCTATAGTTGAAAAGAGTATGTTAATTATTACAATTTACTGAATTACATACATATAGAAGGAATGATGCTAATTTTATAGATAGAAATAATAAAATAGGTTATATATCTTACATATAAAATAGGCCCGATAAGCTTGATAAGCTAGGTCCGGACCGAACCAACCCGAAATCACCTCAATAAGCCCAGCCCGATAACAAATCAACACCGGACCAGCCCGTTAGTTATTGTGTCCAGCGCAGCCCAACCCAGCCCGAACTCTTAATGGACATGTTTTGGGCTGGGTTTATGAAACCTAATACTGGTTCAGCCCGGATCGAAACCAGCCCAAACCAGCCCATTGACACCCTTAGGTGGAATCCAGTAGAAGAAAAAAAAAATGAAAACAAAACAAGAAATCAGGTGAATCAAAACAGTTGCACAAATCAATTGGAAACAATATCCTGCTTGGCCTTGCCTATTCAAATGGTTCATGGCCTAGAAGTGTCAAAATTAAGCCCGAAATGAACCAATCCGATTCGACCTGGAGCAAACTGAAATCGAATGTTATTGAGCCATAATTAGGCTGTCTTTAGAGACCTGTGAAATTCGAAACCATATCGAACTGATTGCTTAGTCCAAATCAAAATGACCCAATAGGCCCAAACCTAAATTAAAACCAATTTAACCCAATAATGGACTGATAACAGCCCATTAAACTAACCTTTTGCTAAATATACATGTAGGGAATCGAAACTAGCTCGATCATGACCCAATAGAACTCATTAATAAACCAACTTTTTACTAAATATACATATAGAAAACTGAAACTGAACCGACACTAGACAGCTAACAGCCCATTAAGTTAGCCATAAAAACTGAAAACTGAAACACATCGAACCGAAATTAGACTGAAAATTAAACAGTAATTGGGATTGAGTTTATAGGACTGAAACCCAAACGACCTAAACCGAAACCGAATAGAACTAACCCATTGACACCCCTCGTTCGCCCATTCAATTGTTCAAGTTTCTTTAAGTACCTCTTTTACCCTTAACCTCTTCTTTTTAATTATATCCCAAATAAGGATGAATCTCATATTGGATGGCCATATATAAAAATATATATTTAGGATCTACTGAATATTCAAATAGAATTACATAATAGAATGTCATAATTATATATAAATATTCATCAAGACAATAAACAAAGGCAAAGGGTAATAAAGTAACTTCAGATGGATGAACAAATGCATTTTAAACCTAGTTATATGACAAATAAATTTACGCAAAAACACTAAAATTTCTGAGCTTTTTGATAGAACAATAACTCTTTGCTCCATAAAGAACAAAAAATAAGGATAGTGTAGTCATTTCATATCGTATGAACACCTACATTTAAAACTTAATAGCGATAAAACTTACTCATGATGAGATAGACAAATTACATGAAATTTTAGCAAGCATTTTTATATTAAACATTATAAATGTTGTAAAAAAAAAAAAAAGAGTAAGGATCACATATTATTTTCATATTTTATATTCAAAATGAAAGAATTTACTGATAGAGAAGGTAGAATATATTAATAATTAGGGTAAATTACTCATACCACCTCTGAGTTATGTGTTTATTACATAGAGATCTTAAAGTTGATAGCAATTACTCATACTAAGGGTGTCAAATCTAGGCCTAGCCCGGTAGCATGGAACTAGTCGACCTGATATAACCCGAACCCAGTCTGAACCGAACCCTTAATGGACAAGTTTCGGTCTTGGCTTGTAAATCTCGACATCGTTTCAACCCAAACAGACACCGGACCGGCCTGGCCAGTTAAGAAGCCCGAACTAATTCAAACCAATAATACCAAGCCAAACACCGGTAAAATCCATTAAGAAGTCTGAGCTAACTCAAACCAATTCTTTTTTATGCTCAAATAATAAACAACTAACCAAGGATCTAACGATTCTAACTGTATAAATGCAAATATGCAATCCATTATCCATGCTTAGATGCCCCTAAGATCAATCAAAGCTCAACCGCTTACAATTGTATAAAATATGAACAAAAAGCTCTACAAAAAAATTATTTTTGTGCAAAAATAATTACATGTAAAGGCAGCCTGATAAGCCTGATAAACCCAATCCGGACTAAGCCAGATAAAAATCAGCCCAATAAGCCCAGCCCAATAACAACCCAACACCGGACCAGCCTGTTAATTATTGTGTCGAGCGCAACCCACCCGAACCCGAACCCTTAGTGGACATGTTTTGGACTGGGCTTGTAAGGCCCGACACAGTTTCAGTCGAGACCGAAACCAGACCGACCCAGTCCATTGACACCCTTAACTCATACTATCCCTAAATCTCAAACCTTGTTACACAAAGACCCATAAATGTTGATGTCATCATGGTTAAACTTTTTAAATATTTAAAATATCCTTATGAGTATGGTAAAAAAAAAACTAAAATAGGGTTTTTACCTTTATCCATTTATTTTTGTTACTCTAAAGCCTAAACCACGAATCATAAAACCCATTTTTCTACTTTGATGCCCTAAATCCCTGACTGTAGAGACGGTGGAGTGCACTATTCCGCCACATGAACGCATCACCTGAGCTTTCTCTCGACCCTTTCGTCTTCCCACTTGCACTTAAGTCCTGCGCAGCCTTCATCCACCTTTATCTTGGAACAACCATCCATATCCACTTAACTAAGATCTATCTCCTCTCAAACTTTTTCGACGGCTGCAGACTCATTGATATGTATGGTAAATGCATCTCCATATCAGTGTTCGAGGAAAGTCCTCAAAGAAATGTTATAATGTGGAATGCGATGATTTCTTTATACTCTCACTCCAAAGAGAAGCACCGCAATCCGATGGAAAAGAGGAGCAGAGGACCAAAAGTCCGACAGTAACCGACGAACAATCTAAAATGTGCAATTGATTATCCTTAAAGTTTTTTAGCGGTATTTATGTAATTACATGTATCTCTTTTTTCAAAAGGGCAAAAATGACTTTTGATCTTTTTGTTGGTAAATATAATAAGGGTATAACAGTCCACATAAGTTAAGGGGGTAGTATGAATAATTGTTGTGAACTTTAAGGTCTCTATGTTATAAACATATAACTTAGGGATAGTATGAGTAATTTACCCTAATAATTAAATAAAGTGCGACTTCTTATTACCAAAAGGGAGATAAGAAACACAAATCTAATTAACCAAAAAAAAAAAAAACCATAACCTTTTTCTGATTGGTTTGCGTTTTATTTCTAAAGTTATTTAAAGTAAAAGTACAAAACGATTTCAAATTCAATTTGAGAATTGATTACCAATAGTTGTCATTATCTTACATATTTTTTTGGAGTACAAATGTGAAATTATATACATAAAAGCATTATATAATCACGAAATTCTTCATTCATCAATAAGATAATTAGTAGATAATGAAAAAAAAAAAAAAAAAAAAGAAGAGCAGTATCATTGTTAATTTAATGGTTAAAACCAAAACCAAAAACAACATAATTTGATTCTAAAAGTAATATAATAATGTAACCATATAAGGATCAGACAACTGCATGTAAAGAAAGCAATGTGAGGGATGGAAGGCACCATGTATTACCCTTAATGGGGTTTCAACAATGCCTCCTGATTTGTGGATTTATCTATTATCTTAACATGTGTTTCTTATGGAGGATGGAAGAAATAATTTGTGTAGCAAAAACCTCTATGCATGTTTCATGTACTAAAAGTCGGTTTAAACTTATTATTTTGTTAAAGAGCGTTTAGTTTAACTTTGAAGATCACACATCAGGGACATTTTAAATTACTCTGTTGAATTTGATTGATCATTGGAAATCTTAAAAGCCTGGCTTAGATATTAATTACTAGGATTAAAGAGTTGATGTTGATCTATCTATCTGCTTGATGTTTTTTGGAAGGGCATTGCCATGGTTGAAGTAATCGGTATCGGATCGATTAGATCGGTTAATTTGTATTGATTTTGGACCTGACCAATCTCTAATTTGATCCTGATTTAATATTATTATACACGATATCGGTCATAAGTGTGTCAATTCTGAATCAGAACCGATAAACCGAATTGAATTTGGTCGGTAAAAAACCAAATTGAACCGAATCATAAATAATCGGTTTGCTTTGGATCGGTTTTGGTTTTAAATGTAATGTTTTCTTCAGCCATTGTGTGGGTTTAGAATTAGTGGATGACCGTTGATTGGTAGGTTTGGTTGGATGGAATCCAATGAGAATGATCTCCATAATGGATACATGGTTTCAAATTAGCCACCTTATTGTGTATAGCATCTTGTGGGCTTATTAATAATTTGGTCTTATTATGGGAAATACCAAATTACTTTTATTTCAGGTTGGTCCCAGTTCCCACTCATAAATAGAAGGCTATGCCCATTAATAGTCATCATCTGAGATTTACAGAGAAGGGAACAAACAAGACCGACAAAGAACAGTGAGGAGTATCTCCATCAGTTGATATGGATCTAGCTAGGTATCTTTTCTTTATGCTGTTCATGTATTCGATATGGTAGACTCATGTCTAGTTTTCTTACATTAAAGTCTAACAATGGGGGGGAATGTTGTGTTGTTAATCCAATACCAACAAGAAAGGGCTATGGAAGGAAACCAATTATGAACCGAATAAGGCAAACCGATTACTAAACGATTTCAGTTTAGAAAATTGAAACCCATTAGTAATCGGTTCGATTTTAGTTTATGTTTATTACATCTCTAGTGGAACCGAAATTGAATCGATAAACCAAAACTGAACCAATTGACACCTTTAACTAGTCATATGTCAACTTCCCTTAGATCCATATATCGATCTAATCCAAATCAAATTGATATTGAACATGACCAATATTATGTCCAACACTTGGATTTAAAACCTTAACATTATTCACTCACATCGCGATATCCAATACATGGATTCGAAACGTTGGCATTGTTCACCCTCTCCGTTTGTTATATCTTGAGTTATATTTTATGGAGTTTCTTTAAAATCTTCCCACCCTTTGAGAGCAAAAAAAAAAAAAAAAAAAAAATTAACTTTTAGGATTATAATTTAGTAAGATGTCGGGTCTTGGCCTGGTAGTTTAGGGTAAGCCTTAATGGCCACTTGTCTTGTGATCAAATAGTTGAAAACCCATAATTGAATTAGTTGAGTCCTAATAATTTAGGGCAGCCCTTCATCTCCAATTGTATTGTGATCAAATAGTTGAAAACCCATATTGAATTAGTTGAGTTCTAATAGGTTAGGGCAGGCCCTGGCCACTTGTCTTGTGATCAAATAGTTTTTGAAATGGTCCTAGTCCAGATATCATCTAGCTAAAATATCAGTCTATTCTAATGATCCTACCTGTTTATATACTGTATTTTTATTGGATGAGTTAACCTTTATCAATTGCCATGTGGCAGAAAATGGGGAATATAAACTGGGTCCATATTATAGTGGATATTTTATCCTCCTTACCTGTCAAGCTCCAGCACGATACACTTTTTTTTTTTTTTTTTTAGGTCAAAGCAAGGGAGAGAAATGTCGTGCTTGCAACCGACGGCATTCAGATCGCTTTTGTTAGTGTAGGGATCAAACCTGCACCCCAGTTGCATGATATCATGGCTTAAGCATTTCAGTTCATGGCACAAAACACGAATTGTGACAACCTACTACCAGGTGATTCCACGAGTCACCCAAACAGGGGACTGTTGGTATCTCAATTCAAGTTTATTATATACAAGTAAGGGTCAATAGACTGAATACATGTCCTAATTAACGTCTATACAAAATAATAAAAATACCACAAAAAATATGTTAGACGATTTTTTAACTATTAAATATGATTCACTTGAGTTGTTCAGCACTATGAAATATTGATAGGAAGAGACAGAATAAAAAATTTTTAATATAAAATTTATATTACTATCAAACTTCATGCAGATCAGGGATTTCAATCAATGGTTTAAAAAAGAATAGAAGTTACGTGATGTATCACAACCACAGTACCTCCTAAAGAATATCACGCTACAATCTTGAGTAATTGAAAGAGAAGACCTTCACCATCCTAGGATTCAAAACCCCTAGATTCATAAACAAGAGAGAAAGCACAAAAATGGAGGAAGGAAGAGAAAATCAGATAATTGAGAATTATTTGAGAATTGGAAACAAATGACCTTTTGTCTTATTTTTAAAAATTATTTAAAGTAAAAATAAGAAATGGTTTCAAATTCAATTTGAGAATTGGAAACTGATTTATCATTATGTCATTGTTTTACATATATTTTCGAATACAAATGTAAAATGGCAAGATTTACGCTCATTGAAAAATGTGTATTATACTAAGAAATCAAAAAAAATTAAATTATAATTTTCATCAACCTTATTTTTAACTAGTTTTTTCCTTACATAAAAGCATTATACAATCATGAAATCTTCTTTTCATAATTGGTAGATAATTAAAAAAAAAAAAAAAAAAAACATACATAATTATTTCATGGTTAAGACCAAAACCAAAAGAAACATAATTTGGTTGCCGAAATAGTAGAATAATGTAATAACCATATAAGGATCAGCACGCTGCATGAAAAGAAAGCAATATGAGGGATGGAAGGCACCATGTATTACCCTTGATGGGGTTTCCACAATGCCTTCTGATTTGTGGATTTGTCTATTATCTTAACATGTGTTTTTTATGGAGGATGGAAGAAATAATTTGTGTAGCAAGGCCTCTATGCGTATTTCATGTACTAAATCAGTTTGAACTTATTATTTTGAGTGGAGAGTGTTTAGTTTAGCTTTCAAGATCACACATCAGGGACATTTCAAATGACTTGAATTTGATTGATCCTTGGAAATCTGAAAAGCCTGGCTTAAATCTTAATTAGCAGGATTGAAGAGTTGATCTATCTCCTTGTTGCTCTTTGGAAGGGATTTGGATCGTCTCCAGCTCGCTTAAGAACTGGATGCTATTGAGCTGCCGCTTAATTGATGACAACTGGACGGTATTAAAATCAATGGTGGATGTTATATAAGATGCAATTAGGTTAGATGAGACAAATGTATCTAATCAAAGGACGTTTTTGAAATCTGTTTATCGAAGGGAGACCTGAACGAAATCCCACGAACCACATTTTCTTCTTCTGCAGCTCCAAACGTAACAAATATGATTCTCGAATTTTTCTTCATTGGATTCCCTTTGCAACTTGTTCTTGTTCTCAAACCTTGAATCTGCTACTTCGTCTTAAACCTTGAATCTTCGTCTTCTTCTTCTTCTTCTTCTTCTTCTTCTTCTTCTTCAGATTCCCTTCTGTAACTTTCTTCTTAAACCTTGAATTTCTGCAACTACTTCTCAAACCTTGAATCTTCTTCTTCTTTTTCTATTCTTCTTCTTCTTCTTCTTCTCAAAAAAAAAACTGGTCTTCTTCTTCTTCTTCTCAAACTGGTCTTCAAACCAGCAAATCTGCTCGCGAATACTTTAACCATATTTCCATATAAGCGGTCGTTACAGTTCCCTTTCCCGTTCCCCCCCGGGCGAATTTATGTCCATCAAAAGATGGTAAGAATGGCTGCACGATAACTAAGAGAAACATGGAACATTCTTCAAATTGATGGATATATCAAAACATCAGTTTGATAGTCGAAGTAGAGGCTACATTGGAATAACTTTTTGATTATTTAATTGATTCGATGTGCTTCTTCCTGACCTCCAGAATATGTGAAATAACACTCATACTATTGGGCCTATGGTAATCTCATTAATGATGATGGTCTCATTAAATAGAATCACAGCTTGTTTCTATGTTAAAAATTTTGATTTTGGGATTCCAGGAAGGCACAGCTTGTGGTGTAATTCTTTTGGGTAGTGTTCTCGGTGCTGGTGACGATGGTGAATTTTGACGGAATGATCTCTTCTAATGGATATTTTGAAAGATGAGAAGCACTTAATTTTTGGGCAAAAATAAAATGCAACAAGAAACGAGGGCAGTAATACTAAAATGGGTAAAAAAGAGTTAAGGCCTCTCCTTCAGAATACGATTTGTGAGCCAGTGATTAAAATTTTGATTTTGTTTTAAGTGGGAAGAAAAAATAACTAAGTTATGAATATTCCTATGAACATTGATTGTATTCTGTAAATTTTATCCGGTTAGTTATATTTCTTTGATAGATTACATTGGTATGTTTGCCTCTAAGCATGCCATCTTTGTGCCACACACAGCTGGAAAGTACTCAGTCAAAAGGTTCAGGAAGGCACGGTGCCCCATTGTGGAGAGAAGAAGAAGAAGAATGACCAGTTTTTTTTAGAAGAAGGAGAAGAAGATTCAAGGCTTGAGAAGAAGAGGAAGAAGTTGCGGAAAGGGATTCGAAGAAGAAGAAGAATGGAAAAAGAAGAAAAAAATTCAAGGTTTAAGAAGAAGTTGCAGAAGGGAATTTGAAGAAGAAGAAGAGTCAAGGTTTAAGAAGAAGTTGCACAAGTGAATCTGACGAAGAAGAAGATTCAAGATTGAAGAAGAAGAAGTTGAAAAAGGAAATCCAAAGAAGAAGAGGAACAATGGAAAAAAAAATATTCAAGGTTTAAGAACAAGAAGAAGTTGCAGATGGGAATCGGAAGAAGAAAAGTTTGAGAATCCGATTTGTGACGTCTTTTGAGCTGCTGAAGTAGAAAATGTTGTTCGCGGGATTTCGTTCAAGTCTCTCTTTGAGAAACAGATTTCAAAAAAAGTCATTTGATTAGGTACATGTTGTCTCATCTAACCTAATTGCATCTTATATAACAACAACCATTGATTTTAAGGAAAATATCTACCACACCCGGCAGTTATCTAACCAACCACCCCCACGTTGCAATAATATCCTAAGACCCCCTACTTTTAAAAATTGTATCCACGACCCCCTCCTTTAAGATATGTCCCCAATCGATGACATGTACCATTTTAATTTAATAAATGACGCTCCTTCTCTTTTATTTTATAAAACTTAAACTTTCTTTTTCTTCTTCTTCTCGTGATTATCATGAGTTGGATATGGCGAACCCGACCGCGGCCGGAGAAGCGATATCAAAGAGATTTCTCGGGCTCGTAGTCGGATTCGGCCATATCCAACTCATGAGAATCTCGCGAAGAAGAAGAAAAAGAAAAGGTTTTAAGTTCTATAAAATTAAAGAGAATGGTAGTTTTGTCATTTATTAAATTAAATGGTGACTGCATCGTTGAATGCTTCTTAAGGAGGGGGTCCGATGGATACCTTTTCAAAAGTAGGGGGTCTTAGGGATATTATTGTAAACAATGACGGGTGGGTGAGATTACGATAACCTACAGGGGTGTGGTAGATATTTTCCCTGATTTTAATACCATCCAGCTGTTGCCCATCGAGTGGCAGCTGGATGGCATCCAGTTCTTAGGGGAGCGGGAGACGATCCAAATCCCTTTGGAAGGGCAAGGGCATTGCCATAGTTCAAGTAAACAATATGGGAATGGTTGGATCGGTCAATCTTTATCAGTTTTAGACCTGATTGATTTCCGATCTGATCTTGTTTTAATATTAATATCATATACGATATTGGTCATAAGGGTGTCAATTCTGAACTAGTAGAATTGAAACTGAATTGAAATTGGTTGGTAAAAAATCAAATCGAACCGAATCATTGTTATTCGATTTGGTTTCGATTTTGAATGTAACATTTTCAACATTAATGGACAAGCATCAATCATTGTGTCGGTTTAGGATTAGTGGATGAGTGTTGATTGATAGGTCGGGTTGGATGGAATCCTATGGGAATGATCTCCATAATGGATACATAGTTTCGAATTAACCACCTTATTGTATAATAAACCATCTTCCAGGTCTATTGATAATTTGTCTTTATTACGAGAAAACCAAAATTACTTTTATTTCATGGTTGGTCCCAGTTCCCACTCATAAATTGAAGACTATCCCCATTAGGAATCTCCATATGAGATATACGAAGAAGGGAACAGATAAGACCAACAAAGACCATTGAAGAGCATATGTTTTCATGTATCCAATATGGTAGACTCATGTCTAGTTCTCTTACATTAAAGTCCAATAATCCGGGGTGGAATTGTTGTTATACAATACCAACGAGAAAAGGCTATGGAGGAAAATCAATTATGAACTGCATAAGTCAAACCAATTGCTATCGATTCTGGTTTGGAAAATTAAAACCGATTAATAATTGGTTTGATTTTAGTTTATGTTTATAACATTTTGAGTCGAACCGAAACCAAACCCGATAAACCAAAACTAAACCAAATGATACCTTTAATCTATCACGTATCAACTTCCTATTAGATTTGTACACCGATCTAATCTGAATCGGATCAATTTTGAATATGATTGTGTCCAATACCTGGATTTAAAACCTTGGCATGGTTCACACTCACCGTTTGTTATACCTTGAGTTCAATTTTATGGTGTTCCTTTTAAATCTTTCCACGCCTTGAAAGCAAAAATAAATAAATAAATAAGAATAAAAAAAAAGGGCATTAGTTTTTAGGCCAATAATTTAGTATGACGTTGGGGCTTGAGGCCTAGTAATTTAGGGCAAGCCCTAATGGCCACTTGTCTGGTGATTAAATAGTTGAAAACCCATAATTGAATTAGTTGAGTCCTAATATTTTAGGGCAGGCTTTCATGGCCAATTGTATTTTGATCAAATAGTTGAAAACCCATAATTGAATTAGTTGAGTCCTAATAGTTTAGGGCAGGCCTTCACGGCCACTTGTTTTGTGATCAAATAGTTGAAAACCTTTAATTGAATTAGTTGAGTCCTAATAGTTTAGGACAGGCCTTCATGGCCACCTGCATTGTGCTCAAATAGTTGAAAACCCATAATTGAAATGGTCCTAGTCCAGACATCCATCTATCCAAACATCAGTCCATTCTAATGATCCTACCTGTCTATATATTGTATTATTATTGGATGAATTAACCTTTATCAATTGCCATGTGGAAGAAAATGGGGAATATAAATTGGGTCCACATTATAATGGATAATTTATCCTCCTTACCTGTCAAGCTCCGGCGCCATACAATTTATTTATTTATATTTTCTTTTTTTGTCCAAGTAAGGGAAGAGAAATGTCGTGCTTGCAACGTCATTCACATTGCCTTCGGTAGCGTAGGGATCAAACCTGCACCCCAGCTGCATGATTTCATGGCTTAAAGCGTTTTAGTTCATGACACAAAACACGAATTGAGACAACCTGTTGCCAGGTGATTCCACGAATCACCCAAACAGGGAACTGTTGGTAGCACAATACGAGTTTATTATTTACATGGGTCAACAGACTGAATACATGTCTTAACGTCTGTACAAAATAATAAAAATGCCACAAAAAATATGCTGACGATTTTTTTTTACTATTAAATATGATTCACTTGGGTTACCTTTATGGGACAGAATAAA
This sequence comes from Protea cynaroides, assembly GCA_028583415.1. NCBI lineage: Eukaryota > Viridiplantae > Streptophyta > Magnoliopsida > Proteales > Proteaceae > Protea > Protea cynaroides. The sequence goes on along the minus strand of CM053276.1, from coordinate 92,909,524 downwards.
AAATTTTAGGACTAATTACTCGTACCATCTTGGATTTTAATTCAAATACATTTATCATTTTAAAATTGACAACAACTACATATATTATTTTTAAATCTCAAACCTTATTACACATAGACCCATAAATGCTGATGTTAACGCGAACAAACTTTTTAAATATCTAAAGGGAAAATATCTACCACACCCCCCTGTAGGTTATCATAATCTCACCCACCCACCATCGTTTGCAATAATATCTCTAAGACCCTTTACTTTTGAAAAGTTGTATCCATCAGACCCCTCCTTTAAGATATGTCCCACAATCGATGACATGTCACCATTTTAATTTAATAAATGACAGAACTATCCTTCTCTTTTAATTTCATAGAACTTAAAACTTTTTTCTTTTTTTCTTCTTCTTCGTCGATAGATTCTCATGAGTTGGATATGGCCAGAACCCGACTGCGAGCCGGAGAAACTGTTTTGATATCCGGCTCTCGGCTCGCGGTCGGGTTCCGCCATATCCAACTCATGAGAATCTGTCGACGAAGAAGAAGAAAAAAAGAAAAAGGTTTTAAATTCTATAAAATTAAAAGAGAATGGTAGTTATGTCATTTATTAAATTAAAATGGTGACATATCATCGATTGAGGGACATATCTTAAATGAGGGGGTCTGATGGATACAACTTTTCAAAAATAGGGGGTCTTAGGGATATTATTACAAACGATGGCGGGTGGGTGAGATTACAATAACCTATAGAAAGTGTGGTAGATATTTTTCCCATATCTAAAATACCCTCGTGGTATCGTAAAACCGAGTTTTTTTGGCTTAAATCCCTTTACCCTTTATGTTTCTTATCTTCTTTCTCTGGCAATGGTGATGGTCAAAAAATACAGGTACTAACATGAAGGTGGATATCGAGCTGTGGGAGAAGAGACGACTAGATAGTTCAAGAGCGATTGCTCTCTGGCCTCTGCTATCTTTAATCTTAAGCAAAAGACGGCCTTGTAGTTTCTTTTTTTCCTTGGAAATCAAACGAAGGAGGGTTGAGCATCGTTTGCAGGAACTGAATAGAAAATCCCTAAGGTTTTTCGGGATTTTTTTTTCTGTTACAAATAGAAAATCCTAAGTATAAAATCCCATAAATATATGCAGACATAGAAATAGTAATATGTTTCATCTCAACAAGAATTGAATGCACCGGCGGTAGATTACTCCTGGAAGCTGAAGCTGCAGCATTTCGATGTGAGCTCAAGCAACATTTAAGTGAAGGCGTCAGGATGTGAAAATCCAAATCTAACAGTACGCTGCTTGTTGATAGTGTGGATTTGAAGGCCAATCAGCCCTGGGAAGCTTTCTCATTGTGGATATCTTCTGTAGTTTAGGAAATTTTTACTCCCGTATTTTCTGAGAAGTGGTAGCTATTAGATTCGTGGGTGCCGCCGATGCAGCTCCTCTTTCTCTCTCTCCTCACCCCCTCCCCCTGCTTCGCCCTCTCTCCCAGCTTCTCTCTGTGGCCCCAGACCCCCTCCCCCTCACTTTTGCCATCATAAAATTTGCAGACTTCACATAAAAGCCCTAAGGTTCCTTTGTATTGGTCCTGTTGGCGGGAAAGACTCATCAATGAACTCGTACGGATGCAATGACACTGCAATTAGCACCGGAGAAGTCCGGCAGTCAGAAATTTAAAGAACACAATGACACTGCTGCCGTATATAACCTCAGCTTCCCCATATCCGTAGAAAACTGAGGTAGAGACATCTCGGGAGCAGCTTTGCCGACCTCACTGCCCAAGCCCCCTCTCTCTCTTCCATTCATAGTTGCATTAAATGGGATAGGGGTAATTTTAGTTTTTCATTTGGAAACTGATGCGCATTTGACGGTGAAAAAACAAATCAATACAGGAGGGAAAGAAGAGGGCCCATGTGAGTGGTGGAGTAGAATGTTTGGCGGAGGACGGTTGCAGAGATGCCGGAGAAAAGAGCGGCAACGCCTTCAGTATGGACACCATTGTGGATCCGCGGATCCGCATTGTCTCCTCCCAGTGGTTTGGGAGGACAGTGGCAATCTATCCCGGATGGTTGCCACGTGGCTCTCGATGAATCCGAGACTCATATCCGAGCCGATACCCAGCCGATAAGTCAAGCCAACAGAGGGTGTTGGCTCGGACGTGGGTCTCGGATTCACCGAGAGCCACGTGGCAACCATCCGAGATAGGTTGCCACTGTCCTCCCAGAACCACTGGGAGGAGACGATGTAAATCCCAATATTGTTTGATTGGTTTTTATTCATAGGTTTTAAGGATCATTTTGTAATTATTTTTTTTTCTAAGGTTAAAAATGATTTTCTTCCTTTTGTTGGTAAATGCGATAAGATAATATTGGTTCAAACAAATCAAAGGGATAGTATGTGCAGTTGTTATCAACTTTAGGGTATTTTTGTATTATAGTCAAAGGTCAAGAATGGTATGAATAATTTACTAAAAATTTGAATATAAAATTTATTACCATCAAACTTCATGCAGATCTAGGGATTTCAATCAATGGATTAAAAAAGAGCAGAAGTTACCTGATATACCACAACCACAGTATCTCGTAGAGAATACCACGCAACAATCTTTTGCAATTGAAAGAGAAGACCTTTACAATCCTAGGGTTCAAAACCCCTAGATTCATAAACAAGAGAGACCAAAAATGAAGGGAGGAAGAGATACTCTTAGACCGTGGAGAATTATTTTTCTCTCCCAGCTCCCTTCCTTTATTTATTGATTTCTGACTACGTGTTGCCTCAGGCTCTCTAACCTGCTAAACTGATAAGTGGTCGCATTGGGTAATCCACCTAATTATCCGTAATAAATTATAATTTAGTTCTTAATTATAATATTTAAATCTAAAGACATAATTAAGTGAATATAACTCTTATGCTTTAAGTTAGTGAGTTTTGAACAATCAAGTCCTTAGTTGTCTAAAAATTTTACACAAATCCATCTATTTGTTTCTATAATTATAATTTACTATTCACATCTTACTTGGGTGCATAAGTGCTAATTATGTTTTTTTTTTTTTGCTAGAGATCCTTTGTATTAAAAAAGAAAGAAAAGTACAAACCAACCTTAAACCACCATGAATCCATCTTCAGCATTGCCATCAACAGATTCAAGGAAGGGCAAAAGCTCAACAAAATCTAAATCTAGGCCGTTGAGAAGCATCCCAGATGACCTCTCTATTAACAAAATTTGGACAGTTATACCAAACAATAGAACGTCTATCATGGGCTGCTTGCTTAGCCGACTTGTTAGTCACAATGTTGTCTCCCGAAAACAATGAGAGTAACGAATTTTTCTACCAACAAGATCTTGTTGCAACACTTACCATACTTGTTTAGCATACCACGGGATATTGTTTGCTAGCAAACTTGTGATCACTGCAGAGTCACTCTCCAACTAGATGTCTCGAAATCCCAAGGATAATTTTTCCCGAATACCATGTAGAGTACCATATAATTCAGCCTTGTAGTTTGTATCAATTCCCATGTATTCAGCAAAGGCCATCAATACTACGCCCTTGTGATTCCAGATTATACCTCCAAATGAAGCATATCTCGGATTACCCAAACTGCATCCATCGACATTGATCTTGCACCAACCCAACAAAGGAGGCTGCCAAAACAACTCCAAAATAGTTGTTGCTATAAAAAGGCCCTTTTCAGATTCAAGTAGCGAGTTATATTCATATCGTGAAAAGATTGAATAGTACATGACTTCAAATCCGCCAAATCCCTGCACTTCTTGGCAATTTCCCCCAACAGTTTGGGATTGTATATTTTGGCATTGTTTAAACAATAGTTGTTTCTAGTGATCCAAATCACCTTAGGACCATGTAGATTAACCCTTTCCAGATATGTTTTAGAGGCATGATTCTAGATTTTTGTTGCCACCATTGTTGCAAATCTTCAGTTGACGCACAATCCACCCATACCGTTCCAAACCATTGACAAACAACTGTCCACGCCATTTTTGCAACCTGGATTTTTGTCGCACAATCCACCCATACCGTTCCAAACCATTGACAAACAACTGTCCACGCCATTTTTGCAACCTGGCATTCCACAAACATATGTTGCATTGTTTCTTCTGCTTCATGACAAAGGAAACATCAAGAGGGAAGATGAATCCCTTTCTTTTTAATCACTCCATCCACAAGCAGTCTACCATGATTCCATCTCCAACTGAAAAAACTATCACGAGGATGTAATTTACATTTCCATAACTCAGTTGCCCATGACAGCTTCGGTTTTGGAATTCTAATGAGATTCCAAGCAAATCTTGTTGAGAACACCTCATTCAGCTCGCTACTATCGAGGATCTCATCATGCTGACCACTACAAAGGGGAATCATATAAGATTTTGCAATCAAATTCTGCAATCTTGATGAGGAAATAACCGGCCAGACCCAAGCACTGTTTTTAATAAATCGGGACAAAGTACATGTAGTACCTTTAATAACTGTAATATCAACCTCTAGCTCCTCTTTCAAAGTGAAATCAGCAAGCCATTTAACTGTCCAGACATTTATTTGTTCACCATTACCTATTAACCATCTACAGTGTTTAGATGACCAGTCCCACAACTTTCTTATACTGCACCACACAAGCGATTCTGCAACAGGTCTACGCATAAAACCATATTTGTTAAATAGTGACCTCTCATGAATTTGGAATATAAGGTATTTTCAGACCTTATTTTCCAAATCATCTTAGATAACACTGCATCATTAACATCTTTCAACCTGCGAATTCCTAGGCCTCCTTCCTCCTTTGGAGCACATATATGATCCCATTTCACTGTCACTGAACGTTTAGATAGTGGATCCCTAGTCCAAATGAAGTTTCTCATTCAGTCCTCTGCTATTTTCACCAAGGCTTTTGGTCATTTGCAGATGCCAAAGGAGTGTATCAAAGCACCACTTAAGACAGACTGAACTAGCTCCACCCTTCCTGCATATAAAAGCAGTCGACCGCACCATGCCGACAATTTTTATTTGAATCTGTCTAACAACGAAGCAAAATAATCATTTTTCCTTCTCCCTTTAAACAACTCAACTCCTAGGCATTTGGTAGGGAACAAACCTTCTGAAAATTTTAAGCAATTCAACAATCTCTGTCGACGAGCTCTAGTAACATCTTTTGAGAAATTTTTTTGCTTTTATTCAAATTGATACGTTGTCCGCCATAAATCTGATAAGAGTTTAATAAGTCCATAAACCATCTCGCAGATGTTATTTTAGCCTTCATGAAGATAAAAACATCATCTGCAAGCATTAAATGAGTAGGCATTACCACCCTTTTGCCTTTAAAAATTGGATTAACCAACCCATTCTGTGTCATTTTTGTCAAGCTTCTACAAAGCACTTTCTCAACAATAACAAAAAGAATAGGCGATAGAGGGTCTCCCTATCGCAATCCTCTTGTGGCTCTAAAATATCCCACCCGTCCACCATTAAACATAGGCTCATCTTGGCTGATTCCAACAATGATGTTACCCTCCCAATAAAAATATCCGTGAAGCCAAATTACGGAGGACAGCGAACAAAAAATTCCACTCCAACGAGTCATAGGCCTTCTGTATATCTAACTTCATTGCCATGCCACCTGTCTTAGTTTTCCTTTGAATCAGAGTGACCAATTCTGATGTCATTCCAATATTACTTTGGATCACCAAACCTTTCCCAAAACCTCCTTGTTCTTCAGAGATAATTTTCCCCACAAATCCAGCTCCCAGCCTAGTTGCTAGGATTTTTGGGATGATTTTATACACAAAATTACCAACACATATTGGCCTAAAGTTTGTTAATTTTATCGCTCCATTTGTCTTAGGAATGAGCGTGATGAAATTATTGTTTATCCCATTTGGTAATTTTTCAATCAAAAAGAAAGATCTGATTGCAGTGTACACCTGATTTTCAATTAGATCCCAACAAAGATAGAAAAATTTATCTGCATATTCCTTTGGACCAAGCTCGCTATCTTGATTTATTGCAAATACAGTACCCTTGATTTCCTCATCCATTGGAATAGCATCCAACATCCTATTATCATCCTACAATACGAGGTTGGGAATCACGTCCAAACAATTTGGGTGTCCTGTCGAGCCATTACTGAGATGAAAAGCTTCATAATACTGTATTATATAATCTTTAATCTCATCTTGAGATTCTAAAATCTGCCCATCCTCCTTCTGCATGATTCAAATAGTGTTTCGCTCATGTCTGACTATAGCATGAAAATATTTTAAATTGCGCCCCCCACTTTTAAGCCACTTCAATCTTGATTTTTCTTACAGAGCTTCCTCTAAGTTGCAAGCTTCTTCGTGCGATCTAGAAGCCTCCTCTTCCATTTTCTGAAGTTCATCCGAGAAACCAACTGTCTGAATTGTCTCCTATATGTCCTCTAAAGCCAGTCTAGTGCAAATCACCTCCTTATCCACATGCGGAAAATTTTCTTTGGACCATACTTTCAAGCGCTACTTCAAAGATTTCAGCTTTGCATTAAGGATAAAAAACAAAGAACCCACAATTTTATCTTTTCAAATGTCCTAAACTACGCTCTTGAAGCCTTGGTGCTCCATCCAAAAACGTTGTATCCTAAAAGGAACGTTTTTTGGCCGTGCGATTGTGACACAGCCCACTAGAATAGGTGCATGATCCGAATTAATCCTAGGTAGGACTCTTTGGAATGAATTAGGATACACATCATACCATCTATCATTTCCAAAACTTCGATCAAGAATAGCCTTCATGTGCCCCATTACCCTATTATTACTCCCAATAAATTTCAAGCCTGTAGATGGGGTTTCTGAGAGAGTAACCCTATTCACAAACACCTCAAATTCTGATACTGCAGCATGTGAGAATCTTCCCGGACCTGTTTTTTCATGTGCATACCTACAACAATTAAAGTCACTTGCAATGAGCCAAGGCTTCCCTGCTCCCCCCATAGACATCAACTCAGCCCAGAGGTCTCTCCGATTTATTCTGAAGTTACTTGCATGCACAAACGTCAACCGAACAGGGATAGAATCAGTCACTGCATCAATGGTTATTTGCTGGTCAGAACATAGAACCATCTTAGCTAGGTATCTGCATTCCTCTTCTCCACATGACCCATAAATTAGGATGTTTATTCTGCCTCTGATTATGCATAAATGAAACATCAAATCCCATTCTATCAAAAAGCCATGCTGGGAATTTATCAGGACCTACCATAGGCTCTACCACACAGAATACATCTGGTCTATGTTCAGATAGTAATCTATGCACATATCGTCTCGTTTTGGGGTTCGAGACGCCCCTTAAATTCCAGAATAATGCTTTCATTGAGAACCTCTCTTATGTAGGGTCCCATGTTTGGTTACCCGAGAGGTTTGGACTTCTGGCATCTTGTCATTATCCCTTGCAGGTCTCCTTGAACCTTTCTTCTTCCTCACCTCAGTGAAACCCCCACCCTGACTTGTAAGAGCTTCATCCACCATATGAAAATCATGGTGCACCATACTTGTCTGTCCACCCTTGATAAAGTGGCACGAGATGCAGAAGATGTGTCACTCCATCTCGCATTTTCATCATGGACAGTGCTTGCACCAAGTATAGGTGCCACATCCACCGATTCTGTCCCAGCAACACTAGTAGGTATGTCATTCATCTCCCCATTGGCTTGAGCAGCAACCAAGTTAAGATCTAGTTCACTCATCCTAGACCGAACATCACCATCCTTCTCAGGTTGAACCTCATCATCTGCCGCTGTTGATTCTTCTCCATCGGAAACATTAGCCCAGGCTCCTTGAACATGTGGCACTTGCTGGACCAGCGTATCCCCTTCTATAGGACCATTCCTCTCATCCTCCTGAACTGACTGATGCTTTGCCTCAGGACAGAACTCAGCCGAATGACCATACTTCCCACAACTACTGCACTTCAATGGTTGTTCATATTCCATGATTTGTTTGAAGAAGCCTTGGACTCCACCATGAACCCGCTCTACCATTAGCTCTTTAGGACGAGCTCTTGCTACCTCCATTTCAATGCACAACCTTGCGTACCAACTCACCACCTTATTCTTGGTATTGTTATCAGCGTACATTGGCTTACCCTCTCCTGAGGCCCAGACTGATTCAAATCTTCAACCGTGGGAGTTGAATTTTTTTGATTTCTTGATGGATCCCCTTGCGGCTGCATTCCGTCAGCTGCTTCTTTTCCCTTCTCTTTATGTTGACGACCTCTTTCTCCATCACCAACTTGATGGCTATATTCCTATACCATATCTTTTAACATCCATCCACTGCTATTATTTTCATCCCTCATATACCAAAGTTTAAAAGCCATCCAACTCCTTATTTTTTTTACCCTTCCATTTGGTCTCTTGAAAACAAGTTATGTTAATCTTTTTTCTCCTCATAACATCTATCAATTTTATATTCTTATCCATTAAATATTCTATGTTTTAAGATATTAGTCTAATCATACTCTTCTGGACTAACTTCTTTACCTGCACTCCTCCACGATGCTAGAGCCCTTGTATATATATCACTGCATTTAGGTGCCGATGCAGCGGCTCTTGCCTATTTTTCGCTACACTAGAGATCAGGTGTAATGCGTCGTTTACGGACAACGCTCTAGCAATACGCTAAATATAATTTGTTTGCGAATCCATATTGAGGGTTTGGTCAGTTTTTTTTTTTTTTGCCAACTGCCGAGTAGATACACCAACCCTCCTCGTTTATCTGGGCTTGGGACCGACGACATAACACTAACGGAGTTACACTTGTGTATAGAATAATCGATATTCCCAAAGACACAATGTAGTGACAATATGAATAAACTGCTCAATTTTATTCCTAACCACGAATGAAGTTTAAAATTAAAATCCAAGGACAACCAAACCAATTATTATCATGAAAAACATTTGTTATTAAATTATTTAATACAGTTTGATGTATGCATTAACAGCATGAAATTGATGGGGTACTTAATGAACTATGCTAAGCACGTCAAGAACTAGCAAACCTCAATATTTTCTCTGAACATAAAAATTTTAATAGAAATCATGAACAATAATATATCTATCAAATATATGAATGTCAAAATCATTGGATTAAATTAATTATTATTATCAGTATATAGGAGGACCTTTTCAATGCCATCTTTATTTTATTATTATCATAGCGAAAAACCTTTTCATTGATTTTGATGTAGGATCTAACCGTTTGAACATATGAAAAACATGGACCCATTCATTATAAGTAATTACCCACGTCCAGTCTACATTCCCATGCGTGCCATACATTACAATATACTAATTGAACCCAGTTATATATGCATGACGTGTCACGGACCCTAAGGTGCAATTGTTCAAGTCAGTTTAAGGGCGAACCTCTAAGCATCGCTTCGGAAACTAACACCTCAGCTAACCTTAATTGGGAAGTACTTAACCACTATTGTTAGCAGGTCAGTTTCAAGATGGGTAGTTGGGTTATACTGAAAGAGATGCGGCTCTTCCGGTATAAGTAGGGAAGGCAGTTCTACTGCTTTAAATTTTTTTGTTTTTTGGGAAGCCAGAGCCAAAACCCATTCTAATTTTAAGAATGTAAATGAATAGTGGAAAATCTGGATTCGATACATATCCATATCAATTTAGGGGTATCTAGATATAAATTCGGAAATTCCAGAATATAATCTATTCGATTCATATAAATATACAACAAATTAATAATAAAATAATTAAGTAGCTAATGATCATAAATGTTCTTGAAGATTCAACAGCTTTTCGGCTGGGAGAAAGGTACAAACTCTAGTCAAAGATGTAAATGGATAATTGAAAATCTGGATTCATTTCGTATCTGTATCTAAATACAGTCACATTCAGACTGTCTTGTGATCCATATACATTTCTATCTAATCGAATTGAATAGATTGAGTAACTATCAATCTCATTTCAGACCCTCAATCCACATGACACATGAATCTCTTACCAAAAAACGAAAAAAAAAATACACATGAACTAGAAAAGACCAAGATTTATGAAAACTGTGAAATCTTCATACAGGTGGGACTAAAGGGTGGGAAAGAGTCCAACTCATGACCTCTGCATATTTCGAACGCAAGATGTCTTGCCAATGGACTTAACTCCTTGGGGTTTAGTACCTTGATTTTTGTTAGCTGGCATATCAAATGGGTGATTATGCCAGGTTTGGGACCATGTGGTCCTTCATGTAAACATATTAAATTTTTCCTTTTTATTTGCGATTGTTCAAAATTAGAGATTACTCTTCTTTAACCATCTTACTTGATTTTCAATTTGAAATGTGGTGAATTCAAGGCAACTATAGGGAGTCAGATCAAGAGACTAATTAGTTTCTCCAGATCCAATTAAATTATCTCTATAGCCGCGTAACAACTGGATCTAATTAAAAATTACAAGCAACCCTCATTAATATATTCATTCTTTGTCAAAGTACCTACTCCATTGCTTATAATTTAAACTAAATACGTAACCATGGTTAGTGGCAAGTCAATTCCAATCTCTCCCGTGAAGTTTCCTTTTTCTTCTTTGTGCCTCCCAAGAAATAGAATCATCCCCTATTCCCACCTTTCTTGAACTGAACTGGTCAACAGAGAGAGAGAGAGAGAGAGAGAGAGAGAGGAAAGGGAGAGGGGATTTCCAAAGCATTAAATTTCTCATCTGGAATGAACGTGGAAGTCATCTTTGGCAACGACGGTGGTCCTTCATAGAAGGGTATCTAAACCTTTCTGGACATGATTTTATGCTGTTTCTTACTGTCAGTGGTTGATGGAAATGATAGGTCTCCTTCCTTACAGACTGCCTCCCCTCAACTTCCCTCTCTTTTGTTTCTCAGTCTCCTGTTCAACCATAAGTCCGTAACAACCCCGAAACAACTCAATTATACAATCTGTCTCTGGGTTGTTGATAACCCAAATATAGAAGAAGATGGATTCTAATTCAGTCAGTCACAGTTCTTAATATCTGCTCATATCCATTGGTTTGTCTTCATGGGCTGGTTCAAGTCTCTCATCCGTTACCTATCAAAAAAAAGAAGGTTTCTCATCGGTTTCAAGATCAAGCCAAAATCAAAGAAATTGGTAAGCAATGGAAAACAAAGACGAAGTTTCTCTGAAGCAAATTTAGCTTATGCCCCAGAACCAAAGGATTTGATTCCTGAGGAACAGTCCTATAACTCTGTGAGGAGATTCAGATGGACTGATATAGAGAAGCTCACCAAGAATTTCTCTAAAGTGATTGGTGAAGGAGGATACAGTACTGTCTACCTTGCCTACTTCCAGGATTCCTCCCTTGGAGCTATTAAGATCCACTTACAGAGTGAGCGTCTTCGCCAAGTCTTCAAGCAGGAACTTGAAATCCTCTCTCATGTCCAACACGACAACATTGTCAAGATTCTTGGGTTCTGCGATGATCGAGGTACTTACAATCTTACAATCTTACATCCAAGGTTCTTAATCTTGGTTAGTCTGATTTTGGATCTGACCAAAATCAAGATATCTACCGAAACCTGAGTTATTTTTATGGGATTAAATCCTATCATGCCCGCATCAGGGATGCGGGCATGAGGAAATCCAGAGACTGTAGTATTGGTATAGTGCATAGTGGAGTTCCTCATGTCAGCATGAGGGGCAGAGGATTTCTATCCAATTTTATGGGTTTAATTTGAAACCTAGGTTGAAACCTGTGTCGAAACTTAGGTGAAAACTTGCTCAGACAAGGTTGAAACTGAGATATATGTCTCAATAGAGACTGCATGTTTCAACCCAGATTAAGACTACGCATGATTACTTCAATTTGTACCTTCATATATAGCTTATATGGGACTAAGAAATTACTCTAAAAAATTCAATTTATGTTGCAGAACAAGGTGTTCTAGTGTTGGAATTTGTTCCGAATGGAAACTTGCATGAAAAGCTTCAGAATCAAGATCGAAAGAAGTTGATACTGCCTTGGAACAATCGGATGTTGATAGCGTACCAATTGGCACAAGCAATCGAATACCTTCATGTAAAGTGCAAACTCCCAGTAGTCCATGGTGACATTAAAGCATCAAATGTCCTCCTTGATGACAATCTCAATGGTAAGCTCTGTGATTTTGGGTATGCAAAGATGGGTTTTTCTTCAGTGGTTGTTCCTTCTTCAAGGAATTCAATAATGGGTTCTCCAGGTTACATCGATCCTCATTACCTGAGAACAGGGATTGCATCAAAGAAGAACGATGTTTATAGCTTTGGTGTGATTGTCTTGGAACTAATAACAGGAATTGAAGCTTTCTGTACAGAAAGGGAGAAGCTCTTGACAACAATTGCTAATCCAATACTGCAGGATCCAGAGAAGGTAGTAGAAATAGTGGATTCAAAATTGGAAGGTCATTTCAAAGATAGGGAAGCAATAGCCATGGCTTCTTTAGCAGCAAGTTGTCTTCGTCAACATGCTAGTCTTAGGCCTTCCATGACTGATATCTTGAATACCATGAGAGAACACATTCCATCAGTTTCCTTAAGTTGAAGCAGCAGGAAGATTCAAGGATGCTACTACACAGCATCACTTGAAACGGAATATTGTAAATATATGAATTGTTTCGTTTATTTCACGGTTATTACAGAGTAAAAAAAATCATTGCCAAATAAGAGCCAAAAAGAGGCCAAGAAAGGGTTTTTCTACTTGACACTGATCCAGTTGACACTGATCCAGTGTCAATGGCCAATGTCGTCACATCAACGAAACCCCACAAAACCCCTATCTTTTTGTCTCAAATATCAAAATGTCTTCATGTATTGTGTGGTTTATTTGATGAGTTAATGAATGTATGTGAAATAGAATCAGTGTCCATAGGGTCTTGACACTCACGGGTGTCGAATAGAAAGACACTTTATTTGAGATTCTAGTTTTTGGAGATAAGGATATGATAAATATTTATGTGTACCAATGTACGATATTAAAAGGAAGTTTAGACAACATCATGTACAAAGAATAATTTTCTTTGAGATTCATGTGTAAATTTTGAGATCTTGAGCTACCGCTTTTCTCGTTTCTTGAGGATCTTGCTAAACTTCACCGAAGAGTGTTTATTTGTACTTTAACTCCAAAGTGCTTTTCTGATCCTTCCATATTGTTTTGAATTTGACTAAGAAGTCCGTCGTTGACCATCGTTGTGCCAAAACATGCATCGCAATCTTAACTCTCGTGCCCCTTGAATAAGGTTCCGACAATATTTCCCTCCAGGGTGTACTCTCTTTTTTCTTTTTTTTTTGGGGGGAACAGGGCCTACAGCCAACCCCAAAGAGAGGGAAAGGGCCAACAAGACCTAAGGACTAAACTAACCGAACCAGGCACCACACCCCATTCACAGCAAGGAAAAACAAACCCAGCCCAACAAACCAAGAGGCAAAAACAACCCAGCCAGCTGGGACCTTCAAGATGTACTTCTTTGACATTCTAAAGGATATCAGTAGTGTATTTTGTAAAGGGATGTGTCAAATAATTCATCTTATCAAATAATTCATCTTACATTTTTTAATTTTATTTTAGTATAATAATGATAATTATTACCAAAAAAAAAAAGGTATAATAATGGTAATGACATTGTAAATCTCATTTTACAAATGATTTAAAAAACTTTTGATGGACTCCACTTCTTCTCCAAAGGAACCGGACATGATAAGTAAGAATCAAAATTAAAGAAAAAGGGAAGTGATTTATACAAAAAGAAAAGTGACTTAGACAAATCTTGTTTGTCGATAACTTTAGACCAATCAATTGAATATTGATTAATACAAAATTGATCGAATATTACTTGAAAATGACTCTTTTGTCTAGAAATGCCCACACCGCCTCAAAAGGGAAGGACCTTTCTTACCTCTTGGGGTAGGAAAATCATGATTGGGATAGCAAACCCAAATCTATGGAACTCAGGTGTGGGTCTTTTGTTGAAATGGAATGGCCTTCTTTTTTATTTATTCCTTTTTATTTGAATTTGTTAATCATTAAATATAGTATGCTCGGTCCGAATTAGCATATTTTTATGTTTTACTCCCCATAACTCTTCCTTAGCCAGGCTGGGGGCAGAATAGCAGAGCCAGTACAAGTACTAGTATTCGACTCATCGTTACCCTAGATGGTGAAGATGTTATAAACTGTGAATCCGTATTGGATTATTTACACACAGGGATGGAAAAAATTGCCAAAAACTAAACATTTATTACTAATACTTGTTTTGGGAGTAAAGAGACTTTTCCCTATCCCATAAAGCGGACAATACTATGCTAGTGCCTCTACTTATTTTGATCCTATTTATGGAATGAATCCATTTTACCCAGACTGATAAGAGATGAATGCAGTACAGCTCCACTACCTCGTCAAAGCCAGGGAATATTTGGATCATCTTGTTCGAGATGCACTTTTACCCTTCGGATAAGACAAAGGGTAACTAAAAAAAGGGGATGGTTTTTGTACACGGACTATGTATGTACACGATCAAGGTATTAAACTTTCATTTAATAGGAGATGGGTAATTTTATTATTACACTTCTTTATCCTACGGTTGAAAGTACGACCGTATATATACAAAACTTTTTTCCTTAAAAATATGTCATGTTCTAAATAAGCCTATAGAGGCGCCATTCAAACACACCCTTTATTAATAAATTTTGTCGTTTTAGGACTATGCACCATTGTGCAGGTTTTCTACTTTCTATCAACAGTGGTGTCGGTAGGTCCTTTTAGGCCGGCAAACGGTGATTTTCGTGCAACACTCTTGGGTTGGGACCATTGTTCTCATCATGCAACTTCAGAGTTGTACACGTGACGTGTCCTTGCAACTTCACCTACTTCTCACCTTTCAATGCCCACATGACTGTCCCTTGTAGCATTTTATTTAGGATCCGAATCGTCTCCTCCCTGTACTTTAGGGAGGAGGGAGACGCCCCCGTCGGATGGTTGACATGTGGCTCTCGGAAAAATCCGAGCCCCACGTCCGAGCCGACACCCAGCTGACAAGCCAAGCCGACAGGGGGTGTCGGCTAGGACGTGGGGCTAGGATTTTTCCGAGAGCCACATGTTGGCCATCCGACGGGGGCGTCTCCCTCCTCCCTAAAGTACAGGGAGGAGACGATTTGTTATTTATGCGTTTGTAACCTACCTGTGTCAGGTTTTCTGCCATCAGGCCCAGTGTACACCTGGAGGTTTCCTTTTTTGTTGTTCTTTTTGGCTTCCATGTTGCTAGCTCCTAATCGAAACTCGATGTTTGTTCCATCGTTTGTTGTCTTGTTTGTAGTCATGTCAGTATGGGTTTGTATTTCCTTTTTCCACAATTAAGTTTAGGGAAAATTATTCGGACCTCCCCTTGACAATTGGTTTACTACACAAAATTATCATGTGTCTTTTGGACATACAGTCCACTATTTCTTGCTAACAGTGTTGATTTAAATATTTGATGGATAAAAATACCCTTCAAAATTACAATACATAAAGGGACTGCAACTTATTCTCCGTTCTTACACCAACGCCATCGTCACTGTCAACATCGCCGTCCACGTCGATCACTGCATAGATTAGCAGGGGCCGCAGCATGCATCTTCATCCGCCTCACTAATAATATCATACCATCCCTACCAACCTTTTCTTCCTCTCTCGCAGTGGCAATGGAACTGTCTTGCAAATTACAGATGCCTCATTAATAATATTTTACCATCCCTACCAACCCTGTAATAAATTATCTGGAAGAGACTGGGTTCAGCATTCGAATAAATCTGTTGCTCTCACCATAGCTCTTTAAACTAAACCCAAGGCACCCTAGCATTACTATACGGCATGAATGTTATGGGCTTAGTCAAGAGAGCGGGTATGCAGGCTAGAGGAGTCAAGTTCGCCAATGATATTTTCCTGCGTCAAATACCTAAGCTCTCTTTTCTCTCTCTATTGCTTGTTCTTACCTATTTTGACAAGTAGAGAAGAAGAAGATAGAATAGTGGCTCGTTCAAGGGTACCAGACTCCAATAATTAAGAAATTGTTTAATAGATAATCCTTTTCATAATTACCTTAAGCCCGTTACATAGATCCATATAAAGACTTTCTACATGGGTTAACAAACTCCTACAAACACTCCCTAGATTCCCTAAATAAAATCCCTACAAATTAGGACCCAATCCCCAAAAACTACTTCCTTATGTTGCTTATCAACACACATTAACATTTGAATTTAAATGCTCCCTAAACCTACTCCCGTGTTTCCACTTCACCCTAAGGATAACAGTCCCTATCACCCACGATAACACTACCTTTATTAAAAACTTCCTAAATTTACGAACCTCCAGTGAGGTGTATACGTGATTGTTCCCCATGTATACACACATTCCTTTCCCCTAAAGTACACCCTTGTCCTAAGGTTAACTCAAAGGAATTTAATCTTTATCAGCCATTGTCCATCTCAAGTGTAGCAAGTTCGTCACCTTCATCGTCTGACCAATACCCTTTGATGAATTTAATTTTTTTTCTCCCTTGATTTTGAACCAAATCTCTTTGAGATTTAGGGATTCAAAGAACTTCTTATCACCCCTACCAAAACTTGCACACGATCTACCTTCCCATCTTCAATAATTGAGAAAAAAAAGGACCGAAGCAATCAGTAGGCATGGTGTACATTCTGGCATTGTCCCCATCTTAGGTCATGAATGTCTGAGAATTTACCCATAAAAATTCTCATCGGAGGTGGTCATACCCTCTATAATCACTTAGGTCAGCACATAATATGCACCACGGTAAATATATCTCCACAATTCATGGGCTTTGCTGATTAAGAGTTATAAAACTCATCCTTGAATCATCATGGTGAGTACTATCTTTCCATTTAACCAAAATAAACAATAAATAATAGTAATGGTCAAATATGGCAATGACTTCGTTTTTAGCCTTTGAACATAATTCTACAGATCTCATTTCACATAGGTTGGGTGTCCATCACCTTGACTCATGAATCATGAACCTTACAACTATTTATTTATATGTATCATAGAAAATCTTGATGGACTATGACTTTGTTAGCATCTCTGCTACATTTAGCTCTGATTTAACGAAGTCAATTACAATGGTATCATCTTCCACATATTGTCGCACTAAGTTATGACTCAAGCATATATGTCTTTTCTTACCATTACATACCCTGCTCTTAGCCATGGCTATCGTCGCCTAATTATAACAACGAAGATGGATAGGTAGCACAAGCTTTAGCCATAAGGAGATACCACTACTACCATTTCTAAACCACTCGACTTCTGATTTTTTTAAAGCCACAAACTGAGCTTCCATGGTGGAACATGTCCTACAGGACTGTTTAATCGATTTCTATGAAATTGCACCCCCACCCAAAGTGAACATGTAACCACTAGTAGCAAGTGTTTCTTTTGAATAGGAAATCCAATTTGCATCACAAAATCTCTCAAGAACTATCGGGTTACCACTATAGTGTAAACCATCATTTATGCATGATACCCTTTAAATACCTTAATAACCTAATCAACGTATCCTAGTGTTCCGGTCCTAGATTTTATTAGTGTAACTTCACTACAGCTAGGGTAATATCAGGTCTAGTACAATTAATTAAATAAGAAATCAAACCAATAATTTGATAATAAAGCTTTTGGGACATTGGTTCTCCCTCATACATTTGTACATGACTGTCAAAGAACAATGGAACACTTATAGATTTGTCATCAAAATGATCATGCTTTCTGAGTAAACTTTCCACATAATATGTTTGAGGTAGAATAATTTTATTTTGTCTCCTAATAACCTTGATTCCCAAAATAACATCAGCTTTTTACATACCTTTAGTGTCAAATTTGGACTTAATGAAAGTCTTAGCTGATATAACAATATCAAAACTTTTTCTATTATTATAGCATGTTATCAACATATAAAATTATGAACACACCTCTGTTGTTATGAAATTTACTACACAAACACTTTTCAAAATCATTTACATGAAAACCATTTGAAACTAAAATATTATTAAATTTTTTATGTCATTGTTTAGGTGCTTGTTTTAAGCCATATAAAGAACGCATAAATTTACGAACTTTATTCTCTTGACCTAGAATTTCATATCCTTCAGGTTGTTTGATATATATTTCCTCCTCTAAATCTCCATTTAGAAAAACTGTATTATCATAAATTTGATGTATAACAAGATTAGACATTGATTCAATTGCAATAAGTAACTTTATCGTTACATTTCTAGCAACAGGAGAAAATGTATCAAAATAGTCTAAATTTTTTTTTTGACAAAATCTTTTGACTACTAATCTAGCTTTGAATTGATCAAGAGATCCATCAGGTTTTAATTTATTCTTGAAATCAACTTAGTGTCAAGAACCTTAATGCCCGGTGGGAAAGGAACTAACTCTCTAATATGATTAGCAATGATAGTATAATTCTCTCTTTAATACCTCTTTCCAAAAAATTGAATCAGGAGAAATAACCACTTGTTGGTATGTCACAAGATCATTAAGAACTAAATATGTAAACATGCCATCACCCATAATTGGGTCCCTTCTTTGCGTTATACTTCGTTTTAATTCAATATCACCACTAGGTTCACCACTACTAAACATAGGAGCAAAATTCTCCACATTTTCATATAATACAGGTTCGTTAGATATATATGCATTACTAGGTAAGTTTTTTCTCATAGGAAACATATGTTTAAAAAATCTACATCTCTAGATTCAATTATACTATTAGCATTAAATATACCATCCATAGATTTAATCACCAAAAACCTATAAACGACACTATAACTAACATATCCAATAAAAATCACAATCACAAGTCCTTAGTCCAAGTTTTTTTTTTCTTAGGTTCAGGTATATCTACTTTAGCCAAATAGTCACAAACCTTTAAATATTTAAAGTTGACTTCCTATCATGCCACCATTCAAATGATATAAAACCAATCTTTCTATGAAGTATGTTATTTAAACATAACATGTAGGCAGAATTGTTCTGCAACCCCCCCCCCCCCCCACACACACACACACACACTCACTTACATACACATACAAAAGCATGGGTAATCAAGAACTAATTAACATGGAGTTCATTGTCTCTTTTAGAGACTGATTCTTTCTTTCGGCTACTCCATTTGATTGGGGTTGGTAAGGGACAATGATCTCGTTATTATGTCATTCTCTTTACAAAATTGATATATATATATTATATTATGTTCCTCTATCATTCTTAAGTCTCTTGATTTTTTTTTTCCAATTGATTTTCAATCTCAGTTTTATAAGATATAAAAGCATTACTTTCTTTACCCTTGGTTCGAAGAAGATAAATCTTAGTTTATCTAGAAAAATCATCAATAAAGGTAACAAAATATCTCTTGCCACCTCTTGACTCATGTCATTATGAATTAATTCTAACAATTGACTACATCTCTTTATTCCAGAGATATGAGGTTTCTTAATGCTCAGATGTAGGTTCTATATTACCTTCAATCAAACCATCATTATATAAATGCTTAATATAAAGAGCATTGCATTGTCCTAATCTGCCATGCTATATATCATACAAGTCAACAGTATAGATAAAACTACTTTGATTATTATTAATCATAATAGAGTCAACATTCAGTACAAATAAACTGTTAGAATTATAACCCTTCCTAACAAAAAACATTATTCTTGGTTATAGTGGCCTTATCTGTAAGACACACACGCCACGAACCCGGTCTAACCTTACATTCTCCTGTCGTGACCGGTCTTTCCATCATAATTGGCTCAAGTGAACCAATTCTATGAAGAAACCACAAGATGAGGTAAGTAACAAGTAAAATTTAGTTGGTGTGATTAACTGTTTAAGTTTGTGTTGAAGCAATCAGTTAAAAACTAAAAACCAATACATTTTGGACTTATGGTCGCATTTTTTAGGGCTATGGTTGACTGTATGGTCGACTAAGTTGTGACCACATGTTTTGGTTGTATGGTCGACAGATTATGCAATTGCACGATCGACCATACAAATCCAAAATCGACTCCGTGTTTAGGAGACTTTCCTAATTTGAGGAGGACTCTTTCCTAATTGAAAGAGGACCCTATATGGAGATTTTTCTCTATATAAAGGACGTCCCTTAGTCTCTCACTCTTTTAGAACCCAAATTGAATTTCTAAACCTAAGAGAGAAACAAAGAGAGGAAGAGAATGAGAAGGAGATTTGGAGAAGAAGGCTGAGAGGAAGGTTTTTGGGGAGAAGAGTTCTATCTCTCTATAGCAAGCTTAAGGTATAGACTTGACTCTGTAGGGTAAATCAGATAGAATATGTCACACCCCAATTTTGGCTGAACTAGAAGTGTGAATGAACCGTCACTGAACCAATGGTTCACACTAGGATCTCAATAAGACCGTGTCCACTCATAG
Source organism: Protea cynaroides (assembly GCA_028583415.1). Lineage (NCBI taxonomy): Eukaryota > Viridiplantae > Streptophyta > Magnoliopsida > Proteales > Proteaceae > Protea > Protea cynaroides. The sequence goes on along the minus strand of CM053276.1, from coordinate 92,889,057 downwards.
AAACCATTACACATAACCATAATCAGAATATAATTAAATACAACGAAAGTCTTAAATTAAATGAACTGAGTACTTCTATTGATAAATAAATTATCTAATTATTTAAAATATCAAAACATAAATAGTTATCCTTACATGCCAATTATAAATCCAACTGAAAATAAATAAAATAAACAAATTAAATATCCTAGAGGTATACGCAGAAAGGGTACTCGCATGAAGTGTCATGCTCGTCTTCCCCTGCTTGCACTTTCAAGGTAGCAGCACCTCCATATACTGGAGCATCCATGTAGTCCTTCATGGTGTAACCTGCATCAACATCTAAAAATAGTGTGTACACAAGGGTGAGCTCACAACTTAGCTCAGTAAGAAAATCAGACAATGCAACAAACAACATGCATGAGTACCATTTACATTATGGTCTGGTTTTAAGTTTGCAATGTGCTATAGAAAGGATTGGCGACCACTGCACCTCTATACACGAGTGTGTGAATCCTCCCAATGGATCAAACACCACTGTCGTCCCATATACACCCACCATGGAATAAAGATAGAGCTAAAGTGTCCGGATCAAACACCGCCAACACTTCCCCAGATGGCCTACCCATACCAACACGTAAGCCCCTATTGGTAAAACTGGGCTCGTAACTAACCAATCCTATATGTCATCACAGTAGGCCCTATCCTAGCACAACTCCCTACGACATAGAGATAGGGCTAGAGTCTAGTGGCCAGGCCGGAGACCACAATGCTACTTCCTCCCCCTGATACCCTACCAGCACCAATCATGTTAAGACAGAAGGATACAAAAAGGTGCTAGTGTGAGGAATGATCCCAGAGCCCAGGCCCTTCCCCCACACACCAACGAAAATAATCACATGCCTAATAGTCACATCCTAACATAGCGAGTATGCATGAAGAATATAATAACTGAAAGTAAAGATGACATGTGAGTATGCACAAACACCATTCCATAGAATCATAATTATTAACAACGTTTTACTGTTATTAAGTTATTAGGGTTTAAGTCCAATTCCCTTACCTGACGCTTGATTGCTAGCTTGCTCCGCGTCACCGAATTCATACTTACTAACACAGGGTCCTACACGATTTTAGGGTTGAATTAGAATAATTTTCTTAGGGTTCACTTTGGTCGAAAACCAACTGGGTCAAAAACACTCCTTACAGTGCATACTGGTCGCAGTACTGGTCGCGGCACTATGGGGAAAGGTGCAACCGATATGGTCGATTGGTCCCCACAGACCAGTCCCCGAGAGGTACCGATCGCAATACCGGTCGCATATGGTGCAATCGGTTACCGACCGGTATGCCTCCGGAAGACCACCAACTTGGTGTTCGCTTCCGTCGGTCACCCCCCATTGGTTCTAGGGTTTCTCCTATGCATTCTAGGCCTGAGCAACGAGTTAGAGTTGTTTCATGTTTCATTCAAGTCCTAGTTTTAATGATCCTCAGCCTAGAATATGAATCTAGGGTTCATCGACTATATTAGGGTTTGACGACAAATTTAAGGGTTTTAGATCAATACCTCACCTTGCATGGTATTGATCAATTCATGATTAATCATCTATAATGCTTAACTTAGAGAGAAGTTTAAGCACTTACCATTGGTTCGCGACTATGGTGTTCTTCGTCCAACGACCAACGACGGCTCCTCTCCCTCCCTCCTTAGCTCTTTCTCCTTCTTCGATCTCTTTCTCCTCTCTAGAGTTTGTGAGGATCAATCAAAGAGTTCTAAGGAGGTTTAAGGGTCCTTAAATAGACTAGAATAGACTTTAGGAAGTTTTCTTACGTTAGAAAAGTCCCTAGGCTCGAGATTTAGAAAATGGGACCCACAGAGATCCATTTCTGGATCTAACTAGTCTGCCCGTGCAGACATACCGATTGACCGGTACATAGACCGGTATGAAAAATATCATACTTTTAGGTTCATTTTTGTACCTGATTATCATCCGCTCGTCCCGTCTGGCCCGGTGATGATTGGAAGACCTGTTACGACATGAATTAAAGGTTTAGATCGGGTTCATGGAGTGCGGATCTTACAACTACCCCACCCTTAAAAGAAATTTTATCCTCGAAATTTGCACGTAGGTTTTACCACTCCCCCACCCTTAAAGAAATTTTAGCCTCAAAATTTATACGTACCTTGTTCGTAAAAAAAGTTAGGGTATTCCTTTCGCATCACGTTCTCTTCTTCCCAAGAGATTTCTTCTACATCTTGGTTTTTCCAATGCACTTTGACGTAATGGATATCCTTGCTTCGGAGATGTTGTACCTTTCGGCTTGTGAGCATTACAGGTACCACTTCAAATGTCAAGTCCTCTGTTAAGTCTGATGGGTCTGCTGTCAAGATGTGCGATGGATCCCTGACATAATTCTTCAATAAAGAAACATGGAACACATCATGAACGCTTGACATGGATGGTGGTAGAGAGCCAGTTGATATGCCACATTACCACGTCTGGTCAATATCTCGTATGGTCCCACATACCTGGGGCATATCTTTCCCTTCTTACCAAACCGTTTCAGACCTCACACAAGTGATATTTTCAAGAATACCTAGCCACCCACTGAAAACTCCAGATCTCGACGTCGATTATTTGGATAGTATTTTTGTTGAACTTGAGCTGTCTTTACTCTTTCCTTAATTTGATCAATCGCTCGACAAGTTTCTTCTTCGAACTCCGATTCTACAATCCTTCTCTCTCCCACCTCATTCCATAATAGAGGTGTACGACATTTCTTCCCATAGAGTGCCTCATATGGAGCCATTTCGATTGTAGCTTGGTAACTATTGTTATAAGTAAACTCGATAAGCGATAACTTCTCGTCCCAAGCTCCTTTGAAATCTAGGGCACACGCTCAGAGCATATCCTCTAAGATTTGAATAGTTCTTTCTGACTGCCCATCTGTCTGAGGATGAAAAACTGTGCTAAACTTCAACTTGGTTCCCATGGCTTTCTGTAATCCTTCCCAGAACTTTGATGTAAAACGGGGATCTCTGTCAGATACTATACTCTCTGGGATGCCATAAAGTCTGACTATATTATCCACATATAGCTTGGCTAGCTTGTCCATGGTATACTAAGGTCTGACAGTGATGAATCGAGCTGTCTTGGTAAGTCGATCGACTATAACCCATACTACATCCACCGACCTTGGTGTCAAGGGTAGGCCAGTGACGAAATCCATTGTGATACAATCCCACTTCCATGCTAGCTCCGATAGTGGTTGTAGCAAACCTGCGGGTCTCTGCCTTTCTGCTTTAACTTACTAGCAATTCAGACATTGGAATACGAATCGAGCTACATCCGCTTTCATAGGCCAGTGACGAAATCCATTGTGATACAATCCCACTTCCATGCTAGCTCCGATAGTGGTTGTAGCAAACCTGCGGGTCTCTGCCTTTCTGCTTTAACTTACTAGCAATTCAGACATTGGAATACGAATCGAGCTACATCCGCTTTCATACCTCTCCACCAATATAGTCTTCTTAAATCATGGTACATCTTGGTGCTTTCTGGATGTATCGAATATGGGATATAATGAGCTTCTGTCATAATTCTATCTCTGATATTTGAATTCTCACTCTCAGGTATACATAATCATCCACGATACCTGAGTACCTTGTCTGAATCCAAGGTAAAGTCAGGGTTGCTTTTACCCTCCTCTAGATCTTGTACAGTCTTGTGGTGTGGATCCTGTAGGATTGCTACCTTTATCTCATCTATTAGATCCGATGAGATCTTCAAAGCAGCGAACATCAATATGAACTTATGAATTAAGTCATGTTCCACTAGATCTTCTGCTGTAAGACCCATATCGAACTAACCGGTCTTACCACCTTGTACCAGGTCTACCTATCATGGTCGAGCCAAGTGGACCAAGTGCGTAAAAAAAATCACAAGACTAGGTATGAGTCTAAACCAAAAACAGTAAATGTGAGGGTAGGGTCGACCCCACCTCAACAAACGTCCAACCCATGACTTTTTAGTCGTAGGGTCGCATGACTAAGAAGGTGTAGGGTTGACGGATCCTGTGACCCTATGTCCGACTCTACAATGACAGACAGAAACCGTAAATTAGGAAACTTTCCTAATTCCAAGGGGTTCTTTCCTAAACTCGATGGGACTTATTTTAGAGGGTTTTTCTCTATAAATAGGATGTCCCTTAGCCTCTTTCACTCCTTTTAGAACCCTAATTGAAAGTGAGAGAAAGAGAAAGAGAAGGAAAAGAAGAAGAAAAGGAAAATTGAAGAAAAGACTAAGGAAGAGGAGGAAGTTCAGAGAAACCTCTGAATCTCAGCCAACCTTAGGTATAAACCTAATTCCCTTCATAAATTAAGAGTCTAGAATAGATTATGAAGAAGTTAGGATTAAGAGAAACCCAAATCATCCATCCATGGATGAGTTCCAGAAGAATCCATGGAAGTAATCATCATAGGCAATGGAAAGTGTGTAAAAATCATAGTTATGAGCCATAGAACAATCTTAGAATGGACCTACAAGACCACAGGATCGATCACATGCCCTCGGGAAGTCCCAGGGAGGGTGTGGCCGCACGTAGGGTCTAATTGTATCAGACCCCACGTCCGACCCTACACCCTAGGATCGCAGAAAACTACTACCCTAGGTGCTACCCTACCTGCAACCCTACGATTTTAGCTAGTCTAAATTTGTTGGAATTAATTTTAATTATAATCTATCGACTTGTTAGGCCTTTCTAGTGATTTAAAGGTGATTTATAAAGCTTGAACGAGGATCTACACTCAATCAAAGGTGAGGGAACAAGACCTAAACTAATTGGCTAATAATAAATTATTTTCGTTTATTGAGTCCAATACCATGTATGATTCTATGATTGTATGATTGTAATGTGCATATCACATGTCATCTACTATTCCTGTTATTACTGTTCATGCATATTTAATTCAGTTTATTTATAACATGATGATGATTATGATGCTAGGAATAGGCATGTGAATATATGTGTGTGGTTAGTGTGCTTGATGCTAGTGGAGCATCAGGGGGAGGACGTGACACTTTGGTTCATCCTGGTCACCAGACTCTAGCTCTATTTCTACTCAAGTTTTGTCCACTAACATCGTCATATCGCCATTACCTTAGTAGAACTATTACGTCGTAGGGCATCAGGGGAGGTGGTCTCGAACCATGTAGTCTCTGACTCTGTCGGGGGGCCTTAACTCTATCTCTATGGACGTATTGAGGGATGCTGGGGTGAGGCCTTTAATACACTGTTTGACATTAGGATTGGTTAGTTGCGAGCCCAGTTTACAAGCCCTCGCCAACAGGGGCTTACGTGTTGATAGGGGTAGAGCATCAGGGGAAGTGTGATGCGGTGCGGTCCTAAGCACTTTAGCTCTATCTTTATTCCATGGTGGGGTGGATGTGGACGACAATGGTGTTTGATCTGTTGGGTGGGCTTACACACCCTGTGTATAGAGGTGAGGCGGCCACAGAACCTTTCTATAGCACATTGTAAACTTATGAACCAAACCAAAGATATGAATTGAATGCATGTATATGTTTGTTGCATTGTTTTATTTGCTAACTGAGCCGTGATGTGTGCTCACCCTTTTGACGTCAAATTTTAGTTAATGATGCAGGTACAACTGTAGAAGATTATATAAATGCTCCGATGTATAGACATGCGACGACGATGGACGCTGAAGTTATGATGGAGTCGCATGATTCTTCATGCGAGTGCAACTCTTGTATTTTCGATTAGATTTTATTCAATTTATACAGACGATGTAATTGATTAAATATTTTATTTTATGTCTTAGTATCTTTTGGAGATAATTGAATACTTAATTTATGATATCATCTTTAGACTCTCAGTTCATTTAATATATAAGACTTCCACTATTATTTATTTACTCTGATTATGGTTGTAGATATGTATGGTTTAAGCAAACGGACACAGCCTATTCGAGATGCTGGTTGAACTGTTGGTTTATTAGCGTTTCATCACACCATTCTAAATAGTATGGAATTAGGGTGTGACAACTTGGTATCAGAGCTCTCAGGTCCTGTTTATTAAACCAGTATACTTCTACAAAAGTTCGTGAACTGAGTTAGGATAAAATTTAAAAGCTTTAATAGGAACACGCTGTAAGCACCTGTATTGTTTGAGACAAAATTAAGAAAGAAAATAATACATATAGAAAGGAGGAACAAGTTTTATATACATCAAATAAGAAGCACGTCTATATATATCCAAAGCAGAGTACAGTTCACAACCCGAACAGTTACTCTGTAGTACAAAGAAAAATGAAAAATACATCATGGAGCTGGAGGTGATGGAGGAGGAGGTGCCTCGCGATCTATGTCGTAGTCCTCAGCATACACTCTAGTCAACCAGGCTACCTGAGTTTGAGTCGTCTAGAGACTAGCTGTCCACTCGGCCATCATCTGATCAGACGCACGCTGAGCATCTAGAAGCTCACCCACTCTCCCATCAGTCGCGCACTGAGCATCTTGGAGCTCTCATACTCTCTTATCTGTCGTGCGCTGGGCATCTAGAAGCTCTTCCACTCTCAAGTTTGTCATGCGCTGAGCCTCTCTGATCTCGCGTAGTAATCCCATCATATCATCAGATGGTAAGTGTGAAGGACTAGCCATGTGTGAAGGAGTCCGAGATGGACCAGCTCTAGTAGAATGTGGAGGTGATGGAGGAGGTATAGCGTCTACATCCATATACATGCGATCCTCATCCTCAGCATCACCCCCATGGACCCTTGCTCCGGCTGCTGTTGCTACTGCCGCCTCAGCGTCTGCTATCTCTACTCGAGTACAAGGATGCACCAGAGCATTTCTCTCATCATCATTGACCTGAGCATCCCGCATACCCATCCTACAGATGGCCTCCCAGTCCAGAACCGATGAGAAGGTTTTCTCCTGAATCCTCTCATCTACTAAATCAACGCCTAGGCGGGTGAGCAGTGTAGTGATCAGACGTCCGTAGGGCAGGTTGCCTAGCTGACTAGGAAGCGTAGCACGGATCATTGTCTTCATGATAATGTAAGGTAGGCAGACAGGCTGCCTAGTGCAAATGCAGTAGAGGACATACTGGGTCAACTGGTAGATCCTCTCATAGTGTCCACTCTAGGGTATCAGGTTGTGCTGGATGATCTTGCAGTATACCCGAGGCTCTAGACGTAGGTTGATCGCTTTCATCTCCCAACGATCATCTCTAATAAGTTGACTGTCAATCTCAGCACGCATCTCCAAGGATAGGAACTGGGGCTCCTTGGGAGCACAGTACACCAAAGGGCCGTCATTTGATATGCCCAAAAGATCAACCAACTACTGGCAGTCAAATGAAACCTCTACCCCTTTGACGTAGCTCGTGATCCTGAACTCCCTACCCCTCTCTGTGTCATTGCGATCCCCCACTACCTAGAGATTACAATAGAAATGTCTCACCAAATTTGGACGGGTACAAGCATCATAGGTGATCACAGGGAGCCAGCCCATGTCACCAAATGCCCCATCCACGTTGAATAAGGCTAGACTAACCAAGTTCACACGGTGACCCCCCCTCTACTTTCTTATGCTCATAGCGAGCATACTGAGCTTCGGCCTCATTGGAGCGGAAACAAACTAGGTCATGAGCCCTAGGTACCTTGGTACAAGCCATATTATCTGCCAAAACAAAGAAAAACAAATAATAGATCAGTAATGGTGAAAAACCCAAACATTTTGGCATTATAACGGCATAAATTGGTTAAAAGCCTCACTTTCACCCAAACACTTGGGCAGGAGGACTTACATATGTTCTAAACCATCCTGCAAGGCTCATACAGTTGGAAATTTAATCTAGAAAGATCGAATTTGAAGAAATTTCAATAAATTTGAAAAACCTTGAAAATTAGGTCAAAAATAGAAATTTTCAAGTTTCTCGATAACCAATCGATGAAACTTGAATATTTTTGAGGGCTTTCGTCCATTGGGTGACCAATAGAAAAAGTCCCCAATAAAAATTAATTTTTTACGATTAGAAAAAAGTTTAATTTGAAGAAAACAATGTAAATGGACAAAAACCTAGTTTAGAAAGCTTTAAAAATGTGAAACAGTAAAGAGCATACCTGAATAGAAGGAGCGGAAGTCTCGAACGGAAGAAATGATCACCAAACACTAGGGGTCGATACTGTAGCAACTCAGGGAACCGGGTTGAGTTGGAAGAAAGGAGAAAGAATGGGAAATGAATCCAAAATCGGGTTTAAAAACCTGATTCTGGATCGTAGGGTCGCACAATTCGACCAAAATATGCGACCCTACGTCAGACCCTACCATCGACCCTAGGCTCTCGGTGATCTAACAAAGAACCATGGGTCAGACCTAGGGTCGGACATATACTGACCCCACGATCGACCCTAGGCTCTCGGTAAGCTAACAGGGTTTCTTAGGGTTGCATACCCTAGGGTCGCATAAGGACCGACCCTACCATCGACCCTACGATGGAAAATACAATATTTTGTCAGAATGATCTGAAAATTTTGAAATTTATATTGATTAGTTGGATTTTTACTTGAGAACAACTTATATTGATTTCCTCACGTGTGCTATGATTGTTCTCAGACACTACCACCACCAAAACAAGAAATGGCTAGGCGAAGGGTGACCATACGAGGCCGTAACCCAATTCCACCACCACTACCTGTGGAGGAAGACAACCATGTAAATCCTAAAGTACAGGAGAATCTGAATACAACACCACAAGTGGCTAGTGGCCAGGCAAATCCTACAAACTTGCCAGCCCCATGTACAGATCTGGCTACAGTAGTAATGAACTTGGCTCAACAGCTGCAGAAAATACAGCAGGTGCAAGCCAATATGCAGACTGCTATAGGCATGGCTTTTCCGACTGCACATACGACACCTAAGCCAGTAGATCCTTTGTGGCCAGCACACTGGATTGATGAAATAGAAAGAAATTTCATGATGATGACAGTGAATGAGGAGGAGAAAGTGATGTGGGCAACCTTCATGCTGAAAGGCGATGCACACCACTGGTGGAAGTCCACACGGACTTATCTGTTAACAAAGCACACCTAATTGATCTGGTTATATATAAAGAGGCATTCTTTGAGAAGTATTTCCCTAGAAGTTTTAGAGATTCTATAGAGAGAGAATTCCTGAGTTTATATCAGGGGCAAATGACGGTAGATGCATACCAACAACGTTATGAGGAGCTGTTTTTCATTGCACCCGCTAGCATGCAGGAGGAAAATACCAAGATCCGAAGGTTCGTCATGGGACTTAGGGGAAGCATCCATGAGCATGTTCTGGGACTAGAGAAGAAAGTCTACAATGAAGCAGTACAAATTGCTCGAGTAATAGAGTCGAGCCAGAAGGAGAGCTACTTTCCTCAAAATAGAGGTATAAAAAGGCCAAACGGAAATTCATACAACGGAGGGAATACAAGGACATTTAAACCCTTCCGTACACAAGGCTTCAATGCTGTAGCCAAGACTACTCCAGTAGCTCAACTGCAACAAAAGCAAACCATCGAAGGAGTAAAATGCTATAACTGCAACCAAGTAGGACATTACTCAAGGGAGTGTCCTAAACCCAGAAAGTAGCTACAACAAGAAAAGGTTTATGCTGTTACATCTGAGGATGCTGCTGCATCGCTTGATGTGGTCACAGGTATGACCTGAACCTTTCATTTGTGTTACATTGTGTGATCATGTAGATTAAAACTAAAACAAATCACAGGTATTGTACCTATTAATGGCATACCAGCTAGAGTACTCTTTGATTCTGGAGTTACTCATTCTTTTATATCTGTGTCATTTGGATAGAAACTGAATCTACCCCTCAGATCGTTAGAGTATAAACTGCTTGTACGATCGTTAATGGGATTAGAAGTGGAATTAGAAAAAGGTTATGGACCATGTCCAGTTCTTATTGACGAGAAGACTTTGGATGCAACCTTGATTCAACTTGAGATGGCAGACTTTGACGTCATCTTGGGAATGGACTGGTTAGCTCAGCATTCTACAAATCTATTATGTGCAGAAAAGAAACTGACTAAAGACAAGGGAGGAGTAGAGTTTAGTTTTACGGGAACCAAACTCCCCCGTAAACGAAAACTCATCATCTCTGCATTAAAGGCAAGGAACGCCTCGAAAAAGGAAGAGTTACGTATCTAGTATCAGTGGTCGACCTCACCAAGGAAGTACCATGAATGGAGGATATTGATGTGGTGCGTGACTTTTTAGATGTATTTCCTGAAGAACTACCAGGGCTAGCACCCGATTGAGCGACAAATTTTGTTATAGATCTGATATCCGGAGCCGCACCAGTATCTAAAGCACCTTATAGAATGGCTCCTACTGAATTGAAAGAATTAAAAGTATAGTTATAGGAATTATTGGATAAGGGTTACATCAGACCTAGCATATCACCATGGGGAGCGCCAGTATTATTTGTAAAGAAGAAGGACAGTAGTGTTCGACTGTGTATAGACTATCGGAAACTGAATAAGCTGACAATCAAGAATGGGTACCCATTGCGTTGGATCGATGACTTGTTCGATCAGTTGCAAGGTGCCAAGGTGTTCTCCAAGATCGATCTTCGGTCAGGATACCATCAGTTGAAGATTAAGGACGGTGATATTCTGAAAACAGCATTTAGAACAAGATATGGACATTATGAATTTTTAGTCATGTCTTTTGGATTGACTAACGCACCAGCAACTTTTATGGAACTCATGAATCGGGTATTCCATAATATGTTGGATATGTCGGTCATTGTGTTTATTGATGATATATTGGTCTACTCCAAGGACAAGGAAACTCATGTCATGAATCTAAGAGCCGCTCTGTAGCGATTAAGGAAAGAGAAGCTTTATGCCAAATTTACAATGAGTTTTGGTTAAATGAGGTCGCTTTCTTAGGCCATGTATCCGCTGAAGGAATTAAAGTGGATCCTAGCAAGATTGAAGCCATTGTGAAATGGGAAGCACCAAAGAGCGTTGCATAAATTAAAAGTTTCCTAGGTCTAGCTGGGTATTATCGACGATTCGTGGAAGACTATTCCAGAATTGCCGTACCTCTCACCAGTTTGACTAAGAAAGGAGAAAAGTTTGTTTGGACTGATAAATGTGAGAAAAGTTTCTAAACATTGAAGGCTAAATTGATGTCTGCTCCGATCTTGACTATTCCTATTCTGGGACAGCCATTTATCTTGTACACTGATGCATCGGGATTGGGTTTAGGATGTGTACTTGTGTAAGGAGAACAAGTAATTGCATATGCTTCAAGACAACTGAAGACACATGAGAAGAACTATCCCACTCATGACTTGGAATTAGCAACAGTAGTATATGCTGTCAAGATATGGAGACATTACTTGTACGGAGAGAAATTTTAGATTAAATCAGATCATAAGAGCCTCACTTATCTTTTTAATCAGAAGGAGTTGAACATGAGACAAAGAAGATGGTTGGAATTATTGAAGGATTATGATTGTGATATCCAGTATCATCCAGGAAAGGCTAATGTAGTTGCTGATGCGCTAAACAGAAAAGCAATGATAAAATCTCAAGGAGAGGTTAACACAACTGCAGCAATGTGTACTACAGGAAAAGTGTTCAATTATGATAATGAGCAGTTCGTGATAGATGCACCGGGTGAATCAACCAACCAAGGGTTCATTCATCGGTTTTTAAATATGTTCGCAATGTTGAAGATTGTACCTGATATAATTAATGAAGTGAAAGCAGCTATTAAATCAGACCCTTATCTGAGAACGATACAAGAAGACATCGAAAAAGGTAGGACTATTCCTGAGTTCACCTTAGATGATGAAAAGGTACTGAAGTACAAAGGAAGAATATGTGTTCCTGAAACAGAAAATTTAGACATTAGACACCGACTAATGAAGGAAGCTCATACCACTGCCTATTCGGTACATCCTAGAAGTACAAAGATGTATCATGATTTGAAGAAATTATATCGATGGAGAGGAATGAAAGCAGATGTAGCTAGATTCGTGTCTCAATGCCTAAATTGTTAGAGGGTGAAGGCTGAATGACAAAGACCTGTAGGACTGTTGCAGCTGCTGCCAGAACCAGCATAGAAATGGGACTGCATCACTATGGACTTCGTCACCGGATTACCATTGACTTCTTGAGTAGTTGACGCGGTCTGGGTGATTGTAGATCGTCTGACTAAGACAACTCTCTTTATAGTAATATGACCACAGTATACCCTGGAGAGGTTAGCCAAGCTATATGTAGATAACATTGTCAGATTACATGGTGTACCTGAAAGCATTATGTCCGATAGACACCCACGCTTTACTTCAAAGTTTTGGGAAGGATTGCAAAAGGCTATGGGTACAACGTTGAAGTTCAATACTGTCACACCCCAATTCCGCATTGTTCAGAATGGTGTGATGAACCGCCAAGTAACCAACGGTTCAACCAGGATCTCTAGTAGGCTATCCCCGCGTTTTCCAAACTTTACACGCATCCACAATCATAATCAGAGTAATACACAATAGCGGAAAATTTATAAATAATATGAACTGAGAACTAGAATGATACCCATAAATAATATGAAATTATTCTGTGTTTAACTAAGACATAAATATTTAAATACCAAATACATGTCTTATAAATCCAATAAAGAAACGTACAAAAATATCTAATCGAATACACACGAGTTGCACTCGCAAGAGGAGTCGTGTGTATCGTCTTCAGCTCCAACTTCCATAGCTGCTACAGTTCCGTACGCCGACGCGTTCATATAATCTTCAACTGTATATCCTGCATCATCAACTAAAAATATTCGACGTCGACGGGTGAGCACACAACACGGCTCAGTGAGTAGCCAAAACAATGCAACAATACATATGCATGCAAAAAGTCAATTCATATCTTTGGTTTTGGTTTATAGTTTGCAATGTGCAATAGAAAGGTTGGGTGGTCAAAGGTTAACGTTTATTGACACCGCCTCTATACACAGAGTGTGGAAGCCCGCCCGAAGGTTAACGTTTATCGTCGTCCCCATCCACCCTACCATAACATTATACAACAAAGGTTAACGTTTATTGCTATATAATGCTATACCAACACGTAAGCCCCTGTTAGCGAGGGCTTGCAAACTGGGCTCTCTGCTAACCAATCCTAATGCCAAACAGTATATCCAAGGCCTCACCCCAGCATCCCTCAGAACATCCATAGAGATAGAGCTAAGGCCCCCGGGTAGAGTCATAGACTACAAGGACCGAGACCACCTCCTCTGATACTTTACGACATAATAGTTCTGCTAAGGTAATGGCGATACGATGATGCCAATGCACAAGACTTGAGTTAGAGATAGAGCTAAAGTGCTGAGACCCGCCAAAGGTTAACGTTTATTGATGTTCTCATCACACCTCCCATGATACTCGCTCGCATCAAGCACATCAACCACACACATACAATCACATGTCTATTCCTATCATCATCATCATCTTCATGTTATAAACAATAAAGTAAATATGCATGAACAAGTAATAGAAATATTGGATGGCATGCTGTATGCACATTACAAACATATTCGCATAGAATCAAACATGGCATAGGACTCAAGAAATAGAAAACAGTTTATTATTAACCAATTCAGTTTGGGGTTAAGGTTCCTCACCTTAGCTTGCTAATAGATATTTTTCCAAGCTTTCGATTCACTGTTATAACGGTATTATATTGCTAGCAAACCTAACAAAGTCGATAGAATTTAATTAGAATTAATTCAGAATTTAAAAACCATTCGGTGCGACCCTTGGTGCACTCTGGTCTAATTTCCACTTTTAATCCATTCTTCGTGTTTGGGGTCCTATGGCTTGCTTCCTACATTTACTCAACATTCATTCCATGGTCTAGAACCATGTATAAACCATCTAAATAGTTTTCGTGCATCCTCCTATGGTTTTCCATGAAAGCCTAACCATGGATGGATGGTTTGGGTTTCTCCGAAATCCTACACTCAACCATATCTAACCTAAGGTCTGTAGAAACTCATGGAATTAGTATCCATACCCGAGAAGATTACTTTTCTCTGCAATTTCTTCTCCTTTTTTGCTAAGCCTTCTTCCTAGCCTCCTTTCTTCCTCTTTTCCTTCTTCTTTCTTTCTCTCAATTCAATTAGGGTTGTGAAAGGAGTGAACGTGGCTTAGGAACGTCCTTTAAATAGACTAGGAATTTCCTATAATAATCCCATTGAGATTTGGAAAGAATCCCAACCGAAAATTAGGAAATATCCTAATTTCGGTTTTCTCGAAACCGAGGGTCGATGGGAGGGTCGATGATCCCGTCGACCCTAGGGTCTTAAGCTGTCCGACCCTCCCTTAAAAACCGAGGGTCCGACTTTTTATTTTTGGGAGGTCCGACCACCTTCACTGGGTGTGCGACCCTCCCCTAGAATTAAGTATTTTTGGGTCGATTTCGTACCTGGGATCTCGATCTCCTTCATGCCCTTGGTCCATTTGACTCGACCATGATGGGTAAACCTGGTTCAAGATGGTAAGACTGGGTTAAATTGACACAGGTCTTACAACTCCCCCCAACTTATAAAAATTTCGTCCTCGAAATTGTACGTACCTTCTTCTGAATCAAACAAGTCGGGGTATTGCTTTCTCATAGCATTTTCTTCTTCCCATGTAATCTCTTCCATGTCTCTACTTTTCCATGTGACCTTAACATAGTAAATATCTCTGTTGCGTAGACGTTGAACCTTTCGACTAGTGATTTCCGTTGGTATTACTTCAAATGTCAAATCATCAGTCGGTTCCGGCAAATCTACGTCAACACATGTGTTGGGTCTTTAACATACTTCTTCAATAAGGATATGTGAAATACGTCATGCACACTTGACATAGATGGTGGTAGTGCTAACTGATAAGCTACTTTCCCACGCTTAGCCAGAATCTCATATGGTCCGACATATCTTGGACTTAGTTTTCCTTTCTGTCCGAACCTCTTCAATCCTCGCATAGGCGATACTTTCAAAAATACTTTTTCGCCTACGGCGAACTCTAGATCTCTTCGTCGAGTATCTGCGTATTGCTTCTGACGGTTCTAAGCTACTCTTACTCTTTCCTTGATGATGTCGACCACTCGACAAGTCTCTTCAACAAATTCTGATCCAACAATACTACGTTATCCAACTTCATTCCAAAACAAGGGAGTTCGACACTTCCTACCATACAGTGGTAACTTTTCGTCCCATGATCCCTTGAAATCAATCACACATGCTCGTAGCATATCTTCAAAAATCTGAATTGTACGCTCCGACTGTCCGTCGGTCTGTGGGTAGAATGCAGTGCTGAACTTCAATGTTGTGCCCATGGCCTTTTGCAGTCCTTCCCAAAATTTGGAAGTAAATCGTGGATCTCTATCGGACACAATGCTTTGTGGAACACCATGTAACCGAACAATATTATCCACATACAGCTTTGCTAACCTTTCGAGTGTATATTGGGGTCATATCGGTATGAAGCGAGCTGTTTTCGTCAGACGATCTACAATCACCCAAACTGCGTCAACTACTCGAGGAGTCAGTGGTAGTCCTGTGACGAAGTCCATAGTGATGCAGTCCCATTTCCATGCTGGTTCCGGTAATGGTTGTAACAATCCTGCGGGTCTTTGTCGTTCCGCCTTTACCTTCTAAAAATTTAGGCATTGAGACACGAACTTGGCTACATCTGCCTTCATTCCCCTCCACCAATATAGTTTCTTTAGATCATGATACATTTTTGTACTTCCAGGATGTACCGAGTAGATGGTAGTATGGGCTTCTTTCATGAGTCGGTGTCTAATGTCCACACTTTCTGTTTCGGGTACACATATTCTTCCTTTGTATTTCAGTACCTTCTCATCCAAGGTGAACTCGGGGTTAGTCCTACCTTTCTCAATATCTTCTTGTACCGTTCTCAGATAAGGATCTGCTTTGATAGTTGTCTTCACTTCATCCACTATATCCGGTATTATCTTAATGCCGCGAACATATTTGAAAACCGATGAATGAATCCTTGGTTGGTTGGTCCATCCGGTGTATCGATCACATACTGCTCGTTACCGTGATTGAATACCATCCCGATAGTACACATTGCTGCAGTTGTGCTAGTTTCTCCCTTAGATTTTATCATTGCTTTTCTGCTCAATGCGTCTGCTACTACGTTCGCTTTTCCCAGATGATACTAGATATCACAATCATAGTCTTTCAATAGTTCCAGCCATCTTCTTTGTCTCATATTTAACTCCTTCTGATTAAATAGATACGTGAGGCTTTTATGGTCCGACTTAATCTGAAATTTTTCTCCGTATAGGTAGTGTCTTCATATCTTGACAGCATGTACTACTGCCACTAACTCCAAATCATGAGTGGGATAATTCTTCTCATGTACCTTCAACTGTCTCGATGCATATGCAACTACTTGTTCTCCTTGCATAAGCACACATCCTAATCCCAATCCCGATGCATCAGTGTATAAGGTAAATGTCTGTCCTGGAATGGGAATGGTTAAAATTGGAGCGGATATCAATCTGGTTTTCAGTGTTTGAAAGCTCTTTTCACACTTATCTGTCCATACGAACTTTTCTCCTTTCTTGGTGAAACTGGTAAGAGGTACGGCAATCCGAGAATAGTCTTCTACGAATCTCCGATAATATCCAGCTAGACCCAGGAAACTTCTAATTTCTAAGACGTTCTTTGGTGCTTCCCATTCACAATAGCTTCGATCTTACTGGGGTCCACTTTGATTCCTTCTGCGGATACTACATGGCCTAAAAAGGCAACTTCACTTAGCCAAAACTCACACTTTGAAAATTTGGCGTATAACTTCTCTTTCCTTAAACGCTGTAGGGCTGCGTTTAGGTTCTTGACATGGGTTTCCTTGTCCTTGGAATATACCAATATATCATCAATAAATATTATGACCGACGTATCCAACATGTCGTGGAAAACCCGGTTCATAAGTTCCATGAATGTTGTCGGTGCGTTAGTTAGTCCGAAGGACATCACTAAGAACTCATAATGTCTGTATCTTGTCCTGAAAGCTGTCTTCAGAATGTCACCTTCTTTAATCTTCAGTTGATGATAGCCTGATCGAAGATCGATCTTTGAAAATACCTTCGCTCCTTGTAACTGATCGAACAAGTCATCGATCCTAGGTAGTGGGTATCGATTCTTGATGGTCAGTTTATTCAACTCTCGATAGTCGATGCATAATCGAACACTACCATCCTTCTTCTTTACGAACAACACCGGTGCTCCCCATGGAGATATACTGGGTCTAATATAACCCTTATCCAGCAATTCTTGTAATTGCACTTTTAATTCCTTTAGTTCCGTAGGAGCCATTCTATAAGGTGCTTTTGATACTGGTGCGGCTCCAGGTATAAGGTCTATTACAAACTCCGTGGCTCGGTCGGGTGGTAATCCGGGTAATTCCTCTGAAAATACATCAGGAAAATCCCGTACGACATCAATATCTTCCATTTGTGGCACGTCCTTAGTTAGATCGACCACTGATACTAGATATCCGACCGCTCCTTTCTCAAGGCACCTCTTAGCCTTTAATGCTGAGAGTATGAGCTTGCGTCTCCGGGGAAGTTTGGTTCCCGAGAAATTGAATTCTGCTCCTTCTTTGTCCTTGAACGTTAGCTTCTTCTCGGCGCATAACAGATTTGCAGAGTGTCGAGCTAACCAGTCCATTCCCAAGATGACGTCAAAGTCTGCCATCTCAAGTTGTATTAAGGTTGCATCCAAGGTCTGCTCTCCAATGAGAACTGGACATGGTCCATAACCTTTCTCTAATTCCACTTCTAATCCCATCGGTGACCGTACAAGTAATTTGTAGTCTAATGTTTTGATGGGCAGATTGGTCTTCTTTCCAAACGACACAGATATAAATGAATGAGTAGCTCCTGAATCAAAGAGTACTCTGGCGGGTACGTCATTGATAGGTACGAGACCTGTGATCCGTTTTTACTTAGTCTACATACTCAATCAGTGTAATTATAATCTTAAAGTTTCGGTCATACCTGTGACCACATCGGGCGATGCGGCTGCATCCTCTGATGTAACAGCATATACCCATCCTTGATGTAACTGCTTCTTGGGTTTTGGGCACTCTCTTGCCATATGCCCTAGTTGGTTGCAGTTATAACACTTCGAGGCTTCAAAATTTGGCTTTGGCTGTGGTTGAGCTGCTGCAGTTGCAAAATTCTGAGGACGGAAAGGCTTATACGTCCTATTATTGCTTCCGTTATAAGAATTCCCAGCTGGCTTTTTTATGCCTTTGTTTTAAGTGAAATAACTCTCTTTCTGGCTCGATTCAATCACTCGAGCGATCTGGACAGCTTCATTATATATGTTCTTCTCTAATCCCAGAACATGTTCCCTTATACTTCCTCTTAGTCCCGCGACGAATCTACGGGTTTTTGTATCTTCTTCTTGCATACTTAGTGGTGCGAAGAAAAACAGCTCTTCATAACGCTGTTGGTACGCATCCACCGACATCCGTCCCCGATAAAGACTCGGGAACTCCTTCTCCATCGAATCTGAAGCTTCGTGGAAAATATTTCTCAAAGAAAGCTTCTTTATATATAGCCCAAGTCAGTAGGGCGTGCTTAGTCAATAGATAGGCCCTGGTCGATTTCCACCAATGATGTGCGTCGCCTTTGAGCATGAAAGTGGCACACAATACTTTCTCCTCTTCAATAATAGTCATCATAAGAAAATTTCTTTCCATATCGTCTATCCAGTGTGCTGGCCACAGTGGATCAGACGGCTTGCCATTGAATTCTCTTGGCTTCATTTTTAAAAATCTCTCTACTAGTCGGGAGTGATCCAGTTGATTTTGGTATACCCCAAACATAGGGGGTGGATACTGATAGTTCCCTTGGGCTGCTTCTGGGACTTGCACCTGGAATTGGTGCAGCCGATTGTGGAGGTGTCTGTTGAGCTGGGTGGTTACCCACCGGTGCTGCACTAGCTTGCCCGGTGTGCATGGTCTGCGGCACAAGTGGCTTGAAACATAACTCCCATCGCAACCTTGCATTTGAGCTTGTGCATGTTGCATTTGTTGTAGCTGTTGAGCAGATTCATCACCACTGTTGTTAGCTCAGGTGGTGGTGGTGGCAAATTCGTAGGGTTTGCCGGCTCGGGATTACCCTGTGTATAATTATTCTCTTGACTAGTCTCATCCGCCGGTGGTGGTGGTGGGACTGTGTTTCGGGTCTGTCGGGTAACTCTACGGCCAGACATATTTACTTTTGAGATGAGTGGTGCCTAAAAATCATCAAAATCAGTGAGAAATCATTTATACTTCATGTAGGCACGCTAACCGATATAAAATTTGAATCCTCAATTCATTCTGAAAAAAAATACTGTCTTTTCTATGTAGGGTCGATGGTGAGGGTCGATGGTATGTCCGACCCTTAGTATCCGACCCTGGGAATGTCCTGTTCTTCCCGAGAGCTGAGGGTCGATGCAAGGGTCGATGGGTGTCCGACCCTCAATCCGACCCTTGAATTTCTGTCAGATTCCCGAGAGCCGAGGGTCGATTGGAGGGTCGATCCGAGGGTCGATGGTGTCAGTCGAATTGTCCGACCCTCGGACCAAAAATCAGATTTTTAAGATCCGATTCTGGGTCAATTCTCACTATTCCTCCTCCGTTTCGACTCGTCTCTACTCTCCGAGTTGCTACAGTGTTACTTCACTATTGTGGATCATTCTGACTCCGAGTTTCGACATCCACATCACCTCTACAGGTATAATTTCCCAACTTTCCCTGTTTTTAGGTTTTTATTTCTAGGTTTTTACTCATTTAGCTCGTCTTTTCCAAATTAAACTTTTTCCAACCGTAAAAATTCGATTTTTATTGGGGGCTTTTGTTATTGGGGTCTTGAGGAACGAAAGCCCTCAAAAAATTTTCAGTTTCATCGGTTGGTTATCGAGAAACTTAAATTTTTCTCTTTTTGCCCTAATTTATCGAAATTTTGATTTTTCTTGAATTTCTTCAAATTGGACCTTATCCGTTAAAATTTTCTACTGCATGTAGATTATAGGATATATTTAAACCTTCGTAAGTCCTTATGCCCACTTGTATGGTAAGAAATGGGGCTTTATGGTCAACTTACGTCGTTATTTACTCAATTTTGGATTTTTATCCCACTAACTCCTTGTTTCCTTTCTCTTTCTTATTTTGCAGATACTATGGCCCGTACCAAAGTGCCAAGATTGCGTGATCCACTTCGCTTCCGTTCGAATGAAGCTGAGGCACGATATCTGACTATGCCCGTAAGAAAGTGGAAGGGGGTCGCATGGTGAACTTGGCTGAGCTAGCCTTGTTCAATGTAGAGGGAGCATTCGGTGACATGGGGTGGCTCCCTGTCATCACATACGACGCGTGCACATGTCCTGACTTGGTGCGCCAGTTCTATTGTAATCTCCAGGTGGTGGGGGATTACAATGATGTCGAGCATGGTCAAGAGTTGCGCATCACTAGCTACGTCAAAGGGGTGCACATCTCCTTTGATTATCGGTAGCTGGCCGATCTGTTGGGCATTGCCTATGATGGCCCTATGGTGTACTGTGCGCCGGGAGAGCCACAGTTTGTTGAGATGGAGATGAGAGCTGAGATCGACAATCAGTTGCTCTGTCCTGATAGATGGCGGATGAGAGCTTGCTACTTGCGTCCATCTTGGTTGATGAGAAGATCCAGGAGAAGACCTTCTCGTCGCCTCTAGATTGGGAGGCTATCTGCAAGATGGGGCTACGAGATGCGGAGGTTAGTGATGAGGAGAGGAACGCGATGGTGCGCCCTCACACTCGGGTTGAGATGGTTGATGCTAAGGCTGCTGCTAGGGCTCGTGGGGATCCGATCGACGACGATCGCTTATATATGGATGTCGATGCGATACCACCGCCATCACCTATGCATGCAGATCGGGCTGGTACTTCTGCTGCGGCGGCTTCGGTACCCGAGACCAGTCCTTCTCATGATGCTGATCCTTCACGCCCACCTTCTGATATGATGGAGATATTGCGCGAGATCAGAGAGACTCAGCGCAGATCGGACCTGAGGATGGAGGATTTGCTAAATGCTCAGCGCATGAGAGTGGATGAGCTGTTGGCTGCTCAGCACACATCTGACGCGTGGATAGGTGAGCTCATGGAGATCCAACGTGCGGCCCGATAGGAGAGTAGCCGATCTCACGGCTAGTATACTGGGATGACCCCAGACTCAGATAGCCTGGTTGACTAGAGTCTATCCTGAGGACTACGACAGAGATCGTGAGGCACCGCCTCCTCCTTCGCCTCCAGCTTCCTGATTGTACTTTACTTTTCTTGTACTACAGAGTAACTGTCCGGGTTGTGGACTGTACTCTGCTTTAGCGATGTATATACGTTTGGTTCTCTTACTCATTGTATGTAACTGATTTTCCCTTTAATAGATGTATTATTCTCTTTTTAATTCGGTTTCAATCATCACTTGTGCTTACAATGCATTTGTATTAAAGCTTTTAATTTATCCTATCTCAGTCCACAATGGTCTTGAATGTGTGTCAGTTCGGCGGGCAAGGCCTGAGATGCTCTGATACCAAGTTGTCACACCCCAATTCCGCATTGTTCAGAATGGTGTAATGAACCACCAAGTAACCAACGGTTCAACCAGGATCTCTAGTAGGCTATCCCCGCGTTATCCAAACTTTACGCGTATCCACAATCATAATCAGAGTAATACACAATAGCGGAAAATTTATAAATAATATGAACTGAGAACTAGAATGATACCCATAAATAATATCAAATTATTCTGTGTTTAACTAAGACATAAATATTTAAATACCAAATACATGTCTTATAAATCCAATAAAGAAACCTACAAAAATATCTAATCGAATACACACGAGTTGCACTCGCAAGAGGAGTCGTGTGTATCGTCTTCAGCTCCAACTTCCATAGCTGCTATAGTTCCGTATGCCGACGCATTCATATAATCTTCAACTGTATATCCTGCATCATCAACTAAAAATATTCGACGTCGACGGGTGAGCACACAACACGGCTCAGTGAGTAGCCAAAACAATGCAACAATACATATGCATGCAAAAAGTCAATTCATATCTTTGGTCTTGGTTTATAGTTTGCAATGTGCAATAAAAAGGTTGGGTGGTCAAAGGTTAACGTTTATTGACACCGCCTCTATACACAGGGTGTGGAAGCCCGCCCGAAGGTTAACGTTTATCGTCGTCCCCATCCACCCTACCATAACATTATACAACAAAGGTTAACGTTTATTGCTATATAATGCTATACCAACACGTAAGCCCCTGTTAGCGAGGGCTTGCAAACTGGGCTCGTTGCTAACAAATCCTAATGCCAAACAGTGTATCCAAGGCCTCACCCCAGCATCCCTCAGAACATCCATAGAGATAGAGCTAAGGCCCCCCGGTAGAGTCAGAGACTATAAGGACCGAGACCACCTCCCCTGATACTCTACGACATAATAGTTCTGCTAAGGTAATGGTGATACGACGATGCCAATGCACAAGACTTGAGTTAGAGATAGAGCTAAAGTGCTGAGACCCGCCAAAGGTTAATGTTTATTGACGTTCTCATCACACCTCCCCTGATACTCGCTCGCATCAAGCACATCAACCACACACATACAATCACATGCCTATTCCTATCATCATCATCATCTTCATGTTATAAACAATAAAGTAAATATGCATGAACAAGTAATAGAAATATTGGATGGCATGCTGTATGCACATTACAAACATATTCGCATAGAATCAAACATGGCATAGGACTCAAGAAATAGAAAACAGTTTATTATTAACCAATTTAGTTTGGGGTTAAGGTTCCTCACCTTAGCTTGCTAATAGATATTTTTCCAAGCTTTCGATTCACTGTTATAACGGTATTATATTGCTAGCAAACCTAACAAAGTCGATAGAATTTAATTAGAATTAATTCAGAATTTAAAAAACCATTCTGTCAATTGAGGGTCGATGCTAGGGTCGATGCTAGGGTCGATGGGTCTATCGACCCTCCCTCCATTCTGAACTTTCCGAATGCTGAGGGTCGATGGTCAGAAACACCTAGGGTCGGATGGTCTATCGACCCTCGGTGCGACCCTTGGTGCACTCTGGTCCAATTTCCACTTTTAATCCATTCTTCGTGTTTGGGGTCCTATGGCTTGCTTCCTACATTTACTCAACATTCATTCCATGGTCTAGAACCATGTATAAACCATCTAAATAGTTTTCATGCATCCTCCTATGATTTTCCATGAAAGCCTAACCATGGATGGATGGTTTGGGTTTCTCCGAAATCCTACACTCAACCATATCTAACCTAAGGTCTGTAGAAACTCATGGAATTAGTATCCATACCTGAGAAGATTACTTTTCTCTGCAATTTCTTCTCCTTTTTGCTAAGCCTTCTTCCTAGCCTCCTTTCTTCCTCTTTTCCTTCTTCTTTCTTTCTCTCAATTCAATTAGGGTTGTGAAAGGAGTGAAAGTGGCCTAGGAACGTCCTTTAAATAGACTAGGAATTTCCTATAATAATCCCATTGAGATTTGGAAAGAATCCCAACCGAAAATTAGGAAATATCCTAATTTCAGTTTTCGTCAGAAACCGAGGGTCGATGGGAGGGTCGATGATCCCGTCGACCCTAGGGTCTTAAGCTGTTCGACCCTCCCTTAAAAAAGATTATAGAAGACATGCTTCGAGCTTGTGTAACTGATTTTAAAGGATCATGGGATGAGAAACTACCATTGATCGAGTTCGCCTATAATAACAGCTATCAAGCTACACAGATGTCACGCTATGAAGTACAATATGGTAGAAAGTGTCGAACTCCTTTGTTTTGGAATGAAGTTGGCAAACGTAGCATCGTTGGACCAGAATTTGTTGAAGAGACTTGTCGAGTAGTCGACATTATCAAGGAAAGAGTTAGAACAGCTCAGAATCGTCAGAAACAGTATGCAGATACTCGACACCGAGACCTTGAATTTGTTGTAGGTAATAAGGTATTTCTAAAGGTATCACCTATGCGGGGTTTAAAACGATTCAGACAGAAAGGGAAGCTAAGTCCGAGATATGTTGGACCATATGAAATTTTAGCCAAACGTGGAAAGGTGGCTTATCAGTTAGCACTACCACCATCTATGTCAAGTGTGCATGATGTATTTCATGTCTCATTGCTGAAGAAGTACGTCAGAGACCCAATGTACATTTTGACAGTAGATCCACCAGGTTTAACTGATGATTTGACAATCGAAGTAGCACCAACTGAAATCACTAGTCGAAAGGTTCAACGTCTACGCAACTGTGACATATACTATTTTAAAGTCACCTGGAAGAGCCGAGATATAGAAGAGATCACATGGGAAGAAGAGAATGTTATGCGATAGCAATATCCTCACCTTTTTTACTCGGAAGGTATGTACAAATTTTAAGGATGAAATTTTAATAAGAGGGGGGAGTTGTAAGATTTGTATCCAACTAACCAGTCTTACCACCTTATACCAGGTCTACCTATCATGGTTGAGCCAAGTGGACCAAGTGCATGAAGAAAATCACAAGACCAGGTATGAGTCTAACCTAAAAATAGTAAATGTAAGGGTAGGGTCGCATGCCTAAACAGGTAGGGTCGATCCAACTCAACAGAAGTCCAACCCATGACTTTTTAGTCATAGGGTCGCATGACTAAGAAGGTGTAGGGTAGACGGATCCTGCGACCCTACGTCCGACCCTACGATGATAGACATAAACCGTAAATTAAGAAACATTCCTAATTCCAAGGGGTTCTTTCCTGAACTCGATGGGACTTATTTTAGAGGGTTTTTCTCTATAAATAGGACATCCCTTAGCCTCTTTCACTCCTTTTAGAACCCTAATTGAAAGTGAGAGAAAGAGAAAGAGAAGGAAAAGAAGAAGATAAGGAAATTGAAGAAAAGACTAAGGAAGAGGAGGAAGTTCAGAGAAACCTCTGAATCTCAGCCAACCTCAGGTATAAACCTAATTTCCTTTATAAATTAAGAGTCTAGAATAGATTATGAAGAAGTTAGGATTAAGAAAAACCCAAATCATTCATCCATGGACGAGTTCCAAAAGAATCCATAGAAGTAATCATCATAGGCAATGGAAAGTGTGTAAAAATCATAGTTATGAGCCATAAAACAATCTTAGAATGGACCTACAAGACCACAGGATCGATCACATGCTCTCGGGAAGTCCCAGGGAGGGTGTGGTCACACGTAGAGTCGAATGGTATCAGACCCCACGTCCTACCCTACACCCTAGGGTCGCAGAAAACTACTACCCTAGGTGCTACCCTACCTGCAACCCTACGATTTCAGCTAGTCTAAATTTGTTGGAATTAATTTTAATTATAATCTATCGACTTGTTCCGCCTTTCTAGTGATTTAAAGGTGATTTATAAAGCTTGAATGAGGATCTACACTCAATCAAAGGTAAGGGAACAAGACATAAACTAATTGGTTAATAATAAACTGTTTTCGTTTATTGAGTCCAATTCCATGTACGATTCTTTGATTGTATGATTATAATGTACATATCACATGTCATCTACTATTCCTGTTATTACTGTTCATGCATATTTAATTCAGTTTATTTATAACATGATGATGATTATGATGCTAGGAATAGACATGTGAATGTATGTGTGTGGTTAGTGTGCTTGATGCGAGTGGAGCATCAGGGGGAGGACATGACATTATGGTTCATCCTGGTCACCAAACTCTAGCTCTATCTCTACTCAAGTCTTGTCCACTAACATCGTCGTATCGCCATTACCTTAGCAGAACTATTACGTCGTAGGGCATCAGGGGAGGTGGTCTCGGATCGTGTAGTCTCTGACTCTGCCGGGGGGCCTTAGCTCTATCTCTATGGACGTATTGAGAGATGTTGGGGTGAGGCCTTGGATACACTGTTTGACATTAGGATTGGTTAGTTGCGAGCCCAGTTTACAAGCCCTCGCCAACAGGGGCTTACGTGTTGGTATGGATAGAGCATCAGGGGAAGTGTGATGTGGTGCGATCCTAAGCACTTTAGCTCTATCTCTATTCCATGGTGGGGTGGATGGGACGACTATAATGTTTGATTAGTTGGGTGGGCTTACACACCCTGTGTATAGAGGTGAGGCGGCCACCGAACCTTTCTATAGCACATTGCAAACTTATGAACCATACCAAAGATATGAATTGAATGCATGCATATGTTTGTTGCATTGTTTTGTTTGCTCACTGAGCCGTGATGTATGCTCTCCCTTTCGACGTCGAATATTTTTAGTTGGTGATGCAGGTACAACCATAGAAGATTATATAAATGCTCTGATGTATGGACATTCGACGGCGATGGACACTCAAGTTATGATGGAGTCACATGATTCTTCATGGGAGTGTAACTCTTGTGTTTTTTATTAGACTTTATTCAATTTATATGGACGATGTAATTGATTAAATATTTTATTTTATGTCTTAGTATCTTTTGGAGATAATTGAATACTTAATTTATGATATCATCTTTAGATTCTCAATTCATTTAATATATGTTACGGTTGGAAATCGCCCGTCGATCCGCGCTCTGAATGACCTGCAATCACAGAGATGAGACAAAGGAGTGGGCGCTAAGCCCCGGGTACACTCCGATGCCTAAGTTAGATTCCCAAGGTAAACAGTCAAAGAGATAGTAGAAAACTATCTCCAATTTAAAGAGTGGGACGATGAGAGAGTTTGAGCGTGTGAGACGGATGAATAATAATAGCTTGTAACTTAGGGTTTACCTTGAGGGATGGCCTCTACTTATAGATTGAAGAAGCATGGAGGTACCAGGACTCAGGGGAGTAGACTGCCAATAGGATTGCCACGTGTCGCTCTGTGGGACACTCATGTAGTAGACCCCAAGTAGGAGTCGGAGACCTTAGCCAAGGAAGCTAGGTCGGTCAGCTCTGGGACTGACACGTGTCAACGTGTGAGTAATGGCCAACCGGAATAGTCGATATCGTATCAGACCGGGAGAAGGACTCCCGGAGATATTATAATCACATTAGGACTCTAGCTTCCGACTGAGAACCGTAGCCGAGTAGGACTATAACTCCGAGCGCTACCCAAGAGGCCGGGCGCACGAGAGGCCGTATGCAAGACAGGCCGAATACATGATGCCGAGTGCGAGACACTCCGAGCGCTCAGGCTCCGAAGGCGCAATTTGACACGTGTAAGATTTTGAATGGAGTGGATTTTTCCCTCCTAACAAATGCCCCTTGCGCTATCGGATGCAACGAACTCGACAGTGCAATAAGTTTAAACCGTTGAGAAAACCTACACCGTATGAGGCCGATTGCCAGATTGACGGCTGCATTGAATGACTCAGGGTGTTCCTAAGTGGAGGCGGTTCCATCAACCGTCTGCACGATTGATTGAGGCACGGGGCTCGAGGCGTTAAACTCGAGTTCCAAAAACATGTTCGACCGTCGATCCTTTGATTTGAGGTGGATTGACCCTAGATCCGATGGCCACCAGGAGGCGGTGTGCCTCGAGAAGGAGCGCCATTAACTGTCGCTCGTCTTCGAAACTGTCGAATGCATTGAATGGCTGAGATTGGAAAGACACGGATCACCATATTGATCCGATGGCTACCAGGAGGTGGAGGGCCTCGAGAAGGAGCGCCATCATTGCGCATGACGTCAGGTTGTTATGTCGCGTCTGGCACGGCAGACGATGACCAATGGAGCTGAAGCACGTGTCCAGAACCCGAAGAGACGATTCACGATCACAGGACCTATAAATACTCTCCTACTGCATTCATTCAACCATTTGCTTCAGTTTCAATCAGAGTTTTATCAGAGCACTCGGAGTCTAGTCGAACTTCCCCGTTTTCGATCTTTGCTTCTGCAGTCGAAGTTCAATCTCTTCCAACCATTAAGTCTCCTCACATTTCGTTTCTTGTTTGTTCATGCTTAGTAGCTTTTCTTCCAACAGTATCACTTCTTCCGGTAGAGTGACAGTGAGCGAAAAAATGGCCCTTTCCCGAACTTTTTCTTCTTCTGAGGGATCATCCTCCTCCAGGGAAGGATGGTCCGCTACCTCTAAGGCTTCCAATACGGTTTCAGAGGAGGAACTCGAGAAGAGTTCCTCTGAGGCCGAAGAGCGTGGTCACCCCGCGGGCCCCACGACACAACGGGCTTCTCGTCAGAGAGGCGACCGACCGTCAGTAACCGCATTCGGCACCGTCCCAGCATGGAAGGTGCTGAGTAAGATCAAAACCGAAGCAGCTTTGTTATCGGTCTGCCGGGCATACCAGCTCGTAGAGCCAATGACGAATGTCTGCGTTCGGCTCGCGACCTTCGATGAGCGGGCCTGTACTGTGAACACATCAGAGATTTGTGTGTACGAACACACCCTGAAGTCCTGGCTCCGGTTTCCCCTTCACCCATTAGTCGTAGAAATTCTTCAGACCTACCGCATCGCCCCCTCCCAGCTTGCTCCGAACGGGTGGCGATGCATTTTTGCCTTCATCCTGTTCGTCCGCCGACTGGGTGAGACTCTGACCTTGAACATGTTTCGATCGGTCTTCCAGTTGGCCAGTCTGACCGAGTTCGGGCTATGACTGGTTGATATTTTTTTAGTCAGAGGGGCGGAAGGACAAGTTTTTCTTCGTGGGTCCCCCTGCAGACGACTCGGCTCTTCCTCTGTCAAACGTTTGGCTGGTGGTCGATGCTACGGGGTTCAACAAATCCCCTTCCTGACGACCGAGGAGAGAAAGACTCAGAAGAAGATGATGGCCGGGGAGACTGTGCGCCTCTCCGACCTTGCGGATCCCACGCAGTTGGCCGAGCACGGTCTTCTCGGTGAGTTTAATAACATTAGGACTCACTATGTACTACTGCTATTTTAATGTCGTCACTAACCATTTTTTACTTGCAGTGAACTTCAAAGACGATAAGATCGTTGCCCGCATTATGGCCAAGCGGACGGTCGAGGCCGCAAAGGGGGCTCGGCCGGCAGGAGGACACACCTCCACGGAAAGAGCCGAGGGCCACGGTCGAGGCAAAGGGCAAGGGGCCCATGCCCGAGAAGCCACCAAAAAAGAAGATAAAGTCAGCCGCGGAGCTTCCGACCGACATATATAAGGCACGGCCGGCCCCTAAGCTCGACCGTCAGGAGGAGAAATCAGCGAGGGCTGCGACGAAGGAAGTCCAGCCCCTTCAGGTGGTCACCGCGAAGGAGACCAAGGCCGATCAGGGTGTGGTGACGCCTCTCTGGGCCACAGAGAAACCCCCGGTGGTTGATCTGACCGGGGCCATCGGAGTCTCCAAGGAGAAAGCCAGGCACGCGGCCTTTCAGAAGAAAGAAAGACAGGGGGCTCCGAAGGTACCATTCTCACCAGCACTCGGACTGAAGTCGATGGACTCGGTCTTCAAGAGCACAAAGGCGGCTAGAATCATAGTCACCGAGTGACGCCTCCCCGCCGACATAGCCTTCACCTCGGACCTGTCAAACGAGGAGGTCTACAGACGAGCCTTTACAACGTGCAGTCATGTAATATTTGGAGTCTTCATCTCTTCATTTTTCATTCATTTTTTTTATGTTGTCATTTCCTGACCGGTCCCTTTTATGCAGGTGAGCAATCTTCTGGCTGAGGTCAGCGAGCGGGCTGCTCGGGCTTTCTTCGATCTGGACGAGAAGGAGGTCCTGGAGGTCTCTCTGCGCGAGGCTTTGAAGGCCACCGAGGAGAACTTTGTTAATAAGTCCTCGGAGGTCAAGGCCCTTGTTGCAGACAAGACCAACCTCCGAGCTTCCCTGGACAAGGCCGAGGCCGCTCTTTCCGATGAGCACAAGAGAGTGCACTCTTCGGAAGAGAGATTTCGGTCGGCCGAGGACAAGTGGCGAAAGGCCGAGGAAGATCTGCAGGCCGAGCAGCAAGCGAAGCTGGCACTGGAGGAGAGGCTAAAGAAGTCCGAGGAAGAGGCCAGGGCTGCCAAGGAAGCACTGAACAAGGCTGAGGAAGATCACCGGGAAGCTTTGTCTCGAGCCGTCGCCGATTACAAGTCTTCGGCTCGTTATGAAGAGGACGTCGACGAGGCCGCCTGCGTATACTTTGAGAGGGGGTCAGGTATTTGAGGGAGCAATTGGCTGACAAGGGCGCCCTCATGATAAACTGGTCCGAGATCCAAATCGTCGCCCAGATTGATGGGTTGGGGCCCTCGGATCCTGTTTAGACCTCGCTCGACGCTGAGGAAGTCCTAGCGGAGCTGAAGGCCGACCGAATGCTTGAGGAAGATCTTCCCCCCTACGAAGTGCCGTAGACGCCACTCGTGGAGCTCCCGGACCTTGCGCTGCCAGCCGAGGATCAAGCAAATCCGGCCGCTGAGGACAAACGGTCTTGAAAAGACCACTTGTATATATATATATATTTTTTAACTGTATATTTGTAACCCTGCCCTTCAAGGACCTTGATCAATAAATATCCATTTTTTCTTTGTATATCTGTTGTCTTGAAATCTTTTCTGTTCGGCCTTTGGTAGGCCAAGAATAAGTAATTAAAGTAGCCAGGGCCGGTAGCTTGTAGTAGAGTCCGAAAACAAACGATGCCGAATCCGGCTGCGGAGATGCCTTAGAACAATGTCAAAGGCATTGTTACAATTGTCTTGACTGCCTCTTACCCTGGAAGTGTTGTCGGCTTGGCGCTTAGGCTAGCCGAGGGCACTTAGGTATATCAGTGCAGCGTGATGTTTGAGAGACAAGTATGGTTTGCCCCAGCCGGGCTACTGTTGTCCGATCGCATAGTTAGGTAGATGTTGTTTCCTACCGGAGTCGGCGTGTAGACCGTTCCAGGCATACGAGTATGGTCTTCATGCTACCTTGGTCTGCTGGTGGACCATGGTAAGAAGATACGGGTGTGACCTTCATGCGACCGTGTTCTGCTTGTGGAACATGGTCGGAAGGTACGAGTATGGTCTTCATGCTACCTTGGTTTGCTGGTGGACCATGGTAGGAAGATACGGGTGTGACCTTCATGCGACCGTGGTCTGCTTGTGGATCATGGTCGGAAGATACGAGTATGGTCTTCATGCTACCTTGGTCTGTTGGTGGACCATGGTAGGAAGATACGGGTGTGACCTTCATGCGACCGTGGTCTGCTCGCGGACCATGGTCGAAAGGTACGAGTATGGTCTTCATGCTACCTTGGTCTGCTGGTGGACCATGGTAGGAAGATACTGGTGTGACCTTCATGCGACCGTGGTCTGCTTGTGGACCATGGTCGAAAGGTATGAGTATGGTCTTCATGCTACCTTGGTCTACTGGTGGACCATGGTAGGAAGATACGGGTGTGACCTTCATGCAACCGTGGTCTGCTTGTGGACCATGGTCGGAAGGTACGAGTATGGTCTTTATGCTACCTTAGTCTACTGGTGGACCATGGTAGGAAGATAATTGTGACCTTCATGCCACCATGGTATGCTTGTGGACCATGGTCGGAAGGTACGAGGATGGTCAAAGTTTGACCTATGTCTGTGTGAACAGTTGGGCCGGAAGGAACGGCTAAGAAACAATTGCTGAGATGACTGAATTATACGTGCTGTTCTGTATTAAAATAAAAATCAAGCGGATTCCCTCATGGGGTCCGGTATACAATTGAGACTTAAAAAAGTTTCTGATTAATGATAATATTTCCGAAGGTTGGTGGCATGCCACGTCCTCGGAATTTCTTCACCGTCCATGGTGGTCAGCTTGTACGAGCCCGGGCGTCCTGTTCGGAGCACTCGATACGGTCCTTCCCAGTTCTTGGCCATCTTCCCTTGATTTTTGGGATCCAAAACTACCGTTTTTCTAAGGACAAGATCTCCGACTTTAAATTGTTTTGGTCAGACTGTCTTGTCGTAGTGACAGGCTGTCGCCTACTGGTAGCTGGCCATTTGGAATGCAGCCGATTCCCTTACATCTTCGAGGTTGTCGAGGTTCGTCCGTAGATCTTCAGAGTTGGTGTGCTCATTGAAGTTCAGCATCTGGAATGTTGGATGGAAGACTTCAACGGGGACGACTGCCTCTGTGCCGAAGGCGAGCATGAAGGGTGTCTCTCCCGTGGGTGTTCGGCTGGTCGTCCTGTACGACCAGACGATACTTGGTAGCATATCCACCCACTTTTCCTTTTGGTCTTCTACCATCTTTTTCTGGCCGCACAATATTGTTTTGTTGGTGGCCTCGGTCTGGCCGCTTGTCTGCGGATGTCCGACTGACCCAAATCTATGGTCTATTCAAAATTCTTCACAAAAGTTTGCGAAGGATGCGCTGG
Organism: Protea cynaroides; assembly: GCA_028583415.1. Classification (NCBI taxonomy): domain Eukaryota; kingdom Viridiplantae; phylum Streptophyta; class Magnoliopsida; order Proteales; family Proteaceae; genus Protea; species Protea cynaroides. The sequence continues at coordinate 92,856,686 of CM053276.1, read as the reverse complement.
TGAACTGAGTGCCGTTATCCGTCACAAGGACTCTCGGCACACCGAACCTGTACATGACCGAGTGTCTGAAGAACTGTTCCACTTTGGAGGTGTCGATCTTGTCTACGGCTTCAACTTCAATTCATTTGGTGAAGTAATCAATGGCCACGATGACATATTTTCGTTGATAAGTCGCTTGGGGGAAGGGCCCCATGATGTCCATACCCCATATGGCAAAGGGGAGGGGACTTGTGATTGGATGCAGTGGAGCGACCAGAGCATGCTGCACGGGTGCATAGAACTGGCACTTGTCGCACCTGCGGACAAGCTCGATGCAATCATCGTGCATTCTCGGCCAATGGTAGCCTTGGCAGAGGATCTTTTGGAAAAGCGATCGTCCGCCCTGGTGTCGGCCGCATATACTCTCATGTATTTCTTTCATGACGCGCTCGGCCTCGTCTTATCGCAGGCACCTTAGCAGCAGTAGGGTATAGGATCTCATGTATAGTACATCATTGTGTATGGTGTACTGCCGAGACTTGGCTTGGATGCGGCGAGCATCTTTCCTGTCAGTCGGTAGGGCGCCCGTCCGGAGGTATTGATGTATGTCATCGTACCAACTGGATGCGACTCCGACGGGGGCTATGACTTCAACAGAGGTGCTGGCGTGGTCCAAGAATTCTACGTACATGCCAGAGTCCATCGCATGGATGTCTTTCAGGGATAATCTTGATAGCTCATCCGCTTTAGTGTTCTCTTCGCGACAGACGTATTGCAGCTCGACGCTCTGGAAGGTCACGATGGCCGAATTCACCTTCTCGAGGTACTTTAGCATCTCGGGCTGTCTGGCCTCGTAGTCTCCTTGTACTTGGCGGATGACCAACTAAGAGTCGCCTTGTATCACCAGCCGACGGACGGCTAGGCTGTTGGCCAATATGAGTCCGGCTAGTAAAGCTTCGTACTCGGCCTCGTTGTTGGTCGCTTTGAATCCGAACCTGATGGCAGATCGTATTTTAAATCGTTCTGGACTTTTCAAAATTACTCCTGCCCCTGCTTTGTCTTCAATGGAGGAACCGTCAAAGTTCAGTATGCATGTGGCCTCAGCTTACTCCAAAGTCGGTACCACCTGGGGTTTTGCAAAGTCTTGGTCTAGTAAGGTACTTTCGACGATAAAGTCCGCCAAGGCTTGTGCTTTGATGACCGTTCTGGGGACGTACTTTATGTCGAACTCACCGAGCTCTACCGCCCAATTGATGACTCGACCGGATACATCGGGCTTTGACAACACCTTCTTCAGTGGTGTGTTTGTCAACACCGATATGGGATATGCCTGGAAGTACGGTCGAAGCTTCCGCGTGGATGTGACCAGGGCAAGCGCTAGTTTCTCAATCGGCTTGTATCTGGTCTCAGCGTCAAGCAGTACTTTGCTGACGTAGTAAATCGGCCGCTGGACCTTGTCTTCATCTTTCAAAAGAACAGCGCTGACTGCGCGGTCGGATACTCCGAGATATAGCTGCAACTCGTCCCCAGGGTTTGGTTTCAGCGGTAAGGGAGGTGATGATAAGTATGCCTTGAGGTCTTCGAAAGCCCTCTGGCACTCTTCAGTCCACTCAAACTTTCCGGCTCCCTTCAGAGTTTTGAAGAAGGGGAGACAACGCTCGGCAGACTTAGACATGAAGCGGCCGTGTGTGGCTATTCGGCCATTCAACTCCTGTACTTGTTTACCCCTGGTCGGGGCAGCCATATCCATGATGGCCATGATCTTCGAAGGGTTTGCCTCAATACCTCTCTGCGAGACCATGAACCCCAAGAATTTTCCTGATCCGACTCTGAAGGCGCACTTTGTCGGGTTGAGCTTCATGCTGTGTCTTCGGAGGACCTGGAATGCTTCGTTGAGGTCGGCCATGTGCCGGTCGGCCTGCTGACTCTTAACAAGGAAGTCATCGACATATACTTCCATGTTCCTGCCGATCTGTCGTCGAAAGACTTTGTTGACTAGTCTCTGATAGGTGGCTCCTGTATTTTTGAGGCCAAAAGGCATGACCGTATAGCAGAAGAGCCCCTGATTGGTGACGAAGGAAGTACATTCTTCGTCTGCCTTTCGCATCTTTATTTGGTTGTAGCCGGAGTACGCGTCAGGAAACTTAGTAGCTCGTGTCCGGCTGTAGCATCTATCAGCTGGTCAATGCGCGGCAGCAGATAGCTGTCCTTCGAGCAGGCCTTGTTGAGGTCGGTGAAGTCTATGCAAATTTGCCACTTGCCGTTAGACTTTGGCACCATGACAACATTGGCCAACCAGTCCGGGTAATCGACATCCCCTATGAAGTTGGCCGCCAGCAGCTTCTGCACCTCCTCGTCTATGACGGACTGACGGGCGGGTGCAAAGCTTCTTTTCTTTTGTCGCACAGGCCAATGCTGAGGGTTGACGGCCAGGTGGTGTTCAATGACATCCCTAGGGATCTCGGGCATCTCAGAGGGCGACCATACGAAGACATCGAGATTTTACCTTAGAAATTCGATCAGCTCTTCCCTTTGTTCCTCGGGCAGCAAGGAGCCGACCTAGAACGTCTTCTCTGGTTGATTGTCCGCAATCGGGATCTGTAGAAGTTCCTCCGCGGGTTCTCCTCTGTTGGGAGAGAGATTCTTGGGAACATCCACCATGTTCACCTGTGCGGACTTCAAGGCCCACTGACTGTTCTTCAGCTCGGTGGCGTACCACCTCTGTGAAGTGTCTTGATCTGTTCGGCACTCTCCGACTCCGTCCTCGGTCGGGAACTTCATCACCAGGTAGTAGGTGGACATGCACGCCTTCAGCTTGTTCATCGAAGGACGACCGAGGATGACGTTGTGCGTGGATGGCCGATCGACCACCATGAATTTGACCATTACCCGCCGCTGTTTGGGCTTCTGGCCAAGGATGACAGGAAATTGGTTGCCCCCCTTAACCGTAACTAGGTCTCCGGAGAAGCTGATGAGGTCAAAAGTGACGGGTTGGAGCTGGTCGTCCGTCAGCTGCATCCTCTGGTAGGCATGGTAGAATATAATGTCCACCGAGCTCCCGGTGTCTACCAGACACTTTACGACATCGCAGTGCCCGATCCCGACCGTGAAGACAAGGGCATCCTCATGGGGGACCGTGATGTTGACAAGATCTTCATCACTGAAGGTGATGACTTCTCCAGTTCGAGCTCTCTTCGACGGCCACTCAGTCTTGGCTACCAGACGCGAGTAGGCCTTTGCCGACCTGTTGGAGGTGTTCCCGGCGGTAGGTCCTCCTATGATTGTGAGGACTGATCGGCCCTCGGCTTGGGGGCCCTTGGTGATGGTATAGACCCCATTGTCACCAGGGATGCGCAAACCCATTGCTGTGCGCAGTCGGTCCTCTGGGGGCGGACTGCCGACAAAACTGCGCTCGGCCTTTCTTCTCTTTGAAGCCGGGTGGGACTTCCTTCTTCTTCTTTTTCCCCGGCCTTTCGTTTCCGACCAGGACAGGATGGGCCCGGACTGGGTATGCTGTCGGCCTCCCAGTCTTTCTTTTACCGACACTCTTTCTTTTTATGCTCCCGAGGAGCCTTCAATTGTCCCAAACTGGATGGCACGGACCCGCTATCTGGGGGGAGCCGGCCCAACATTAGGGTCTCTATCGTCCCTTCGAGCGGTGTTTTGATTATCGCCTGCGTCCACTCGGCAGTTGTTGGGCTGCTGGTTTCTCGGAGGTGGAGGTGGTAACTCACGATCCCTGCGAGCGGGAGCCGGTCCTCGGTCTGCATGCCGAACGAAGTTACTATAGTATCCTCGTCTAATGAGGTCCTCAATTTCCCCTTTGAGGTACTTGCACTCTTCTGTTTAATGGCCATAGTTGCGATGGAAGCGACAAAAACGGGAGTGGTCCTTATTCCTCCCGTTACCGAGTGCTTTTGGAGGCGGTCGAAGGTTCTGATCGTTCTTGATTACTTCGAGGATCTCTGTCATCGAAGAGTTCAGCGGAGTGTAATACTTGAATGTCTTGTAGGGGTGCCGGTAGGTCTGATCCTTACCGGACTTCTGCTTCTTTGGATCTCCCGAGCTTGGTGGCGGGTCGGCCGTCTCGAACCTTTTCTTGTCTGCAGGCTTTGGTGCGGCCTGTAGATTGTTCACGGTGTTATTTTTCTGGGCCCTTGTCGTCTCGTCTGTGGAGGCATACTTCTCGCACCTGGCGAGCAGGTCGTCCAAGTTCTTCGGTGGCTTTTTGGCAAGGGACCAACAAAGCTGACGATCAGTTACGCCGGCCTGCAGGCTGGAAATGTGCACCGTGGGCTCAACGTCCTTGATTTCAAGTACCTCATTATTGAAGCGCTTGATGAATTCCCGTAGGGACTCGTCCTTCTGCTACTTGACCGTCGACAGATGGTACGATGTCTTCTTGCGCACCCGGCTTGCTTGGAAGTGTGTCAAGAATTTATTCGATAACTGTTCGAACGATGTAACGCTTTTCACAGGGAGATTATTGAACCACGTGCAAGCGGCCCCCTGAGCGTTGAAGGAAACATCCGGCAGATAAGGCCGTCACTCAGAGAGTAGAATAGTGTCGTGGAGACGAATGCGTCTAAATGCTGCTCGAGGTCGGTACTCCCGTTGTAGGAATCCAAGACCGGCATCTTGAAGTTGTCAGGGGGTGGTGCCCTTATAATCTCGTCCGAGAGTGCCGTAATTGCAGTATAGGCCGTTCTCGGCGGGGCTGCTTTGTTTTGCTCCACCTGCTGAAGTCGAGTGGTTATCTTGAGTAGACGCCGCTCGACCTCGGACTGGGGAGTGTCCGGAGGCTGAGCGCCAGAACCTGGTGTTTCTTCGTTAACTCTTTCCCAGCGGAGGGCATCGAGGAAGGGCCCCGGGCCTCTCACCCGAGGTGGCGCAACTGGTGCCTGGTGTTGATGTGGCGGGGGATGCCGAACGACGGGCCGGGCCACGCTTCATCCAGGAGCTTGATCTCCTGCCAGGAGATTGTTTGGTGAGGCATTTGCAGGATCCGCCCTCGCCCTTGGCGGATGGGCCGCTTGCGGAGCTTCTGGTGGTGGATTCGGTGCCGGATGAGGATTCTCTCCTCTCGCTACCGAACTGCTTGCTCGAGCCCCTCTCAAGACTCTCGCAAGCTGCTCGATTTGCTGCTTCAGCTCATCAAAATGCTGACGAGTGATGTATTGGGGAGGAGGTTGCGGTGGTGTTACCGATGGCATGTGGCTCGGGGCTGGTGCTAGAGCCGGCGGTAGTATTGGTGCTGGTTCCGGTGTGGGTGCATGTTCCGGTACCGATGCAGGCTCACGGTCCGCCTTCGTCGTGCTTTCGGTACTACCCATATGCACTGATGTCTCAGAAGGGGCACGCGATGCCCGTGCTCGAGTTCTTCTGTGAGCCATTGAAATCAGAGTTCTCACATGCTAGTCTTCAAACTCAGTCAAAAGAGGCCCCACTGTGGGCGCCAAACTGTTACGGTTGGAAATCGCCAGTCGATCCGCGCTCTAAATGACCTGCAATCACAGAGATGAGACAAAGGAGTGGGCGCCTAAGCCCCGAGTACACTCTGATGCCTAAGTTAGATTCCCATGGTAAACAGTCAAGAGATAGCAGAAAGCTATCTCCAGTTTAAAGAGTGGGACGATGAGAGAGTTTGAGCGTGTGAGGGGGATGAATAATAATAGCTTGTAACTTAGGGTTTACCTTGAGGGATGGCCTCTACTTATAGATTGAAGAAGCATGGAGGTACCAGGACACAGGGGAGTAGACTGCCAATAGGATTGCCACGTGTCGCTCTGTGGGACACTCATGTGGTAGACCCTGAGTAGGAGTCAGAGACCTTAGCCAAGGAAGCTAGGTCGGTCAGCTTTGGGACTGACATGTGTCAACGTGTGAGTAATGGCCAACCGAAATAGTCGGTATCGTATCAGACCGGGAGAAGGACTCCCGGAGATAGCATAATCACATTAGGACTCTAGCTTCCTACTGAGAACCGTAGCCGAGTAGGACTATAACTCCGAGCGCTACCCAAGAGGACGAGCGCATGAGAGGCTGTATGCAAGACAGGCCGAATACATGATGTCAAGTGCGAGACACTCCGAGCGCTCAGGCTCCGAAGGCACAATTTGACACGTGTAAGATTTTGAATAGAGGGGATTAATCCCTCTTAACAATATATAAGACTTCTGCTATTGTTTATTTACTCTGATTATGATTGTGGATGTGTATGGTTTAAGCAAATGAACACAACCTATTCGAGATCCTGGTTGAACCGTTGGTTTATTAGCGGTTCATTACACCATTCTGAATAATGTGGAATTGGGGTGTGACATCCGCAGTCTCTAATATATGCTTTTCTTCATTCTTTATTGAGCCCAAGGCTGTAGCACACAATGCAGCGTTGGTACCGAGTTCGGCCTCAGATTTCAATGCCTACTTTCTACTTAAGGCATCAGCCACGACGTTTGCCTTACCTGGATGGTATTGGATGTCATAATCATAATCTTTTAATAGCTCCAGCCATCTCCTCTGTCTCATATTCAGGTCCTTCTGAGTAAAAAGGTAAGTCAAACTCTTATGATCCAATTTAATCTGAAACTTTTCACCATGAAGGTAGTGCCTCCAAGTCTTGATTGCTTGAATGATCGCTGCTAACTCTAAATCATGTGTAGGATAGATATCTCATGCTCTTTCAACTGTCTTGATACGTAGGCAATCACTTGTTCTCCTTGCATCAACACGCATCCAAGACCCAACCCTGAGGCATCCGTATACAGGGTGAACGGCAAGCCTGGTGCTGGGATGGTCAAGATAGGTGCAGAGACTAGCCTTGACTTCAAAGTTTGAAAGCACTTCTCACACTCATCTGTCCATATGAACTTTTCTCCTTTCTTGATTAGTCTGGTGAGTGGAACGACGATTCTTGAGTAGTCTTCCATGAATCTTCTATAGTAACCAGTGAATCCAAGGAAACTACGAATCTCCGCAACTGATTTCGGTGCATCCCATCCTACTATAGCTGCGATCTTGCTTGGATCTATCTTGATACCATCTGCAGATACTATGTGACCCAAGAAGGCCACTTCCTTCAGTCAAAATTCATATTTCTTGAACTTGGCGTAAAGCTTCTCCCTTCTCATCCGTTTTAGGGTTGCTCTCAAGTGTGTTGCATGAGTCTCCCCGTCTTTTGAGTATACCAAGATGTCGTCAATGAATACGATGATCGAAGTGTCCAACATGTCATGAAACACTTGGTTCATCAGTTCCATGAACGACGCTGGAGCGTTAGTCCACCCAATGACATTACCAGGAACTCATAATGCACATACCTTGTCTTGAAAGTAGTCTTCGGAATATCTACTGCCTTGATCTTCAATTGGTGATACCCTGATCTAAGATCAATCTTTGAGAAAACCTTTGCACCCTGTAACTGATCAAACAGATCATCGATCCTAGGCAAAGGGTATCGGTTCTTAATGGTTAACTTGTTCAACTCTCGGTAATCGATACAAAGTCGTATGCTACCATCCTTCTTCTTTACGAAAAATACAGGTGCTCCCCACGATGATATACTTGGCTATATGAAACCCTTATCTAATAACTCTCGTAGTTGAGTCTCAATTCCTTCAACTCCATAGGAGCTACTCTATAGGGTGCCCTTGACACAGGTGCCATCCTTGGTAATAAGTCGATAACGAACTCGGTTGCATGATCAGGTGGCAACCCAAGTAAGCCTCTTGGAAATACATCAAGGAATTTATTCAGTACATCAGTATTATCCATCTGTAGTGCTTCTTTAGTAGCATTTACCATAGATACCATATATCCAACTCCTTTCCTTTCAAGGCATCTCTTCGCCTTTCCTGCAGAAAGGATGAGCTTTCGCTTCCTAAGCAATATGCTTCCAATGAAATCAAATTATGTGTCATCTTTGTTCTTAAATGATAACCCTCTTCTATGCACATAATCACTTGTAGAGTGTTGAGAGAACCAATCTATTCCCAAGATGACGTCAAAGTCTGCCATCTCAAGTCGATTTAGGTTGCATCCAAATTCTGTCCATCCATATGATTCAGATAATGTTCATGACACTTATCCACTACAACATCTAGTCCAAAAGAGCTTGAACTAGCGAAATCTGGTATAAAGGTCTTAAGAGCTTGTCTAGTTCCTTCATCTCTTATGATTTTTCAAAGATATCGTCAAAAATCTCATATTGCACTCAATAGCTTACATCTCTTTTATCACTGATGTTTTACCCTGATCTCTCTTTCGTATATCTCAAAAAACATCTTCTGACTATTTACTCGTTACATATCCCAAGTCTATCTATAAGCGTTAGGGTATATGCTTATAAATTCATTAATTCAGCCAAACTCTTTTGGTCTTGACTTAATCATCTCACTCGACATTGGGCATAACTCAGTATTACTTGTACTAATCCGAATACTATCAATGCCATAATTTTTGTACTTCATAATTTTTTTACTTCATCCTTGTATCCACTCTTAGATCTGCCTTTAGAAATCTTCTGCCTAGCCAAGATTCATACTGATATAGCCGTCTTTAACTCTACTTGAATGCTATCTATTTCTTTACTGGCTACTCTTGATAGTTCTCACGTTTTGCTCATGCACTGTTTTATAGACATAACTCATATCCATCCATTCAACAATCTCAAAACAGATACTTCATTACTTCATCTGAGGTTCCTTGGCTATAGAATCTAATCTAAATTTAATCATCTTCCTTTCAATAATTCCCTTATTAACTAAACATCTTATCAATGGATGTTGAAAAATGTAAGAATCATAATGCTTATCCAACAGTTATTCATTTTCTTCTTTCGAATTTAGTATAATGACGAACACTTGTTTTATCTAGTGAACTTAGGTTTAAAGGATCAGGAGTAAATCTATGGTAATCCAACCATCATCCAAAGGTCATTAAGTTGCAAGGTGGTTTAAATATATGGAAATAGAGGTTTTACAGTTCTTAACCTCATGGTTATAGGTTCTATCGAGTATATAGTGTCATTGGTCAAGGCACTACAAGAGTAAATCTGAAAAAGTTTTGGTACATCAATAAATCAGGTATAAAATCGAAAAGATGTACATTTGGAATGATTAAACCTTTAAATGTTCATTCGGTTCATATTTCTATTCATGGTGTCGATCATGGGAGTAGCTTAGATTGGTATAATCAGGACTGAAATAACATCTATAACTTCAATTAACAGGTTAAATCAAGAAGGTATTCTGTCAAGGTACGAGAATTAGAATCAGGTATGTGCATCCTCTATAATCATAAGAGTAAGTCAATAATGTACTACATCCTATATAAACCTATCTAGTTATATGGCCACAATAGATTTTATTCTTTTGCTGAAACGTTTAAGGCTTTATCTTCAGAAAATATTCCTCAACCCTTGTCGGATCATTCTGCCATGATGTAGCTATCCCATACCTCGGTGGCTGATAAGGGTAACCACCTTGATACACTGCTTGTTGTGCACCAAGCTTCTACACTGGGGTGTGCATTACTGGGACCTACGGTATGGTAGTCACTGTATTATGATTAACATGTGCTGGGGGTACAGTATTACTATCCATTAGTATCCAGCATAATATTCTCCCTCAGAGCGGCCACTACAGTGAGTTGTCTCAGCTCACCCAGTACCTAACTTATTGTGTCTGCACTAGGGAGCGTATTTGTCTTCCTTATATTATCATCAGGACCATGCATTAGGCTACCATGCCCGACCAGATAAGTAAACTTCCATATGGCCGGCTTATCACTACACTCCTACAGCGCCTTCGGGTAGATATGAGGGATGAGATTGCGATTGAGGACACCATGACATTAAACATTGACTGGGATGCCATTGTCTGGATAATGATGGATAACCTACCGATCAGTGATGAGGAGCTAAAGGCTCGTCCTCGTCCGCTTAGGAGAGTAGCAGCAGCGGCAGCAACAGCAGCAGCCAATGCGGCTCATGCAGAAGAGGCAGGGGGTGATGGTAATGATGATCAGATGGAGGACATTCCGACATCGGAACCGTAGCCCATACCTACAGCAGGACCATCCCAGCTTCCTCCCAGTACGGTGATGGGTATGTTTATGGAGATTCAGGATGCCCAGCGCAAGATGAACCGTGACCTAGGGTGCCTCCCTCGTAGCCTCAGAGTCACGCAGGAGCAGGTACACTGGCTCAGGGTCGCATATGAGCGTGAGTATGACATCGCTAACCCTATTCCTCCGATGCCCCCAACCCCATGATAAATCACCTTATTTTTCTCTCTCATGATACAATTTATTATAACAAGGTAACTGTTCGGTTTGTGGACTGTACCCTGTGGTACAATTAACTCTTTCACTCCTTGAAGGTTTTATGTTTTTACTCTCCGATACAATTTTCCTTCTTACTTGTTATGGAAATTTATGATCATTCTTGCTTGTTATTATGGTCTCCTAATTAGAGCATGTCTGTTTATTAGGTTCTCACTATTAGTACACTACATTATGCTCTTTAGTATTTAGTCTCAAGTATCAAACAAGTGCTTAAGGTGCATTTTTATTAAGGCTTTTAATTTTTCCTATCTCAGTTCATTGACTTAGTCAAGTGCATGTATGGTCTGTTGGACAGAGCTTAAGAGCTCTGATACCAAGTTGTCACACCCCAATTCCAGCTGAACCAGAAGTATGAGTGAACCATCACTAAACCAATGGTTCACACCAGGATCTCAATAAGACTGTGTCCACTCATATAAACCATTGCACATAACTATAATCAGAATATAATTAAACGCAGTGAAAGTCCTAAATTAAACGAACTGAGTACTTCTATTGATCAATAAATTATCCAATTATTCAAAATACCAAAACATAAATAGTTATCCTTACATCCCAATTATAAATCCAAATTAGAATAGATAAAATAAACAAATCAAATATCCTAAAGGTACATGCAGAAAGGGTACTTGCATGAAGTGTCATGCTCGTCCTCCCCTACTTGCATTTCCAAGGCAGCAACACCTCCATATACTGGAGCATCCATGTAGTCCTCCACGGTGTAACTTGCATCAACATCTAAAATTAGTGTGTACACAAGGGTGAGCTCACAACTTAGCTCAGTAAGAAAATCAGACAACGTAACAAACAACATGCATGAGTAACATTCACATTATGGCCTGGTTTTAAGTTTGCAATGTGCTATAGAAAGGATTGACGGCCACCGCACCTTTATACACGAGTGTGTGAATCTAGGAATGGATCAAACACCACTGTCGTCCCACATGCGCCCACCATGGAATAGAGATAGATCTAAAGTGTTCGGATCAAACACCGCCAATACTTCCCCTGATGCCCTACCCATACCAACATGTAAGCCATTATTGATGAGGGCTTGCAAACTAGGCTCACAACTAACCAATACTATATGTCATCACAGTAGGCTTTATCCCAGCACAGCTCCCTAAGACATAGATATAGGGCTAGAGTCTAGTGGTCAGGCCGGAGACCACAGTGCTACTTCCTCCCCCTGATACCCTACCAGCACTAATCATGTTAAGACAAGAAAAGGTGCTAGTGTGAGGAATGATCCCAGACCCCAGGCCCTTCCCATTCCACACACCAACAAAAACAATCACATGCCTAACAGTCACATCCTAGCATAACGAGTATGCATGAAGAATATAATAACTGAAAGTAAAGATGACATGCGAGTATGCACAAACATCATTCCATAGAATCATAATTATTAACAACATTTTACTGTTATTAAGTTATTAGGGTTTAGGTCTGATTCCCTTACCTGACGCTTGATTGCTAGCGTTCTCCACATCATCAAATCCAAACTTACTAACACAGGGTCCTATACGATGTTAGGGTTGAATTAGAATAATTTTCTTAGGGTTCACGTTGGTCAGAAACCAACTGGGTCAAAAACACTCCTCACAGTGCATACTGGTCGCAGTACTGGTCGCGGCACTATGGGAAAGGTGCTACCGGTATGGTCGACCGGTCCCCACAGACCAGTACCCAAGAGGTACCGGTCGCAATACCAATCGCATATGGTGCAATCGATCGCTGACCGGTATGCCTCCGGAAGACCACCAACTTGGTGTTCGCCTTTCGTCGGTCACCCCCCATTGGTTTTAGGGTTTCTCCTATGCATTCTAGGCCTGAGCAATGAGTTAGAGTTGTTTCATGTTCCATTCAAGTCCTAGTTTTAATGATCCTCAGCCTAGAATACGAATCTAGGGTTCATCGACTATATTAGGGTTTGACAGCAAATTTAAGGGTTTTAGATCAATACCTCACCTTGCATGGTATTGATCAATTCATGATTAATCATCTATAATGCTTAACTTAGAGAGAAGTTCAAGAACTTACCGTTGGTTCACGACTATCGTGTTCTTCGTCCAACGGCCAACGACGGCTCCTTTCCCTCCCTCCTTAGCTCTTTCTCCTTCTTCGATCTCTTTCTCCTCTTTAGGGTTTGTGAGGATCAATCAAAGAGTTCTAAGGAGGTTTAAGGGTCCTTAAATAGACTAGAATAGAGTTTAGGAAGTTTCCTTACATTAGGAAAGTCCCTAGGCTCAAGATTTAGAAAATGGGACCCACAGAGATCCATTTCTGGATCTAACCAGTCTGCCCGTGCAGACATACCGATCGATCGGTACATAGACCGGTACCATAGACCGGTATGAAGAATATCATACTCTTAGGTCCATTTTCGTACCTGATTGTCATCCGCTCGTCCCGTCTGGCCCGGTGATGATTGGAAAACCTGTTATGACATGAATTAAAGGTTTAGATCAGGTTCATAGAGTGCGGGTCTTACAGAATAGGTTCTTTTCAAATTGATATATGAAACCTAATACAATGATTCGATTATAGATTTTCTATGAGAAACCATAGAGAGTAGGGTAGGGATAATTGATAAGGATAAACTGTGATTAAAGGCCATAGAATGATTTTAGGATGAATCTCATTGATGAGCCAAGAGGAAGAACTCCTATGAGAAGTAAAAATGAACCTGACTACGTAAGGTCACAGCTATGGTCAACCATTGGATGAGAAGAGAGTCAACCACAGCCATTCCGGAAGAATTCAGGAAACGTATGGTCATAGGTACGGTCACATATAGTTAGACTATAGGGTTTTGATCATACGTCATATGGTCTCATATATTGAGACCACAGGGTCGACCATTGGGTATCGACCATACGATAACAACAAGTATATTTTGAAATCAGACAAGGTTTTTTACTACTGTAACTTGGTAAACTTGAACCCTAACTTAAATACATTAATTGTTTAGGTTCCCAATATATTCAAAGTGACTTCCAAAGCTTGGGAGAGGAATAAACATCAATTAAAGGTGAGAAAACAAGACCTAAACTAATTGGATAATAACAAATTATTTTATTTTATTTATCCAATGCAATGAATGCTTCTGTGCTTGTATGCTTGTAATGTGCATCTCACATGTCATCCAATATAACTGCTATCTCTGTTCATGCATATTTATTTATGTCTATTTATAATATGATGATATGATGATGCTAGGAATAGGCAAGTAATTGTGTGTGTGGTTAGTGTATTGGATGAAATTGGAGCATCAGGGGGAGGACGTGGCATTGTGGTTCAGCTTAGTCACTAAACTCTAGCCCTTTTTCTACTCAAGTAATGCCCACTGACATCGTCGTATCGCCATTATCTTAGTAGAACTATTATGTCATAGGGCATCAAGGGAGGTGGTCTCGGACCATGTGGTCTCTGAGTCTGTCGGGGGGCCTTAGCTCTATCTCTATGGACGTATTGAGGGATGCTGGGGTGAGACCTTGGATACATTGGATGGCATTAGGATTAGTTAGTTGCAAACCCAGTTTGCAAGCCCTCGCCAGTAGGGGCTTACGTGTTGGTATGGGTAGGGTATCAGGGGAAGTATTGGCGATGTGTAATCCAAACACTTTAGCTCTATCTCTATTCCATGGTGGGTGTATGTGGGATGGCAATGGTGTTTGATCCATTGGGTGGATTCACACACTCGTGCATAAAGGTGTGGTGGCCGCCAATCCTTTCTATAGCACATTGCAAACTTAAAACCAAACCAAAGATATGAATTGAATGCACGCATATGTTTGTTGCATTGTTTTATTTTTTTACTGAGGTAGGTTGTGAGCTTACCCCCACGGTAGCATTTTCTTTTAGATTCTAATGATGTAAGTAAATCCGTTGAAGGCTACATGAAGCTGCCAACATATAGACATGTGGTATGTCACACCCCAATTTTGGTCTAACTAGATTAGTGTGATGAACTGCCAATAAACCAACGGTTCAACCAAGATCTCGTATAGATCGTACCCACCATATCAAACCATACACACATTCCACTGTAATAATCAAAGGTAATAAATAAATAAGCAGAAGTCTTATAGATAATGAACTGAGTGTCTAATAATGATAATAAATAATTAATCTGATTGTATTCAAAACTCGTGACATAAAAATAATTAATCCATTACATGTTCCAATAGTCAAATATAGCTAAACTAATCGAATATGCACTGGTTGCACTCACATAAAGAATCATGCGCATCTTCAATAGCTTCTACATCCATGGCGGCTACGTGTCCATACGTCAGCACATTTATATATTCTTCAACAGTAGGACCCGCATTATCAACATAAAATATTCAACGTCGAAAGGGTGAGAACACATCACAGCTCAGTGAGCAAACAAAATAATGCAACAAACATATGCATGCATTCAATTCATATCTTTAGTCTGGTTTTTAATTTTGTAATGTGCTATAGAAAGGTTTAGTGGCCTCGCACCTCTATACACGAGTGTGTGAATCCGTCCAATGGATCAAACATTATTTTCGTCCAACATGCACCCACCATGGAATAGAGATAAAGCTAAAATGTCTGGATCAAACACCGCCACACTTCCACTGATGCCCTACCCATACCAACACGTAAGCCCCTATTAGCGAGGGCTTACAAACTGGACTCGTAACTAACCAATCCTAATGCCAAATAGTGTATCCAAGGCCTCACCCCATCATCCCTCAATACATCCATAGAGATATAGCTAAGGTCCCCCTGGTAGAGTCAGAGACCACACGGTCTCAGACCACCTCCCCTGATGCCCTACGATGTAATAGTTCTGCTAAGATAATGGTCATACGAGGATTTTAGTGGGCATGACTTGAGTAGAGATAGAGCTAGAGTCTGGTGACGAAGTCAAAGACCACCATGCCATGTCCTCCCCCTGATGCTCCACTCACATCCAATACATCAATCACACATACAACCACATACCTATTCTAAGCATCATCATCATCATCATGTTATAAATAAACAAAAGTATATATGCATTAGCAGGAATAGCAAGAATATTGGATGACATGTGAGATGCACATTACAAGCATACATGCATGGAATCAATCATGGCATTGGACTCAATAAAAATAAATAGTTTATTATTAACTAATTAGTTTAGGTCTTGTTCCCTCACCTATTAGCAATACTCGATCTCCTTCCAAGTCTTGAAATTCTCTTTCAATCAATTTAACAACCTAAAACTTATATGAATTTAAGTTAGGGTTCATATATAACATGTTACAGTAGTAAAAAATCAAAACAGAGTATTGATAGGTGTCTGATTGGTCCTATGGTCTCATACTGTATCGACCTTACTGCCTACGGTAGACACCCTACGGTCGCATATGGTGCGACTGTAGCTACGACCACATGATTCCTTAATCTTCCCAAATGCCTATGGTCGATCCTATGATCAGGCTGGTCATGCTATGGTCAACCGTAGCTGCGACCTTGGGATTTTTTATCACAGACTACATGCAATTCGAGTTCTTCCTGGGTCAAGTCCTCTGGTCTTTAATTAGGTTTATTCTAAGGTCATCCTATGGCCATTATTAATAGTTTCTCATTAACCCTAATCATCAAACTCATCCCTCATGGTTATCCTTGGGATTTTCTCAAGGAAATTATGTGGATCATAATAGGTTGATATTGCCTATCTTCCATAGAAGTTTTACTCCATAGAGTTTACATCTCTAGGGATTAAGTTCATACCTTTGCCTGTGATAGAGAGCCAATCTCTTCTCAGCAAGATCCTCTCCTTAGCCTTTTCTTCTTTCTCTTCCCTTCTCTTTATCTAGGGTTTACTAATGTTCTAAAAGAGTGAAAAAGGACTGAGGGACGTCCTTTATATAGAGGAAAACTGTCTATATAGAGTCTTCTTTCAATTAGGAAAGAAATCCCTTAATTTAGGAAAGTTTCCAAAACTCGGAGTCTGACTTGGGGTCTCACGGCCGATGGCTACGGTCGCAGAACCCGTCGATCATAGTGTCAAAATCATCGATCGTGGGGTCCTGGATTTGTGATCTTCACTATCATATGGTCGACCGTACCTACCCAAGTATCCGACCATATGCATACATTTTTAGATGTTGAGTCGATTTTTATACCTGATTTATGATCCATCTTAACACGCTCGGTCCACTTGGTCCAGGAATGATGGGAAGACCTGGCACGACACGGTTAAACTGGATTAGTAGAGTGCGGGTCTTACATGGTAGCTATGGTCAAGCAAGCTATGGAGGACGAATATGATTCGTTAAGCGAGTGTTTCAATGATGTTTATCCCTTGTGTTTAACTTTCGTATTTTGGTAATTGTAATAGTTTGTTATATTTATGTTTTGATTGCATGGAGATAACTTGTTTATTATTTACTTATCATTGTAGACACTCAGTTCATTATTAATAAGATTTTCGCTATTTAATTATTTACTCTGATTATTACTGTGGAATGTGTTTTGGTTTAACCCTATATGAGATCCTGGTTTAAACCATTGATTCTTGTGATTGTTCATCATACCATTGGTTCATCTAGATTTGGGGTATGACATTATCTACCTTAAAAGACAATTTGAATCTAGCCTTGTTCAAAAGAGCCTTAAAGATGAGATTACACCATATTTTAGACATATGCAGCACATCCTTGAGGATGAGGTATTTCCTGAAGTTAACTTCAGTTTGACTAACTTCTTCCCAATGATTTAAGAAGTCTAAGAATTTTCCATAAACACTTGTTCACCAAAACCTACTGTTGAATAGTTGGTAAAGGAGTTTCGATCCCTACACACATGTTTGCTGACACCAGTATCTTGGATTCACTCTTTTGGTTTGTCAAGCAAGTTCACTTCAGTCACCATTGCAGCAAAGAAATCCAAATATATCAGATTGACATTCTCCTTGCTATAATTGTTTTTCTTTTGATTTCCATAATCTTTCTTGTAGTGCACCAGCTTCTTCTTGAAAAAACAAAATTAGCTTTAGATTTATACTCTTTGGCTTTTTCAGTCTTGTCTTTTTCATGATTCTTCTCATGGACCTTAATTCGGACAATTACTTAGTCCAAAGATAGATCCTTTTTTTTTTTTTTGTATTTCAGACTTAACTTGAATTCATTCCAAGAGGTAGGTAACTTCTCAATAAAGAACCAACAATAAATTCATCCGATAACACCATTCCCTCTTTGGCCAAGTTTCCCACAAGAATCTGGTAATGATCTATTTGAGTTAAAGTGCTCTTATCATCCATTATTACATAACCAAGAAAATTTGCAATAACATATATACTTCTTGTTCTTAGTATTCTCTAATGAATATTTCTTATCCAATGCATTCCATATAGATGAAGTATATTCATGTGAAACATAGATAGCATAGAATTCTTTAAATAGAGTTTAGAATACAGTTCTTGCATTGGTAATCCGTCTTAACCCATTCTTTCCACTTTTTCTCTTTAATTGGGTTATTACTCTCATCAGATATGGGAGTGGTCAATGCAAATGAGACAATCAATTGATTCAAAACAAACATAATCTTTTGTTTTTACCTATTTTAATTTTAGCCATCAACTTAGTCAACCTTGTTAAAGTTTGGCATTAGTTTGAGATTTTGCATTCCAAGAACAATGGTATTACCCATCATTGGGTCTCAGATAAAGTAATATACTACATTAATGAGGAAAGGTTCAATGAAAGTTTAGAGAATTCATCCATAAAAATTCTCATCAAAGGTGGCCACACCTCCTACATTCACATAAGTGATCAGCACATAATATTCATGGATTTGAGTTTTGATCCAACAACTAAGGAGACAGCTTGGGCATCTGATTTTGTTTCATCTTATTGGACTACCACACTCTCTGCTACTTATGGATTTGGAGGAAGTTTTCCCATTTCTTTATGACATTAATCTTAATTTATCTCTATTGAAACACATTACATTATGCAAAGTAGATAGAGCTAATGTATATTTTGTGCATCTTCTGGCTAAATTTGGTCAAAGCTCTAAACACTCTCATCATTACTGTTGAACGAATACCTTCTTAATGAATTGTATTCTTAAATCAAAAAAATATTTCACCGCCTTGTGCTAAGGTAATCACACCTTGCTTTTGGTGTCTCCCATTTGAATTGGATTTAGTAACTTAGAGATCCTCAGCAACATTTAAAAAAGAGAATTCAATGATGGAAAATGGGAATTTAAATCTTTTTCATTCTTAATCTATTGCGAAGTGATGAGACACATTGATTGTATCTCAACAAAATAACAATAATATTAAGGGAAAATTGTTTGTACCTCCCTTGTACTTTGCCATTAATCCAAGCAATTACCTAACATACTTTTCAAATAATTACAACCACTCCCTTTCTGTAGACGGTGTTAAACATAAAAATAAATGGACAAATATACCCCTTAGTGGTTTAAAAACAACTAACCCACTTTCCTCTTGAATTGACATTTTTAACCTTCTTGGTTTCACTTAAATTTGAACTCCTTTCTATTCCAATGTTCTTATTTCTATGAGAGTTCCATCTACACCATCCATGACCTTTGGCAAGCTTCCACTCTAGCAAGCATCACTTCTATTTCCGGCAAGCTTTTACTTCGGCAAGCTTTAACTCCGGTGCACCTCCAGTGAGTCTTCCTTTGGTAAGGTACTCCAACTCTCGTATAATCGTTTGGTGCAGGACAGAAGTGTAAGATATTTTTATGGGCTAAATTAATTATAAAGTTAGTTGGTTCAGTGGGAGTCTAGTTACAGGTAAACCGGTTTAAGTATGATTAGAGATGGACCAACCTGGTCCACTGTGGGACTGGTCCAGGGTTGGGGGTGGTATTATAAATACCAATGGTTAGAGTCCCCACAGCCCCGGTGTTATTTTCTTCTCCTGTTCCCATTCGCAAAGAGAAGGTCAAGGGATCCCGACAGGCTGTGGAAGACTTTGATCCAAGCATTCCAAGCATTCAAATCAAAAGGAAAACGGTCGAAAATCAATCTACAGCAAGAGGTATGTCTCTAATCATCTCTTTTCAATACCCATTGTATTCTAGTAATCTGTATGGTGTGTTTGTCAAGGTTCATGGGAAATCCCATGGAAAAACTCAAAGAGGATCTATCTAAAATTTCTTACAGTGGTATCAGAGCCACCTACACAGATCTAGAATCAATGGAAAAGTATTGTTAAATCTTTATGTTTGATTGGATTAGAAAAGGGAGAGATTTTTCTCCCAAAATTCTCTACGAACCTGTCTAGGGTTTGGATACTTGAAAAAAAAAATTTTAGACCATTAAAAAGCAAAATAAGTTACATAGGATTGTAGGCCTCGGAGAGACAGAGCCGGCGACATAAAGTTGGTCGCCGGAAACTACCCGACGCACCCTCACACGCCGCCTGAAAAGGTGTGTGAGATCCACGTGTCGGCAGTTGGAAAAGTTGTTTTTTAAAATAAAAAAAAAACTGACGACGCCGAGTCATCGCCGGGTCGACTCAACGCTGAATCGTGAACCCTAAAGGGTTCGCTGGGTTGACTCGGGCCGAGTCTACCCAGCCCAAGAGTGCCAGGCCCAGACCAATTCTGCCAATGCTGGCCCAGCCCAGGCCCAGTCCAAGCAAACCCAGCCCAGGCCAAGCAAGTCAGACCCGACCCGAAACCAAAAACGGATCAACCCAATAACCCAACCCGAAACCAAGAACAGGTCAACCCGATAACCTGACCCAAACCAATAACGGGTTAACCCGATAACCCAGCCCACCGACCCAATATTTTGATCCGATAACCCAAGTTTTGACCCAAAAATTGGATCCAGAACCCGGATGGGTGGTTGGTTTGACCGGAAGCTGAACCATCGGTTTACGATTCGGTTTAAAGTCTAGACCGTTTGGTTTGGCCTGGACCAAAGCATTAAAAAAAGGTTTTATTTTGTCGGCCATAATCGAGCCCGGTTACACCGAACCGAACTTGGATGAACCGGTCCTAACCGGTTCAGGATTCAAGAATGCATAAGCCAACTTTGATTGGCGATTGTGAGAGCTAAGAGCGTTGGATTTTGACACGGTTTTTTGTGTTGGTTTCATATTTTGATGCTCTACAGTTTGGTACATAGTTTGATACAGTTTGGTGATTTGAGGAATTTATTTTTGATTAAAAGATGCCCCAAATTAATCCGATTTATAGTTTTCTGCTTATTTATCAGTTATTTTTGTACCAGATGCATGTAGAAGGTTATGTGTGCATGAGATTTTATTTATTGACCCACAATGTACTGCAAAGTAAGGTTTGGGGATATCATTGTGGAATTGAGTGGAACCCACCAAAGTGGTACACCTAGTTTCATCATGATGTCTTCAAATTCAAAGTTCATGTATTTGTAAATGCTTGTGTAAGGGCGATGTACACCCAAAGGTGGCATTGTCAAGTTTTGATCAAATTAAGGTTTGTGGGTGTCATGTGAAGATTGGGTGGAATCCGCCAAAGTGGTACACTCAGTTCCATCATGGTAGTCCTCAAACCCCAAATTTGTGCATTTACATATACAATAAATGATATATTTTAATACACTATTCTTCATGGTGTGAAAAGTAGCTAAGAAAGTCAGTGTTAACCCAAAGGTGACATTGTCAAAGTTAAAGGTATGTTCATGCACATGAATTAAAAGGGTTTTGACTTTAGGGAGTCTCATTAACCCAAAGGTGGTGGGATTTTTGAGAGTCATTATTCTTTCACAATTATTGCACAGAAACTGAGAAGACCACTGCATGTTTATCCCAAAGGAGAATGTGTAGTTGGTTAACTCTTGGAAAAGGATATTTATTTGCATCAAAGGTTTATATGGTCAATGCAAGTAAAGGGTATGTGTATGAGTCTTCAGTTGTTTGATACTGTATTTAAACTCATACACTAATGTGTTTATCCAAGTATGACAGTCCCAAAGAATGTTTTGATATCTATCTTTTCTATTCCTAGGACAAAGAATAAAATTTCTTATGAAAAGGTTGGAGACTAGTCTAGGATCGTTTGACCTAAATGTATCTTTCATTGTAGTTTACATAAGTTGTGAGGTATTCTACTATTGAGGTTATGTGTAGCAGTATTAAGATGAGAAATATTACAAAGGGATTATCTAAGAAAAATCCAAAGGATAAGAATAATATTTTAGAGGGGGTCGAAAGATAGTTTATTAACCTATCTCTCTAGTACCAGTTTGAAAATGGTAATATGAGCAAGTATTTTTGGGAGCTATCAACTATCACTAAAAAACTCAAGGACAATGAGACCAATGTAATTGATATATTAAATTTTTCATTCCTTCCTAGAAAATATATTCAGATCTAGGTGGCTTACATTACCAAAGGGGAGAAATAGCTAGTGATAAGATTGTTGTTGGGTAACTCCAAGGTGGATTACTCAAATATGGGTAGATTAATCAAAGATAGGTGGTTTGACTAAATATTGTTAAGCTGATAAGCATATCTAGAAAAGGATAACGATTCTAGGACTCACAAGGTATTTGGGGTAGGAGGGTCTTGAAGATTGTTGGCTTGAATATTGTAAAGTTTCTTTTACATTCAAATGTTTTTTCTGCTCTTGATTTTACTTTGTTTTATGTTTATTGTTTGACTTGACATATTGTTCCCATATTAAAATGTAATGATATTATTTGAAATATCGGATTGTAATGACTGCATGTAATGTTGATCGTATTTGTTATGTGATGTGGTGAATTTTTTTTCATGTTTGACTGTGTAATCTTAGGTTTGACTAGTTGTACCAGTCATAGTTGATCTCTAGGGCAATGTAAAAACAGGTAAAAAAGGTTTTCTTGGAATGGTTGAAAAGGTTTTGTCTGTGGGAGTCTTTAGATTCTCTTAGTCAGTGGGAGTGTATAGATCTGCTTGGTTAGTGGGAGATCTAGTAATTGATGGTTTATCTGTAATTGATTGTTCTGCCTGTGGTTTAATGGGCAGGATTATTAGTGAGCATTTATTGCTTGTATGTATTTTTGATTATTTAAGACACGTCAAAATTACAAGGCGGTATTTAGCGAAAGAAGGCGGTATTTAGCCAAAGAAGGCGGTATTTAGCCAAAGAAGGCGGTAAGCCAAAGTATGATATTAGTCCAAACTGGAGGCGGTTTGTCTATATAAGTTGGATAATATCAAAGTGCATTGACCTATAAGGATTTTAAGGTAACGGGATCATGGTAATTCGATCATTGGACTCAAGTATTCATCTCAAAGTGATTTATGTCATTAAGTAGACCTCTGTATGTGACTGACAGAAGGGGGTACACCGGATGTGTAGGAGTATTTTTCGTTGTTGTTCGACATTGATAGGCTTGATGACTAGATCAAAGTAAAGGATGATTTTGGTGTAATTAGATTCCATGGCCATATTGGATCAATGGTGAATTTATAATTAATATAGCCCAAGTGGGAGATTGTAAGATATTTTTATGGGCTAAATTAATTATAAGGTTAGTTGGTTCAGTGGGAGTCTAGTTATAAGTAAACCGGTTTAAGTATGATTAGAGATGGACCAACCTGGTCCACTGTGGGACTGGTCCAGGGTTGGGGGTGCTATTATAAATACCAATGGTTAGAGTCCCCACAGCCACGGTGTTATTTTCTTCTCCTGTTCCCATACGCAGAGAGAAGGTCAAGGGATCCCGATAGGTTGTGGAAGACTTTGATCCAAGCATTCCAAGCATTCAAATCAAAAGGAAAATGGTCAAAAATCAATCTACAGCAAGAGGTATGTCTCTAATCATCTCTTTTCAATTCTCATTGTATTCTAATAATCTGTGTGGTGTGTTTGTTAGGGTTCATGGGAAATCCCATGGGAAAACTCAAAGAGGATCTATCTAAAATTTCTTACAAGGAGACCCAAAGTTCCAATTCTTTAAAAGTCTCTCTACCTATACTCATTGGGGAGGCATTGTGGCTTTACCTTTTCATATTCACTACCCGCTTTAAGCATTTGAGAATCTATTGCTGGAAAATAATAATGATTTTGAATTGCATCTATCTCCGTCTCGATCTACTTCCCCACCTCCCCTCCTTCCTCGCCAAAAAAAAAAAAAAAACCAAAGCCATGGATTTTTTTTCTCTTGTGACCACTCATTTATTAAATACCAACCTAACCGTTAGTACCACCAATCGTTTGAAGATTGAGATAAAACAAGATAGAGAAATTTGATTTTGATAGAACTCTTTCTGTTGTGTTTTTCTACTTGTGGACTATATCCTTTATAGGTAGAGATACAAATGTTGGGATTCAAAGATTCCCAAGATATTCTAATATTTTCACAACTGATCTTATCAAATAGAAATTCAAAATTTAAACACAAACGAGAGAGGCTGCATGTGTTGGTGAGAGATTGCATGCTATAAGGTAGCTGCCAACTTGTTTTCCATTATCGCATGTGAGATTTGTTGAACTTACATGCGATAGTGTAGGTAACTGCTCTAACTTTTGTGTGAGTTATTTATCATGCCCCTACAAGTTGAGCGGCGCTCAGTGCAAGCGAAGCTTAGTCGGTAGAATTGTAACCGGCTGGCAACCAAGCCTACGATGTAATGAAAATCAACATCCACATCCTTTGTGCATGAAAGATCGGATTAAAGGCTAGGGAGATGGCAAAGATATTATTACACCAAATGATAGGGGTCGTGATTATAGAGTAGTGTAACTCTCGAAATAGGGTAAACAACCAAATGAGTTCGGCAGCTGTGTGAGCAAGGCAGCGGTACTCAGCTTATGTGGATGAACTAGCAATGGTTGTTTGTTTCTTGGCACTCCAAGTAATGGGATTTGACCCAAGATATACACAGAAACCACCAGTAGAACGACAATCAATGGGACAACCAGCGGAGTGGGCATCACAGTGTGCCATAAAAACTAGTGAACCTAGTTTCAAATAAAGGCCAGTAGTAACCATGCCTTTTAGGAATCATAGGATTCATTTGACAGATGTAAAATGTGTCTCATTAAGTGTATGTAGAAATTGTGACACTTGATTAACTACAAATGAAATATCCAGCCGAGTGAGTTTGGCATATTAAAGAGCACCAACTAGGCTCCTATAAGCAGAAGCATTTGGCAGTAGTGGGGTGTCATTAATACCCAATTTGTGAGATTGTGCTAGAGAAGAGACTAGTTTATAACTAGTCATGTTGGACTGTTGTAGGAGTTCAACAATATATTTAGACTAATCAAGATATATTCCAGTAGAATCTCATGTGATGTAAATCCCTAGAAAGTGAGTTAGAGGCCCGAAATCCTTCGTCCTAAACTTTGTACTTAAAAAGGCAATAAGATCCATAATAGAAGAGTTTGTGTTTCTAGTGAGGATGATATCATCCGTATACAAGAGAAGATAAATTGTGATTGACTGCTGATGATAAATGAATAAAAAAGGGTCCAAAAGAGAGGCAGCGAACCCATAGTCGACCAGGCTAGATGTAAACTTTGCATACCACGAACGTGGAGCCTAACAAAGACCATAGATTGTCTTTTTCGTAAGGCACACTTTTGTTGGACCAGTGGGGTCGATGTACCCTAAAGGTTGGGCCATGTACATGGTTTCCTTCAAATCGTTGTGTAAGAATACACATTCAACATCAAGTTGACGGAGAGGCCACTGATGAGTTTTGGCAAGAGATAGGATTGTGTAAATGGTCGTTGGTTTCACCACTGGATTGAATGTCTCTACAAAATTGATACCAAGCTGCTACAAGAACCCCCTAGCAACAAGGCATGCCTTGTAATGGCTGATTGAGCCATCAACGTTCTGCTTTATACGGTACACCTATTACATTGCATGATGTTTATTAGGGGTGTGGCTGGAACAAGAGTCCATGTATTATGTTGCTTAAGGATAGTGAACTCTTGATCCATGGCTTGTCTCCATTTAGGTGACCTACATGCTTGAGAGTAGCAAGTTGGGGTGGCCAATAAGGAATAGGTAAGAGCAGTGGGGAGGGGATGGAGGGTATTATTGAATGCCTTTAGTTTGAAGATACCAAACCGGGATATTGTTCGCATGGGGTGAGGGCAGGATGGGTTAACAGGATGGGGTGGTGGGGCGAGAGATGTTGATTCTTATGGAGCAGTTGGGCTCGGTGATGTAGGGGTAGTATTGGGTGTAGGGATGTTAGATGATGTGGATAGTGGGGTGGGGGAATGCATGGTGAGGCCAAAAAATTCGAGGTCATGAGAGGTAGGGGTGGTTTGGGGTTGGGAGAAATAATAAAAGGGAAGGTTAGTGCATCAAAAACAACATGACGTGTGAAATAAATTCAATGTGTGTTAAGATCCATACAACGATAATCTTTATGAGAGGTACTGTATCCAAGGAAACAATAACGGGAGGACCTATCCTGAAGTTTATTTGTAGTGTACCGCCATGGGTAGTAGAGCACCCAAAAATTCGCAAATGCTTGTAGTCGGGTTAAATATAATAAAGAAGGGTTTCATAGGGAGAGATTGTGTAATTGTGAAGCAATGGCAATATGTTGATTTAGTAAATACCAGTGTTAAATGATTTTAACCAGTATTTATGAGGCATGCTAGCATGAACAAGGAGGGATATTGCATGTTAGGGAATTATACATCTATGGTCCACATCCCCCGACACGTAAGATTCGACATCAGCGCCATGTGGAGGTTCACCATTCGACAGAGGGGTAGAATCGGTATTGCCCCTTGATCCGCAGAAAGGAAGGGTAAAAACAGTATTTTAGGGATTTTCCACTATTCACTATAAATAGGGCGAATCCCGAGGATTGTGGAGAGGACAACATTTACTGCTCATTTATTACCGCTTTGAGATTCTCGCTCTGACACTGAGGTCGGATAATCTTACCTCACCCCACACTTTATAATATCTTAGTGGGCTCGACACCGAGCCCATTGACTATTCACAGAGCCTAACTTTGGCATCGGAGTGGACCCGGGGCATCTAGCCCGCCTCCCTTCTTTGCCTTTCCTTGTCTTACAGGTCCAATCAGCGAGGAGGACCCAAAGGACGGATCTGGGCCGAAATAGTTTGGCGCCCACCGTGGGGCCGAGAGTTCCGACATTAAGATAAAGCCAGGAAAAAATCTCCAATCATGAGTCCACGACGGACCAAGAGTCACATGGTCAACCCCAACCCCCCATTACATGATCAGCGTATAAACCCGGAAAAAGGAGACAGGTCGGAGGCTCGACCTAACCAAGACCGCAGAAAGCGGGCAGCAGCACCAGCACCTACATCGGAAGCATTCGTCACCTATGAACAGTTCAAGACTGTTGCGCAACAGCTCGTGGTATTGACAAAATTTATGCAAGGATTGCAGACCCCTGCGGCAAAGGCCACGTCTCGACCTCCTATGGGCAATATCCCCCGGGTGGTGCCACACCCAGAGGCCAACCCCCATCGTGACACACCCCGAGATCGGCCAAGACAAAGTGGAGATCGATCGGCACAGCCAGGAGCCAACGTTCGCCCTACCCCTGAGCTAAGCGGAACGGGTTCGACATCGCACCATGGGAGAATTCTGGCTCGGGACAGACTCGGTCCCCAGCCGAGGCCAGTGCCCAGAATCGATGAAGAAGACATAGAAGAGCTCATGGTTCCACGGCGCATAGCTCTGCCGGAGGTGGCTGTGGGGACAGAGAAGCCCAGTCTCCCCATAGACCCTGCTGTTGCTGCACAAATAGCGGACCAGTTAGCGGTCCTCCACAAAAAGGTCGAAACCATGGAAAAGGCGGGAGTGTCCCCCGATGAAGACAGGGATTATTCCACGAAAAATCCCCTGACCGACATTATCATGAGAGTCCCTTTACCTAAGCGATTTAGCATGCCCCCGGTCTACTCATATGATGGTTCTACCAACCCCATCGAGCATTTAAATAACTTTTTCGGAGCCATGGTCTTGCACGCTAACCCCGATGCATTCATGTGTAGAGCTTTCTCGCTTACACTCAAGGGAGCGGTGCGTATGTGGTTCAATAACCTCCCACCACGCTCGATCGACTTGTTCAAAACCATGGGTAGACTCTTCAGGATGCACTTCCAAGGCAGCAGGGTGCAATGGAAGACAAGTGCCCATCTGATGAACATGCGGCAAAGATCCGGGGAAACATTAAGGGCATTCTTAGCCCGGTTTAACTTGGAAGTATTACAAGTCAAGGACATTGACGAGGCGGTTCACTTCGCGACGTTGAGAGCAGCGGTCACCGACCCAAAGCTTAGATTCTCCATTGCTAAGAAGGAACCAGCCGATTTACAAGAGCTCCTGGCGAGATATGAGAAGTTCGCCAGTGCCAATGAAATTTATGAAGCTAGCAAAAGTCTAGAGGTAATTCTGCACAAGCAGAATGAAGAGAGGCCGGACCTTGCGCGGCCTGGAGAAAGCAAAAGATCCCGAAGAGATGAGGCAAGAGCTAGGGGCTTGCTTGAGAAAAAATTCAGTGACTACACGCCACTGAACAGGTCCCTCGGAGACGTGTACACCCTCATTGCGGGTGATGGGTACCTTCAGAGACCCCAGAAGATAGTCACTGAGGCGAGGAAGCGCAATCCCAACAAGTATTGTCAGTACCAGCGCGACATCGGCCACATAACCGATGAATGTCGCAATCTACAGGCTGAAATTGAAGACCTCATCCAGCGAGGCTATTACAAGCAATACATAGATCACGGTGCCCCGAGAATACCAGCCCCCACGGCTGAGGATCGGGGAAGATTACCTCCTCCACCCCGAGTGAGGACGCCAGAGCAAGAGCAGCGGCATCAGCTAGGGCCAAGGCGGCAGGAAAGAAGAGACACACGTGAAGAACCCCAAAGGGGAGAGAGGAGGAGAGATAGGCCAAACGAGCTTCGCTATCCAGAGAGGCGTCGCGAGCAAGAACCTATCCAGCATGAGGAGAGAAGAGAAAGAAGACCAACACCGGCGCATCGGGACATAGGTGTCATACTGTGTCAGTTCGACCATACCCCCCAACAGACACATGAGGAGAATCGAGTACCCAACTCTCTGGCAACCAGGGGTAGAATGAAGCAAAGGACCGACCCAAGGGTGTCCAGGAAGCGCGAAGACCAGACTCGGCCTCCCCCTCCGCTGCACGTCATTGATCCACCCACAGATGAGGATATACCTTATGAGCGCGTCTATATGGTCAGACGCGCGAGACCACGGTACCACCCAGCAGCTAGTTCAGGTTTTCCCTGAGCATCAGAGGTCGCAGCGGGAGACGGAAAAAGTCCGTCCGCCAGTCGACCCTTACTAGCCGCAGCAACCACCTCGTCCGCGAAGCAATGTGGAGATTTCGACCGACCCTTAATGGCAGCAGCGGCCACCTCGGCCGCTGAATGCCGTGGAATTCTGGCCGACCTTTATGGACCACTTCGGCCAGGTCGACCCCAGTGGATGACAACAGTTACGATCCTTCCACCCAGGGGCGGAAGGCTTGGACTATAACGGGTGGACCAGCTGCCGGCAACACCTCAACAAGAGCAAGAAAGGCCTACGCCAGAAGTGTCAAGTCAACGGAGTGGCCCGAAAAGCGGGCTCGCACCGGGGACTTCCTTACATTCAGCGACGAAGATCTGTGCGGGTTAGAGCTTCCCCATGAAGACGCCATCGTCATCACCCTACGGATTGAAAATAGCGATGTGCATAAAATCATGGTCGACACGGGCAGTTCTGCAGACATCATTTATTGGCAAGCTTTCAGACGCATGGAAATCCCCCTTGATCGATTGCTACCAGTTGACTACCCCTTGGTCAGTTTCTCAGGGGATCTAGTAAGTGTCAAAGGATCCATACGGCTGCCGGTAAGAGCCGGCACTTACCCCCGCGAGTCAAGAGTCACGATGAATTTTCTGGTGGTTGACGTCCCCTCATCTTACAACGGTCTCTTAGGGAGACCAGGCATGATCGCACTACGATCAGTACCGTCTCCATATCATCTAGTGCTCAAGTTCCCGACTCCTCGCGGAGTGGGAGAATGCAGGTCGGATCAGCTGGTGTCTCGTAAATGTTACTCGGCGGAGCTTACCGACCACAAAAAACCTACAAAGGCCCTGCAGGTACAAATCGAAGATTTACGAGATGATCCCAAGCAACAGAGGGGTGGACCGGCAGAAGACCTAATCCAAGTCCCCCAAGCTTAGGATAACCCTGACCGAACGGTACAGATAGGATCTACCCTCAAGGAACCACAGCGGGGCACACTCATGAGGTTTTTACGAGCTAATGCCGACGTCTTCGCCTGGTCAGCGGCCGACATGCCAGGAATTCCCAAGGAAGTGGTGCAGCACCGCCTCAATGTGGATCCCACTCGACGGCCAGTGCGACAAAGAAGGAGATCCTTTGCGGCACCCCTTCAACAAATCATCGATGCCGAAGTAAGGAAGCTATTGGATGCCGGATTCATCAGGGAGCTGCACTACCCGGAATGGCTAGCCAATGTGGTCATGGTTCCCAAGACCGGCGATAAATGGCGCATCTACATTGACTTCACCGACCTTAACAAGGCCTGTCCTAAGGATAGCTTTCCGCTGCCCAGGATCGACCAGCTCATCGATGCCACAGCCGGACACGCCCAGTTAAGCTTTATGGACGCCTATTCCGAATACAATCAAATCAGGATGCACTAGGCCGACGCGGAGAAGACGGCCTTTGTGACCAGGCAAGGCCTTTTTTGTTACGACGTAATGCCATTCGGCCTCAAGAATGCCGGGGCCACCTACCAGAGGTTGGTCAACAAAATCTTTGCCGAGCAAATTGGACGTAACATGGAGGTATACGTTGATGACATGCTCATAAAAAGCTTAGCCGAGAATGGCCATGTCCGAGACCTCGAAGAGGCATTTAGTGTACTCCGGCGGCACAGGATGCGCCTGAACCCTGCAAAATGTGCATTTGGGGTCACTTCGGGAAAAATCTTAGGATTCATGGTTTCAAACCGAGGAATCGAGGCAAATCCAAAAAAAATTACGGCTATTCTTGAGATGACAGCACCCACCCGGATAAAACAGGTACAGGAGCTCACCGGACGAGTAGCCACGCTCAGCCGGTTCATGTCGCGTTCTGCGGACAAATGTCTGCCATTCTTTCAAACCCTGAAAGGCAACAAGACCTTCCAGTGGACGGACGAGTGCCAACAGGCGTTCGAAGAATTAAAAAGTTACTTGGCATCTCCCCCGTTGTTGGTCAAGCCTGAAGTAGGAGATACTTTGGATTTATACTTGGCAGTTTCTTCAAAAGCGGTCAGCGCGGTACTGGAAAAGGAAGTAGAAGGTGTCCAACGTCCCATCTACTATGTAAGCAAAGTCCTATTGGAGGCTGAAACCAGATACAAGTTCATTGAGAAGGTCGCGCTGGCATTAGTCACATCCGCGCGAAAGCTACGCCTATACTTCCAGGCGCACTCCATCACCATCCTGACTGATCAACCTCTGAAGAAGATCTTGTCCAAGCCAGACATTTTTGGTCGAGTTATTCATTGGGCCGTCGAGTTAGGAGAATTCGATCTTCAATTCAAGCCACGAACAGCCATCAAAGCCCAGGCATTGGGAGACTTCCTAATCGAGGCATCGCTTGAAGAAGATTCAGCTATAGACAACTCACCCCCTGAAGAGAAAACACGGCCGTGGACCTTGTTTGTTGACGGGGCATCAAACAAAGCCCAATGCGGTGCAGGATTTATTCTGACCAGCCCAGATGGTTTTCAAATCCGCTGCGCTATCCGATTCATGTTCCAAGTCTCCAACAATGCAGCCGAATATGAGGCCCTCATCGCCGGACTTCGTCTGGCCAAGGCAGTCATGGCTAGGAGAGTAGAAGCGTCCAGCGACTCCCAGCTAGTGGTACGTCAAGTCAATGGAGACTACGAGGCAAAGAAGCCAAGTATGTCTGCCTACCTCAAGAAGGTCTAAGAGGCCGCATCTGCATTCGAATACTTCCTTCTGCGTCATGTTCTTCGGGACCAGAATACCTTGGCGGATTCGTTATCCAAACTCGTCACCTCGGACTTAAAAGATCTGGATCATTCGGTATACACCGAAGTTCTGCACCACTCTTCCGTGGACCCCGCAACCAAAGCCGTACTATCAGCGGCGTCGGAACCATCATGGATCGACCCAATAATTTCCTTTCTCCAAAGTGGCCAACTTCCAGAAGACAAGAAAGAAGCCAGGCGCATCCAGTCTAAAGCCAGCCATTACATCATCGAGGAGGCTGTCCTCTACAAGAAGGCTTTCACATTCCCACTACTTCGGTGCTTACGTCCTTCCGAAGCAGCGCAAGCTGTCAAAGAAGTCCACGAGGGCATATGTGGTGCGCACCAGGGGGGTAGAGTCCTCGCTCACAAGATATTACGTCAGGGATATTACTGGCCTAAGATGCGGCAAGATTGTATCATCTACGTTAAAAGGTGCCCCAAGTGTCAGATTTACGCACCGGTATCTCACCTACCAGCCGCACCTCTCCGCCCTATCGAGGTAGCTCCCATCCCCTTTGCCACATGGGGAATGGACATCATTGGCCCTTTTCCACCGGCACGCTATCAGCGAAAATTCGTGGTCGTCGCCGTGGATTATTTCACCAAATGGGCGGAAGCGGAAGCACTGTCTAGCATTCCAGAAAGTGCCATCAGGGCCTTCTTCATCAAATCGGTGGTCTATCGGTACGGCATTCCTAGAGTTCTCATCACGGATAACGGCAAGCAATTTGATAACGCAGCCTTCGTGACATTCTACGTGGAGCATTGTATTGAGCACCGGCGTGGCGCAGTAAAACGCCCACAGACTAGCGGTCAGACGGAGGCCACCAATAAGATTCTGTTAAAAGGCATCAAATCGTGACTCGATGGCGCGAAGGGTAGGTAGTTGGACGAATTGCCGCACATACTTTGGGCAGATCGGACCACTCCGAAAATAGCTACTGGAGAATCTCCCTTCCGACTGGCCTTCGGCACGGATGCCGTGATCCCTTTAGAGGTTAGAATTGCATCCCACCGGATCGCCAATTATAACCCAACCACAAATGAGCAAGGATTACGCGACAACTTAGATCTCGTGGGAGAAGTGAGGGACCAAGCCCAGATACGAATTGCGGCCAATCAACAGCAAGTGGCAAGACACTACAACAAGAAGGTACACCCCCGGTCGTTCAAGGAAGGAGACCTTGTACTCAGAAGGACCATTGCCTCTAACCCTACTCATCAAGGAAAGCTATCCCCCAATTGGGAAGGCCCCTATCAGGTCACACAAGCGTTGCAAACGGGATCCTACCGCTTGATGGATATGGAAGGTCAAGCCTTGCCAAGAGCATGTAATGCCGAACACCTTCGGCCATTTTATCAATGAAAATCCCCCGAATGTACATACGCCGTTTCGGCGCAACCTAGGGATATTAATGAGCTTTCATCACAGCAATGCCCCATCTCTCCAACACATTCGACAGCAAGGACGCGCACAAAGAGTTAACCCCAGCTCCGCACCGATACGGATATCATCCCGGCCCTGTGCCGATGTGAGACCCATTCGACCCAAGGCTTTCACCAACTGTGGAAACCCCTTGGGCCGAGGAAGGTAGACCCGGCTCCGCGCCGATACGGATATCATCCCGGCCCTGTGCCGATGTGAGACCCATTCGACCTAAGGCTTTCACCAAGTATGGAAACCCCTTGGGCCGATGAGGGTAGACACGGCTCCGCGCCGATACGGATATCATCCCGACCCTGTGCCGATGACCCATTCGACCCAAGGCTTTCACCAAGTGTGGAAACCCCTTGGGCCGAGGAGGGTAAACACGGATCCGCGCCGATACGGATATCATCCCGGCCCTGTGCCGATGTGAGACCCATTCGACCCAAGGCTTTCACCAAGTATGGAAACCCCTTGGGCCGATGAGGGTAGACACGGCTCCACGCCGATACGGATATCATCCCGGCCCTGTGCCGATGTGAGACCCATTCGACCCAAGGCTTTCACCAAGTGTGGAAACCCCTTGGGCCGAGGAGGGTAGACACGAATCCACGCCGATACGGATATCATCCCGGCCCTGAGCCAATGTGAGACCCATTCGACCCTAGGCTTTCACCAAGTGTGGAAACCCCTTGGGCCGAGGAGGGTAGACACGGCTCCGCGCCGATACGGATATCATCCCGGCCCCCTACCGATGTTAGACCCATTCGACCTAAGGCTTCCACCAAGTGTGGAAACCCCTTGGGCCGAGGAGGGTAGACACATGAACCGGCCATTAAAGACATGAACCTTCCATCTGGGACGAGAGCAGGAAAGAAAGCAAGCACACAAGACTACATCCAAAAGCATTCCATTTATTCGGGGCAAAGAAATTACATCGGTACTCTCAAATAATACCGCACAGCGGCAATTACATCGTTGTAAAGAGAAAAAAAAATTCCTAAGTAGGAGGGTGGCCCTCGGCAGAGACACCTTCAACAACTACAACCAACTCTGGAGGACAAGAACCACCGGAAGTAGGGGGTGGCCCTCGGCAGAAGCGGCACCGTCCCAGGGAGTCGTGGGAGTCCCATCAATGTCTGAAGAGACTGGAGGCTCTTCACCCTCGAACACCTCGTCCAGACGTCGGAGCATCTCGTCATCCTCCACCTCAGGGATCTCCACCTCGTCCTCGTCAGATACCAGGAACGCAGCGCCGGTATAGTCTATACCCGACACTTTCTCATCTACAAACTCTTTCAGAGCAAGTTCTCCCTGGGTAAAGCTCTGAAGGGATAGCCGCCCCACCAGCTCCTTGAACCCCTCGGACCTCTGGTACAACCGCACTGTGTTGGTCGCGAGGGAGCGCACCTTCATGTAGCCGTCACGCCACCGAGACCGATGATTCTTCGCCCGATCCAGAGCCAGCTTCAGTTGACCGATCTGTTCCTCTCGTGCCCTGGCCTCGTCGATGTTTGTCTTCACGCATCTTGGCATTTTCCTGCACCAGGCGAGTGACCTCGGCAGTCACGGTAGTCACTTCTCACTCTTTGTACCGTAGCTGTCTTCTGGCATCATCCCTCGCTTCCTCGGCAGAGTGTAGCTTGCTATCCGTCTCGGCCAAGTTGCGTGCCGTCTCCTCGGCACGTTCTTTCAATGTTTCAAGGTACACGCTGAGCTGCATCGAAGTAACAACCAAGTTAGCAAGGAACAGAGAAATCTGCCGACCGGACCGATAAAAAAAAAAAAAAAACTTACCGATGCACCAAGTGTATCTGCCCCCAATATAAGCGAAGGCATGGGGAGCCCCCGCACCAAAGATCGGTCCCGAGGAAGAATGGCCCCCTGCAACAGTTCCCTCACGGCCCGGATGTCCCCCATGGCGGTATCTTCTTCGGTAAGCGCCCAATCAGGGCGGAATGCTCGTTCATCCCCGGTGCGGTCGCGAGGGGAGGGTCCCAGCAGGGGAATGCGCCTAACCTCGCCTCGGACATCGCCAATGCCCTGAGGCAACCTAGTCCTCTCGACAGGTGCAACTGGTGAGGTTCGGACTCGTACCTCAGAAGTTTCCCCCAGCGCCAGGACAGCCTCCGTTCCGGTAGCAGGGGCCCCCTTACTTGAAAAATCAAGGACACGGTACCGAGGAATGAGAGGCATTGCATAGACACGCGCGGCAGAGGCCAAGGCAGAATTAGGAGAAAGCTTACGAGTCCTTTTGGGAGGCCATCTGGTGGGATCACCCTCGGCACCAGCCGGATCCATGGTAACCCTCGACGCCGAACCCTCCTGGGCCCTCTTTGCCACAGCCTCCTTCCTTGCATCGTTCTTCTGCCTCAGCTCCAGCAGATACTCCTTGCTTAGTTTCACTGCAAAACACAACACCAGAATCAGCCCAGTTAGTAGGTCAACATCGGCCCAGCCACAACAAAACAATACTCACAAAGACGGTTTTCATGCAACACAAGGGGGTCCCTAAGTTCGGCCACCTAGATCCGAGCCCCTTCGGTGCTCCGAGCACGCCGCAGCATCTCAGACTCCTCGGGAATTAGGGGCAAATCCGTATTGAATGCCTCGGCATCCAATTTCTTCCAAACATTCCCAACGTAACATTCGCACCTCGGATGTAGAAAAACTTGTTCTTCCACAGCTTGATCGAGGTCGGCTTATCTGCCAAGAGGTCGCCAAACTCGGGACTTTTTGCGAAGTAGTACCACCCGGACCGGCAGTAGTCATTAAAGGTGAACATGTGGCGGAACATGTTCAGTGTCGGTACACACCCCAACCTCCGGAAGTATATGATGAATGCCATCATCTTCTTCCACGAGTTCGGCATCAGTTGGATGGAGGCCAGTTGATAAAATCCTAAGATTTTAGCCACTAACTTCGGTACCGGCACCCGGAAACCAGTCTTGAACATTTCAATGTTCACGCATAGCTCCGACCACCGACTCCAGCAGGCCCGCTCCCCCTCGAGGGGCTTCCGAATCTCCACGTCATCCGGAATCTGATAACGCTCCTGGAGACTGTTGAGCTCTGCCTCGGTCAAAAGTGACACCTCTCCCCGGGCATCAAAATCTGGAGGAGCCTCGGCCTCTTCCCGGGCCTGTATCAACACCTCCGAGCCGACCTCATGGGTAGACATTCCTAATAGCATTTCTTGCCAGGAAGGACCTCCTTCGGTCGAAAGCTCCATCTCGGAACCACCCTCCAAAACTCGCCCCACCGAGCCACTAGGTAAGGAGGAGCCCGAGGTTGACCCACTACCAGATGAGGTCGAGCTACCACCACTGCTACTACTACCACTGCTGGAGGATGTCCCCACCCCCTCTATATCTACCTGAACATCGGTCTCCCTACCTTCGTCGGCTATACTACAAAAACTTAGGGAAAATACTTACTGATTGACAGTTCGCACCAAGTTCAACCGACCGAGCTGCTTCGAAATCACCGAACCGATGCGCAGAGTGCAGAACCGAAGTGAGTGAGAAACAGCTGCGTACTCAGAGTGGGGGACCTCCATACCCCACTCATTTTTTTATAAAGCATCAACCCGCTAGAAGACACATGGCACTACATCATTGACAGGAACTTCGGTGCATTTATTATCGAGTATAAACTCGGGTCTGTCAATCGGGTCCCGCCAAGCGGTATCCATATCAGACCCGCAACCCGTACCCGGATCCAGGGAACCGATTCGGAGCCGTCCTCAAATACACCGATGCATATTGGCCGCAGTGCCCACATCGGTCAAATTGGCTCGGATCACGTGATAGTCCCGTGACGGCCACGGAACCGTTCCCATGAACACCGATGCATATTGGCCGCAGTGCCCACATCGGTCAAATTGGCTCGGATCACGTGATAGTCCCGTGACGGCCACGGAACCGTTCCCATGAACACCGATGCATATTGGCCGCAGTGCCCACATCGGTCAAATTGGCTCGGATCACTTGATAGTCCCGTGACGGCCACGAAACCGTTCCCATGAACACCGATGCATATTGGCCGCAGTGCCCACATCGGTGAAATTGGCTCGGATCACGTGATAGTCCCGTGACGGCCACGGAACCATCCTCATGAACATCGATGCAGATTGGCCCAGTGCCCATATCGGTCAAATTGGCTCGGATCACGTGATAACCCCGTGACAGCCACAGAGCCGTCCTCTTGAACACCGATGTATATTGGCCGCAGTGCCCACATCGGTCAAATTGGCTCGGATCACGTGATAACCCCGTGACAGCCACAGAGCCGTCCTCATGAACACCAATGTATGTTGGCCGCAGTGCCCACATCGATCAAATTGGGTCGGATCACGTGATAGTCCCATGACGGCCACGGAACCGTTCCCATGAACACCGATGCATATTGGCCACAGTGCCCACATCGGTCAAATTGGCTCGGATCACGTGATAGTCCCGTGACGGCCACGAAACCGTCCACATGATGACCGATATACATTTATCGCAGTGCCCACACCGGAAAAATAGGCTCGGATCACGTGATAGTCCCGTGACGGCCACAGAACCGTCCCCATGACGGCCACGGAACCGTCCCCATGACGGCCGATGTACTTAGGCCGCAGTGCCCACCTCGGATCCAGACCCAGAAACCCCAGACGGAACCGCTGTGAACCAATCAAGGTTCCCATATCGGTTCTGAACCCGTGCCCCCAGCGAGGAGCGAGGGATGTTGCCCGCAATACCCAACACAGCCCCGAGCCCGGTACCCTAAGCAAATACCGCAGTGAATCGACCGCGGTGCCCACCTCGCCCCGGTCTGGGACCCCGACGCAAAAGCCAGCATGCCCTAAACTGACGTAGCCGCTCCAACCTCAGATAAGCATTTTTTCAGCCACCACCAACACATTCCAAACTGCAAACGGCCCGCACCCCCGACAAGATCTGCCGGATAAAAGATCCGAACCTTCCGATTTCGGCAGAGCTACGAGGCAAGTTATTAGGGGAAGGGACCATATCTCTATTTTGCTCAACCGAACCCTACAGATTCGGCAAGGCAACGAGGCAAGTGTTAGGGAATTATACATCTATGGTCTACATCCCCCGACACGTAAGATTCGACATCAGCGCCATGTGGAGGTTCAACATTCGACAGAGGGGTAGAATCGGTATTGCCCCTTGATCCACAGAAAGGAAGGGTAAAAATGATATTTTAGGGATTTTGT
The DNA here is from genome assembly GCA_028583415.1 of Protea cynaroides. Taxonomy (NCBI): domain Eukaryota; kingdom Viridiplantae; phylum Streptophyta; class Magnoliopsida; order Proteales; family Proteaceae; genus Protea; species Protea cynaroides. The sequence goes on along the minus strand of CM053276.1, from coordinate 92,818,680 downwards.
ACTATTCACTATAAATAGGGCGAATCCCGAGGATTGTGGAGAGGACAACATTTACTGCTCATTTATTACCGCTTTGAGATTCTCGCTCTGACACTGAGGTCGGATAATCTCACCTCACCCCACACTTTATAATATCTTAGTGGGCTCGACACCGAGCCCATTGACTGTTCACAGAGCCTAACTTTGGCATCGGAGTGGACCCAGGGCATCTAGCCCACCTCCCTTCTTTGCCTTTCCTTGTCTTGCAGGTCCAATCAGCGAGGAGGACCCAAAGGACGGATCTGGGCCGAAACATTGCAGTTTCAACGATATGACGGTGTTTGCGCTCCATAACCCCATTTTGTTCAGGGGTGTGAGGGCATGAAAACTGATAGGTTATCCCATGGATTTGAAGGAAGGTGGTGAAGATATTACTGGTGAATTCACTACCTCCATCCGCACAAAAAGTGGTATAATAAAATAACCAAGGAGTTTTTAATTTTTTTTTGAAATATATAAATATGTCAAAAAAATTTGACTTATGTTTCATCAGAAATAAGCATGAAAAACAAGGATAGTCATCAACAAATAAAACATAGTAAAAGAAATTGGAACATGAGGGGATGGGTGTAGGACCCCAGACATCATTATGTACGATTTCTAGAGGACGTTGAGTTATTGATGTAGACATAGAGAAGGTAGTCGGTGACTTTTTTCGAGCTGACATGAGTGATAGAGGATGTTGGAGGGAGAACCAGTGAATTGCAATGTGCTGGGAAGATCATTGAATAGTGGAAGACAGATGACCTAACCTAGCATGCCATCATGTAGAGGAGAGAGAAATGCTAAGGTCAGCCTATGGAGAAGGAGGGCAAATGGGAAATTGAAACGGATAGAATCCAATTTTAATGGTCCTTAGTACAATATCTTCTGCTATTCTTGGCCTTCACACAACAATCGAATTTATTGAAAGTAATTTTCAGTCATGATCATTGAAAAATTGAAAAATTGATGAACAGAAAGAAGGTTAGTTGCAGCATTAGGGCAATGTAAAATATTAGTTAATTTAAATGGAGAGGAAGAAAAAAGACTAAAATAGTGGAACCAATATGATGAATGCACAAGCCATGGCCATTCCCAACTTGAACTATGTCATTGCCTTCAAAAGGTGTGGAGATATACAGGTTGTCATTGTCTAAAGTTAGGTGGTGTGAACCTCCTGTATCTGAGTACCATGTGTTTGTAGTGGACAGAGGAACTGACACCATGGCAGCCAATTTTTTAGATGGACGATGTCCTTAATATGCATGATTTTTGCGATGAAAACAGTCAATGGCCAGGTGGCCAGGCTTCTAACATATTTGACAGGTGGAGCGATTGCCTTGGGAGATGCCTCTAGATGATGGTGGAGTGGGAAGCAGTTTACGATTCATGGAATTATCATGGTATGGCCTTCAGTAATAAGAATGGCCTTTAGGATGAGAGGAGTTGTGGCTTGATTGTTGGGGAAGACACGGCTACCATGTGTAAGAGGGGATCTTAGTGGAGACATAGTAGTGGGGTGGTTCGTGTTTCTCTCCACAGTAATCGCAATTTCTTTACAAAGAAAAAAATTGTGCTATTCTTTGAGGGTGAGATCTGATGTGTGAGAATGGATTTTAATGGAAGAACATAATTCCCTGTATGTAGAAGGAAGGTCATCTAATATAAAAATGAGAATGTCATCATCACTTACAGGGGAGCCAAATGCTACAAGTTGATTAGAAATGGTTTTAAAGTATTAAAGATACATAATCATTCGTAGAATGACTGCCTTTCTTGATACGGCTAAGTTACCATTTGAGAGCCATAATGTGTGTTGGGGTGGTGGAGGCATATCTCTGTTTCAGGAGGTCCCAAGCCTTTTTGGCCAAGGAAACACCAACAATGTATGGTAATGCTAATTCACTCAATGTGGCATTAATCCATGATAACATCATCTGGTCTTTTTTGTATCAAGTGGATTAAATAGTGGTGGGAGAAGCCATCGATTAGAAGCATCAGTTTGTGGCCTCGGAGGATAAGTTCAAATAGAGAATTCTAAACAACTAAACAAGGTAGTTCATACCGATTAGTTTGATTGGAATCAAACTTGCAAAATTTGATATCACTAAGGGAAAGGAGGCATCTACAGTTGAAGTTGGAGAGTTTGAGGTTGGAGTGTTACCTAAAGTATTTTGGATGGACGTTTCAGAGATAGCCATTGGGAGAGTGAGTAGTGGATCGGGTAGTACATGCGGTTGAGCAGCTGAGGCTCTGATACCATGAAGATTGAGATAAAATGAGATTGAGAAATTTGATTTTGATAGAATTCTTTCTCTTGTATTTTTCTATTTGTGGACTGTGTCCTTTATAGGTAGAGATACAAACATTAGGATCCAAAGATTCCCAAGATATTCTAATATTATTACACCTAATCTCATCAAATAGTTTAAAATTCAAATAAGAGATTGCATGCGATAAGGTAGCTGCCAACTTGTTATCCATTATCGCATGTAAGATTGTTGAACTCACATGCGATAGTTTAGGTAATTACTCTGACTTTTGTGTGAGTTCTTCATCTGCAACTTGCTCCAATGAAGAGGAAGAAGAACTCCTCCAGTGATAGCCTCAAGCAAAGACATAGTTTTTTTATGACAAGGACTCAGTAGGCATTGCCAATATTGATCTCAGGCTGACGAAGCAAGAGCAGCGGATCTTCTCTTGTTGGGATATGTCCAGCCTCGGGGTGGGGTTGAGAATCCAAACCTACTACCTAATCGAAAAACTCATAGACCTCAGCATGCCCTGGTCATAGGGCATCGCCACCATCATCATCGCCAACATCATCCTATTAGTCTTACTGGTCCTTACAGGACACCCAGGGACTCGCTATGGCATTTCTTTTCCAATGGTCAAGATCAGAGGTGCCCATGTTCCCACTCTCCTACGAGCTTTGGTTGGTGACGGTTGGTTCAAGATCGAAAAATGGATCAGCAGTGAGGCCATCTGTCACACCCCAATTTTGCACTGTTCAGAATGGTGTGATGAACCGCTAATAAACCAACGGTTCAACTAGGATCACAAATAGGCTGTGTCTGTTTGCTTAAACCATACATATCCACAACAATAATCAGAGCAAATAGACAATAGCGGAAGTCTTAAATATTAAATGAACTGAGAATCTAAATGTGATAAAATAAATAATTGATCCAATTATTCTCAAAAAGACTGAGACATAAACTTAAATAATTAATTCAAATACATTGTCTGTATAATCCAAATAAAAGTCTAATAAAAAATACAGGAGTTGCACTCGCATGTCGAATCATGCGACTTCATCATCACTTCAGCGTCCATCGCCGCAGCTTGCCCGTATACAGGAGCATTTATATAATCTTCAACAGTGGTACCTGCATCATCAACTAAAATATTTGACGTCGAAAAGGGTGAGCACACATCACGGCTCAGTGAGCAATCAAAACAATGCAACAAACATATGCATGCATTCCATTCATATCTGTGGTCTAGTTTATAAGTTTACAATGTGCTATAGAAAGGTTCGAAGGCCGCCACACCTCTATACACGAGTGTGTGAAGCCACCCAATGAATATCGGCATTGCCGTTCTAAATGCACCCACCATGGAAACAGTGTACCTAATGGGTATCGGCATAAAAGTACCACATGCTCCCATACCAACACGTAAGCCCCTATTGGCGAGGGCTTGTAAACTGGGCTCACAACTAACCAATCCTAATGTCAAACAGTGTATCCAAGGCCTCACCCCAGCATCCCTCAATACGTCCATAGAGATAGAGCTAAGGCCCCCCGACAGAGTCAGAAACTATACGGTCCGAGACCATCTCCCCTGATGCCCTACGACGTAATAGCTCTGCTAAGGTAATGGCGATACGACGATGTTAGTGGACAAGACTTGAGTAGAGATAGAGCTAGAGTCTGGTGACCAGGACACACCACAATACCACGTCCTCCCCCTGATGCCCCACTCGCATCAAGTACACTAACCACACACAAACATTCACATGCCTATTCCTAACGTCACCATCATCATCATGTTATAAATAAACGAAATTAAATATGCATGAACAGTAATAGCAGGAATATGGGATGACATGTTAAATACACATTACACGCATACAAGTATGGAATCATTCACAGTATTGGACTCAATCAATAAAACAGTTTATTATTAGTCAATTAGTTTAGGTCTTGTTCCCTCACCTTTGATTGAGTGTAGATCATCGTTCAAGCATTAAGAATCACTTTTAAATCATTAGAAAAACCTAACAAGTCGATAGATTCTAATTAAAATTAATTCCAATAAATTTAGACTAGCTGAAATCATAGGATCGCAGGTAGGGTAGTACCTAGGGTCGGTCACCCAATCAACCCTAGGGGTAGGGTCGGACATGGGGTCGATTATCAATCGACCCTATGTGTGACCCCTCCCTGGGACTTCCTGAGGATATGTGATCGATCCTGAGGCTCGTAGGTCCATTCTAATATTGTTCTATGACTCATAACTATGATTTTTACACACTTTCCATTGCCTATGATGATTACTTACATAGATTCCTTTGAAACTCTTCCATGGATAGATGATTTGAGTTTCTTCTAATCCTAACTTCTTCATATTCCATTCTAGGCTCTTAATTTATGAGGGAATTAGACTCATACCTAAAGTTGACTGAGATTCAGAGGTTTCTCTGAAGTTTCTCCTCTTCATTAGTCTTTTCTCTGATTTTCCTTCTCCTCTTCTCTTCCTTCTCCTTATCTTTCTCTCATTTTCAATTAGGGTTCTAAAAGGAGTGAAATAGGCTAATGGACGTCCTATTTATAGAGAAAAACATCCCAAAATAAGTCCCATCGAGATTAGGAAAGGACTCCTTGAAATTAAGAAAGTTTCCTAATTTACAGTTTCAATCTGTCATCATAGGGTCGATCGTAGGGTCGCAGGACCCGTCGACCCTAAGGTTCTCAAGTCATCCGACCCTACGACTGAAAAGTCATGGGTTGGACTTCTATTGAGGTGGAGTCGACCCTACCTGTTTAGGCATGCGACCTACCCTCAAATTTACTATTTTTGGGTCAAATTCATATCTAGTTTTGTGATTTCCTTCACGTACTTGGTCCACTTGGCTCGACCATGATAGGTAGACCTGGTACAAAGTGGTAAGACCGGTTAGTTTGACACGGATCTTACAACTCTCCCCTTCCTATTAAAAATGTTGTCCTTAAAATTGGTACATACCTTTCGAGTTGAAAAGATGAGGGTATTGCTTCCGCATAGCATTCTCTTCTTCCCATGTGATTTCTTCTATATCACGGCTTCTCTAGGTGAGCTTAACATAGTAGATATCATGGTTGCGTAATCGTTGAACCTTTCGACTGGTGATTTCAGTTGGTGCTACTTCAAATATCAAATCCTCAGTCAAATCAGGTGGATCCACTGTCAAAACGTGTGTTGGGTCCCTGACGTACTTCTTCAATAATGAAACATGGAATACATCATGCACGTTTGACATAGACGGTTGTAGTGCTAGCTGATAAGCCACCTTTCCACGTTTAGCTAGAATCTCAAATGGTCCGACATATCTGGGACTAAGCTTCTCTTTCTGTCCGAACCGCTTTAAACCTCGCATAGGTGATACTTTCAAGTATACCTTATCACCTACGATAAATTCAAGGTCTCGGCGTCGAGTATCTGCATACTGTTTCTGACAATTCTGAGCCGTTCTTACTCTTTCCTTGATAATGTCGACTACTCGACATGTCTCTTCAACAAATTCTGGTCCAACAATACTATGTTCTCCAATTTCATTCCAAAATAGCGGAGTTCGACATTTCCTACCATACAGTGTTTCATAGGGTGACATCTGTATGGTAGCCTGATAGCTGTTTTTATAAGCGAACTCGATCAATGGTAGTTTTTCATCCCATGATCCTTTAAAATCAATTACAAAGGCTCGAAGCATGTCTTCTAAAATGTGAATGGTACGCTCCGACTGTCCGTCTGTCTGAGGATGGAATGCAGTACTAAACTTCACTGTTGTACCCATAGCCTTTTGTAATCCTTCTCAAAACTTTGAAGTAAATTGTGAATCTCTGTCGGACACAATGCTTTCAGGTACACCGTGTAGTCTGACAATATTATCCACGTACAACTTAGCTAACCTCTCCAGTGTATACTGAGGTCGTATAGTTATAAATCGAGCTGTTTTAGTCAAACGGTCTACAACCACCCAAACCGCTCAACTACTCGGGGAGTCAGTGGTAACCCGGTGACGAAGTCTATAGTGATGCAGTCCCATTTCCATGATGGTTCTGGTAGCGACTGTAACGGTCCTGCAGGTCTTTGTCGTTCAGCCTTTACTCTCTGACAGTTTAGTCATTGAGATACAGATTTAGCTACATCTGTTTTCATTCCTCTCCATCAATATAATTTCTTTAAATCATGATACATTTTTGTACTCCCAGGATGTATCGAATAGACGGTGGTGTGAGCTTCTTTGATCAGTCGGTGCCTAATGTCCAAATTTTCTATTTTAGGAACGCATATTCTTCCTTTATACTTCAGTACCTTTTCATCGTCTAAGGAGAACTCAGGGATAGTCCTACCTTTCTAAATGTCCTCTTATATCGTTCTTAGATAAGGGTCTGATTTTATAGCGGCTTTCACTTCATCTATTATATTAGGTGCAATCTTCAGTGTTGCAAACATATTTGAAATCCGATGAACAAACCCTTGGTTGGTTGATTCATCTGGTGCATCTATCACGAATTGCTCATTACCAAGATTGAATATTTTTCCTGTAGCACACATTGCTACAGTCATGTTAACCCCCTCTTGTGATTTTATCATTGCTTTTTTACTTAGCGCATCAACAACTACATTAGCTTTCCTTGGATGATACTGGATACCACAATCATAATCATTCAATAGTTCCAACCATCTTCTTTGTCTCATATTAAACTCCTTCTGATTAAAGAGATAAGTTAGACTCTTATGATCTGATTTAATCAGAAATTTTTCTCCATACAAATAATGTCTCCATATTTTTACAGCATGTACTACTGCCGCTAACTCCAAGTCACGAGTGGAATAATTCTTTTCATGTGTTTTCAGTTGTCTTGAAGCATAAGCAACTACTTATTCTCCTTGCATAAGTACACATCCTAAACCCAATCCAGATGCATCAGTGTATAAAACAAATCATTGTCCTGGAATAAGAATAGTCAAGATGGGAGTAGATATCAATCTTGCCTTCAATGTTTGGAAACTGTTCTCACATTTGTCAGTCCAAACAAACTTCTCTCCTTTCTTAGTCAAACTGATGAGCGGTACGGTGATCCTGGAGTAGTCTTCCACGAATTGTTGGTAATACCCAGCTAGACCTAGAAAACTTTTAATTTCTGCAACACTCTTCGGTGCTTCCCACTTCATAATGGTTTCAATCTTGCTAGGGTCCACTTTAATTCCTTCAGCGGATACAACATGGCCTAAGAAAGCGACTTCATTTAGCTAAAACTCATACTTTGTAAATTTGGCGTAAAGCTTCTCTTTCCGTAATCGCTACAGAGTGGCTCTTAGATTCATAATATGAGTTTTCTTGTCCTTGGAGTAGACCAATATATCATCAATAAATACAATAACCAACGTATCCAACATATCATGGAATACCCGATTCATAAGTTCCATAAAAGTTGCTGGTGCGTTAGTCAATCCAAAAGACATGACCAAAAATTCATAATGTCCATATCTCATCCTAAATGTTGTCTTGGGAATATCACCATCCTTAATCTTCAACTGATGGTACCCTGACAGAAGATCGATCTTGGAGAACACCTTGGCACCTTGCAACTGATCGAACAAGTCATCGATCCGAGGCAATGGGTACCGATTCTTGATTGTCAGCTTATTCAGTTCCCGGTAGTCTATACACAGTCGAACACTACCGTCCTTCTTCTTTACGAATAATACTGGCGCTCCCCATGGTGATATGCTAGGTCTGATGTAACCCTTGTCCAGTAGTTCCTGTAACTGTACTTTTAATTCCTTCAGTTCGGTAGGAGCCATTCGATAGGGTGCTTTAGATACCGATGCGGCTCTGGGTATCAGATCTATAACAAACTCTGTAGCTCGGTTGGATGGTAGTCCTGGTAGTTCTTCAGGAAATACATCTGGAAAGTCACGCACTACATCAATATCCTCCATTCATGGTGCTTCCTTGGTGAGGTCGACCACTGAGACTAGATACCCAACTCTTCCTTTCTCGAGGCATTTCCTAGCCTTTAATGCAGAGAGGATGAGTTTTTGTTTACGGGGAAATTTAGTTCCCGTAAAACTAAACTCTGCTCCTTCCTTGTCTTTAAATGTCAGCTTTTTTTCCCCACATAATAAATTTGTAGAATGCCGAGCTAACCAGTCCATTCCCAAGATGACATCAAAGTCTACCATCTCAAGTTGAATCAAGATCGCATCCAAAGTCTTGTCGTCAATAAGAACTGGACATGGCCCATAACCTTTTTCTAATATCACTTCTAATCCCATAGGTGATCATACAAGCAGTTTATAGTCTAAAGATTTGAGGGATATATTTAGCTTTTTTCCAAATGACACAGATATAAAAGAATGAGTAGTTCCAAAATCAAAGAGCACTTTGGCAGGAATGCCATTAATAGGTACGATACCTGTGATTTGTTTTAATTTAGTCTACATGCTCATACAATGTAACACAATTTAAAAGGTTCAGGTCATACCTGTGACCACATCAGGCGATGCGACAGCATCCTCGGATGTAACAGCGTAAACTCTTCCTTGCTGTAGTTGCTTTCTGGGCTTAGGGAACTCCCTTGAAATATGTCCCACTTGATTGCAGTTAAAACATCTTATTCCTTCATTATTTTGCTTTGATTGTGATGGGGCTGCTGGAGTAATCTTGGGTGCAGCATTAAAGCCTTGAGTACGGAAGGGTCTGAATGTCTTAGTGTTCCCTCCGTTATAAGAATTCCCGTTAGGCCTTTTGATTCCCCTATTTTGAGCAAAGTAGCTCTCTTTCTGGCTCAACTCTATCACTCGAGAAATTTGTACAGCTTCATTGTAGACTTTCTCCTCAAGTCTCATAACATGTTCACGTATGCTTCCCCTAAGTCCCATGACGAACCTTCGGGTCTTCGTATCCTCCTCTTGCATACTGACTGGTGCAAAGAAAAATAGCTCCTCATAACGCTGTTGATATGAGTCGACAGTCATCTGTCCCTAATATAAACTCAGGAACTCTCTCTCCATAGAATCTCTAAAACTTTTAGGGAAGTACTTCTCAAAGAATGCCTCTTTATATATTCCCCAGGTCAAGTGGGTGTGCTTGGTTAATAGATATGTCCTGGTAGACTTCCACCAATGGTGTGCATCGCCCTTTAGCATAAATGTGGCGCACAACACTTTCTCCTCCTCATTCACTGTCATCATAAAAAAATTTCTTTCCATTTTGTCAACCCAGTGTGTCGGCCACAAAGGATCTGCTGGCTTGCCATTAAATTCTTTGGGCTTCATCTTCAGAAAATGCTCGACCAGTCTGGAGTGGTCCAACTGATACAGAGCATAGGCCCCATACATAGGTGGTTGGTATTGATAACCACCTTGAGCTACTTTAGGGTTCTGCACTTGAGCCTGCATGACTAGTGTTTGAGGTTCATGGGGTACTGTGTTACCTCCCCCTAGTACTGTGCTTACCTGTCCTGCTGGCATCGATGTCGTATGTGCAGCTGGAAAAGCCATGCCTATGGCAGCTTGCATATTAGATTGTACCTGTTGTATTTGCTACAGCTATTGTGCCAAGTTCATTACCGTCGTAGCCAGATCCGTAGGTGGAGCTGACAAGTTAGTAGGATTTGTCTGGCCACTAGCCACGAGCGGTGCCGTATTCAGATTCTCCTGTATCTCAGGATGTATATGACTATCTTCCTCCACAGGTGGTGGTGGTGGAATAGAATTACAGCTTTGTCTGGTCACTCTTCGCCCAGCCATTTTCTGTTCTGATGATGGTAGTGTCTGTAAACAATCATAGCACATGTGAGGCAATCAATATAAGTTGTTCTTCAGGCAAACATCCAATTAATCAATATAAATTTCAAAATTTTCAAATCTTTCTGACAAAATATTGTGTTTTCCATCGTAGGGTCGACGGTAGGGTCGGTCCTTATGCGACCCCAGGGTATGCGACCCTGAGAATCACTGTCAGCTTACCGAGAGCCTAGGGTCGATGGTAGGGTCGATATATGTTCGACCCTAGGTCCGACCCCTAGTTCTCTGTCAGATCACTGAGAGGCTAGGGTCGATGGTAGGGTCGCCTGTTTTGGTAGAATTCTGCGACCCTACGACCTAGAATCAGGTTTTTAAACCCGATTTTGGATTCATTTCCCAATTCTTTCTTCCGTTCGTGACTCCCACTCCTTCTCTTCAGGTATGCTCTCTTACTGTTTCATGTTTTTAAAGCTTTCTAACTAGGTTTTTGCCCATATACATCCTTTTCTTCAAATTAAACCTTTTCTAACCGTAAAAATTTAATTTTGATTGGGGGCTTTTGCTATTGGTCACCCAATGGATGAAAGCCCTCAAAAATATTCGAGTTTCATCGGTTGGTTATCGAGAAACTTGAAATTTTCTATTTTTTACCTAATTTTTGAGATTTTTTGAATTCATTGAAATTTCTTCAAATTTGATCCTTCAAAATTAAATTTTCAACTGTATGAGCCTTGCAGGATGATTTAGAACCTATGTAAGTCCTCCTGCCCAGGTGTATGGGTGAAAAGTGAGGCTTTGACCAATTCATGTCGTTATAATGCCAAAATTTTTGGATTTTTCACCATTACTGATCTATTATTTGTTTTCTTTGTTTTGGCAGATAATATGGCTCGTACCAAAGTGCCTAGAGCTTATGACGCAGTTCGTTTTTGCTCCAACGAGGCCGAAGCTCAGTATGCTCGCTATGAGCGTAAGAAGGTAGAAGGAGGTCGCTGTGTAGACTTGGCTAGTCTAGCCTTGTTCAACGCAGAGGGGGCATTTGGTGACATAGGCTGGCTCCTTGTGATCACCTATGATGCGTGCACCCATCCGGATTTGGTGAGACAGTTCTATTGTAATCTCCAGGTAGTGGGGGATTGCAATGACACGGAGAGGGATAGGGAGCTCAGGATCACGAGCTACGTCAAGGGGGTAGAGGTTTCCTCTGATTGCCAGCAGTTCGCTGATCTTCTAGGCATATCAAATGACGGTCCTCTAGTGTACTATGCTCCAAGGGAGCCCGAGTTCCTTTCTTTGGAGATGCGTGCTGAGATTGACAATCATCTTATCAGAGATGACCGCTATGAGATGAAAGCGATCAACTTACGTCCAGAGCCTCGGGTGTACTGCAACATCATCCAGCACAACCTGATACCCCAGAGTGGACACTATGAGAGAATCTCCCAGTTGACTCAGTATGAACTCTACTGCATCTGTACTAGACAGCCTGTCTGCCTCCCTTATATTATCATGAGGACGATGATCCGTGCTACACTGCCTGATCAGATAGGCAACCTGCCCTATGGACGTCTGATCACTAATCTGCTCACCCACCTAGGAGTTGATTTAGTGGATGAGAGGATTCAAGAGAAGACCTTCTCATCGATGCTGGACTGGGAGGCCATCTGTAGGATGGGCATGCGGGATGCTCAGGTCAATGATGATGAGAGGAATGCTCTGGTGCATCCTCATACTCGGATAGAGATAGCAAACGCTGAGGCGGCAGCAGCAGCAGCAGCCAGAGCAGGGGTCCATGGGGTGATGCTGGGGATCAGGATCATATGTACATGGATGTAAACTCCATACCTCCTCCAACACCTCTACATTCTACTGGAGCTGGTCCATCTCGGACTCCTTCACGCCCACCATCTAATGATATGATGGGATTACTACGTGGGATCAGGGAGGCTCAACGCGCGACGGACTCTAGAGTGGGAGAGCTTCTGGATGCTCAGCGCATGACAAATAGGAGAGTGGGCGAGCTCCTAGATGCTCAGTGTGCATCTGATCAGCGGATGGCTGAGTTGACAGCTAGTCTCCAGACGACCCAGACTCAGGTAGCCTGGTTGACTAGAGTATATGCTGAGGACTATGACAGAGATCGCGAGGCACCACCTCCTTCATCACCTCCAGCTCCATGATGTATTTTTTTTTCTTTTTCTTTTTCTTTTTCTTTTTGTAATACAGAGTAACTGTTCAGGTTGTGGACTGTACTCCGCTTTGTATATGTATATAAGGTGCTCTTGACTTGATGTGTATACAACTTCTTTCTCCTTTTATATGTGCATTATTCTCTTTCTTAATCTTTGTCTCAAAAAATACAGGTGCTTACAGTGTGTTATTATTAAGGCTTTTAAATTTTATCCTAACTCAATTCACAACCTCTGTGAAAATATACTGGTTTAATAGACAGGGCCTGAGAGCTCTGATACCAAATTGTCACACCCCAATTTGGCACTATTCAGAATGATGTGATAAACTGCTAATAAACCAACGGTTCAACCAGGATCTCAAATAGGTTGTGTCCGTTTGCTTAAACCATACATATCCACAACAATAATCAGAGTAAATACACAATAGTGGAAGTCTTCAATATTAAATGAACTGAGAATCTAAATGTGATAAAATAAATAATTGATCCAATTATTCTCAAAAAGACTGAGACATAAACATAAATAATTAATTCAAATACATTGTCTGTATAATCCAAATAAAAGTCTAATAAAAAACACAAGAGTTGCACTCGTATGTCGAATCATGCAACTCCATCATCACTTCAGCGTCCATCGCCGCAGATTGCCCATACACAGGAGCATTTATATAATCTTCAACAGTGGTACCTGCATCATCAACTAAAATATTCGACGTCGAAAAGGGTGAGCACACATCACGGCTCAGTGAGCAAACAAAATAATGCAACAAACATATGCATGCATTCCATTCATATCTGTGGTCTGGTTTATAAGTTTACAATGTGCTATAGAAAGGTTCGGAGGCCGCCTCACCTCTATACATGAGTGTGTGAAGCCACCCAATGAATATTGACATTGCCATCCCAAATGCACCCACCATGGAAACAGTGTACCCAATGGGTATCGGCATTAAAGTACCACATGCTCCCATACCAACACGTAAGCCCCTATTGGCGAGGGCTTGTAAACTGGACTCGCAACTAACCAATCCTAATGTCAAACAGTGTATCCAAGGCCTCACCCCAGCATCCCTCAATACATCCATAGAGATAGAGCTAAGGCCCCCGATAGAGTCAGAGACTACACGGTCCAAGACCACTTCCCATGATGCCCTACGACGTAATAGCTCTGCTAAGGTAATGGCAATACGACGATGTTAGTGGACAAGACTTGTATAGAGATAGAGCTAGAGTCTGGTGACTAGGACACACCACAATATCACGTCCTCCCCCTGATGCCCCACTCGCATTAAGTACACTAACCACACACAAACATTCACATGCCTATTCCTAATTTCACCATCATCATCATGTTATATATAAACGAAATTAAATATGCATGAACAGTAATAGCAGGAATATGGGATGACTTGTTAAATGCACATTACATGCATCCAAGCATGGAATCATTCACAGTATTGGACTCAATCAATAAAATAGTTTATTATTAGCCAATTAGTTTAGGTCTTGTTCCCTAACCTTTGATTGAGTGTAGATCCTCGTTCAAGCGTTAAGAATCACTTTTAAATCATTAGGAAACCTAACAAATCGATAGATTCTAATTAGAATTAATTCCAATAAATTTAGACTAGTTGAAATCATAGGGTCGCAGGTAGGGTAGTACCTAGGGTCGGTTACCCAATCGACCCTAGGGGTAGGGTCGGACACGGGGTCGGTTATCAATTGGCCCTATGTGCGACCCCTCCCTGGGACTTCCCGAGGGTATGTGATCGATCCTGAGGTCTCGTAGGTCCATTCTAATATTATTCTATGACTCATAACTATGATTTTTACACACTTTCTATTGCCTATGATGATTACTTACATAGATTCCTTCAAAACTCATCCATGGATAGATGATTTGGGTTTCTCCTAATCCTAACTTCTTCATATTCCATTCTAGGCTCTTAATTTATGGGGGAATTAGACTCATACCTGAAATTGGCTGAGATTCAGAGGTTTCTCCGAAATTTCTCCTCTTCTTTAGTCTTTTCTCTAATTTTCCTTCTCATCTTCTCTTCCTTCTCCTTCTTTTTCTCTCACTTTCAATTAGGGTTCTAAAATGAGTGAAATAGGCTAAGGGACATCCTATTTATAGAGAAAAACCTCCCAAAATAAGTCCCATCGAGATTAGAAAAGGACTCCTTGAAATTAAGAAAGTTTCCTAATTTATAGTTTTAGTCTGTCATCATAGGGTCGATCGTAGGGTCGCAGGACCCGTCGACCCTATGGTTCTCAAGTCATCTGACCCTACGACTGAAAAGTCATGGGTTGGAGTTCTATTGAGGTGGGGTCGACCCTACCTGTTTAGGCATGCGACCCTACCCTCAAATTTATTATTTTCGGGTCAAATTCATACCTGGTTTTGTGATTTCCTTTACGCACTTGGTGCACTTGGCTCGACCATGATAGATAGACCTGGTGCAAGGCGGTAAGACCGGTTAGTTTGACACGGGTCTTACACCATCTTCCTCTAAGCCTCCTTCTTTAAGTCCACTTCCTTTGACCCATTCGCTTCCACGAATGTGCACCTCCCCTCTTGAGTTTGCATGTTTCCTTGCCTTCTGGATGTCCCAAATGGCCATCATATAGAAGGGTATTAATGGGATTCAGGACCTAGAGAAATACTCTGCACCAATTCTCATACTGCTTAGTTCTTCCCTCCTCTATTGGGCTTATGTCAAAGCTGGTAGGTTGGTACACATGCTATCCTTCCCGTATCTCCTTCGAATTTTGATCCCTCTTCTTGTTAGGGAAGACACAAGGCTTTTCCCTCTTATATGCAAACCAATGGAATACGTAACCATAAAAATATGCATAGAAAAATAGCAGTGGAAATAAATATAGACAATCAAACCATAAGAGACACACCAATTTTTACATGGAAAACCCTTCCAAGGTGAAAGGGAAAAAACCACGGGACCTAGTCTAGGTAAGTCTTCACTATAATTGTAAGACCCGTGTCAAACTAACCGATCTTACCACCTTGTACCAGGTCTACTTATCATGGTCAAGCCAAGAACCAAGTGCGTGAAGGAAATCACAAAACCAGGTATGAATTTGACCCAAAAATAGTAAATTTGAGGATAGGGTCGCATGCCTAAATAGGTAGGGTCGACCCCACCTTAATAGAAGTCCAACCCATGAATTTTCAGTCGTAGGGTCAGATGACTTGAGAACCATAGGGTCGACGGATCCCGACCCTATGATCGACCATATGATGACAGACTGAAATCGTAAATTAGGAAACTTTCCTAATTTCAAGGAGTCATTTCCTAATCTCGATCGGATTTGGGAGGTTTTCCTCTATAAATAGGACATCCCTTAGCCTTTTTCACTCCTTTTAGAACCCTAATTAAAAGTGAGAAAAAGAGAACGAGAAGGAAGAGAAGAAGAGACGGAAAATTAGAGAAAAGACTAAGGAAGAGAAGGAACTTCAGAGAAACCTCTGAGTCTCAGCCAACTTTAGGTATGAGTCTAATTTTTTCATTAATTAAGTGCCTAGAATGGAATATGAAGAAGTTAGGATTTGGAGAAACCCAAATCATCTATCCATGGATGAGTTTCGAAGGAATCCATGGAAGTAATCATCATAGACAATGGAAAGTGTATAAAAATCATAGTTATAGATCATAAAACAATATTAGAATGGACCTACGAGACCTCAGGAACGATCAGATACCCTCAGGAAGTCCCAGGGAGGGTGTGGTCTCACATAGAGTCGATAGATAATCGACCCCATGTCCGACCCTACCCCTAGAGTCGATTGGGTAACCGACCCTAGGTACTACCCTACCTACAACCCTATGATTTCAGCTAGTCTAAATTTATTGGAATTAATTCTAATTAGAATCTATTGGCTTGTTAGGTTTTTCTAGTGATTTAAAAGTGATTCTTAAAGCTTGAACGAGAATCTACACTCAATCAAAGGTGAGGGAACAAGACCTAAATTAATTGGATAATAAAAAGATATTTTTACTTATTGAGTCCTATACCATGATTGATTTTATGCGTGTATGTGTGTATTGTGCATTTAACATGTCATCCAATATTTCTGCTATTACTGTTAATGCATATTTAATTTTATTTATTTATGACATGATGATGATGGTGATGTTAGGAATAGGCATGTGAATGTTTGTGTGTGGTTAGTGTATTTGATGCGAGTGGGGTATCAGG
The DNA here is from genome assembly GCA_028583415.1 of Protea cynaroides. NCBI lineage: Eukaryota > Viridiplantae > Streptophyta > Magnoliopsida > Proteales > Proteaceae > Protea > Protea cynaroides. The sequence goes on along the minus strand of CM053276.1, from coordinate 92,802,227 downwards.
GGGAGGACGTGATATCGTGGTGTGTACTGGTCACCAGACTCTAGCCCTATCTCTACTCAAGTCTTTTCCACTAACATCGTTGTATCGCCATTACCTTAGCAGAGCTATTACGTCGTAGGGCATCAGGGGAGGTGGTCTCGGACCGTGTAGTCTCTGACTCTGCCAGGGGGCCTTAGCTCTATCTCTATGGACATATTGAGGGATGCTGGAGTGAGGCCTTGGATAAACTGTTTGACATTAGGATTGGTTAGTTGCGAGCCCAGTTTGCAAGCCCTCGTCAATAGGGGCTTACGTGTTGGTATGGGAGCATGTAGTACTTTAATGCCGATACCCATTGGGTACACTGTTTTCATGGTGGGTGCATGTAGGACGGCAATGCTGATATTCATTGGGCGGCTTCACACACTCGTGTATAGAGGTGAGGCGGCCTCCGAACCTTTCTATAGCACATTGCGAACTTATAAACCAGACCACAGATATGAATTGAATGTATGCATATGTTTGTTGCATTGTTTTGTTTGCTCACTGAGCCGTGATGTGTGCTCACCCTTTTCGACATCGAATATTTTAGTTGATGATGCAAGTACCACTGTTGAAGATTATATAAATGCTCCTATGTATGGACAAGCGATGGTAATGGACGCTGAAGTAATGATGGAGTCACATGATTCGACATGCGAGTGTAACTCCTGTATTTTTTATTAGACTTTTATTTGGATCATACAGACAATGTATTTGAATTAGTTATTTAAGTTTATGTCTTAGTCTTTTGGGAATAATTGATTAAATTATTTATTTTACCACATTTAGATTCTCAGTTCAATTGCCGCTATTGTGTATTTACTCTAATTATTATTGTGGATGTGTATGGTTCAAGCAAATGGACACAGCCTATTTGAGATCTTGGTTGAACCGTTGGTTTATTAACGGTTCATCACACCATTCTGAACAGTGCAAAATTGAGGTGTGACAACTTGGTATCAGAGCTCTCAGGCCCTGTCTATTAAACCAGTATATTTCCACAAAGGTCGTGAACTGTGTTAGGATAAAATTTAAAAGCCTTAATAATAACACACTGTAAGCACCTGTGTTGTTTGAGACAAAGATTAAGAAAGAGAATAATGCACATATAAAAGGAAAAACAAGTTGTATACACATCAAGTCAAGAGCATGTTATATACATATACAAAGTGGAGTACAGTCTACAATCCAGACAGTTACTCTGTATTACAAAAAGAAAAAGAAAAAGAAAATAGACATCATGGAGCTGGAGGTGATGGAGGAGGCAGTGCCTCGCGATCTCTGTCATAGTCCTCAGCATATACTCTAGTCAACCAGGCTACCTGAGTCTGGGTCGTTTGGAGACTAGCTGTCAACTCAGCCATCTGCTGATCAGACGCACGCTGAGCATCCAGAAGCTCTCCCACTCTCGAGTCCATCGTGCGCTAAGCCTCCCTGATCTCACGCAGTAATCCCATCATATCATCAGATGGTGGTCGTGAAGGACCAACCATGCATGAAGGAGTCCGAGATGGACCAGCTCCAGTAGAATGTAGAGGTGATGGAGGAGGTATGGAATCTATATCCATGTACATCCGATCCTCATCCCCAGCATCACCCCCATGGACCCCTACCCTACTCCGGCTGCTGCTGCTGCTGCCGTCTCAGCGTCTGCCATCTCTATCCAAGTATGAGGACGCACCAGAACATTCCTCTCATCATCACTGACCTGAGCATCCCGCATGCCCATCCTACAGATGGCCTCCTAGTCCAACACCGATGAGAAGGTCTTCTCCTGAATCCTCTCATCCACTAAATCAACACCTAGGTGGGTGAGCAGAGTAGTGATCAGACGTCCATAGGGCTGGTTGCCTATCTGACCAGGCAATGTAGCACGGATCATCGTCCTCATGATAATATAAGGGAAGCAGACAGGCTGCCTAGTGCAGATACAGTAGAGTACGTACTGAGTCAACTGGGAGATCCTCTCATAGTGTCCACTCTGGGGTATCAGGTTGTGTTGGATGATCTTACAGTACACCCGAGGCTCTGGACGTAGGTTGATCGCTTTCATCTCCCAGCGATCATCTCTGATAAGCTGACTGTCAATCTCAGCACGTGTCTCCAAGGAAAGGAACTGGGGTTCCCTAGGAGCATAGTACACAAGAGGGCCATCATTTGATATGCCCAGAAAATCAGCCAACTGCTGGCAGTCAAAGGAAACCTCTACCCCTTTGACGTAGCTCGTGATCCTGAGCTCCCTACCCCTCTCTGTGTCATTGCGATCCCCCACCACCTGGAGATTGCAATAGAACTGTCTCATCAAATCCAAACGGGTGCACGCATCATAAGTGATCACAGGGAGCCAACCCATGTCACCAAATGCCCCTTCACGTTGAATAAGGCTAGACTTGTCACACCCCATTTCTGCACCATTCAAAACGGTGTGATGAACTGCTATAAACCAACGGTTCAACCAGGATCTCTAATAGGCGGTATCCATTAAAAATAAAACCATGCACATCCACAACCATAATCAGAATAAATACACAATAGCAGAAGTCTTATAGTAAATGAGCTGAGCATTCTAAATGCAATAATCATAATTAAAAATATCAAATTATTATTGTATCAAGTGAGACATAAATAAATAAAATATCAATTACATCTTTTATAAATCTAAATAAAATCCTAATAGAACACGCATGAGTTGCACTCGCATGAGGGGTCATGCGTATCCTCTAAGTCTTCAGCCTCCATTGCAGCAACACGCGCATACACCGAATCATTTATATAATTTTCAACTGTGGTACCTGCATCATCAACTAAAAATATTCGACAACGAGAGGGTGAGCACACATCATGGCTCAGTGAGCAAACAAAACAATGCAACAAACATATGCATGCATTCAATTCATATCTTTGGTCTGGTAAATAAGTTTGCAATGTGCTATAGAAAGGATAGGTGGCCAAAGATCACGTTTATTGATGCCGCATCTCTATACACTAGTGTGTGAAGCTGCCCAAAGGTAACGTTTATTGCCGACTCACATGCACCCAACCATGGACAATGTACACACAAGGTCACGTTTATTGCTGTATCCGTTGCCCATACCAACACGTAAGCCCCTGCTGGCAAGGGCTCGTAAACTGGGCTCGCAACTAACCAATCCTAATGCCAATCAGTGTATCCAATATCTCACCCCAGCATCCCTCAATACGTCCATAGAGATAGGGCTAAGGCCCCCTGACAGAGTCAGAGACTATACGGTCCGAGACCACCTCCCCTCATACCCTATGACGTAATAGTTCTGCTAAGGTAATGGTGATACGACGATGTCAGTGGACAAGACTTGAGTTAGAGATAGAGCTAGAGTGCTGAGGCCCCGCCTATGACACCTCCCCCTGATACTCGCTCCCATCAAGCACACCAACCACACACATACATCCACATGCCTATTCCTATCATCATCATCATCATCATTATCATAAACAATAAATAAATATGCATGAACAGTAATAATAGAAATATTGGATGACATGTTGAATGCACATAACAATCATACATGCATAAAATCATTCATGGCATTGAACTCAAGAATAAAAATAGTTTATTATTAACCAATTAGTTTAGGTCTTGTTCCCTCACCTTTACTTGATTGTAGGTCCTCTTTCAAGCTTTAAGAATCAACTATTTATTAATATTATATCACTAGAAAACCTAACCAAATCGATAGAATTTAATTAGAATTAATTCTGATTTTAAAAAGCATGCTGTTATCTAGGGGTCGATGCTAGGGTCAGAGGTTTCATCGACCCTGGGTGCGACCACCCCTATTCTGGACTTCCCGAACACTGAGGGTCGATGATCAGGGTCTGGTAGGGTCGATTGGCCATCAACCCCCCGTGCGACCCTGTGGGTTTAGTCAATTTTTCATCCTACAGTCCATTTTTCGTGTTTGGGGTCCTATGGCTTGCTTCTACAATCCATTCCACACATGTTCTATGGCCTAGAATCGTGGTTCATTCACCTAGACAGCTTTCATGATTTTTCCCATGGTTTTTCATGAAAATCTAACCATGGGTGGATGATTTGGGTTTCTCCTAGATCATTTCCTCTTCTCTATCTATCCTAAGGTCTGTAGAATTTCATGGGGATAGTATCCATACCTGAGAATTAGGCTTGTTTCTCTGAAGCCTTCGCCTTAATCTTCTTCTCCACTTTCCTTCTCTTCTCTTTCTCTTCTCCATCTCTTCTCTTTCTCTCAATCCAATTAGGGTTCTAAAAAGAGTGAAAGAGGCTTAAGGACGTCCTATTTATAGAGTAGAAACTCCCAAAATAAGTCACATTGAGATTAGAAAGGAATCTCATTGAAATTAGGAAAGTTTCCTAATTTTCAGTTCGTGCTGTTTTTACCGATTACCAGGGGTCGATGGGGGGTCTATCCCGCCGACCCCTGGTTCTTAAAATGTTCGACCCCCAGTATAAAACTGGGGGTCGGACTTTTATACTGGGGGGTTCCGACCCTCCCTTGCTGGGTATGCGACCCTCCCCCTATTTTTAATGTTTTTGGGTCAGTTTAATACCTGGGATCATGATCTCCTTCACGCACTTGATCCGTTGGGTTTGACCATGATGGGTAGACCTGGTTCAAGGTGGTAAGACCAGGTTAGTTCGATACGAGTCTTACAAGACTAGCCAAGTCCACACAGCGACCCCCCCCCCTCTACCTTCTTACGCTCATAGCGAGTATACTGAGCTTTGGCCTCGTTGGAGCGAAAACAAAATGGGTCATGAGCCCTAGGAACTTTGGTACGAGCCATATTATCTGCCAAAACAAAGAAAACAAAAATAGATCAGTAAAGGTGAAAAATCCAAAAATTTCAGCATTATAACTACATGAATTAGTCAAAAGCCTCACTTTTCACCCATACACCTGGGAAGGAGGACTTACATAGGTTCTAAATCATCCTGCAAGTCTCATACAGTTGGAAATATAATTTTGAAAGATCGAATTTGAAGAAATTTCAATAAATTCAAAAAATCTCAAAAATTAGGTCAAAAATAGAAAATTTCAAGTTTCTCGATAACCAACTTATGAAACTCGAATATTTTTTAGGGATTTCGTCCATTGGGTAACCAATAGCAAAAGCTACGATTAGAAAAGGTTTAATTTGAAGAAAACGATGTAAATGGGAAAAAAACCTAGTTAGAAAGCTTTAAAAACATGAAACAATAAGAGAGCATACCTGAAGAGAAGGAGTGGGAGTCACGAATGGAAGATATGACCACTAAACAGGTAGGGGTCGATACTATAGCATCTTAGAGAAACGGGTTGAGTTGGAAGAGAGGAGAAAGAATGGGAAGTGAATCCAAAATCGGGTTTAAAAACCTGATTCTGGGTCGTAGGGTCGCAGAATTCGACCAAAACATGCGACCCTACGTCAGACCCTACCATCGACCCTAGCCTCTCGGTGATCTGACAAAGAACTAGGGGTCGGACCTAGGGTCGGACAACTACCGACCCTACCATCGACCCTAGGCTCTCGGTGATCTGACAGAGAACTAGGGGTCGGACCTAGGGTCGGACATATACCGACCCTACCATCAACCCTAGGCTCTCGGTAAACTGACAGTGATTCTCAGGGTCGCATACCCTGGGGTGGCATAAGGACCGACCCTACCATCGACCCTACGATGGAAAATACAATATTTTGTTAGAAAGATTTGAAAATTTTGAAATTTATATTGATTAGTTGGATGTTTGACTGAAGAACAACTTATATTGATTGCATTACATGTGCTATGACTGACTGCAGACATTACCACCATCAGAACAGAAAATGGCTGGGCGAAGAGTGACCAGACAAAGTCGTAACTCTAGTCCACCACCACCACCTGTGGAGGAAGACAACCATATACATCCTGAGAACAAGAGAATCTGAATACGGCACCGCCCGTGGCTAATGGCCAGACAAATCCTACTAATTTGCCAGCCCCACCTACGGATATAGCTACGACGATAATGAACTTGGCACAACAGCTGCAGCAAATACAACAGGTACAATCTAATATGCAAGCTGCCATAGGCATGGCTTTTCCAGCTGCACATACGACACTGATGCCAGTAGGACAGGCAAGCACAGTACCAGGGGGAAGTAATATGGTACCCCATGCACCTCAAATACCAGTCATGCAGGCTCAAGTGCAAAACCCTGAAGTAGCTCAAGGTGGTTATCAGTACCAACCACCTATGTATGGGGCCTATGCTCTGTATCAGCTGGACCACTCCAGACTGGTCGAGCATTTTCTGAAGATGAAGCCCAAAAAATTTAATGGCAAGCCAGCAGATCCTTTGTGGCCAGCACACTGGTCGACGAAATGGAGAGAAATTTCATGATGATAACAGTAAATGAGGAGGAGAAAGTACTGTGTGCAACATTCATGCTGAAAGGCTATGCACACCACTGGTAGAAGTCCACATGGACTTATCTGTTAACGAAGCACACCCACTTGACCTGGGGTATATATAAAGAGGCATTCTTTGAAAAGTACTTCCCTAGAAGTTTCAGAGATTCTATGGAGAGAGAATTCCTGAGTTTATATTAGGGACAGATGACTATCGACGCATATCAATAGCGTTATGAGGAGTTGTTCTTCTTTGCGCCAGTCAGTATGCAAGAGAAAGATACGAAGACCCAAAGGTTCGTCATGGGACTTAGGGGAAGCATACGTGAACATGTTCTGGGACTTGAGAAGAAAGCCTACAACGAAGCTGTACAAATTGCTCGAGTGATAGAGTCGAGCCAGAAAGAGAGCTACTTTGCTCAAAATTAGGGGTATAAAAAGGCCTAATGGGAATTCTTATAACAGAGGGAACACCAAGGCATTCAGACCCTTCCGTACTCAAGGCTTTAATGCTGCAGCCAAGACTACCCCAGCAACCCCACCGCAACCAAAGCAAAGTAGTGAAGGAATAAGGTGTTTTAACTGCAATCAAGTGGGGCATATTTCAAAGGAGTGCCCAAAGCCCAGAAAGCAGCTACAGCAAGGAAGAGATTACGCAGTTACATCCAAGGATGCTACCGCATCACCTGATGTGGTCATAGGTATGACCCGAACCTTTTAAATTGTGTTACATTGTATGAGCATGTAAACTAAATTAAAACAAATTACAGGTATCGTACTTATTAATGGCATTCCTGCCAGAGTGCTCTTCGATTCTGGAGCTACTCATTCTTTTATATCTATGTCATTTGGAAAGAAGCTAAATCTACCCCTCAAATCTTTAGACTACAAACTGCTTGTACGATCGCCTATGAGATTAGAAGTGACATTAGAAAAAAGTTATGGGTCATGAGTTATGGGTCATGTCCAGTTCTTATTGATGAGAAGACTTTGGATGCAACCTTGATTCAACTTGAGATGGCAGACTTTGATGTCATCTTGGGAATGGACTGGTTAGCTCGGCATTCTACAAATCAATTATGTACGAAAAAGAAGCTAACATTTAAAGACAAGGAAGGAGCAAAGTTTAGCTTTGCGGGAACCAAACTTCCCCATTAACGAAAACTCATCCTCTTTGCATTAAAGGCGAGGAAATGTCTCGAGAAAGGAGGAGTTGGGTATCTAGTCTCAGTAGTCGACCTCACCAAGGAAGCACCACGAATGGAGGATATTGATGTCGTGCGTGACTTTCCAAATGTATTTCCTGAAGAACTACTAGGACTACCACCCGACCGAGCTACAGAGTTTGTTATAGATCTGATACCCAGACCCGCACCAGTATCTAAAGCACCTTATCGAATGGCTCCTACTGAACTGAAGGAACTAAAAGTATAGTTACAGGAATTACTGGACAAGGGTTACATCAGACCTAGCATATCACCATGGGGAGCGCCAGTATTATTCGTAAAGAAGAAGGACGGTAGTGTTTGACTGTGTATAGACTATCGGGAACTGAATAAGCTGACAATCAAGAATCGGTACCCACTGCCTCGGATCGATGACTTGTTCGATCAGTTGCAAGGTGCCAAGGTGTTCTCCAAGATCGATCTTCATTCAGGATACCATCAGTTGAAGATTAAGGATGATGATATTCCCAAGACAGCATTCAGGATGAGATATGGATATTATGAGTTTTTGGTCATGTCTTTTGGATTTACTAACACACCAGTAACTTTTATGGAACTTATGAATCGGGTATTCCATGATATGTTGGATACGTCGGTCATTGTATTTATTGATGATATATTGGTTTACTCCAAGGACAAGGAAACTCATATTATGAATCTAAGAGCCGCTCTGCAGCGATTACGGAAAAAGAAGCTTTACGCCAAATTTACAAAGTGTGAGTTTTGGCTAAATGAAGTCGCTTTCTTAGGCCATGTTGTATCCGCTGAAGGAATTAAAGTGGACCCTAGCAAGATCAAAGCCATTGTGAAGTGGGAAGCACCGAAGAGTGTTGTAAAAATTAGAAGTTTTCTAGGTCTAGCTGGGTATTATCGATGATTCGTGGATGACTACTCTAGGATCACCGTACCGCTCACCAGTTTGATTAAGAAAGGAGAGAAGTTTGTTTGGACTGACAAATGTGAGAACAATTTCCAAACATTGAAGGCAAGATTGATATCTGCTCCCATCTTGACCATTCCTATTCCAGGACAAGCATTTGTTTTATACACCGATGCATCTGGATTGGGTTTAGGATGTATACTTATGCGAGGAGAACAAGTAGTTGTTTATGCTTCAAGACAACTGAAAATACATGAAAATAACTATCCCACTCATGACTTGGAGTTAGTGGCAGTAGTACATGTGGTAAAAATATGGAGACATTATTTGTATGGAGAAAAATTCCAGATTAAATCAGATCATAAGAGTCTCACTTGTCTCTTTAATCAGAAGGAGTTGAATATGAGACAAAGAAGATGGCTGGAACTATTGAATGATTATGATTGTGATATCCAGTATCATCCAAGGAAAGCTAATGTAGTTGCTGATGCGCTGAGTAGAAAAGCAATGATAAAATCCCAAGAGGGGGTTAACACGACTGCAGCAATGTGTGCTACAGAAAAAGTATTCAATCTTGGTAATGAGCAATTCGTGATAGATGCACCAGGTGAATCAACTTACCAAGGGTTTGTTCATCGAATTTTAAATATTTTTGCAACACTGAAGATTGTACCTGATATAATAGATGAAGTGAAAGCCGCTATAAAATCAAACCCTTATCTAAGAACGGTACAAGAGGACATTGAAAAATGTAAGACTATCCCTGAGTTCGCCTTGGACGATGAAAAGGTACTGAAATACAAAGGAAGAATATGTGTTCATGAAATAGAAAATTTGGACATTAGACACTGACTAATGAAAGAAGCTCACACCACTGTCTATTCGATACATCCTGTAAGTACAAAGATGTATCATGATTTAAAGAAGATATATTGGTGGAGAGGAATGAAAACAGATGTAGCTAAATTCGTGTCTCAATGCTTAAATTGTCAGAGGGTGAAGGCTGAACGACAAAGACCTGCAGAACTGTTACAGCTGCTACCAAACTAGCATGGAAATGGGACTGCATCACTATGAACTTCATCACCGGGTTACCACTGACTCCCCGAGTAGTTGATGCGGTTTGGGTGATTGTAGACCGTTTGACTAAAACAGCTCGATTTATAGCTATACGACCTCAGTATACACTGGAGATGTTAGCTAAGTTGTATGTGGATAATATTGTCAGATTACATGGTGTACCTAAAAACATTGTGTCCGACAGAGATCCACGATTTACTTCAAAGTTTTGGGAAGGATTGCAAAAGGCTATGGGTACAACATTGAAGTTTAGTACTGCATTCCATCCACAGACAGACGGACAGTCGGAGCGTACCATTCAAATTTTAGAAGACATGCTTCGAGCCTGTGTAATTGATTTTAAAGGATCATGGGATGAAAAACTACCATTGATCGAGTTCGCTTATGACAATAGCTATCAGGCTACTATACAGATGTCACCCTATGAAGCACTGTATGGTAGGAAGTGTCGAACTCTTCTGTTTTGGATTGAAATTGGAGAACGTAGTATTATTGGACCAGAATTTGTTGAAGAGACATGTCGAGTAGTCGACATTATCAAGGAAAGAGTAAGAACGGCTCAGAATCGTCAGAAACAGTATGCAGATACTCGACAACGAGATCTTGAATTTGTCGTAGGTGATAAGGTGTTCTTGAAAGTATCACCTATGCGAGGTTTAAAACAGTTCGGACAGAAAGGGAAGCTTAGTCTGAGGTATATCGGGTCATATGAGATTCTAGCTAAACGTGGAAAGGTGGCTTATTAGCTAGCACTACCACTGTCTATGTCAAACGTGCATGATGTATTCCATGTTTCATTATTGAAGAAGTACGTCAGGGACCCAACACACATTTTGACAGTGGATCCACTTGATTTGACTGATGATTTGACATTTGAAGTAGCACCAACTGAAATCATCAGCCGAAAGGTTCAACGGGTATGCAACCGTGATATCTACTATGTTAAGGTCACCTGGAGAAGCCGAGATATAAAAGAAATCACATGGGAAGAAGAGAATGCTATGCGAAAGCAATATCCTCATCTTTTTGACTCGGAAGGTATGTACCAATTTTGAGGATGAAGTTTTTAATAAGAAGGGGGGAGTTGTAAGACCCGTGTCAAACTAACCAATCTTACCACCTTGTACCAGGTCTACCTATCATGGTCGAGCCAAGTGGACCAAGTGCGTGAAGGAAATCATAAAACCAGGTATGAATTTGACCCAAAAATAGTAAATTTGAGGATAGGGTCGCATGCCTAAACAGGTAGGGTCAACTCCACCTCAATAGAAGTCCAACCCATGACTTTTCAGTCGTAGGGTTGGATGACTTGAGAACCATAGGGTCGACGGATCTTGCGACCCTATGATCGACCCTATGATGACAGACTGAAACCGTAAATTAGGAAACTTTCCTAATTTCAAGGAGTCCTTTCCTAATCTCGATGGGACTTATTTTGGGAGGTTTTCCTCTATAAATAGGACGTCCCTTAGCCTATTTCACTCCTTTTAGAACCCTAATTGAAAGTAAGAGAAAGAGAAGGAGAAGGAAGAGAAGAAGAGAAGGAAAATTGGAGAAAAGACTAAGGAAGAGAAGGAACTTCAGAGAAACCTCTTAGTCTCAGCCAACTTCAGGTATAAGTCTAATTTTCTCATAAATTAAGAGTCTAGAATGGAATATGAAGAAGTTAGGATTTAGAGAAACCCAAATCATCTATCCATGGATGAGTTTTGAAGGAATCCATGGAAGTAATCATCATAGACAATGGAAAGTTTGTAAAAATCATAGTTATGGGTCATAGAACAATATTAGAACGGACCTACGAGACCTCAGGATCGATCACATACCCTCTAGAAGTCCCAGGGAGGGTGTGGTCGCACATAGGGTCAATGGATAACCGACCCCATGTCCGACCCTACCCCTAGGGTCGATTGGGTAACCGGCCCTAGGTGCTACCCTACCTGCGACCCTATGATTTCAGCTAGTCTAAATTTGTTGGAATTAATTCTAATTAGAATCTATCGACTTGTTAGGTTTTCCTAGTGATTTAAAAGTGATTCTTAAAGCTTGAACGAGGATCTACACTCAATCAAAGGTGAGGGAACAAGACTTAAACTAATTGGATAATAAAAAGCTATTTTTGCTTATTGAGTCCTATACCATGATTGATTCTATGTGTGTATAGTGTGTATTGTGCATTTAACATGTCATCCAATATTCCTGCTAATACTGTTCATGCATATTTAATTTCGTTTATTTATAACATGATGATGTTGGTGATATTAGGAATAGGCATGTGAATGTTTGTGTGTGGTTAGTGTATTTGATACGAGTGGGGCATCAGGGGGAGGACGTGATATCGTGGTGTGTCCTGATCACCAGACTCTAGCCCTATCTCTACTCAAGTCTTGTCCACTAACATCGTCGTATCGCCATTACCTTAGTAGAGCTATTACCTCGTAGGGCATCAGGGGAGGTGGTCTCGGACCGTGTAGTCTCTAACTCTGCCAGGGGGCCTTAGCTCTATCTCTATGGACGTATTGAGGGATGCTGGGGTGAGGCCTTGGATACACTGTTTGACATTAATATTGATTAGTTGTAAGCCCAGTTTGCAAGCCCTCGCCAATAGAGGCTTACGTGTTGGTATGGGAGCATGTGGTACTTTAATGCCAATACCCATTGGGTACACTGTTTCCATGGTGGGTGCATATGGGACGACAATGCCGATATTCATTGGGCGGCTTCACACACTCGTGTATAGAGGTGAGACGGCCTCCGAACCTTTCTATAGCACATTGCAAACTTATAAACCAAACCACAGATATGAATTGAATGCATGCATATGTTTATTGTATTGTTTTGTTTGCTCACTAAGCCGTGATGTGTGCTCACCCTTTTCGACGTTGAATATTTTAGTTGATGATGCAGGTACCACTGTTGAAGATTATATAAATGCTCCTATGTATGGACAAGCGACGGTAATGGACGTTGAAGTGATGATGGAGTCGCATGATTCGACATGCGAGTGCAACTCCTTTATTTTTTATTAGACTTTTATTTGGATTATACAGACAATGTATTTAAATTAGTTATTTAAGTTTATGTCTCAGTCTTTTGGGAATAATTGATTAAATTATTTATTTTATCACATTTAGATTCTCAGTTCATTTAATATTTAAGACTTCCGCTATTGTGTATTTACTCTGATTATTGTTGTGGATGTGTATGGTTTAAGCAAACGGACACAGTCTATTTGAGATCCTGATTGAACCGTTGGTTTATTAGTGGTTCATCACACCATTCTGAACAGTACGAAATTGGGGTGTGACAATAATAATAATGGTTACACAATACAATTGTCTTTAATCACAGCTAGAGGTTTCAAATCTTCAAGAGAAATAATCCACTCTTAGGTAATACAAATAACTCACCAAAACAATTAATGGTAATCCAAAATGCAAGAATATTCTCACCTCGATGTCGATGGAACAAAGACTGAGAAGAATGATCACCTTTCTCTCTTCCCTAAACAGGGAGAATTTCGTCACGCTGCCTGTACATACGAGGAATAAAAGCTTCTTGCTATCTCTCTTTCTTCTTCTCCAATCACTCACAGTAGCAAATTTGGAGAAGGATAAGCTTTGGCTCTAGTTTTTTTCTCAAAGCTAGGTTTCACTCTATTTTTCTCTTGACAGTTCACCACGCCGTACCAGTGAACTCTCGGTTCTTTTTTTTTTTTCCCAATGCTAATCACCTTTTTTTGTTAAGGCCTTTTATATAGAAATCAAGATAAGGAGATACGATTCTCCAAACCGCCTTTAATAAAACCTTTGCAATATGGAAAGATGGTGGAATCAGAGTTAGGCTCTATAATTGTGTGTGAACAATGAAGGAGACTCTAACAAGGATGATTAGTTTAAATGGATGCAACTGGATGATTTGAAAAGCCAAGATGGAAGACTTATTAAATTGTAATAAATTATACGGACCCATATAGGGTGATACAAAAAAACCAAAAAAATTGTCTGATGCCGAGTGCAAGACCTTGGATCAAAAAGCTATTGGCTTTATTCGGCAATGGTTGGACGACACAGTTTTCCATCATGTCTCCACGAAGGCGTCGGCAAAGTCACTGTGGAGTAAATTGAAAATTTTGTACGAAAGGAAGACTGCTGGTAATAAACCGTTTCTGATCAGAAAGCTTGTGAACCGAAAGTACAGAGATGGACACTCAATTGCAGAATATTTACATGAGGTACAGAATATTGTGAATCAGCTATCCTCCATGAAGATTGTATTAGATGATGAGTTACAAACCCTATTACTACTTAGTTCATTACCTAATAGTTGGGAGACATTGGTGGTGTCTCTTAGTAATTCTACACCAGATGGGAAAATCACAATGAGTCAAGTAACATGATGTCTGTTGAATGAAGAGACAAGAAGAAAGTCTTCAGGTTTATCTCAATAAGAGGCACTTGTCATGGAAAACCAAGGGAAAAGAAAATACAGAAAACCTCAAAACCGTGGGAAGTCAAAAGAAAAATCTAAATCAAGACAAGGGATAACATATTACTATTATAAAAAGGTAGGGCATATGAAAAAAGAGTATAGAAAACTCAAGAGAGATTCCAAAAAAGGAAATGGAGAAGAGAAAAATGAAGATACTGCTGCCGTAAGTCAGATGGAAACACTATTATTATCTCAGGTTGTGAAGAATCTTGTCTTACATCTTCATGCCACGACTCAGATTGGGTTGTTGATACTGGTTCTTCATACCATGTTACCCCTCACAGAGAATTATTTACCTCTTACAAGATAAGTGACTTTGGTATTGTAAGAATGGAAAACAGTGGTGTTTCAAAAATTATGGGGATAGGTGACGTAAGTGTAGAGACAAATGTTGGATGTAAATTAATTCTCAAGGATGTGAGACATGTTCTAGAACTCCGTCTGAATTTGATTTCTGCAGGAAAGTTAAATGCAGAGGGTTATCACAGTCACTTTGGTAACGGTCAATGAAAGGTTACCAAAGGTTCTCTAGTGGTGACAAGAGAAAAAAAATACTGCACTTTGTATAACACAAAGGTACAAGTTTACAAGACTGAAGTAAACACAACAGAGGGTAAATCCGCTATAGATTTGTGGCATCGACGACTTGGTCACATGAGCGGGAAAAGGATGCAGATCCTCATAAAAAAAAACATTCTTTCAGACATGAAAAGTATGCCTCTGAATCGTTGTATTCATGCTTTGTTGGTAAATAGCATCGTGTTACTTTCATGAAAAATTATCCTCATAGAAAAAGAAACATTTTAGAATTGATACATTTTGATGTTTGTGGTCCTATGAAAATGAACACACTTGGTGGTGCTTCTTATTTTGTTACTTTCATAGTTGATGCTTCTAGAAAAATATGGGTATATGCTTTGAAAATCAAAGATCAAGTTTTGGATATGTTTAAAAAAAATTTTGCTATGGTTGAAAGAGAAACATGAAAATCTCTCAAATGCATTCATACAGATAATGATAGCGATACATTTGTCCATTTGAGAAGTACTACAATAGTCAGGGTATATGGCATGAGTAGACAGTTCCCAAGACACCACAGCATAATGGCGTAACAGAAAGGACGAATCGCACTATTATGGAAATGATCAGGTGTATGCTCTCACAGGCAAAGTTGGCACGGTGTTACTGGAAAGAAACAATGTGTACTGTAGTTTATTTGATTAATTTATCTCCATCAGCTCCTCTGAATGGATATATTCCTAAGAAGGTGTGGAGCGGGAAAAATATTTCTTATGGTCATTTGAAAGTATTTGATTGCAGGACATTTGTGCATATTCTAAAAGATGAGCTGTCAAAGATTAATGACAAGGCAAAACAATGTGTTTTCTTGGGATATACAGATGAAAATTTTGGATACAAGTTATGGGATCCGGGATACAAGTTATAGGATCCGATTGAGAAGAAAGTTATCAGAAGCAAAGATGTTATCTTTCTTGAAGATCAAACAATTAAAGACTTCGAGAAAAATCAAAAGCCTCGACCATTTGTTAATGTTCTGATTGATCTTGATCCAGTTCCTCTACCCATGGTACATGATGATGGGGGATGTGTGCAAAATAGTAATGATGGTATTCCCATAGATGATACAGGTGATATTGAACAGGAGGAGTAGCCCCCTCCAGAGCCACCAATTGAGCTTCAATTGAGAAGATCTACCAGGGAGCGAGAACCATCCACCAAATATTTATCACAAATATATATTATGCTGACAAATGCAAGTGAACCAGATTGCTTTGAAGAAGCACAGACTGATGAGCATAAAGTTGAGTGATTAAAAACTATGCGAGAGGAGATGGATTCTTTACATAAGAATCATACTTATGATTTAGTAAAGCTACTTGAGGGTAAGAACACACTCAAGAATAAATGGGTATTTAGGTTGAAAATCGAGCAGAACAGATCACAACCAAGGTACAAAGCAAGGTTGGTTGTGAAGGGTTTTAAACAAACGAAAAGAATTGACTTTCATGAGATTTTTTCTCCTGTCTTGAAAATGTCATCTATTCGAGTTGTGTTTGGTTTAGCTGCAAGTTTGAATTTAGAAGTTCAACAACTTGATGTCAAAACAGTCTTTCTTCGTGGTGACTTGGAGGAAGAAATTTACATGGAGCAGCTAGAAGGTTTCAAAGTTAAAGGTAAAGAACACATGGTTTACAGGTTATGGAAGAGCTTGTATGATTTGAAACAAGCTCTAAGACAGTGGTACAAGAAATTTGATTCATTTATGTTGGATCATGAATACACAAGAACAACTGCAGATCATTGTGTGTTTATTAAGAAATTTTCTGAAGGTGATTTCATTATTCTTTTACTCTATGTTGATGACATATTGATTGTTGGACAAGATGTCAACAAAGTTGATAGGTTGAAGAAAGAGTTGAGAAAGTCTTTCGACATGAAGGACTTGGGACCAGCACAGCAAATCTTAGGCATGCAGATCTCTCGTGATAGGAAAGCAGGTAAAATTTGGCTATCACAAGAAAGGTATATACAGAAAGTACTTGAAAGGTTCAATATGGAGAAAGCAAAGTCCGTCAGTTCTCCACTTGCTGGTCACTTTAGATTGAGCAGTGAGTAAAGTCCTTTAATTGAGCAAGGAAGAATAGAAATGAAAAAAATTCCATATGCATCAGTTGTAGGAAGTTTGATGTATGTCATGGTGTGTACAAGACCTGATATTGCGTACCCAGTTGGAGTTGTGAACAGATTTCTTGCCAATCCTAGCAAAGAGCATTGGGAAGCAGTCAAATAGATTATGAGATATCTCAGAGGTACATCCAATGCATGTTCATGTTTTGATATTGATAAATCTGTGTTACAGGGGTACATAGATGCAGATATGGCAAGCGACATCGACTCAAAAAAGTCAACATCAGGTTACCTGTTTACTTTTCCAAGGGGAGCAGTGTCTTGGCAATCCAAGTTGCAGAAGTGTGTCGCTTTGTCAACTACAGAAGCTGAGTATATTGTTGCAGTGGAAGCTTGCAAGGAGATGTTGTGAATGAAGAGGTTCATTCAAGAACTGGGTCTGACACAAGACAAATATATTGTTCATTGTGACAGTCAGAGTGCCTTTCACTTGAGTAGGAATCCTAGTTTCCATTACAAGACCAAGCATGTTGATGTAAGGTATCACTGGATTCGGGATATAAGTAAACAGAAGCAATTATAAGTTAAAAAGATCCATACTGACAAAAACAGTGCAGATATGATGACAAAAGCATTACCCAAGACAAAGCATAACTTTTGCAAAAACATGACATGTTTGGGTATGACAGATCCTCGTTCGTGAGTCAGAGGGGGAGTTTGTTGGGTTCCTCCTCACCCCATGTGGGTGGAGAGACTACCGATCTCCCCCCACGTGGGTGGAGGGACCCACCACTTCTTCCCTTTGCTCACCACTAATATCAGCTTTTGGGCCACTGTCACTCTTAACATACCAGACCCAACTACCCTTTTGGAGATATGAACTACCCATTTTACCCTTACTATTTAATAAGGTTACTATTTGCTAGTCGAACAATTCCCTGATTCCCTATTTGCTCACCACAGTCGAGCTCACTATTATTCCGTTTTCCAAACCCTTGAATCGCCTTAGTTTTCGGAGCTCTCCGCCACCACAAATCCTTGAACATCGAAACAGTTTATCATTCGAAATGTTTCCGCTGAAATCTTAAAGGAGCAAGGAGACTTCGAAATGTTTCCGCTGAAATCTTGAAGCAGTTCCATCCTATCGCTGCAAGGACCTTGAAGTTCCCATGTTCCTTCGAAATCTTGAATCACAAACCGCTGCAGATCCTTGGGAGATTTGACCACTTCAAATCTTGAATCACAAACCGTTGCAAACCATGAAGCACTGACCACTACAAATCCTTAAGCAATGACCGCCATTTGAAACCCTACCTGCTACTGCAAACATTAAAGCACTGAAGCACTGAAGCATTGTAAGGATTGTCTTTTAATTAGCTTTTAATAAGTAATGACAGCAGTAGGATGCTTCAGCTTCAAAACCCCCAAATTTTAGAATTTGGAACCCTGAAGTCTGAGAATGAGAAAAAGATGAGATTAGGATTTATTTTAGTTGAGTATAAAAGAGTTACATTGGTCTTTTAACAGTGATAGGATTTAAAATAAAGATAAAATGTTAAGAGTAGAATTGTCCATAAAAAAATTTACCGTTAACACCATTAAAAATTGAGGCTATTTAAAATTTAATAATTTGTTTAGAGGAGGTAACTGTCTTTTTTAAAACCTTTAAAAATTAACTGTCAATAAGATAAGTTACAGAAAAAATACCTTTCTTATTCCCCAAAATAAAAACAGAAAAAGAAAACTACCTAATTGCTGTCGGAAAAAGGTAAAAAGAGAACAAGTTTCTGCAAGAGGTAGGGCATATGCTGTCCTGCTTGTCTTGAGTTTGAGACTCTAATTTCTCCAAATGCCTAAAAAAATCTAAAAAAATGCAAAGGAAATTCGCAATAGAAGGTGGGCCCGCTAATTAAAGCCCATTTCACACCAGACAAATACACGGTGTCCAAATCACGTTCTTAACATTCCATATTTGTCCAATTAACACAATACAACAAACAATTTGGAGAGCAAAAACCAAAATCGCCATCTGGATTACTGGACCACATCCTCTTTGGGCTCAGCTTCAACGAAACCAAGGACAACGGTAAGATGAATTCCAACTGTAGATCACATTCGAATGGATCCAAACCCAGAATATTTACCCACATGGTCAGATAAACCCAACTACTGTATATATATCCAGTAATGACCTTAGAAGAGGTTTCACATGTCAAAGTCACATGAACAAATAAAGCTAACTTCTTTCATTTTTTTTTTCCATAGGAAATGGAAACAATATTAAGAACCAAATATTCACTTGGTTGTCTCTAAAACTTGGACACAAGTATACGTCCTGCAGTTCTTCACTTAGCTTAATAATCTCAATCCATCACTGTATCCAGACACTTATTGAGCAACTGCACAGAAATTGAAAAGATCGGCTGTTTTGTTTACAACACTGATGCCAATCCCTTTGACTGCACTGATAAAGCTACATGATGTAAGCAGCACTCCTTCAATAGATGGTTAGGATGGACAAGACCCACAGGGAGAGGCTACAAGTCCACCTTAGATTCACTTACCTGAAACAGTGAAGACGTTTACAAATGACATCGTATACCAACTCCCACATGGCAAAATGGAAACCATCAAGAAAGATTTGTTAACCTTGAAATCTCTAGTAAGATGTGTCACAACCATGCTTCTTTGTTATCAATGCTTGATGTTTGGTGAGACATCCAGCAAAAACTAGATTCCTCAAAGAATACAAAGAAAGCAGAGTGGCTTTGAATGGAAACCAACTCAGATATAGTTGAACATATGATGTATAGACAAATTACTTTGGGATCTACAGAGAGAGACCGAGTAAAGAATGCTGGATACAAACTTTGCTGCAAATCAATTGTCAGATTCAGCAGTTGATGGATTGGGTTCCAAATTTGGAACTATTGCTGATGACAGCTCAACATGTGAGGCGCGAACAGCACCAATAAGTCGTTCAGGCAGCTCATCTACAGTGTTTGCCTGTAGAAAACATTACAATATTTTCAATTACTACACATTTTATTTTATTTTTTGATAGAGCCTCTGTTTTAATGTAAAATGGGCACAGTAGAAAAAGGAACATGAGATTTTTATTCAGGAGTTTACTTCATCAGAAGCAAAAGAGAAAAAAATATTTGAACTGTTACCAATAGTTTTATCCCCAAAGACTGGAAAAATTAAGTAAAAAGTTTCCCCAACTTTATTTGACTACCGGACATTTTAAGTCTACAAACCAAGCCAGAAATAATATCATTATTAATAATAAGAAAGGGGAAGGCATACTGGCAAGAAGATCAAGGGCCGAGGTAACCCAAAACAAGAAAAGGCAACAAAGAGGTGTAGGGAGAGAACACCACAGACCATTTAAGTAAGGATCAGGCTCTCAGCACAAAAATCCAAATCAAACTTAACTCCAGAAGGAAATTCCTATATCTTGAGTTACCCAATGGAGGTTTCTAAGACACAAAGAAATGGGACAGTGCTGTAGGAAGTAGTGCTTCAACCACAATAAGGAGCACCTGTAGGGACTTGAACACAAGACTCCCCACAAACTGCTAACATAGGGACTTTCGCCACTACGGAAAGGATGTCCCATGGCGACTAGGCATTGGAGGGCTGCCTGAGCACTTAGGTGTAACAAAGCAAGTCCACTAGGTGATCTAAGACATTGTAAGGGTACATCTTCCATAAGAAGATTTATACAAAAGGGCAAGGACTAGGGCATCAATATTTTTTCTTTTTTTATACATATGTATGATTCCATACATGACAGTGTATAATAAGTACTTTATACAGTCCAATAAAAATGCTGCAAACGGCATTTTATTATATAAAAAAAAAAGCATGTCAAGAAAGCTATGTGCACACCCACCTGCGCAATGACTGGACAACATTGCACTACAGAAATGAAGATACAACCCACATAGAAAGACAACTTACCTGTATCAGAAACGCCATGTCAACGACTAGAGTGGTAATTACACCACAAACAAGTCCCAAGACTCCATTGGCAACGGTAGAAGAACCAATATCAACATCTATCTGTACAGTGAAGATCTATGTTAGATTATAAAAATATCCATTTGCTTCAAGTCAAGCACATCTAGAGATAACATGTAAATCATGTATTAAGAACACTAAATAACTGGATCTTACTTCTAAGTATTTAGGACCACGAATATAGTTGCAATCAACTGCCTTGCCCAACAGACAAGGAGTGCTCCCAACACTCTGGCGCACAATCCATGAACCCTGCATGATTTAGACAGAAATCAGGTACTGAAAACAAACAGAATAAAAAGCTAAGCAGAACAAAGATGAAAATCAAGTCAGATTGAAGAACATAAGATTAATCAAGTATGCTAGTCCAAAAACCATCCTAATTAGTGATCATCACTTTCCAATATGTAATCATATGTAACACACTTTTGTGCCTTGATGTCTTTCATACTCTTTCAAACCAAATGGTGGGAACTTATGTTCAAAAGCTGTGTGCCCTTTAAAAGAATGCCACCTGGAATTATTAGAGCTACCAAGGGGCAAGAGGTCAGTGGGTTCTAAAGAGACAAATCTAATATGTAATCATATTAATGAACTGCCAGTAACGCACTTTTGTGCCTTGATGTCTTTCATACTCTTTCAAACCAAATAGTGGGATCTTATGTTTCAAGAGCTGTGTGTGGGTATTTGTTAAGAATAATAAAATAATAAATTAGTGGTTCTAAAGAGACAAATCTAATTTGTTGCAAAAGGGCACATTCAAACCTAAATATATAAGCAAACAATTTTACATGGCAGTACATGTCAGAAAACCTTAAAGAGTCCTGAGGGAATGCATCTAATATGAAATCCTATAATCTGGTTTCAAGAGATGCTTGTTCAGGTACCACTACGAAAAATAGGATGTCAAAAATAAAGAACCATCTACTTTTAGAGATTGCCAAAGGCTTTATTACTCAAGAAGAAAGACATTCTGACCTGACTTTTCATAGCTGCCTATATAATGAATTACATGCCATCTCATGTTCTTTAGCTACCAAGCTCCTCTAGACCATAGTTGACAAGCCGTCTGATGCAATGGGTCAAGAAATACACAACCTCTACCCTTTCTTTGCACCTTTTTCAACCAACCCAGAATAGAAACGGTAGAGAAAATTTAACTTATCTGAAGATCCGGCTGTTATATGATCACCAAACTTGGAGGAACTGAACCTTAGGATGTGTGTGATATCATACCAAAATCTGAGGATGATCCAGCCATTGATGGAGTTGTGAATTTTTTAAAATTGCCTATACCCTGCTGTCGGCTCTGGCAGTAGCAGCACTGAAGATCTTGTTGTAATCTCACAACTCCACAGTGTTTGAATGATCAAAACAGTAACACCAATGTTGCAATTGCTTAAGGGAAAGTGGGAGAGTGATTGGAGAGAAAATAGAACAATAGAGAAGCAAGGAAGAGGACTGCGGCTGAGTTTCACAACCAAGAGACCCAACCAGCAATCGCCAATATCTATTATTTTCAAAATCTGCTCTTCTCTTCTCTTCTCCTTTATTCATATATATAGAGAGAGAGATTGATTTCTACATATGGAAAGACTGATTTCCTTATAGGAATGTCTAAAATTAAAACATGAAAAAGATTAGGAAACTTTCTTAACATGCTATTGAAAGTATCTAAAAATAAAACTAAACAGCTTAGATAGATCTTTCTAACTAATCTTCCTAATTTTATAGCTGGATTACTTGTTAAATTAGATTTAGGAAACAAAATAAACAATGAATAGAGAAGAGGCTTCGCCAGCTTCTTTTGGTACAGCTGTATACAGCTGTACACAAGCTTGCGGTTATGGTACAGCTGTGTACAGCTGTACCAGTTCATGTTGGCTTGCGGCTAGGCTTCTTGGCTTGGCTAATCTTCTTAATTTTTCTTCTAGCATATACTTGTACTGCATCACTGTCGCCTAGGCATCCAGGCACTTTTTAGGTCATCTATCCCCCTGACTTGCCCTCCTAGCTGCTCTCTTCTTCCCGTCGTATCCCCCAGCTTATCCCTCTCCAACCCCAGTATGCTCAATATTTGCTTGCCCAACCTCTTATGACATTTGAGGTGGAACATGTACCGGAAAAGTATACGCTTACAGCCAGGAAGGTGCCTAGCGCTGATGACGAGTACTGTTGTGCACTTTCTGCGGTTGACTAGTCAAACTTCCATGGCTGGATACCCTAAATCAATAACTTATGCATTGGCGTAACACATGCTGCCCCTAACCAACCTTGTAGCTTCAGTGGAATCTGCCAATTCTGCTTCAATATCCCTCGCTTATTTGTCTTAACGAATACACCTCGGAAGATCTCGCACTTCTTAGGCTTGTGCCTATGATTCATATGAATTTGCTAAGCAGCATAAATTGAACTAAAAGCGCCTTATGGCCCACAAGTCATTGAATACCTTCCCCCATCCACTTCGGGTAGTGGCTCCGCCGTGTAGCGCACGGCTGAGGCAAAACCTTTGGGGTATCGATGCTCAATGGTGCCTTGGCAATTAGGCCACCTTGGCAGCCTAGAAGGGGGCTCCCCCTAAAGTTTCAGGTTCATCCATGATCGTATACATGGTTTTAGGAATCCGTATCAGATCAGCTGATTTGTATCGGTTTTGGCGGTGGCCAATCCCGATCCGATACCCAATTCTTCCCTTTTTTAATTACTTTTTTATCAATATTGGCCACTTGTCAGCCTGCCATTGGATCCGTACCTGAACAGGATCAATATCAGATCGGTTTTGGCTCTGGCCGGTACTGTGTCCGATACCTGGAACTAAAACTATGATCGTATAAGAGAGTTCTCTCATTTGAATCATACCCTGTTCTACCGTGGACAGCAAATTCAAAGGTTGAAGACAACCCCCATCGTGGCTCTTAAGAATAATAACCCCTGTAGTCATTTCAGTACGTCTCCCTTATTCATGTGCTTTCCAAAACTGCCCCTTTGTTTAAATATTAGTTTCCCACTTTGTCCTTCATCTGATTTCTCTTCAACTGTTATTCCTGAAGTTCAAGAAAATTACAGATTTGCCACTACCTTTTATAATTGGTTTCTTATTGTTTGGGTGGACCCATTAGCAGACCAATTAGGGTTTTCCGACCCTGGGTCAACATCATGTTTTCCTTCTTGACAAAGTTAAATGTAAATCCAAGCTGGTTCAATTCTTAAAGTTCACAAAATATCTGTGGGATATCAACAACAAACATTTCTCCTAACAACCCTTCCATTTCCAACCAAATCATGAACCATGCCCTCCATGAATTCTGCTAAGTTATCTGCAGATTTTTCCTTTCTGCTATCTCAATTAGATTGTACATCTCCAGAGAATAAAACAAAAAATTAAAAAATTAAAAAAAAAAAAATAGAGCTTTCATGCAAGGAAGCAGTGAAGCAATAAGTCTGTGCTATAACTAAAGGGTTCCTAGACAAGAATTTCTAGTAGTAAGTAATACATGCTGCTATATGAACTTAGACAAATGTAAAATTTGAATCACTTAAGAATTATAAACAAATTGATAACTTACAATTTTTCTTATAGGCAATTAAATTCCATAGCAACTGTTCTGTTGTAATATATAATGTAAATAAAAATAATTTGAATCTAGCAGCACGTTAATAGTTTCATTGAACCAGGTAATAATATCCACTTGAAAAAGAAAGAAAAAAAAATTTTGAAAACAGTCAATCAGCATCATTTCCAAGAAACAGTCGGTTGAAATATGTAGCCCGCAAGGGGCATTATTGTCCAACCCCATCAAACCGACTCTATTAGTAGTCTGTAATCATTTGGGGGGGAGGGGGGGGTTTTTATGTAATTCCGTTTTTACTTATAAATAAAGGCTGGATGGTCCCTAATAGACCATCCAAGCATTCAGTTCCTAAAGAGTGCTTTCAACATGGTATCAGAGCTTTAGTTCTAAAGCTCCCCTTCACGCGACAACACCCCACCTTCGGTTTCTTTCTTTTTCTCGCACCCACTTTCGGTTCTCTACTTCTCCAACAAGGCAGCACCCCCCATTTCTACCCAAATTAAAACATGATATAATTGAAGATTGACAGTTGTTGTTTCCCTTCTGTGATTGGTTTTTTTTGTTTCAAGACCGAGTTCCCCCTCTAATATAGAAGATTGAGTTCTCTCCTATTGAAGATCCAATTTCGCAATTATTGAAAAGCTTATATCATCCTCTTCCACTGGATCAATACTCTTTCTGATCCTGACCAGATCGAGATTAGTTCTCTTTGGATCGAGATTTGAAGTTTTTTTTGGGATCAAAATTTCTGCAGCCTTTTGGATCAAGATTCCTGTAGTGTTTAGATCGAGATCTCAGATTTTTCTGCATCTTCGTGATATGATTCATCATTACAACAGCAGCATTAGCTCACGGTTGCAGTTAGATCTGGGTTTGTGATATCGATATTAGATCTGGTCTTGTGGTATTAATAGTAGATCTGAATCGATCTAACTTTGATTGCAAGTTTCTGATTTCGATATTGATCAGCCCCATCTTGATCGATTAATCTGACAATTGCTGGTCCTGGCTTCACTGGTCATCTCGCTGGTATGACTAAGAAATCCCCTACAG
This sequence comes from Protea cynaroides, assembly GCA_028583415.1. Classification (NCBI taxonomy): domain Eukaryota; kingdom Viridiplantae; phylum Streptophyta; class Magnoliopsida; order Proteales; family Proteaceae; genus Protea; species Protea cynaroides. Next base: position 92,776,841 of record CM053276.1, on the reverse strand, counting down.
CTAGTACCACTCAAGATCAATGGAACTCTAATGCTTCCTTAGTTATGTCCTTTTTCCTCAACTCTATGCTACCAAATATTGCCAGAAGGTATCTTTTGTTGGACTCTGCATTTCAGGTTCTTCATCACATGATTCAATGAAATTTTTTTGAAATTATGCCGATCTCCATATAGAAGATCTTATGGAGATCTTTGAATTGAGAAGATCCATCGACCTTGGAAGGCTGCCAAGGAGACTTATGGACAATTAGGGAATGATGCTCAGGTATATGATTACGGAAAAAAACTTCATGCCTCCACTCAGGATGAGCTGTTTGTTTCTCAGTACTACACTGAACTTCGAAGCCTATGGCAAGAACTTGATCACTATGATGATTACCAACCTAACAGTGACACTGATATTGCCTCTTACAAGAAACATGTTGATAAGATTCAATTCTATGATTTTTTGGCTAGTTTAAATATTATACAAATTTGTGTTCAAGTTCGTGGTAGATCTCCTTTTCCCACTTTAGAGCAATCCTACGCTTTGGTACATTCTGAAGAAAGTCGTTGATCTGCCATGCTTCAGTCTCTTACTACTGTTTAGCTTTATAGTGTCTCCCATTCCATTCTTAATACTGATGGCCCTTCACGCTCCAACGACGGTACCAAAGAGGTAATTAAGTGTGAACAATGTAACAAACCTTGGCACATTAAGGCTATGTGTTGGAAACTTCATGGGAAACTGGCTGACTTTGAAGCCAAACGCATTAGTGGTCACTCTAAGAACAAAGCCAATCACACTGAGGGCCTGTTTGATAAAACTTCTGCTTCTAGATTCTGGATTCTGATTCAAATTTGGATTCTATACCAGACTACTTTAGGATTATTTTGGAGTAGAAACTTGTTTGATAACGCAATTCTGAAATAGATTCTAGAGCATCTTTGGATTAGAAACATGTTTTGATAACACACTATCCCTTCAATCGAAGTCTAGAAAAATAATCATAGTAGTGGTGGTGGGCATTGGTGTTGGTGGTGGGTGGGTGGTGGGTGGGTGGTGGGTGGTATTGGTGGTGGTGGTAGTGGTGGTGGTGGCAGAGGTGGCAGCGGCGGTGGTGGTGGCGGTGATGGGAGGTGGCGATGGTGGTGGGGGTGGTGGTGGGTGGGGGTGGTGGTGGGTGGTGGTGGCAGTGGTGGTGATGGCAGTAATGGTGGTGGCAGTGCCGGTGGCGGCGGTGGCAATGGTGGTGGTGGCAGTCGTGGTGGTGGTGGTGGTGGTGGTGGTGGTGGTGGTGGTGGTGGTGGTGGTGGTGGTGGTGGTGGTGGTGGTGGTGGTGGTGGAAGTGGGTGGTGGGTGGTGGCGATGGTAGGTGGTGGTTGTGGTAGTGGTGGTGGTGGTGGTGGTCAAGTGATAATCATGTGAGAGTCAACTTTTTTTTTCTCCTAAAAAGTTGATCCAACAGCTTGGAGCAAGTATTTATGACTCCAAAATTTTGGATTCTGGAGTCGTTCTGAATCCGGTTCACTTTGTGGGAGTTGGAATCCAACTGGACTTATCAAACGCGTTTCTATTCCAAAATGGCTCCTTGAAAGCCAGAATCCATAGAATCCAGAAGCAGAAGTTTTATCAAACAGACCCTGAGACAATTGCCCCTACTACCAACTCTGACACTAGTCTCTCTCTAGATGAACTATAGGCTTTCTGTCAGCTTCTCCATGCTTCTTCCACTGCGTCTGCTTCTGCCACAACTCCTTCAAGTTCCAAGTTTTCCTATTCAGGTATTCCTTTTGGTGGTTATTTAGCATTAGTAGTCTCTAGCCCCTAGATAGTTGATTTTGGTACCACTGATCACATGACTAGATCCTCCAGCCTAATTCATCAGTACTCTCTATCCTCGAGGAAAAACAGTTCGAGTGGCTGATGGGACTCTCTCATCTATCTCTAGAAAGGGTTCTATTTCTTGTTCCTCTTCTCTTACATTATCAATTGTTTTACATATCTCTAACTTTACGACAAATCTACTTTCCATAGTAGCCTTACAAGAGATTTAAATTGTGAAGTCACATTTTATCCAACCCATTGTGTTTTTCAAGATATGGTGACAGGATGATGATTTGATGTGGTAAGGTACATGGTGATCTCTATTTGCTCAACAATGGTTCTCCTCCACCTGTGTTGACTCCATCAGTTCATCAGCTACACTTGGCTTTAACAAATCTCCATCAATGACATTGTCGTTTATGACATCCTCCCCTTGGGACTTTTTCTCATGGTTTTCCTTATTTAGTCAAACAATGTAATAGGATGGATGAAGTGGAGAGATGCGTCTGGAATGCTGTGTGATTGGTGTATTCCTTTAAAACTTAAGGAAGATTTTTATAAGACAGTCATTCGAACCAGGTATGATGTATGGTGTGGAATATTGGGCAGTTAAGAAACATCATATAGATAATCTTAGTGTAGCTGAGATGAAGATGTTGAGATGGATGTATGGCAAAACTAGGAAAGATAGGGTAAAGAATGATCGTATTAAAGCTGATTTGGGAGTAGCGCCGTACATGATAAACTACGAGAAAGCCATTTAAGATGATATGGTCATGTTCAACTAAAAGCCTTTAGATGTTTCTGTATAGAGTAGCGATTTGATTCAGACTGAAAGATCTAAAAGAACTAAGAGCAGACCTAAAATGACTCTAGGGGAGGTGGTGAAGAAAGACATACATAGCTTAAGCCTTATTTCAAGTATGACATTGAATAGAGTTAAGCCAACAAACTCGCTCTAGTTATTTATCTTTAAATAAAAAAGTGCTTCCCCTTTCCATTTGGTTCATTCTGATATATGAGGTCTTGCCTGTCGCGCCTGTATTTTTTGTCATCGTTGGTTTGTGACATTCATTGACCGCTACTCTCGCACGACTTGGGTGTATATGGTGAAGCATAAAAGTGAGGTGATCCATTGTTTTCAGCTCTTCCATAATATGATCCACACGTAGTTCAATGCCACCCTTAAGATTTTACGGAGACAATGGTTGCAAGTATCTTGAGGGACAGTTTTAGACTTATTTGGCCAACTCTGAGATCCTCCATCAGACTAGCTGTGTTGACACCCCGACCCAGAACGGGGTAGCCAAACGGAAGAATTGCCATCTCCTGGGGATGGCCCATGCTCTCATGCTTGCCAGCCATGTTCAATCTCAGTATTGGAATGATGTCATCCTTACCGCCACCTATCTCATCAACCATATGCCCACTCACACTTTGGCACCCCGTGCCTCGACTGCTGTTCTGATGGATTATAGCTCCTTTATCGTTTCTCCCAAGATCTTTGGTTCTGTGTTATGCTCGCGATCATCGGTCTCTAGCAAACTAGACATGTGTGGCCTCCGGTGTATCTTTTTGTGCTACCCGACTACTCAGAAAAGCTACAAGTGTTACCATCCTCCAGCGCGTCGTACCTTAATGACCATGAATATTCTCTTCCATAAAACCCTTCAGTACTACTCACCGCCATGTCTTCAGGGGGAGTTTGTTAATAATGAAGATGCGTCTGTTCTTGAGACTCATCCTATTCCGACTCCAACTCAAGAGGAGCACCGGATTCCAACTCAAAAAGAGCAACCACCACCATTACCACTAGTGGCGATTCAAGAGGAACCTGCGCCGTAGACAGCAACTCTAGTTCCAGGAGAGCCATGGACAACACAATAGACACCATTTCCGGTCCAGGAGGAACCGTAGGAGAATCCGGATGATGAGTCCAAAACTTCAGATCTATCGGAGGACTCGAAAGAAAAAGCAAATTGAGACCACTACCACTATTGCACCTTCTATCATCTCGTCAGCATCCTTCAAGCCAAAGCCTCCTACACCATCTGGTAAAATCTCTTCTCAAAGAGGGGTCTCTCGGGACCAAAGACTCCCTACAAGACGTACATTCCCTTACAACTACGAGATACATATTGTTGTCCATAGAGGTACTATGACTTGTACTCAACACCCTATACCCCATGTTTTTTATGACTCTTTATAGTACCTATCGTGCTTTCATATCTTCCCTTTCCTCATTTAGTATTCCAGAAGTGGTAGGAGACGAGTAGATATGCAATGGAAAGCAACAATGATGGAAGAGATGAAAGGTTTAAAAATAAAAATACATGTAATCTTGTTTCTCTTCCTCCAGGAAAGCGACCTGTTGGTCGGGCGCCTTGGTTGCCTAGGCGCCCCTCAAGCCTCAAACTCCTTGGTTCACCTTGGTGCCTTGACAACTATGGTGGTGAAAGAGAAATTGAGGGGACGATGGATAGATACAAAGCAAGGCCTAAGGCTAAAGGCTTTACTCAGACATATGGAATTGATTACCACGAGACATTTTCTCTAGTTGCCAAATTAAATACTGTTCGAGTTATATTATCATGTGCTGTTAAACTGGGATGGAATCTCCAACAATTTGAAATCAATAATGCATTTTTGCATGGAGAACTTGGCGAAGAAGTATACATGAATATTCCTCCAAGTTTTTCTTCTGATACAACTCACGACAAAGTTTGCAAATTGAAGCATGCACCCTACGGGTTGAAACAGTCTCCTCGAACATGATTTGGTAGGTTTCCCAAAGCTATGATTTCATCAGGGTACAAGCAAAGCAATGCTGACCACAAGCTGTTCATTTAGCGACTAGTGACAAAATTGCTCTTCTCATAGTCTATGTTGATGATATAGTAAGTCAGTTTATGCATGATCCCTACTCCACTCATATGGAGGTTGTTCTTCGTATTCTTCGTTACTTGAAGTCAGCACCTGGAAAAAAGAATATTTTATCTCTTCATGATCATTTGCGGATTGAGGCATACACAGATGCTAATTGGGGTGGATCTCAAGATAAGAAGTCTGATTTGGCTATGCTACTTTTGTTGGTGTAATCTTGCCACGCAGTGTAGCAAGAAGCAGAATGTTGTGGCGTGTGTGGAAGCAGAGTATCATTCTATGACTCAAGGGATTTGTGAGTTGCTTTGGCTCAAAATTTTACTAGAAGACCTGTGTTCCTATCCATCTTCCATTGATGTTGTACAATAATAATTAAGCTGTAATTAACATTACCCAAAATCCAGTGCAACATAATCGTACTAAGCATGTAGAGATCGGGCAACACTTCATCAAGGAAAAACTTGAGTGGACTGATTTGTATGCCCTTCGTGAAGTCCAAAGATCAGTTAGCTGATCTATTCACTAAGGGTTTGGGTGGGAAGCTGTTTCATCCTAATTTAACCAAGTTAGGCATTTGTGACATCTATGTGCCAACTTGAGGGGGAGTGTCGAAATATGTAGCCCGCAAGAGGCATTATTGTCCAACACCCCCATCGAACCGACTCTATTAGTAGACTCTCTATAACCTGCAGGAGGCATATTGGTCTTTATGTAGTTCCTTCTTTACTTATAAATAAAAGCTGGATGGTCCCTAGTAGACTATCCAAGCATTCAGTTCCTAAAGAGTGCTTTCAACACAATCAATGGGTGATTCAGAGTGCAATTGGTCACATTCAGTCTTCAGAAAATCCCAGTGGAACTGCTGATCCTGTCATCAGTTTCGGTATCAGTTCAGATTGAGATCGTCAGGCACCAATGTGACTTCCTATCCCAATCTTTAAAAGCATGGCAGAAATCAGAAAGGTCATTCCATCCAGGCATTCATATCAACTGTTGCCCAAGTATTTAAAGCATTTGGAGAAAGAAACAGACCTTAGGAACTGAAGGAATAAGCTTCAGCCTACTGTTACGAAATTCATCATCCCCATCAACAAAACGTTGCAACAGAGATCCAGCTACCAATTGCTTCATCACAAAATAAAACACCATACTGTAATGAGTTGAACCAGGTACCTGCAATGATACTATGTTATCATCATTTCCAACTTTCAGAAGCAATGAATAATGATATAGGAAAAAGACTAGGAGCTTACTTGCAGATTTATGGCCAGTGAGAATAGTCCTTTTTCAGAGGCAACCTACAGCAAGCAGTCATCCAGAATTAGCTTTATGTCCAGGAAACTGCACTTCAAGTATTTTTATTTTTGTTGCATAACATGCAAATACTTTATTCCTGTACAGTTAGTTTGTTATATATATATATATATATGCTCCTTGGGCATGAACTTACATTTGTGGCCCACACATTTGGGAAAAAAAAGAAGGAAATAATACCTAATACCAGATAACACAAAGGAATCTGGCCCAATTTTTTTTTTTTTCCTTGAGGAATTGATGAACATACGCATATATCTGCTCCTTGGGCATGAACTTACATTTGTGGCCCACACATTTGGAAAAAAAAAAAAAAAGGAAATAATACCTAATACCAGATAACACAAAGGAATCTGGCCCAAATTTTTTTTTCCTTGAGGAATTGATGAACAAACGCCAGGATGGGTCTTTTGGTTGCAGTTACAGGATTATTACAAAACCTGTATATAATTTATTCTTTTATTGAATCAAATGGATGCTTCTTTGTTATGATACAGTCGACATCAAGCTGCTTCAAAGTTGCCTCATGACCTCTTGCTTCTACATTAAAAAATAAGCTATGCTAGGACAGAGAAGATCAAAATTTTGAAGCATGAATTTCAAGAAATAAAAATTAGATTTGGGAATGTTAGTGAAACCTAGTAATGTTTACTGCCATTTGGCAAAAGTGAGTGGGTCCGCAAGATAATACACCACAGACCGAACCATCCCTGAAAATCAGCCCCGAAAAAAAACCTTTCATATGGCTCCAAAACAATACAGAGTTATAGAAAACTGCACAATTGCCCGTTAGTAATTACGAATTAGCATTCTATAACAAGAGTACTTATGAACCTAATTAGTCACAAGCACTCATGACATCTCTCCCCACTTCAACAGAGGACCACAGGTCACTTTTGGCTTTCAACTTGTCCTTTTAACACAATTCACTAACACCACAACAATCCTTGTGGGCATAGTTGTCAAGGCGTCCAGGCGGACTATGGATGACTAGGTGGTGAGGCACCTTATGTGTACATAGAAAGGCAATCGCCTTGGTCCTCTGGGCAACGTCTAGGTGTCGCGTTAGGCTCCCTAAAGGCCTGGGCGGTCGCCTTTTGGGTAAATATGTGTAGATAAATTAAAATTTGTAATATTTTTGTTATTTGTATTTTTTAACTATTTGATTCAAAAACTAACATATCAATTGACTTTTGTGTACAATCATATATTACACATGATACATAGAATCATCAAAGTTCTAAGGAAATAGAAGAATTGCATTGAGACTCTTCAACCGTTTGAAAAAAAAAAAAAAAAAAAGTAGAAACCAAAGACAAAAAAATGTTGCTCAACTCTTTTTCTTAGAGTATTCCGTTGCAATGTAGGGCTCAAGCTTAAAGCTTCAAATATCTGTTCTAGCAGTCAGGCCTCCAGTTTTGGTGTCATGTTTTTTTTTTTTTTTTTGGTCATTCTTCTTCTCCTTCTCTACGAATGCAATGCCAATTTTTTTTTTTTCTCTATTATGGTCTCCATCTTTGGGTTTCCATTTTTTTTTTTTTTGCCATTTTTCTCCTCCATCTTCTTCTTCCTTCTCTACTACGTTTTATCACAACTTTTTTTTTTTGTCATTCTCCTCTTTCTCTATGCCTGCAATGCCAAAAAAAAATAAAAAAAATTGCCATTCTCTGCTACAGTCTGCACCTTTTTTTTTTTTTTTTTTTGTCCTTCTTCGTCTCTCCCTTCTTCTTCTTCTTCTTCTCCTCCTCCTCTGTGACTGCAATGCTAATTTTTTTTTTTTTTTGGTTCTGCACCTCTTTTTTTTTGTCGTGTTTTTTCTCCTCCTTTTCCTTCTCCTTCTTCTTCCTCCTTGCCTTCTCCGATACGGTTATACCGTAGCCTCTCCATGTTGTGGGGGTAAAGCAGCATACATTCTACCCCTCCCCAGACCCTGCAGTAGCGGGAGCCTCGTGCACTGGGACGCCCTTCTCCTCCTCTTTCTTCTTCTTTTCTACTACTATAAGTTTGTGTTTTTTTTTCCCTTACTCTTTTACATAAACGTATTGATTTTTTTTTTTTTCTTTTTTTCTTTTTTTCCTAAGTCTTCCTCTTCCCCTTCTCCTTCTTCCTCCCCCCTTGTCCCCTTCTCTGCTACGGTAACCCAGACTTCATTCTGCAAGTATGCTACTTTTTTCCATTTTTTTCTTATTCTTTCTAGTTTCTACCGAAAGTCTTCTAGGGAGATGCATTTTTGTGTTTTCTATTATAAATATGCTGCTTTAGTTCTTTACATTGAATACATTGATTACATTATGTACTTCATTCATTATTTGTTTATTTTCTCATAGTAAGTTATGCCTTAAATGTTGATTCTTGATGTAGCATACTGCATATAACATATAAACATAAATAGAGCATTGATATTTTAAGCAAAAAAAAAATACACTAGGAACGCCTTGGTCACCTAGGCAAGCGCCTAAGCAGGCTTCCAACGCCTTGGGTCACCTTGTCACCTCGACAACTATGCTTTTGGGTGCATTTGTTGGGGTTAATCCATGTGTCTGAACCATTTGTTGGCAGGTAATTTCACTTTGGCAAGTAACAAATTATGTGCACCTAAAATACGAAGTGAGCACTTCAAATTTGGGTTCAGCTTGAAGCCCTACCATCTACTCTTCAAATACCACCCAGTAGCCTAGCTTGGTGACTATGACAAGAACTATTCATCTCATTTCGTGTCAGTAATTATCCGAGGACTTCTTTCCATAGCTTTTCTCCATTTTTCCCCCCACCCCGGTCAAAAGAAGTCGAGAAAAAAATTCAATGTCTAACCATGAGATCTCCCATGTAGACCCATATAATGTAAAGAAGGGTGGGACTTCCAACATAACTGAATGAAAAAAGAAATGAGTAATTAATAATACTTGCACTGCACAGCCTTGACGTCTAGCAACATGATCCATCCGCTTTGTATCCTTGAACCAATCGACTGCAACAAGCTCCATCAGATGCTTCCCTGCAGGAATCTGCAGATGAATATTGAAAATCAGGAAGCGAACATGTAATGATACGACAGATACGTCCCTGACCAAATAAAGATACGATATACAAACACAAGGAAAGCAGAAGGCTAACCTTGGTTTTATCGAAACAAAAGGTTTTGCTACGGACTCTGAAGTTGTTACCATCAGACACTCTCCAACAGTCACGTCCATTATCACGGTCATCCCGCCGTAGATTGCCAGAAAAACAAGACAAATCAATTTCACTTGTCGGCTCCTCATCCGAAGCTTTAAGTCATGAAAAACATTTCATTAGAAGTTCACTTCATTTCAGCCCTCAGTGACTAGAATAATAATCTGGTGTAGTAAACACCAACCTGGCCGTTTGACTTCATTCTCAACCCTTTCTGGGTATGCCTAAAATTTTGAGAAGCACATATTCAGAAAAAAAAAGTAACCCAAAAAATACAAAAACAGAAAGGAAATACAAACCTCTTGTTCACCATCAGCTATCTGAAATTCTTCATCGTCATCAGAGTATTCATCCATCACAGAATTTCTGCTAGCAGCATTCATTTGGTCCAGTGATGGGGCAGGCTGAACAGCAGGTTCCTGTGTTTTCCTATTTTTCTTTAAAGAAACGGAATCTGAGGTCATATTTACCATGACTGGGATCCTTGGAACTGCATGCCTTTCATCTGTTTGAGAAAACCATTCACGAAGCCCTGTGACAGAAGAGTAAGGATGCAAGCCTGGTTAATTATCATCGAAATACTAGCAATTATTCATATCAAAAGATTGATACAACAGAACATGATTGTAAAGAAAAAATTCTTAGCAATCCATAAAATTTATTGATGCAATTATGCAAATGGGATACCAAAATCCCAAAACAATAACTGAATTTCATAAAGACAAAAAATTAGGAAAAGAAATATATAAGTCATAACTAAAAACAATTGATGCAATTATCCAGGAAACATATGCATTGAATTAATTCAACAGATATATTGGTGGGTGGAACCAAAATATTCCAGTTAAAATCAAAATTACAACAGAATCTGCCTCACATTTTAAAATTCCAAGATTTCAAACCAAATTTCATAATATTTTGGTGCTTAGATAGATTTAGCAGAATTTCATTACAGACTTAGACTCCCCATTGAATAAAATGGGGAAAAATTCAACCAAAGCTCCATTTACATACCACGTTTTCTTCGAAATTTTTTCTTGAACGAATTATGTTTTTTATATACATTATCGACTTATATTTTGGTGTCTCACTCTTTAAATGCGATTTATTTGACCTAAAAACTATATATAAAACAAAAATAAATAAAATGTATGTAGTAATTTAAAACATCTTAAGCCTCAATTCAGTAGTGTTAACTATTGATGGATCTAATCGAAAACCTGGAAGAAATTGGGAACTCCTAGCAACATCCGATTTCAGGATAATCATCCGATTGCTTGTTTTTCTATTTGGATAGATGGCCCTCCAATTGAATGGAAGCATTCCATGCACTCTTGGAGGGTTAAAGCTGTGTAATCTACCATCTTCTTGCTGTAGAGATGGAATTTTATACCACTACGATTGTAAAATTTTTTCACAAGAAACCATAGCTCCAGTTAGTTGTATTTGGACATTGTTAATTCTTTTCAGAAGAAACCATAGCTCCAATTAGTGGTAATTGGACCTAGATTAAAGACCTGCCATTGGTATTTCAACCAAAACACAATATCAACTGAAAACCTATTTCCAACATTCTTTTAGTAGACAATTTCCTTTATACTCCAAATGTTAACATACCATGTGTTTAGGCCCAAACCATTGATTGACAATTTCAGGTTTCATTTCATTTACAAAAGTTTCGAAAAATAACTCTAAAATCACAAGAAATCCATATGTTCCCAAAAAAAAAAATTTTGAAATGAAACAACTTGACCAATAATTTTCTGTATATTGAATTCATAAACCTGATCACACATATTTATCATCATTTTTTCAATTATAATTTGTTTTTCTTCAATCAGCAAAAAGAGAAATATTAAATATAAATAAAATTCAATAGATAGTATTTTGAGAAAGTTTAAGCCACCCTTGTAGAGTTACATTGGAAGTGGAGGTGATAGTGTCCTCTGGTTTGCAATTGGTCTTCTTAAATTTGATATAGAGCATCCCACCAAAGATTCCAATATTCAATGTAGTAACCCTAGGATCTAAAGATTTTGCTAACTCTATTTGAAGATGCAAATATTCTACCCAAGCAAATACTTATACCGAAATTACTACATGTTTGGGGGAGGAAATTTAATCAAAAACTCCATGCAAAAGTTAACAAGAGCTTACCAATGAATAAATTACATAATAAGAGGGGATCATTAACTGTAAACATGTGGATGCACACTATGTTCCATAATCCTCAAAAACTACAAAGAAAAGAGGGGGGAAGCACCAAAGAATTTACCAGCCACACTATTCAACATTTGAAGTAGACAATATTGCTGAAATGAAGGAATATAACCCACACCCCAACCTTTCAGATCAATTTGCATAAGAAGCTGCACCTTTGCTCGAGGCCTTCCATTGCGAGGTTTTAGAGGGGAAATGTTATATCCACCACCTGCAAATATCATAATACACAAGGTAGTTCGAATTAACTAAATAAGCCAATTAAGAGTTACCATAGTCTATCTATCAATAAGAATTCACAGACATCAATAAATAAATAATAAAATATACTCTCAACATGGGCCCGCACAAATCCAGGCTGAGGACCACAATTCTCGTGCTCCCTAGACCGAAACAACACAACTGCACAATAACATTCATGCATATCAATTGCTCAGAACTTGAAATAGAGTAGAAGTAATGATATGCATTGGTTAAAAAAGGGAAGAAAATACTGACCATAACTTCCATCATCATTACGGCGCCAATATCGCACATAGCAAAGGTCACGGGGCCAGACAATCCTAAAGCAAAAAAGTTGTGCCACGACTCAGAATGTCAATATGTCAGGAAATTTTGCAAACCTGGGAAACGAAAAAATATGGGAGGATAAATTGCCAGTACCAATAAGAAGGTATAAACTAACTGATGCAGTGGCATTAGAGTGGCTAGACAGACTCAAAAGACTTTGGAAACCAAAGCCTAAGAGGTCCAGTCCATTCTTAGAACCATTAGGGTCACATTTGGGTTCACATAAGGCCCATAGGTTGTAAAATATTCTTTTGGATCGCTGGGATCATTCTTGTAATTCCATTAAATACTAGGGGCATTTTTTTTTATTTGTGGGTCCAATGACAAGTCATAGGGTTTATCTAGAATTTGTCTATTTAATGCTAGTATGGTCAGTTAGTGTTTAAATCCACTAGATTGCTTTGTGGTTATTTATTTTGTTAGAATTTGTTCGAAGTGTTCAAAGTTTACTTCAACACTTTTTTTAGTCTTGTATAAGGATGTAAACCCCCACCCCGAAAAATCAGTTGACACAAATGAATACAATTTTATTTTGTGAGAAGTGTGTGGGCTGTGAGCTCTTTCCCTATCCCTCTCTTTTCATCTCCTCTTTTTCTTCTACATTACCGTTCAAGTCCCAAAAACACTCTCTCTCCCCCCTGCGATACCCTACTCTTCCTTTCCTGTCGGTTGCCAGAACTACTGAACAGGGTTATTCTGTTGTCTGGTTTGTCTTCTACAGGTCAGTACTGTTATTTAAATTCAGCAGATATTTGATAAGAAATCAATTTCTGATCTGTTTCTGTAATTTTGCTTGGAAAATATTTCTCTTAGATTTTAGATTTGAAAACCAGATCTCTGATTCTGGTTTCATTCCTTTGTTTTCTCAGGTCTGAAAATTAGCCATTCTGTAAACTGTTATTCAAATCAAATCTGATTGTCTCTATTGATTTCCAATTCTACTTACTTATCTGAACCTGTTTTAATTATTAAGGAATGTTAGTAGACATCACATATAACGGAATCTAAAAGATCACAAAAAGTAGGGACCGTGTTAAAATCAGGATTTGTTGATAAAGTTTGGATAAACAGTGGCAATTCTGTAATTTTCAGAACAGTTTGGAACTCCAGAAAAACAAGGCCCTTGGCCCAGCAGGAAAATAAATTTAAGCAAATGAACCCTTCTGGAATTAAAACACAGAATAGGGGCTAAAAAAATAATTTCTGATAAGAGGGCAATAGAACTTTCCAAAAGGGACTTGCTAGAAAATATAAGTAACTGCAAGAACGTTTTAGCAAATAACAAGAATCCTACAACCAAAACAAAACAGGTCATCCCTAACCTATAACAAGAAGAACAGGGAGTGGAAGATAAAGGCTGCTACTTCCTCGAGAAAAATAGAGCTGTGCTTGAACTCTAGGATTAGAATTTCCCAGAACTGGTAAATAAATCCAACCCAAAATATTATTTTGATGGAGCTTTGGATGGTGTGATGGATTACTTGTAGAGAAAACAAGAAAATATAGCATGTAAATCAGATCTGTGGAAAGGAGTCAATAAATTATAGACCAGAATTCAAAAAAGAATGCAATCAACAAGCCAACCAAAAAATCTCAGATTACACTAAGCAATATTATATAAGATATAACAAATTAAAGCAAGCTGAAATGAGTTATAAAACAGAGTATCTTCGAGGAGGAGAAAAGGATCACACCTGGAAGAGGTCCCAGATCTGACCAGCAGAGTATGATGAAGAAAACAAACTAGAGAGAGAAAGAGAGAGAGAGAGAGAGAGAGAGAGAGAGAGAGAGAGAGATGTATCACCGATTGCTGGTCTCCAACAAGAGCAACGAACAGTAACAAACTAAAAAATTTATATTCATTCAACTGTTAAATCGATGGAAGTACATATATATATAGCTATGTAAAGAGCCAAACTAAAACTTCTAGCCATAATCTAAACAGAAATAGAGTGCAAACACAATTGAAATCTAGTACCTATCGACGGCTAAAACAGGCATTTAACTATTAATGTAAATTTACAAAAATAAAAAAAAATCAATACAGTAAAATACCCTGACTACCCCAACTATAATTGGAGGCCTATTTTGGCTCAGGCTTCAAAACAGGGTCTTGTTTGTCCAGGCAGGCCATAGCATCTACATCAATTCTCTCTCTATTAAAAGAACTCGACTCCATCAAGTTATGCCGCGAATCCAAAATACCCTTGTGGTTATCTCGATGCTGAGGTGGCACATACCTTGGGAAAAATGCTGGTCAGAATGCAACTTCCTATTTAAGAGTAGGTAGAATAAGCATGTGCATTATTCAAGAAGAAAATTGTCCCTGGCTTGGCATATCTGTCTAAGTATTAAGGCAATATCAAATATGTCCACCCTCCTTGCAGCATCAAATATGTCTTGGCATACCTTTCTTCTGCTCTCTTTGCATAAGCAGCAGCCACATGTACCATTCTGAAGTCTCCATTGGCAAGCTCTCTAATCTGATTTCTGGATTCAAACCACTAATGTTCCTCAACATCCTTTGTTGATCCGCATCTTGGAGCCTGGATCAAGAAGACAACTTGTAGAACTCTAAGGTACAGATGTCCACATCTTCATTGCCTTGGCGGAAACTCACTAGCTTGTGGAAGAGTACCTTCTCATAATTAGGAGGAACGAATTCATGACCTTCCCAATTGGTGATAGGACCAAGACCACTAATGAATCTCGACTGAAGAATCAATCCCACTAGCAACCATTAACAAGCATAACCATGATGGCAACTCTACAAGCCTGCCATTAACAGAATTGCACCTCCAGACAAAGGAAAGGATCCTATTCAGCTTGGAGAATCTTTCAATCCCAACCCACAGCAGTCTAGTTCTTCCCATAGCCAACCCCAATCGATAAATCCTATTATTCCACATCCTAAACAACCTGAGAATGGAGATGAACTCTTTAGAAGGGGGTGTGGATTCTCAACAAAGAGATCAGTCTCATCCATCCCTCCACCACCACCCCCCTATAGGAATGGTAGACCTTTCAGTGATCCTCGTTCTGGAGTTGAGGAGCTAAACTTGATGATCAAGACTTTTATGGAGATAAAAGTTCTGAACAATTACTTGATTGAACTCTCGATGTAGAGATATTCTTTCGATGGTATAGCTTGAGTGAGGTTACGAAAATCTTGATTGTTGAAGAAAAATTGAAAGGAACGGTCTTACATACAGACTAAAGTACAGACTACAATCACCAAATGGGCATTCAGTTCACACAGCTGAAGGCCTGAAGCAAGGATTCAAGGAAGTATGTCTGTGGGAAGATATGTCGCTAAATTCTATTACTAGGCTAAAGGTCAGACTTTGATTGGGATTAAGAGGTGTTAGTAACACAATTCAATAACAATTTAAACGCTCAAATTGCTGTTGGTTTGGCTTATGGCAGGCTGCCTACGTCTACAACGGACAATGTTGTACAAGTGGTTTATTAAGTAAGGGAGAGTCTGAAGAAGCCTTATACCTGAGGGAACTTCATGGATACTTTCTTTAAGGGTACTGGCAAAAGTCAGCAACCTTCTAACACAAAAGTATTTTACTAAACCACAGGCCAGAGGGTCTTCCATGGCATCTTTTAGGGCAATCGCAACTCTACTCCTCAAGGGCGTGACTCTAAAGGTACTTCAAAGATGAGGGCGAAAATACAGTGCTTCTCTTGTAAGTAGTCATATTTCTGCTTAGTGTCCTAATCGTTCAGCAGTATATGCTGATCAGAGATTAACACCTACAATCAAATCTACGGTCCACATATGAACATCTTATAACAACAATTTTTATCTCCAAAGTACCAAGAAGTTTTACTTCTACATAGAGAGCAAAAGAGAAAAGGAAAAAAAATAAAAACCTATGGTTAAAATCTATGGCCTACATATTAGCACCTTAGAGAAACAATTTCCATGTAAGACTGCACCCCAATAATCCTCCCACTGATCAGATTATTGGTATTGCAGGTCTTCTTACAGTGACGGCACCGGAATCCGAGCCGAAGTTGAGTGCAGCGTACCACTTATAGGTAAGCATGCATCACCCTTACCTTGTCTATGATTGTGGAATAAGACTATCATAGGCAAACATAGTTTGGACCCTCAAGCTTAACCAAGTGATTGGAAACCTTTTTCTGATCAAAATGACATAAATTACGTCCAACCGGATGGTCATCTCCCGGTAGAGATTCTTCCGGTTTACTTAGGACTTAATGAATTAAATGTGCTTTAAGGCATTTATTCCGCCTATAAATACCTAATTCTTGGGAGCTCTTGGAAGAACTCATTTGGAGCTCACCTTTTTTTTTTCTCTCTCTCTCTCTCTCCCCCTCCTTCAAGCCCCAACAACCATTGAAGAGGTGACTCCAACTCCATTAATACAAGTACCTTAACCTAGTTGTCTTCCTCCCATTATTCTTCCCAACAACCATGAGAGATTCTCATTCATGGCTAATATTTCAAAACCTAACTCGCTTTAAGGCCATGGATGAGGTTGGGGGAACTCTTCCCCTCTCTTGCATGTGTTCTCCTCAAATGGGACTAGCATGGAGAGCATCGATTGTGGAACCATGGCAACCAAGATAGGGTTCCATGATTCCCCTCCATTAGGGTTGGGAAGTCCTTCCAAATTGGTTCCTAAGGCCATAGATTGACCCTAGGTGGTGTTTCCCACAAAGAAGACCTTGACATTGGCCATATATGAAGAAAACCTCAAGTTGGAATCCATTAATGAACCTCTAAGCTCACAACTGAGTAGAACCAGAGGCAACTTCCTTTGGATGAATTATAGGACCCTACTATGACCAAGCAAAGGAAATGAAGGGGACGCACTTCCTCCGGATCCTTCCCTCCAGTTCCTACTCGAGACCTTCTTATGATCAAGTGGAGGAAATAAACTAGAGGCAACTTCCTCCGGATCCGAACAAGTAGACATCGCAAAAAGAGATCAAGCTGAAGTGCCTGAATGCGCCCTCAAGGGGGTGAAAGCCGGCCAGGATTTAGCGAACGGCAGAAACTAGGTCTTTTGAGGAGCCACTACCAAACAAAAGCAAGGTAGAAGCGCAATCCCGTATCCAAAAGCGTACATATGTTGGTTGAAAGGGCCCATACATCAAATACACACTACGCTGACAATCGGTATCACGAAACAATTCGCAATTCAAATGCATTCACCAGGGAATAACTTTAGTAATCGACATTGCGGAAGCAGGAGGGAAGATCAAGGACCACCAACAATGGAACGAGATTACATTATTAATGGCAAGGTCAAGGTTTTGAACAATACTGCATCAGTTATCCACTTCTTGTGGGCGGAGGGTCACAGTAGACCGGAAAGTGTGACCACCATTCAGTCTTATCTCAAGTTCGATACAAAATCAAGTAATGAGCTAAAGGTAGCGTCCCTCCAATCACCTCACTAAAAAATGGCCAACTAGGATAGTCATCGAGTCTGGCCAAAGAAATAGCCTTCCAACCCTTTCTAGAGACCTACTGGCATCAACCGGATGATGTACCACGAGCATGCTTCCTCCGGTTTATGATAGAAACTTGTAGAAATGCACTAACTGCTAAGCGGAGGACGTACCAGTGGCACATCCACCGGATCCTATCCTCCGGTTGGGATCCAAAACACTAGTTTGAATATAAAATGTGTTTCGGACCCAACCATTTGATTCTTAAACCGCATTGGGACCCATGTAGGGGTCTTCAGGACCAAAATATCCAAAGATGGTATTTAATCGAATGGAATACTAATTCAATTGCAAACACTTAGGGAAATCAGCACGGGACTCCAGGGAAGGTCTACAACCGCCTTCACACTTTATTGTAGGATCACCGACAAGTGAGGGGATCGGGGCCCGACTTTATTTTGTATGCTTATGACCTACTTGTGCTATTATTGCATTAATGTTTGGTGTGCATCACATGTGATCATTGTGAATGTAATTCAGATGGAGTACAGGGACCGAAGGACTAGTACCGTGACTGCTACTCGGATCAGTGGATAAACCTAGCGGAACTACAATGATCGACGGATTGGGATCGGGAGTCTTAGCTGAGATATTATCTGGTTGTTACCCTGGTGAAGGATACGATGCCCTATGGACTGGAATCGGGAGTCATAGCTAGGGTACGGTCAATATAAATTGAATGACATGTAAATTACCATGTTTAGTAAAATAAGTAGACCCAATAACTGTGACCCTTGCCAGTAGGGATATAAGTGTTGGCATAGGCTCAACCCATAGTACCCGGATTGTGGGATTATGCCATAAGCTCTACCCAGATATGAGGAAACAACGCCAATGGTAATGTGGTGAGTCCCAATAATACCTTAACAAATCATCAGCCAAACCTAACTAAATTACTCATGCATTGCTTAACTGTATGTCTGATTTCCTCACTGAGCTGTGGTTTGCTCACCCCTCAATCGATCATTGTTTTTAGATGTTTCTGTAGGAGAGGTGACTCTTGCTGAGTTCTTGGATGCTCCTACCGCTATTGTGGTGAGCATTGATGACGCAGAGGTACCCCTTGAGCCTTGAAGAGTATCATGGGGATAAATGCCAATGCCCCGCCTGTGCTTATGGTGGCCATTGATGTTGCGTGGTCAGCACTGTGGAGCGGAGTTGGTTTTTTTGTTTCCTTATACATTTCTGGGTGTAGTCGTAAATGATGGGTTATGTAAAGGAATATGTTTTGGGTTCACCTTTGATGTAAAGGCATAACTAACAGTCTGATTTATAGTATAACATTAAGATGTCATCATACTTATGATTTTCATATATATTTAAGTCTCCCGTTGGTATTCTCTTATTTCTCTAATTGTGGTAATATTATTTGTTATAGTTGAGATGGTGGTTTTGGTGTACACTGCTTGTGTAGGATCCTAGGTAAGCTGAGATTGCCGATGGGCGATGATCCCCTTCACATGTCCGGTCGAACCGGAATGGGATGTGACATTTTGTGTCCAAAATGTTAAGAAAATTTTACTTCTTAAAAGATAGAAAATGAAATAAAGACAGATATAATATATTGGGAATCAGTTTATGACAAAATATAGCAGCATGTCTACACACAACTAATAAAGGAATCCAGATTTGATGGGTTTTGACCAGTCCACTTGCAGCCAAACGGGCAAACCCAGGATTTGGACACCAAAAGACAACAAAACCTGCGAACACACAACCCTACCTCAACCCCACCCTCTACCCCCAAAAAAAACAATGGAGTCCAGATTCACTGAGTTTTGACCAAAATCACTTGGGGTTGAACTGGCCGATCTAGTATCTTCACACCAAAAGAGATCCAACACCTATTGTCAAATCGATTGGCCACATAAGAGCACCTCAGAACAACAATTTTTATCTCCAGATTATCAAGAAGTTCTATTTCTACAGAGATAGCAAATGAGAAAAGGCCAGAGATATATTACATCGGGAACCAGTCCAGCAGCAGTCTCTGATAAATTATTGCTGTATGCCCATCTACCTCCTCAACTAAGCTACCATATTGGAAGCTGCAATCCCACCTACAAAACAAAGAACCAAGAATAAAACAAAACAAAAATAAAATAATTCAACATGACAAGTTTATGTAACCTTATCTCAGGCCTCAGGGAAAAACATGCAAATTTACTTAATTTCAACTTCCAGAATATTTAGTTTCTTCAATGGAAGGGACTAGTTTCCCACAGGAGTATTAAATATAAATTTTCATATTGATTCAGTAATGGGGATTTATTGAGTCATTTTGTGCAATTTTAGTCATGTTCAGCCCCCAGAAAATGTAGTGCTAATCTCAAAACAAAGAACCAAGAATAAAACAAAAAATAAAATAAGATAATTCAACAAGACAACCATATGTAACCTTATCTCAGGCCTCAGGGAAAACATACAACTTTACTTAATTTCAACTTCCAGAATATTTAGTTTCTTCAATGGAAAGGACTAGTTTCCCACAGGAGTATAGAATATAGATTTTGATACTGATTCAGTAAATGGGAACTTATTGAGTCATTTCGTGCAATTTTAGTTCATGTTCAGCCTCCAGAAAATGTAGTGCTAATCTCAAACCAGAAGAATTCTAGTGGGAAATTAGCTTGCAACAGGATCCCAGGGAAATAAGACAAACCAGATTAAGAGAAAATTGAATAAATCAATCAAAAGAAATCTGATGTGCATAAAAATATGGTAGGTTGCTCTAATCAATCAGCGTAACGTGTCTGCAGAAGATTATCTAAATCTGATGGATAAATTTAGTGTTACGAAGCATTCCTATTGGAGATAGGAAAGCTAGAAAACTAGAAGGCTGCAGAATCAATGGACAGATTCAAAAAAGAAAGTAGAAGAATTATAATAAGAACAGAAAAGATGAAAAGAGAAAGATTACCCCTTATGATTAATGGAGAAGAAGAGAGGAAATGATATCAGGTCTAGGATACCAATCCTGTATGCCAAGCTCAACAGCTCCAAACTCTTCAAAAAAACTCATATTCTTTACCCAGAACATACTTAGTTGATGGTGGACGCATTACATATATAAAGACCTTTTAAAATTCCTAAAATGATTCATGATGACATGATGGACATTGAAGTTTCGATCTTGTCTGGTGCTCTAGGAGGATTGATTCTTGGGAACAGCAGAGAGCACCAGGTTGGAGTACAGTGGATATGGTAGCTGCTATGTCTCCATTCCCACCCTTTATGAGTACGACACCCACTGACAGACTGGATAGTCCTTTGTGGACAACCTCTTTCTCCTGGTATTTCAACAGCATCCGCTTTCATAAAAAATAAAAAATATGTATCATCCCCATTAATCTGGCCATCATCCTCTTCAAATAGAAAGAATCCTCTTTACCACAGTAATAATGGAATAAGTCCTCTAACTGCAAGTGAGCCAGCAAAAATACTCTTCAAATAGATACTTATCTTTGGTTATCTATTTCTTCCCGATGGACATTCTCTAATAACTTGTGATTTTCTAACAACTTGTGCTATCCCTCCCCCCAGCCCCTCCAACTAACAGAAGATTTCTATTAATAATATTCAAAAAGGCAAAGGTTCTCTGAATGGCAGGGTTCCTGAGCTCACCAATACGGAGGGGCAATGGTGGATTAACTAAAAGGGGGCAGGGGAGAAGAGAGGAAGAGAGTGGATTGTTGGCGTAGCTCCCACTTCACCACTCAAAGAACCTTTTCCCTAATCAACATATGACTTTACACAGAAGAAAAAAAAATATTCTCAAAAGTGAATCATTTTCCTGGAAGAAGTTACTACCCTATCACAACCAGCCAATTTTTTGTCGAGGACGACATAATTGTTAACCCCCACACCCACCCTGGCCCAGGCCAAGGGGAAAGAAACAAATGGATTGTAAGTAAATGAGTGAAAGTGTAAAGAACTTACTCAAACCGTGTTCCATCCATGTTCATTACAAGCTCAAAAATTTCTTCACAGGTAGCCTCCACCACACCTTCAGCTTTCATTGCTCTACTACAGCTCCTTGGCTGCAAGTTACAAATTATAGATTATGCAAGTGACTTAAAAATTTTCAATACAACCCATATCCCATTAAAAAAAAGTGGTGTGGGAATAAAATCTGCTCACAATACATACAAGGTAATCAACTTCAAGAAGCTCTTCAAAAATGCGAAGGCCTACAAATTCGATACCAAAAGATTATTAATGATTGATTGACGAAATTTTTACGTAGTAAAGAGACATATCCTCCCTTTGCATCATGCCTTGAGTTGAAATATTAAAAATAAAAATAAAGGGTTTAAAAAGAGACTTGCCATTCTGGCATTGGACAAGACGCCAATGTTTTCTAGAGAAAACTTGATTACTATTGTCCTGATTTGACAATTCTGAATCAAAATCTTGGGTCCAGTCATATATTGAATCAGGAGGCCCTGCAAGTTGGAAAGGATAGTTATATTCAGGTCAAATATTTACCAAACAATTTGCAGCTTAAGAAACCTATAAAGATTAGCTACAACTGCACCATTTCCAATTGTCGTTCTCCGTGCCAAGGTTGGAGGGTTCTCTTCTTCATCCTCTTGTGCACTACACCTAAATGAAGAAGTTAGAAAAAGGGGAATAGCAAAACCTAAACATTTGCTTATCCGGTAATGAAATGGTACAACATTCAAACATTTGCTTATCCAGTGATAAATGTTATTACATTAACGAATAGAAAGACATTATTGACATTTTTTTACTTCAAAACAAGACATATTTAAGGAAAGGCAAATATATCATAGAATAAAAGAAGCAACATATGAATGCTCCAGTATAGAGGTGTGATTTGATTCAGATTTAAGGAGCTAAAGGAGCCAGGTAAGCTTAAAATGGCTCCAGAAGAAGAAGTAAGGAAAGACATGCATAGCTTAGGACTCGAAACAAGCATGGTTTTGAATAGAGCTGATTGGAGAAAAAGGAACCATGAGACTGAACCCCATTCAATTGGGATAAGGATGAGTCGAGTTCAGCAGTACACTTGATTTTATTTCCCTCCAGTTTTCATATATAACTTCTACGAAGTAAACTCCTTACAAAACCTTAAGAAGACAAGAAAAAATCAACGAGAGTAAACAACGATTGAGAGAATAAAAAAAATGTAATCAAGATAATATGACGATGAACAATGTGGTATTGGAAGAAATGACAAAATGGCAGCACCCTATTCCAGCAACACATCCAATCAGCCAGGTAGGCTTTATTTATTTATCTTTCATTTCTTTGGTTCTGCTTTTCTTCTTCTTCCTCTGCCTTCTTCTTCTTCCTCTGCTCTTCTACCTCAGCCTTCTTGTTCTTCCTCTGCTTTCCTTCTTCTCAGTTCTCACCGGAACATTTGTTTCTGTTTCTTTTTTTCCTTTCTCTTTTCCTGTTTCGTCCACTTCATATTCTTCATTTATCCTTCCATTTTCTTCTATTTTCTTGTTCTTGTTCTGTTTTCCTTTTTTCCCCCTCTTCAGTCAGCTGTACATCCCTTTTGTTCTTCTCCTTCTGTTTTTTTTTTTTTTTCCTTTTCTGGAATCTTTTTTGCTCAGAGAACTCAGCAAGCCATTGAGTTCTAGGATCCATGAGGGCTACCAGAGGAGTCAAAAAAAAATATATAAACAGTGTTATTATATTTTCTTCTTCTATTTGTTTGGTTGTAACTCACAGTCCACTGAACCCATTGCTTGCTGAAATGTATTGTTACTTGCTGTTGCTGAAATGTACTGTTACTTTGTTGCTGAAATGTACTGTTACTTGCTGTTACTGAAATGTAGTGTTAAATTATTTGCTGAATTCTGAAATGTATTTTCACTTGCTGAAATGTACTGTTACTTGCTGTTGCTGAAATTTACTGTTAAATTACTTGCTGAATTCTGAAATGTACTCACTTGCTGAAATGTACTGTTTAATTACATGCTGTTGCCGAAATGTACTGTAAAAATGAGTTGTTCAATGCTCAATACTCGTGTTAATACTTGCTGAAATGCATAATTATATCATATTGCATTTATATGCCTTAAATGTTGACTCTTGATGTAGCATATAAGCATAAATATAGCATTGTCATACTAACCATAATGGATGAGGGCGAGCCTTGGTGTGACGGTAATATTGTCGTATTACAACCTAGTGGTCACGGGTTCGAAACACAGAAACCACCTCTCCATATTATGGGAGTAAGGCTGCGTATATTCTGCCCTCCCCAAACCCTGCAGTTGTGGAAGCCTTGTGCACTGGGACACCCTTTTTTATTCTAGGCATAATGGATACAGTGATACACAGGAAAAAATATATACTAAGATGTCTTGGGCGTCTAGCCAACGCCTAGGCGGCCAACTTGTCACCTATGCGCCCAGACAACCCCCATCGCCTCAGGTCATCTCATCACCCTAACAACCTTGAAACTACTAACGTATTATTTTGATGCATCGTCATTCTCCCTCCTTGATTGGGGGCCAATTTGATAGCTGGATGAAGTGATGCGGGACCTAGGGTTGGAAGACCCTGACTGGACCCGCTATGGGCACACCCAAGCAATAAAATCTTCAAGTGACAATAACATGTGCAAAACTGTAAATAATTCAAAGCTTATGAAAGTGAGTGGCAATCTTGTAATTTCACAAACAATGTAAGCCTTTATTAAAGATTAACAAGCAAGGGGATTAACCAGTAAAAAGAATTTAAAAGGAAGGGATATTTCTGGTATTTAAATGAGGTGGGGGCTGAAGGACATTAAAATTCAGAACTTGGGACTTTTATGTAAAGAGTTGTCCTTAGTCACAATTAAAAGAAATCGATCATATTCTTCCTCACGTTAAAAGCAAAACCCAGCAGAGACCCTTGCTGGTTTCAATACCGAGAACCCAGTCAATATGGAGCCATTCGAAACCAAACTTTAGGGTTTGATTTCACACCCTTAAACCTCTTAGATATAATCAATAGCAGTCCCCGTAAGCAAGTATGCAAGAGATTAAATCACCTGGAACCAGATCAGGGCGGAGGTTACTGTAGCAGCCAAATTGCAGAATTGATTCCTCTTGAAAGGACAGGTTTTAGGAGCCAAAATCCTAGGAGAAGGATTACCTAGGGTTGATTAACCTTCGTTCCAACTTTCAGACTGAACAGAGAAAGGACGAGAGAGATCAAAGAAGTTTTCTCCCACTCCAATAGTCTCGACCACAGAGAAGATGAACAGTAACGAATTAGAAAGGAATACAGGAATTAACAAAAGAAGAGAACAGGGAATAAATAAGGAAGAAAGGGGAGAACAGGGAGAAGATTACCTGGAAGAAGAACTGCAGAGGAGAAAGGAACAGAGAACAGCAGCCATGCTTGGCTAACACCATGAAGTAATCACTCACTAAATTCCGCTCATTCAATTCTAATATGTTTAAACAGTGGATACGAGGAGTATTTGAAAAGCCTAATCAGAACAGAGTCCAACTCCCCATTACAAGTCAAACTCCCACGTGACTATCTGCTAAATAAATAAATCAAGCTAAAGCAAAGTAAATCAAACTAATGCTTGCAGACAAGGCTCGTAGAGTCCATACCGATTCATCAGGATGGCGGACTCCCCGGTCCCCCTTGGTTTGGGCCACCAAACTGGACTGTGATGGTTTAACCATGAGCAAGCTACTGCATCACTAAGCCCCACTTACGTGGAGGCAAATAACAAGCAATGACACATTATGCTCCTGCATGATCTCTAGAAGTGAAAGCCCACCAAACTACTTGCGAAAAAGCCCTTTCATACAAATTATAAGCTGGCTAAGAATATCCTTGAAAGCTATATTCTACCTATATTTCCAAATACTATACGTAATAGCATGAGGAAATAAACTGCAAAATTTATTTTCCCCACCCCTAAGGACCTTCCAGCTGAACCAAAGACTCTTCAAGTCCATTGGCAACAACCAGGCATTGTTGATTTCTTCTAACAATAGCCCCTACTTCAAAAAAATCAAACAATGACCGCTACGTTCAAGAGAATCAAACAATGGCCCCTACCTTCAAAAGAATAAAACAATGGCCCCTAACTTCAAAAGAATACTAACAGTGTATAAGTAGATGGAATGGTGTTTCAGCAGTAACTAAAAGTAGAAAACACAGTTGGAGAATTCAACATGATGGTTCATTTTGACCCCTGCCAAACCGGAAATATTTCATTCAAATTTAAATATTTCCACAAAATTCCATCCACGTTTGATTTTATTTATTAAAAAAAAAAAAAAAGAGGGGGGAAATGTGGCAAAATGAGGGTAATCCTTTGAATTTTGTGATGAAACTTTAAAAGCTGATTCTTTTAACCAAACTTGTAGGAAAAATTCAATGTTAAAAAAAATAAAACAATAAAAGAAAAATGGAAAATAATATTTTCATTTCGCAGCCTATGCTGCTAGTATATTGCACATAGGTATTGTGTCCTTTGACCTAGGGGTGCCAAAACCCAACACGGTTCACTGACCCGACACGATATTTCCATGTTCAGTTGAGGGGTTTTAGGATTTAAGTAAGATTCAAGTTAAACCCAAATGACTAACAAAGTTTTCAGGTCACATTCGGGTTGACCCGTAGCGACGCAAATCAACCTAAAATGGCCTAAAAATTTATCAAATGCCATTTTTTAAGATTTGACATTTCCAATTCCACAATAATGATATGACAAATTAATCTCTTATTTTTCATATATTTATAAAGAGATTCTGCATCATTTTGTTTGTCATATTTTTATAATTTGACCCCAAAAAAAAAAAAAACTAAACTAGGTTTTTTGGGTTACTTCGGATTGTTTTTGTGTCAGACATGTTATCCTGTCAAATCATACGATGTCCGTATCAATCAAAAAAATAATTTAAAAAATAACAATAAAAACAGGCCATATTTATGTCAGAGTTGAATGACCCGACTAATTTTCTGGCCGTATTCAAGAATCAAGTTAGGGTGCATTCGACCCAAACAAGAATCCGCCACGACTCAACAAGACACATTGTCGGGCCTACTTTGATCCATATGAGGTATTATAAATTGGCCTAATGTGGTTAACATATTATTATGGGCTTATATAAAGACAGTTTAATATATATAAAGTTATATGGGCTTACCTCCTATAATCTTCTTTTTTTTCTTCTTATTTTTCTTTTTTTCTTTTTTTGGAGGGGGGATAGGTGGGTACCAAGGAGAGTTGAACTCGTGACCTCTTAATTGTGAGGGGTTGGTCCTTGCCAACTGAGCTACCCAAAGGCAAGTATATCTGCTTGAAAAATCCTTCAAATCTTGGTATGCCAGCTTTGACTAGGTAAAATTAAGTGTTTTACAAAACTAAGAAGAACCCACAAGAATGTAGAACAAAATAGAGCAAGAAGAGTTATTTCCGTCAATTTCCCTTATCCGTTGTTGAAATGGTCGAGATGAGACATTTCGGCATAAAAATAGTCAAAATGTGATACTTACTTAGTATATTGTGATCAACCAAAATTCCAACATCTTCAAATTTTGTCACACTTATTTCAGCAAAATATTGTATATCCCCTATTTCTACCAAACTTTTGTATCAATAACCCAAAAAAGTCAAATATTTCGCCAATTACAATATAGCATTCAAAATTTGAAACAATAGAAGAAACAAGCATTGGGTGGACATCGGACACCAATGATCAAGACATCTATGGAAAAAATCAGCTACCCCCCATAATAGTTTCGAAACATCATCTACCACCCACACTTTTCAAAAAAACATCAACTACACCCAAGTAACTGACGGAGGTGACGGAAATCAGCATTAAACAGTTTTACCCTTTATGCTATTAATTTAAAATTTTTAAAAGCTACTAAAATTACTAATATAACCCTTCTATTCTTTTTCTTCTTTTTGTCTCTTTCTTCTTCTTTCCTCTTCTGCTCTTCTTCTTTTTCTGGTTCCGATCTTTCTTCGACAAACCCTAAAGGTTGCCACTAAACGAATTTTGGATCTTCAATTCACACCGAGACAACGGCAAAGCCGAATTATATATCAATTGGGAAATCAGAAAAATCTGATGACCAAAATCAGAAAAAGCCGAATTCATTCAATTGGGAAATCAGAAAAATTGGTTAGATGACATGCTGGCGATGGTGGAGAGATCTCAGAAATGAAAATGGTTGTTAGGCATCGAAGCTACTACAACCAACCAAGAGTCCCCACCCTCTGAAAATGTAGCTCTCTCTCTCGTGTGCACTAAGTCCATGGAATCAAAGGTACTCTCTACTGGAATCTGGCTGTCGAACTTGCCCCAGAGTTATATCAAATCAGATTCTAAGAGACCTAGGCTGTAGGAGGTGCTCGACTGCAAAAAAAAAAAAAAAAAATTCAATAATTCTTTAGCTTTAGTTCACTTTCTTTGAGATTGATTCTTTCAATTTGTCGATAATAACACATAACCAAAATAAAATCTTGAAGAGAAAGCTAGCTGTCTGTTTTCTGCTCTGTTTTTAGAAATATCCATTTGGATTTGGAGTAGAAGGAAAAAGTAAGTGTCTTGAGTTAAACAAGAAGTCAGAATCAGTAAGCCATGGAACTTCCCAAGCTAGAAGATGTAACCCATCCCCCGATGGACCAACTCCAAGGCTTCGAAGACTGTATCAACTCCAACCTTCTTGGGGTGCGTCCTCTGCTTCTGTTATTTCTAAATCAAGAATAAATCCAAGATTACTTCGAAGAGAGCAGCGAACATGTAGTTTCCTGCTCGCTGGATCATCATGAAAGACGCCATTTCGGCTGCGACCAGTAGAACCCAAGCTTCAATTGAAGCCTGCGGGAAGGATTGGTTTGCAAAATGGGATTTGCGAGACGAGGAGCAGTCAAGGGGTTTATCTAGGGTTCTTCAATGGTTGAAATAAGGGTTAAGAAACCTATACTTCCAGATTCGTCATCTCCATATCTCACCTCATTTCTTCAGATCTCGAAGCTCCACTGAGCGATTTTAGGAAAGAGAAATCAACTTAAACCAAGCACTCACAGAACAGGACTGTGAAATCTTTCCTCTTATCCAACCGAAACATTTATCCTTCTTCAACCAAGTTCCATCTGAGCCAAAGAATTTCGATCAAGATCCTTCGAAGTATATTATAAATTAAGGAGAGATTCTTGCCACTGTCAGTGCAAATCGGAGAAATCAAACAGAGATTGATACTGCTGGAACAGATCTTAGAAATTCTACAAGAGTTTTCGCCGAACCAAGCTAGAGAAATCGAACAATGAATCTCGTGACCGCTGGAGTAGATCGTGGAATCGAATAGAGGTTGACGTTGAAACAAACTAGAGAAATCGAATGTATTTTTCTACCTGATTATCAAATATTAGCTTGCCATAAGACCGGTATCGTCGTCGTCGGCGAACACAATCAAAGAAAGGCTTTCTCTTCTTTCTTCCATTGAACTCGGGACTCGGGCTTACCATTTGGGGGTGTAGGGTCAATTAACTGAGGGAGGGTAAAAACGTCTTTCAATTTATTTTTAGGGTATTATTGTCCAATTCAAATTCGCTTTTGGATGACATCAGCAAGTAACGGGTTTCGTTAAACGGAGTGGATCTATTTGATTAACGGTGGTAAACGTTTGGGTGGTAGTTGATGTTTTTTGAAAGGTGTAGGTGGTAGATGATGTTTCAAAACTATTATGGGGGGTAGCTGATTTTTTTTCTCAGATTATTTTAGGAGTAGCTGCCCAAAGGGAAAACTGTACCTTAGAATGAAGCCCACTAACCCAAATCTCCACATAAGAGGATTCGGCAACCTCCTGGTTTCAGATAAAAGAATATACCATATCCCTCCCATCTCCATACTCTCCTACTTTCTTTAACAGTTCTTCATCATGACAGAATGTAACTTGCTCAAGAAGAGAAAATAGTTGCAAATCCTCTTAATCACTTAATATCTCCTTAAGCTGTGAGTCCAAGCAATCCCCCCGGGTTGTCATACTCACATCACCCCCAAAAAAAAATGTTTTGCCGCAATATATTAAATTTAAGGAAACCCATGCATTAGAAATTGATCACCACACCTCCAAAAAAAGCAATCTCTTGTTGCTGTCATTGAAAATCCATCTTGTATTCACAACAGATCTCCAAAAACTAGTGCCATAGTTTAATGAAATTTTTTTTTTTTTTTAATGTCCAGAGTTTCTGGCCATATTTTATCTATAGATTTCTTATAGCTTAATAAAGAGTTTATCCATTGTTCAGCTATTTCCATATGGAAAACACTCCATCAGTTTACCAGTTATCCATACAAGCAATCTACCTAAACCCATTATCTAGGACTAGCAAGATACCCTAAATTATGATAATATAGATTCAAATTTTGAACATTTGGAAAGGAATGAAAGCAAATTTTAAGAAAGTTCAGGAAAGAATTTAACTAATGTCAGAGGAATAAGAGAGATGTAACTACTTACTGACTTTCATGGTCTGATGAGG
This sequence comes from Protea cynaroides, assembly GCA_028583415.1. Classification (NCBI taxonomy): domain Eukaryota; kingdom Viridiplantae; phylum Streptophyta; class Magnoliopsida; order Proteales; family Proteaceae; genus Protea; species Protea cynaroides. The sequence continues at coordinate 92,746,891 of CM053276.1, read as the reverse complement.
AAGCAGCCCTCCTACTATCCATACTGGATTTGTATTCAAATGAAACATAAGGTTTATTAACATTGGCAATCAGAGGCTCTTGATTCTGCAATATATGGTTACCTAATTAGCCTTCAAAATTCAGTGCTTATTGTCCAGTTAAAAAAGTGAACCATAATATACAATAAATAAATTGTGGGTATGGGAATAGTTTAGTGCAAAAACAAGAACAGGATATCAGGTATCAATAACTAATAGTTTAGAGCATAACATACAAACCATTTCAGAAGAGAAAATCCTAGATTGGTCAGTATCACTTCCTAATTCACTCATTGCCATTGCTCAACCTAGATAGGTCAGTATCACTTCCTAATTCACTCATTGTCATTGCTCAAGAAAAAGCCACAAAGACAAATAACATGATAAATGTCAACGAACAGCAGACCTGATCAATGACAAGCTCAATTTTTTCCTTCCAGATCAGTGCTTCCTGGATGTTGAATGCTGCCATCTGGAATAAAAATAAAATTAAAAATTAAAAAACCCAAAGGAGAAATTTCCCACAACATAAGAAAGCAAGGCAAGGCAAGGCAAGCCAAGCCAACATCACACAAAATCATGCAAGTGAAATGACAATGACCTTTCAGCAAGGCTAAAATGTAGAGGTAGCCAATAATGCATTTAATGAACATCATTTCATTTATATATATTGGACAAGAAAATAAGCGCAGACATACAACTTTAAGTTGAGCCACATCGAAAATTGCTGGATGCATTTGGTATGTCACGTTTGAGTGTTGCAGTTTGATTACTCAAGGCATTCTTAGATGGTCACCATTTTTTTGTCCAAACTAAAATTACTAACTTTTGCAAGCCTAACTCTGCAGTCCCCAGTGATGCAGAACATGTGGGGGCTGCTCCTACTTCTGTCATTTCTGTTTCAGAAGTTTTTCTTCTTTTTTTTCCATATTTGTTAGTTTAGTTTGTATCCCCACCCCCCCCTCTTCACATGTTGGCCCTTTTTTTCTTTTTTTAGTTAAGGTAGTTAAAACTACCTTTTTCAATTTCTGCACTACCCTCCAAACCCCTTCCATGTTACTTTTCTTCCCCCCACCCCTATATCAACTTCTGTTTCTCTACCCCTCTCTTTCTCTCCCCTTATTTCTTAATGTTCATTTTTAGAAAAAAAAAAAAACCTTTCCCCCTTCACTGTCCACAAAATCTGTGATCCCCCTCCCTTCTATTGAGTTTTCCTCTCTCTAATTCTTCTTCATTGTTTATGTTCTGGTTTCCACCACATCATTTGGGTATCAGAGCCAGGTTGGGTGAATCTCTCTCTTCTTCTTCTTCTTTTCCTGCGGAGCTGAAGCTTTCCTCCTAACCTCTTGCGAGACTCTCCTTCTCTCTCTTGGCTTCTTCTACCTTTCACTCCATCTTCCCTCCTCTTATCCTTCTTTTCCTTATCTAACTTCTCTTATCTTGTTCCCTTCCCTATTTTGGAAATCCCAAGTCAAAATTCCAAACACGCATATAAAACTACCTTAAATCCCCATTACTGTAACATCCATTGAACCATTTTACCAACATGATTGCAACAATCAACCGTTCCATCTTATGGATTGAAGAACAACACTAGAGATGCTGCAACAATAATGACGTATGACTTCAACATTCCACTCAATATTATTTAGAGAAGGACTCGCAGATTCAAATTTCATCCCGTCCTCGTGAATTACAAGATCTTTTGTACGGCATGGATGAACATCACATGGACATGTGGGGGCAGCTCCTACTTTTGTTATTTCTGTTTCATAAGTTTTTTTTTTTAAATTTGTTAGTTTAGTTTATAACTTCATTTCCCCCCTCCTTTACATGTTGGCCCTTTTTTTCTTTTTTGTTTTTTTTCTTTTGGTTAATGCAGTTCAATTTTTTTTAGTAAATGTAGTTATAACTACCTTTTTCAGTTTCTGCACTAGCCCCCAACCCCCTTACGTGTTACCGTTCTTCCCCCCATCCCTATATCAACTTCTGTTTTCCCAACCCTCTCCTTCTCTCCTCTTATTTTTTTAATGTTCATTTTCAGAAATTAAGGGGAAAAAAAACCCTTCCCCCTTCACTGTCCACAAAATCTCTGATCCCCCTCCCTTCTATTGAGTTTTCCTCTCTCTAACTCTACTTTGTTTTTGTTCTGGTTTTCAACTTATCACAGAATCATCAGAATAATGCCAGATCAGGTGGTTGAACTAATTGACCACCCCCTATTCATAAAATTGGCTGATGTGAGCTTTTAATAATTAATGTATAAGAATAAGGATTCTTAATTTAGAAACTGATGACTAAGAGAAGGAGAAGTGATGCAAAGGGGGTTTCCACACAACACAAATCACAAAACCCTCTTTTGCAATAGGATCTTCACAGTCCAATCAAAACAGAAAATAGAAAGAATTTAATAAAAATCACTTATCTCAAAATCTGGCCATAGGAAAGCTTCAAAAATTGGCGACAATGTTCCCTAGGATGTAATGATTGACATACCAGAAACCGAGTTTGATCCAACCATGAAAACAGAAACCACAAAGCATTGAAATCGACCTATTCTAATTATTTCGCCTCTGGCCTTTCAGACTTGACAATTCTGGTTGCTATCTTCAATTCTTCAGGGTTGAGTGGTCAGGAACAGCAGCATTCATGTCGCAAACCAGTGAGGATGAGGGAGAGATTGAAAGTATTAAAAATAACACAAGGGAAACCAATAAAGGGATCTTCGGTTGAGTCTCACAACCTATGAGACTCAACCAAAAATTGATAAACAATTTTCTGGCCAACTCTAAGAGCTACCGTCAGCTTCTACTCCTCTTATTTATAATGAGAATCCTTACAATTAAAATAAGAAAGAGAGAAAACTACTAAAAACTAAACCTCCTTATAACATAGGAAGGTTTTAATACAATGGAAAGAAAACTTTCTAAATCTGAAAATAGGAAAGTAAATACTTGGTCTCCAAGTAATTGAAACCTACTATCAATCTATCCTAAATATTAGGAAAACAAACTAAACAATGAAATTAGGAAAACTAATTTTTAAGAAAAAAATAACAAAAGAGTGAAAAAATCTGCTGCTGGTACTGTTCACGTGAACAGTACCACGTGAACAGTGTTGACCATGTGGGCTGGTTGCCTTCTTGGACTACATCAAGAAGTGACAGATATCCCTATTGTCTAGCTTCCTAGGAATCTTAGGTAGTCAGGTTCTGAGATTCTAAAAAATATAGTTTTATGTTCTTTGTTTTTCTTTATTCTAAGTACAATTTGGAGACCTAGAGTTATTAGGATAATTGCAGAGTTTTATCTTCCAGTTTCTGTCATAAAATTTGTCCTAGGTTGAGTAGGAGGGTCAATTACATGTCTGGTTTTTCCAACTTAGTATAGGATAATTAGTGAGTATATATAGATTTACTGGCCATAGGCCTCTCCCATGAATTTACAAGCAATAAAGTTTAATTCTAGTGTTCTACTAGTGTGGAATCGTGGTGAAGTTGAGTGGACTCTCAAGAAGGATACACGATGGACTCCACAGGATAGGCAGGTGGACTCCTGTCTTTCCACTCCCATCCTCCTTTCTGTTTTCCCCTCTTAGTATTCCTCTTCGTTTCATCTAATTCTCAGGTCAGCTCTCTCTTAGAGTAGCTGAAGGATAACCCATTTTAGGCCAATATTTTATAACCTCTCCATGTCATTAACTCTCTCATTACTGCTCTGTTACTTCTCTAGTTTTAGATTTCAGTTTCTGTTATCATAATCCCAGGAATTCCATCATTAGTTCTTCAATTATTTTTTTTACTTTCTTCCCATCTTAATATTTGCCTTCTTTTCCTTACAATATGAAAACCTTTTAATCAAGGTTTTAAATCTCAAATCTCCACCCCTTCTCGGTGAGGTCCAAGATTTCTGAGAATTTCGAGATCGCGTCGAGATCTCGAAATATCTCACCGAGACACTACATTTATTGACCATATAAAGGTTGAGATCTCCGAGATTTCCAAGATCTCGTCGAGATTTAGAACTATGCTTTTAATTACCCTTTTAGTTCACTGGAGATTTCTTTTTTTTTTTTTTTCCTTTTTTTTTTAATTCTCAGAGATCTGGATCAGATTCAATTCGACCAGAAATTTTTTCCTTATTTTTGTAAACTGGTTATTCTGGGAATTTCAATTTTAATTATTTCTTCCTCCCTGAATTCAATTATATTCTATTCTTGTTCTATTAACCTATTGGCCCCCATTATTCCTCATTGTTGAAAATACACTTTGCAAATCCATCCTCTTGAGTTCTAAAGGAAAAGCTTGAGAGTATAGGTTTGCACCAAAAACATTATATAATCTGATGTCAACTGCAACCATAAGAAAAGTAAATATGGGGCCTGGTTTCAAACACCTGCTGGGATTACTTAAGCTTCAAAGTGGAAGGGTTGAATAACCAAAGCCTCAAGCAATCTCATAGTCAATGGCAACTTATTTGTAACAGAACTGCTGAATGACAACCTATTTGTGACAGAAATATTGATGATATAAAGGGGTAACTAGCAGCATGTAAAGGACCCCACATATTTACATTCAAGGTTTTCTACTCACAAAGTAGTAATAGCAAAATGCTTGGTATGATACTGAGAAAAGAAAGATTGCATACCACAATTCGATGGTACTTCTCTTTCTTGCTGTAGACAGATAAAACATAGACCATCTGTTTAAAAACAATGACAAGGTAAGAAATTCAGAAAATTGCAGAATTTCAAAGTAAAACAGAAATTAGTACTAGTATTTGCAGCATATTAGTATGAGAAAAATAAGAAATGGAACAAATGAAGAAAAGAGGAACATTGAAACAGAAAATAAGAATAGCTCCAATTAGTGTACATCTAAACATCTGGAAATTTGCATCACCAAGAATCAGGCTAGAAGTGCAGCACAGGACAGGCAAAGCTAGCAAAAAGGCAAGAACTCAGCTTAGCACAATAAAAACAGATGCTTAGAAAAATTCATCTCAGCATAATAACTTAGAAAAAGAAGATTTTCCATAAATTGATACAAATTCAATGCCCATGAGAAGATGTTCCCATTGTGTCTATCACTTTTCTAGTTAGGCATTTATGTAAGATTCTTTGTAGTTTTTTTAGGGAGAAGCTTTTCTGGTCAAGCAGATTGTGAGAATATCCCAATACAGGCACAAATATCTACCATGTATTATTTTTTTTATCAGGTAGACTCCAAAGTCCCTGCTCCCATGTCAAGTTTCAGCTCAAAATTAAGTTTTTCAAGAGACAAGATAAAGCATTGAAAATTTCAAGACTACCAATAAAGTTTATAGACTACTGGGAGAGTGCATCAACGAAATGGGAGGGTATATATTGCATATCAATTTGAGATTTGGGAGTAGCGCCGGTACATGATAAACCACGAGAAAATCGTTTGAGATGATATGGCCATGTTCAACAGAAGCCGTTAGATGCTCCCATAAGGAGGAGTGATTTGATTCAGATTGAATGATCAAAAAGAGCTAGGAGCAGACCTAAGATGACTCTAGGGGAGGTGGTGAAGAAAGACATGCATAGCTCAGGCCTTGCTTCAAGTATGCAATTGAAAAGAGCTGATTGGCGGACAATGTAGCCGACCCCATTTAGTTGGGATAAGGCTTTGTGGGTTGTTGTTGGTGTATAGAGGTCTAAGGTTCTAGTTATCAGAATCTTTTGTTTTATTTAATTGTTGGGATAAATATGAAACTTGTTATTTTTAAATTAGAGGTCCAGCTAGTAGCTGGGGGAGTCTGACATGGCGGGTCAATTTAGTAGTTTTAAGTGTCTAAAAGAATTTTTTTTTTTTCCAATTTTAGACTGCTATGGAAAAACAAGGGTTCTAGTTGAGTGGTCTTCTGTTTAAAAAGTCTACAAAAAAGGATGTAATCCTATTAATTTGAGTTTCGGACAAATAAAGTTTGTCTTGAGTTCGGTAGTTTTACTACTGGTGAACTTATGTGGGTGCCTCGATCTCTTACGTTGTCCCTCTTCTGATATCTATTCTGCTTTTGCAAGTCTGAAACCCCTATTTCAGGTTAGATCTTCCTTCCTTTTCTCTCTTCTTCTCTATTAGAGATACCCTGTTTTGCACCCTACTTAGTCATTGATTTCTTCTGTTAACCCTACTCTTCTTCTTCATTCTTCATTGAATCAAATCATAAAAAACTGACCTAAACCTCTCCCTCCATAACTTCTTACACCATTGCCATTTTTCAGTCAATACCAATACCAGTTCCAACCGCCCCTTTTGCTTTGCTAGAGAATTTGATTTTCTTAACTTAATAGTCAAAGCAGGTTACATAGGACATTCAACCAGAGTTTCCAGCAGCTTTGATCTGTGTTTTAACATTTATCGATGGCGGAAGACATAGCAGTTACAGAATGAGTTCCAGGTACATAACTCCCTCCTCCTCCTCCTGCTCCTCCTTCTAGCAGTAGCTGCTGCTGCTGCCTTCTGGCAGTAGTGGCAGCTAATAATGCTTCTTCTCCCCATCTTTCTTCTTATTATTCATTACCTCCACTTTTTCTCCCCTTTTCCTCACTTTTCTTTCTTGTTCCCGTTTTCCTCATTTTTCTTTTCTTTCCCCCTTATTTTCTGTCCGGGCACCTTGAACAATATGGTGACCCACCAAGTTCAAGAACTGCTTGGACACCTAGGCAGCGCCTGGACAATGTCTTGACAACTATGATCCACTTTCTTCCTGAGCAAAAAAAATTCCTTCATGCAGGATAAACAGAAGATTTGAATTTCGATATATATTCGTCAGACTCAGGTACACCATCCCTCATCCCTGTCCATCAGTTCAAATCAAGTCAAGCAATTATGTTTCTCCCTTGATCCTCCACTTCCAATGTGAAAAATGAGAAGAGATAAGAGCTCTTTGGAGGTTTCCTAAAATAGGTCATCCTTGCCAGGGTCAAAGTATGCCCTTATAAAAAAAAATTAATAGTTAGATAATGCAAATCTAATCAAATATTCACATATTAGTGTCCAGCTTAGTAAGAATAAATAAGGACCTACAAAATCCCCACCCAACATCCTTTTCAGAACTCTAGTCTCTGCAAATCATATCCACCTCAATTTAATAATTTTCACCACATAGCTTCTATCCATCCCCTGCAACCTCCCTATATGCTTGTGTGTACCTTTCTCAAGCTATATTGTTGCTAGCTTGTTGCTCGACTTGACTTCCACACCTATACCCTGACCTCTACATTCACCAAATGGATGACCTCATTCTGTCAGAAATAAAACTTTAAGCTTCCGTCCTCATGTTGATTTACGAATCAATCACCTTATTCTTTTTTTATTTTTCTTTTTTATTTGGGGGTGTAAGTAACAATTTTTATTGAAAACAGAAATATAGAAAAGATTATAACAGGCATCAAAGAGGCAACAGAAGCAACAGACACCAATATCGTAAACAACAACAACGACAATACTAGGTTAGGGGCTTCCAGTACACAGCAAGCAGAGAAGAATGCCAAACACTTTTCAGAAATCAGTCATTGCAAGAGATAACAGTGTGTCAATGCAAAACAAGATCACTCATGTTTAATGACAATAACCACATATTGCACTTGTTCTCAAACTCATATCCATTCTCAACAAGATTTGAATGTTAACAATATTTGAAAATTTCACACCCCTGACACCTTTTCAAACCCTAATTTCCCTAGGGTTAGCTTTCCTGAGCCCCCAAACACAAAGTTAAATAAGATGTCAAACTTCAACCTTTTTTTGCATCATAGATGAGGATATGGGAAGACGACTCTGCAAATTACTGTAGTATTCTGGACAATTAAGAATTTTATTACATGAATTCTTTCTGTTTAGTGACAGAGTTTCTCATATAAAGCACAAATATAATATTTTCTGAATAAAAAAAATTGTCTTTTTGGTTCCCACGAGAGAGAGAGAGAGAGAGAGAGAGAGAGAGAGAGAGAGAGAGAGAGCTACTCACATGCCCATGCTGTGTTTTCAAGCCACGGTCCTCAACTCTACAGTTGCCATCAATAAGTAGTGTCTTGATTGGAACCTATATATGCAAGGAAAGAGTGCGTTAAAATAATTTTGATTTTGCTTTTAAAACATCCCATGAAAAGCCATGTAATGCCATGGTCCTGTCGCTTCATAGTTGAAATCAATTTCTTCAATTTGTTAAATATAACCAAAAAGAGTAAGTTGAGTATGTCCAAGAGAGAGATGCAAAGAAAGAAAATTCCAAACTGCCCCCTACTGACTGGCCTAAGACGGATTCACCTCTCCAGGATTCTAATTCTGGAGGGTTCTATTAAGCTAAATTTTATGGATGCTCCTTGGAAATCCAGGCTCATCTAGCATGGGGGAATTAATTAGGGTGCTTCTGAAGAGATTCTTAAGGTTGATTCAGGCCCTATTGGTGAGGGTGACTCTACAAGGGCAGAATTGTTCTCTGTGATGATGGGTTAGAAATGGCACCAAGGTTCAAAATATCGGTTTCTAGACTGGTTTCAAGGCATTGACACCAATATTTCCCATGTTTCAATCGAAACCTGGTCAAAGCCTAGGATTTTTTTTCTGATTTAAATTTGAGGCCTAGGTCGAAACTTGTGTCGAAAACCCCAAGTTCTATGTTGAAACCTATTGAAACTTATCGAAACCTGGGTTTTTGTCGAAACCTGGGTTTTTGTCGGAACCTGTTACAGGCAGTTTTGACCCTTGATTCATGTCAACCAGGGTCGAAACCGACTGAGATGGTGAACCATGAATGGCACTGACAGGAGATTCAGTCATGTGATCATACATATTCTACATTTAGCTGCTGAATCTAATATTTCATTTGACACGACTTAGCTAAGGAAGCTATTGTGCCCTATGGGGCTATGATATGTTTTGGGGATAGTTTACCATTATGAGACTAATCTTATTATCTTCTTGTAGGAATTTCTTTGATTTCTTCTTCCTGCTGTTGTTTGTTCTGGTTTTATTATATCTCTAGCATTCTTTCAAATAAAACACTCACTATTCGTCAGAAGAAAATAAACGGGTAATATGAGTGATAATGTGGAAACTGGAAGAAGATAATAAATGAGCCAAAACACAGCAAAATTAGTCCTGGAATCCTGAACAGTTCCATTGTAAAAAGAAAAAAATACGAGGAAACAGAATGCAAGAAACTTACTACATTGTCTTGCGGCTTTTTCTTGTAGTAAGCAAGAAGCCGAGACTCAAGAACAAAATATCGCATATGGATGAACGAACGGCCGATCTTCCTTCGTCCATATCGCACCATCCACCCTTCGTAGACGACCTTCGACATTGCCGCCCCCTCCAAATCTTCACAACCTGCTATAGATACACATCCACCCCTTCATTACCCAAATGCTTCTAAAAATCCCAAACCGAGATTCCAACCACCCCCCAAAAAAAAAAAAAAAAAAAGCCCTCAAAATTCTCGAAGCTGAGGAAGAATCCAAAACCCTTCGAAACAATCAAAACCTAAGAAGCTGAAAAACCATCACTAATCTCCACAAAACACATCGTTTCTAACAAATTCAGTTTTATCAACACTCTTTACCAACCAATCCAACTAAAGAACAAAAGAATCAAGTTCAGATCATGAAATACAAACAGAAAAAAAATTTCAATTTCCAGCAGATTCCGTCGATTCGAAACCTAAATACCTTTTCATTCCATAGTTTCTAATTTCGCAGGAATCAACGAACGAAAGATCCAACGATCTCTACTGGAACAGCAAAACCGACTAGTCGAAGAGGCTCGAGGTGAAGGCAAAACCTCAACACAACCGGAGTGAAAAAACCAAGAATTATATACCGATCAGGTCTATTTAAATAGGAAAGGATTAAAGGCTTCTATCCAGATAGAAAATCAGAAAACACTGTTTTTGTCGTTTTTTCCTTTTTTTTTCTTTCGTTCTTCGGCAACGGAAAACGTCAGGAAATTTTTTTACCAGCGAAGGCGTCTGGTGACAGTGATTATATTGGCGGGAAGAATCGAGCTATTTGGGGACGACGTTTTGTTTTGAAAGAAGAGCAGATTCTTACGACGATCTTTTTAGTGACTGAATCCCGGGGATCTGAGTTGAGTCTGTCACAGACGGAGAGAGAGGAATCATTCAGTTTCTGGTCTTTTGGGGGATTTCGTCATAGAGCTTGTAGAAATACCTTGAAATGGATACGAAATTACATGTTTATCCAGGGAGAATGGGACAAGGCCATATGGAATGGCAAATATCTGAGTGGGGTTATCTGGGAAACGGAAATTATAAAGAGGTCCATCTCAAAGCCCGACAGGTTCACACGTTTCCTTTCTTTTCTTTTCTTTTTTTTTTAATTGACGAAGGTCGATAAAGTCAAAGGTTCAAAGAGTTGGACTCCCCACTATGGTTCAAGGTATCAGTACGGTATCTATTTAAAAAAAAAAAAATTTGTACCGGATCGGTGGAATCGATCAATTCTGAACCTGGTCAATTTCCATTTTGATCCGATCTCAACTGTTTTAATGTTATTTTAATAAGGATCGAATATGTATTGGTTTTCCATTGAATATGTACATCAAACCAATGAATATGACCGATAATGTATCTGAGACTAGCTTTAGATCCATGCTTCCTGGGTTGCTCGAGAATCTCCCATGCCATAGCATTCAGTATATGTAAGATTTGGGAAAAAGTATAATGCATGGTTGTATTTTCGGTGCTCTTTTACATGGGTTATAAAATAATCCTTTAGTCATCGTCTTGGATGTTTGTGTCTGTCATTCCATTGGACCCTGTGTTTCATGGGATCCACATAGTCGAAGAGAAAACCTCCACCCATATTTGTTAATGTCTTTAATAGGTTGTCCACATGATGAGAGAGAAAGAGAATGTTAAGTTTGTGAAAGGGAGGGAAGAATCCCCACATGGGTGTGTGGGGTTTTTTTAAATGATTTTAACTTGAATTATTGGGAGGGGACTTGTGTACTGATTCGTTTTATTGGGGTGGATTTTAATGTTATAGGTCGGACTAAATTATTTAAAAACGATGAAGTTTCTCTTCACCCACGATGAGGAGATTCCTTATTTTTAAAGGAGTGGGATGTGATTCTATGAGTAGCATACCGTGGGTGAAGAGACTTTTTTCTCCCTAAAAGAATATTTTTATTGACGTATTCTTTTTAATATGAGTTATGATAATTAATTGTAATTCCGAAGTGTCTATTTGGTAATACTCTAACTCCAGTTCCTTGATTTTTGTTCTAGAGTCATTTCTGAGTTTCTGTTTTTTTCCAAAGCTTATTGAGAGTAGGAGTCTGTTTGGTAATTTTGCTCTGGAATCAATTCCAAAACTCATTGAGAGTAAGAGGTTGTTTGGTAAAAATGAATCTGGAATAGATTCCAGATATGGTGGTGGTGGTTGTGGTGGGTGGCAGGTGGTGGTGGTGGTGGTGGTGGTGGAGTGTGGGTGGTGGTGGTGGTGGTGGCGGTGGTGGTGGTGGGTAGTGGTGGTGGATGGTGGGGGTGGTGGTGGTAGTGAGCTATGATTTCTAATTTTTTATTCTCTCTTTTGGCTCCGATTCTGGAAAAGCAAGTATTTTTTACTCTCAAATTTTTGCTCTGAGAGTTTTTTTTTGAACCGGTTGACTCCATGGGAGTTGGAATCAACATGGTGTTACCAATCACTTTCTGGCTCCCAAATGGCTCCCTGAGAATCCGAATCAAAAGCAGAGCCGGAGCAAAGTATTACCAAACAGGCACGAAGTGGTCAAATTATTTAACACTTTATTTTTTTGCTCTCTTAGTATAACATAAGGGATTCATATCCATTGCCTGACTGCCGCTTGGCAGTGAGTGGATCCAACGGCTGAGACTGAATCATGACACGTACCCGAAGATATTCATTATTGAATCCCCTCACTGCCAGGCAGCAACCGGATAGAGAATCCTTACTCAGAATATTTTTTGTCATTTCAATTTATATAATTGCAGAGATCAGATCGGATTGGCCAAAATCGACGGATCCCATGCATAGGCCCATCTTGGAACGACTAGTAAGGATTTGTAGCTTGGGTGTCCACTTTAAAGAATTTTGGGATCGATTCTAATCTATATCGAGATCAATCCCTGATTCGAGTTGACCAAGTTTCAGTGGAATGGACCCAAATTTGATACAATGGGAGCACATTGCAACATTTCAAAAAACTAATTTTATGGTAAGATCACAAAGTCAACTGGAATCAATCGGTACCTTTCTGGTCCTGATGTACAAACTTCATGCACCGATATAATCAATTAGATCTCAATCCCCAAAAATCCATGAAAGTGATTCATGTGGAAGGATGTCCCATTGGGAAATTGGGAAAAAAATAGTAAACTTAACTCTTGAATTAGAATGGACTGGGATTGTATGCACCTATGTGTAAGTCTCGATCCTGAGTATTGTGTTCGGATGCACTTTAAATGTTTAGGATCGCCTCTGCTGTACTCCCAGAATTCTAAATGGATGGTATAGATTGATTATGATCATTCAAACATCAATCATGTGACTTAGGTCAAACAATATCCATTTAATAACTTCTTTTTTTTTGGCTGAAAATTGAATAAATTATTAATTAAAATAAATTGAAAAATACATTAACCAAACGTATTTTGGAGTTGGGACTATGGAGCAAAAGAACTACACACAAATGTATCAAAGGTAACAATAGTTTTTAAGTCTGGATAGATAGTGCTATTGGCATGAGCATTAAATCTGAAACTTCTGCATATGCGAATTTCATGAAAGGCAGATATCTTTCGAAGGATAGCAGCATACGAATACCTCAATGCTCTTTACCTGTATGGCGAAGCATTAAGAGGGCATGGGACTGAACCTCAAAGCACTACAAATGGTTGGAGATGGAAGTTGGATTAATACTGATCAGATAATTGGCTGGGTAACTTCAATTTAAAGGATCTATTGGAGTTGAATATGAAGGAATTTGGTGGTAAGGATTGTTCTCTCTCTCAGGTTATCTCTAATGGCAAGTGGCAGTGGCTAACTGTAAGCTCATCAAACTTGAGACTGGTTTAATATTGGAAGTAACATCCCTTTAACACTAGCTAGTAGGGATGTGTTGATTTGGACTGGCAAGATATTTGGCAAGTTTTCAGTAAAGTGTGCTTGGAATCTCATAGGAAAACATTACCACACCCCATCTTGGGCTTCCACTATCTGGAATAATGCCATAACTCCTCGATTGTCATGGTTTGGGTGGAGATGGTGTCTAAAAAATCTGCCTACTAATGATAGTATCATGCGACAAGGAATTACTCTAGCATCCAGATGCACTCTTTATAGACATGCTACAAAGAACTTTTTGTAGGATTTTACATCCCAACCCAAACTATTCCAATCTATCTCATACAGACAATAAAATACATTGAGTATAAACAGATCCAATAAAAGAAACATACCTTTTGCTAGAGATTGATTTTTGACCGTGTTCTTTACTTGATTCACAGCAAAGATCTTTTACAACCTCCTCTCCCTTGGGTATGAGTCCCTTTGAACGTATTGTACAGAGAGGTTTGAACGTATTGTGCAGAGAGGCTATGGGGACCCTTGCCACTGCATATATATTAATATATTTATCAGATCTATTTCAATCTCATAATATAATAGATTGGCCTATAAAAATGGAAAAGAAATATTCATATAATCCCTTATTGGATTTCCACCAGCTAAAATAGTCAAGTATATTAATGTTGCCCATAATAAATCTAATAAAGATTTTATAATCTTTCACCTAGGCTACATTATTCTACAAGACTATTATTAACTAGTGTGACCATGAAATCCAATAATTAAAATACTAGATTATTCCAAACTTTCATCCTTCCAACAAGCAAACTAATGTTGAATAACAACAAAAGATACGTTTCAATCATACGATATACAACTTTTGTTATTATAGACAAAAATCTCTTTGATGACATCTGATCCTAGATCACCGCCTTTGAATCTTGACTTAATACCGTCTTTTATGTTTTGGCTTAATACCGTCTTTTGAATCTTGATTTAATACCGCATTTTGAGTCCTGGCTTAATAAAGTTTTTTAGGTCCTAGTTTAATATCGCCTTTTGGGTCATGGTTTAGTATCGTCTTTTTTGTTTTGACTTAATACCACCTTTTGTATCCTGGCTTAATACCATCTTTTGTGTCCTAGCTTAATACCACATTTTATGTCCTGGCTTGATACTGCCTTTTATGTCCTGGTTTAATACTGCTTTTTGTCATGGCATATTAATTAAACAAAATTGTATTCAGATTAGCAAGAGTGTGAATGCTTAATCATGAAATGAGACCATGGTATTAAACATTTGTGTCAAAAATCATAGGCAATGTAAATAAACATAATGAAAAAAATCATTACAAAATGTGAGAAAAAGTCTCCCACTAACCAAGCACATTTAATAACTCAACCATTCATATATTAGACATACTGTCCCTTGAAAACTCCCACTGACAAAGCATTTGTCAAAAAATTTACAATTAAGTTATTCAATGAATGTGCTTTACAAACATATAATTTTCCTTGACCTTTTCTCTCACATAAAGAGATTCAAAGTTCAATCTCTATTATGCTTTGAAATATTAGATTTTAACTGTTCTTTGAGAAGAACACAGCTAAACCACTATCACAACATATCTCAATAAGCCTAGAGGTAGAATCTATAACCTTCTAAGTCTGAAAGAAAACCTTACAACTAGATACCCTGTCACACCCCAATTCTGGTATAACCAAAATGGTGTGATGAACTGCCCATAAAACAATGGTTCATCCAGGATCTTGTATAGGTCGTACCCACCATATCAAACCAAACACACATTCCACATTAATAATCATAAGTAATAAACAAATAAGCGAAAGTCTTACAGATAATTATTGAGAGTCTAATAGTGATAAATAAGTATTTAATCCAATTATCTCCAAACCACAAGACATAAAAAAAAACAATCAATTACATATCTGATGTTCAAATTATAACTAAACTTAAGCAAAAACACATTGGTTGCACTTACATGATAAATCATGCGCTTCTTCTTCAGCTTCTACGTCCATCGCAGCAACGTGTCCATACGTCGGCGCATTCATATATTCTTCAACAGTAGGACCTACATCATCAACTAAAAATATTTGACATCGAAAGGGTGAGCACACATCATGGCTCAGTGAACAAACAAAACAATGCAACAAACATATGCATGCATTCAATTCATATCTTTGGTCTGATTTATAACTTTGTAATATACTATAGAAAGGTTTGGTGACCGCCGCATCTATATACACGAGTGTGTGAATCTGCCCAATGGATCAAACACCATTGTCATCCCACATGCACCCACCATGGAATAAAGATAGAGCTAAAGTGTCTAGATCAAACATCGCCAACACTTCCCCTAATGCCCTACCCATACCAACATGTAAGCCCCTATTGGTGTGAGGACATGGTAAAAATCATCTTTTGAATTTTTAATTGGATTTATCCTCATTTTTTAAAAATTGAGTTTTCATGTAGTTAAAGTTGTCTACCCTCATTACACTCAAACTGGGATCTGAAAAGTTCTCACATTTAGATCCCATCCACTCATGCTAGTGGAGGGTAAGAAGACTGGAGTCGCCACCTAGATAAGGTCTAGGACCTATAAATGATGTCCCTCAATGGAGAAACACTAATGACTCACCCAAATGGAACGGCTATCTTGTCTTACCAAAGGCGGATAAGTGCCAAATTACGAGTTGAGAAGGTGTTAGGCACCCAACTCGCCCGGTTGAACCGGTCTCCCTAAATCCTATCCTTTCCTACAGTTTATGAATGCTTGGGGCTATCTAAATACATTACAAGGTAGAAGGGGGAATCATAAGTTAATTTCTAATTCTTTGCTAACTAGGCATGGCATAAGCTGAAATTAAATAAATTAAACAAGAAAATAATTACAAAATGAATCAAAAAATTTAAAGAATAGCTTAATCATACATCAAAGAAAGGAAAAGAATGATATATAACATATGACCGAGGTCTGGGAAAATCCCAGGCCGCCTACATATCCCTGTGCAGCGAGAATCAGGCCAAACATAGTTCGGGCGGGTGTGTACGTACCAAGTGTGTGCAAGAGAAGAGGGACACTTCTAAAATATTAGAACGTAACCCAAGCGATGGATGTTCCCATAATCATGGAACACATCCAATGGTGATAGATGTCCCCACAACAGTGGGACCCATCTCAGTGTTGAGGTACTCCCTATCATAAGGAAGTCCCCTCGGTGAGGTAATCCCATAATACATAGAACTTACCTCAATTTGACCGAGCGTGGAGCGAATAAACTCCCCCGCAGCCTACATATCCCTCGAGACCTCTGTCTCTCCAGAATCAGGTCAAGCGTAGTTCCCATGGATTGACGAGCCATGGATACGCGTGGCAACACTCAGAAAAGGTCAAATGCCTCAATTCCCCACATACGGGGGTACACTAAATCTCACTCACACCCCACATACGGGATGCCCAGATGGACTGTCCGTCGGACCAGATTCATTTAAAATATTCATGGTGAACATCCAAACAGCTCGGATTCATTTAAAATACTCTGAAAGACAATTCAACGGTTCAAATTCATTTTAAGCACCCATGATCAAGATCCAATGGTCTAGATTCATCTAAGACACTTATGGTGAACATCCAACGGTTCAGATCATTCAAAATGATAATCTAACGGTTTAGAATCATTTAAATCACTCTCAAAGACAATCTAACGGTTCAGATTGCTTATCATGATAATCTAACCGCTCATATTGATTAAAGTCACTCCCAAAGACAATCTAATGGTTCAAATTACTTAAAATCACATCTAATGACCATATTAAAATTTACATTAAAAATTTATGATCAATGGATGTACTTTAATCACATCTAAATTTCAAATCAATGGTTATGATCAACTCATTAAAATCCCAATTATGTGGTCATGATAAAATCTCATAAAATTCAGATCATGTGGTTGGATCAGCCACATTAAAATTTCGATCACATGATCGGACCAATCATATTAAAATTCTCATCATATGGTCGGACCAATCATATTAAATTTCCCATTATATGGTCGGATCAATCTTTATCGCATAAAATTTCCAAGCACATCGGATCAATTCCATTCAATTTTCATAATTGGATCAATTCTATTCCAATTTCCACAATCGGATCAATTCCATTCAATTTCCACCATCAGATCAATTCCATAAAACTTCCAAATCAATTGGGACATAATTACCATCAAAATAGATCAAAACAGATTTTTCAAATCAATGGAATCAGATTTAACCAAAATCAATGGTTATTAGATTTTATGCCATATTCACAAGTATTATCATATAATATGCCTGCAATATAATATGCCTGCAAGATAAAAAGAATAATATACAACACAATATCATACAATATACATGATATCAAACCAATGTAATGCATGCATCGATATCAAAGAATAAAAACAATAACAACATAATGCATGCATTACATGTTACCATTCAAACCGAGGGAAAGAAAAGAAAGGAAGGCCGACCTTGCTCGTTTCGGCTAATATGTGTGACGAAGTATTGCCGAGGATTAGTTGCCAATAAAAAACTTTATTGAAGGACTAAGATGCTACCGTTGGTGGATGTGAAGAACGGAGAACAGCATGCTGGAAACTTTGATGCTCCAGTTGGGATTGCTGCAGCAGTTAACATCTTGCATATTTCATCGCCAAAACCTATTTTGATGCTTTCCCTAGAACCAAACCTTGTCAACAAAACTGCTCTAGAGGTATTCTTCGGATTCGGCATTCATAACAGCCTGCAAGGATTCTTTGGCGGCATCTAATTCTTCGGCAGCAGCAGCTTTTTCAGAAGAAGACCAAACAAGAGGTGGTTTCGACCCCACCGGCTTCTCGAGATGGAAACAGCAGCAGTCGCAGCTGCCTCTCACTCTCACGGTTCAGATCCTCTTTGTTCTTCTCCACTCTGGCCGACATACTCTCACCCCTCTTTACAGCTGTAACTCTCTTTGCTTTGTTTTATGTTCACAGCAGCTCCCATTCCCTCTCACTCCTGGCCGACATTCAGTCCATCTCCTTGACACAGCCTCTTCTAGAAATCTTCTTCCCTCTCCTCTCCCAGCTCTCTCAATCGCCCTTATCTATCTCCTATTCTGTTCACAGCAGCCGATCTTCTCTTCCCTTCCTACGGCTCTATCTCCTAGTCCCTTCTATTCCTTCTCTTCTTCTTCTTCACTTTTTCTTCTTCCCAATTTTCTTAATCAGACATAACCGACCCTGTCACATCCTTTCCCTATTTCTTCTCCCTCCCTCTTCGGTTCTCACTCCTTTTTTTTTTCCGGCTCTTTTCTTATTCTCCCTCTTGGCTGACTCTCTCACAACCCCCCAGATTTTCTCCCCAGCTCTTTCCCCTCACTGCTGCCCTTCCCAAAATGACGACCTCCTTCATTTTTTCTCCTCTTTTTTCTCTCTTCTCCTATCTTTCCGTCCTCAATAGTCTAGCAGCAAACCTCCCTCTTTCCTGTGTTTCTCCTCCTCTCTCTTTCTCCCCTTCCTTCCACTCCTCTCACTCCATTTTAGGTCCCAGGTGAGGTATTGGTCTCATTCCCTTTTCCTAGGTAGGATGATGGGCATCTTGTTTGTCATCAGTCCAGCAGGTTGGGTGGCTCAAGATGGGTGGATGAAATGTGGTCTCCAAGAGGGATGGGAAAGTGGCGGCCATGTTTGGGTAGGTGTACATGGGGATGGGCTCAAAACGTAGGGTGAGAGAGTGGTTTAAGGTGGTGATGGCATGTGGCAGGGGAGAAGGTGGTGTTGCAATGTGGCAGCCTCTCTCTCTCTCTCTCTCTCTCTCTCTCTCTCTCTCATGCTCATTGTCTTTCCCCCTCATACGTCATACTTTCTTGGAAAAGAATCAAACCAGAAGCAATTTTTCCTCCTTTTTTCTCTTGTGTCAAATCCATACAAGTAATTTTTCCTCCCTTTTTCTCTTGTGTCAAATCCATTCAATCAAAGTAAACCAAAGCAAAAGTAATCACTTTTTTTTTTTATTATGTCAAATCCACCCATCAAAGTCTCTTGGAAGTCAATGTTTTTTTTTTTAACACTAATTAATAACATCTAATTTCCCATAAAAGAATTAAACTTATTCTATTGGAGACATTGGGACTAAATCGAACAATGAGAAACACATTTTTTTATTATTTTAAGGATAGTGGCAAAACTAGGGTGCTGACAATTGGCGAGGGCTTGCAAACTGGTCTCGCAACTAACCAATCCTAATGCCAAACAGTGTATCTAAGGCCTCTCCCCAGCATCCCAATACATCTATAGAGATAGAGTTAAGGCCCCCCGGCAGAGTCAGAGACCATACGGTCTGAGACCACCTCCCCTGATGCCCTACGACGTAATAGTTCTGCTAAGGTAATGACGATACGATGATGTTAGTGGGCAAGACTTGAGTAGAGATAGAGCTAGAGTCTGGTGATTAGGTCGAAGACCACCATGCCACGTCCTCCCCCTGATGCACCACTCGCATCCAACATACCAAGCACACACATACATTCACATGCCTATTCCTAGCATCATCATCATCATCATCATCATCATGTTATAAATAAACGAAATTAAATATGCATGAACAGTAATAGTAGGAATATTGGATGACATGTGAGATGCACATTACAAGCATACATGCATAGAATCAATCATGGCATTGGACTTAATAAAAATAAACAGTTTGTTATTATCCAATTAGTTTAGGTCTTGTTCCCTCACCTGTTAACAGTACTCGATGTCCTTCCAAGCCTTGAAATTCTCTTTGAATTGATTTAACAACCTAAAAGTTATAGGAATTTAAGTTAGGGTTCATATGTGACATGTTACAGTAGTCGAAAATCAAAAGAAAGCACTGATAGGTGTCTGATTAGTCCTACGGTCTCATGCTGTATCGACCTAACTGTCTATGGTCAATACCCTACGGTCGCATATGGTGCGACCATAGCTGTGACCATATGATTTCTGAAATCTTCCCGAATGCCAATGGTCGATCCTCTGGTCATACTGGTCATGCTACAGTCGACCGTAGCTATGATCTTGAGATTTCTGGTCACAGTCTATATGAAATTCAAGTTCTTCCTGGGTCAATGTTTCTGTTCTTCAATGAGGTTTATTCTAAGGTCATCTTATGACCATCATTAGTAATTTCTTATCAACCCTAGTCATCAAATTCATTCATCATGGTTCTCCTTGGGATTTTCTCAAGGAAATCACATAGATCATAATAGGTGGATATTGCCTATTGTGAGGACAATGGGAAATCGACGTGATCCTCCTCCTCGGGATGGAAATGTGTATCCTGTATCGATGAAGATCGATTTGTCCTGTGGAGTCGCCACCTAAATTAAGGTCTAGGACCTTGAAAAAATGTAGCCTCACCCTAAGGTAAGACTTCTATTGACTTGTGACCCAATGTATCGGTTCATTGGTCCGCAAGAGATCGGGTAAGTATTCAGGGTACGGTTATGGGAAGGTGTTAGGCACCCAAACCGCCCGATCAATATCGGCCTCCTAAACTTTCCTTAAATTCTAATTTTGACTGTGCTTGGTCAACTGGATGACTAGGGTTCAATGGGGGATGTCCTAAACCAAGTTGCTAAGTTATTCTAACCTAGGGTTCAGCCAATCATGTTTTAAAGTAAATAAACAGGCAAATGTAATGTACAATATTATATAGTGAACCGGACCAAAGATGGTTCGGTCTAGGACTGAATCTGAGATGTGTAAGACATCTCAAACTGCCTACGTATTCCAATCCTGGAAATCAAGTCCAAAAACGTAGTTCGAAATGGATTGTGTGATTAAAGATTATGGAAGTGATTTATGTATTTGCTTCAATTAGATTTTTTTTGTTCAAGTTGAAGTTTATGCTGGGTGTATGGTTGATGGGTGGCTTTGTATCGTATTTGGGATTCCCAAATTGCCTACGTATTCTAGGGTTTGCCCTAGAAATCAGGTACGATGTATTTCGAAAATTTGTGAGAGTCGGATTTGGAATGTGTACCAAAATCCTTCCATTTTTTGTCAATAGGATCTAGGGATGAGACCTAAATTCCTATCATTTTTATTTGGGATGTGTACCAAATTCTTTCTATTTTTGTTAATAGGATCTAGGGATGAGACCTAAATTCCTACCATTTTTATTATTTTCATTTTTGTCAATAAGATCTAGGGATGAGACCTAAATTCCTACCATTTTTATTTGGGATGTGTACCAAATTCTTTCTATTTTTGTTAATAGGATCTAGGGATGAGACCTAAATTCCTATCATTTTTATTTGGGATGTGTACCAAATTCTTTCTATTTTTGTTAATAGGATTTAGGTATGAGACCTAAATTCCTACTATTTTTATTGTTTCCATTTTTATCAATAGGATTTAGGGATGAGACCTAAATTCCTACCATTTTTATTGTTTCCATTTTTAGGTTTTTAGGGTTTCCTATCCCTTTTCATTGTGATTTTCATTTTTTTAGGGTTTCATACCCTAATTATTCTCTTTATTTTAGGGTTTATTTTGCCCTAATTATTCTTTCCATTTTTAGGGTTTCACTACCCTAATTGTTCAATTCTTTCCATCTTAGGATGTATCTTGCCCTAGTTGTTGTACAATGTAAACAATCTAACATAGCAATGTGAGCTTAAATATAGCAGTGTAAGCATCCAAATATAGCATGTTGGAAATATATTCAAATTTAGCAATAAATCAATCAAAGATGGCAAGTGAGCATGTGAATCAATACAAACATGGTAAGTGTGCATCCAAACATGACAGTAATCATCCAATATAGCATGTGAGCAAGTGTAGCAGACAAATATGGTAATCAACATGTGTAGCATTCCAATCATGGCAATGTGATTATTCCAATTATGACAGTGTGATCATTCCAATTATGGCAGTGTGACTATTCCAATTATGGCAGTGTGACCATTCCAATTATAGTAGTGTATGCATACGAGCATCCGAACATAGCATGTGAACAAATATAGCATCAAATATGGCATGTAAGCATCTAATACAGTATTTGAGAGCATTCCAAATATAGCAGTAAGCATGTGAGAGCACTAATCAAGCATCGATCATCAACAATGTGACCAAGATCATATTTGATCGACTACTCAGACTTGATGTAATCGATCATCATCAATGTGATGGAGATCATATTTGATCGATGGCATAAATCTCATAAAAAATTATTTATGATCAACGGCTTGCATCTCACATGTTCAATGGTCCACATTTAATCACATCAATTATCAACATAATTACTATGACCATCTTTGCATCAACGATTCTGATTGAATCCAAACATCACAATAAATATAATCAGAGCATCCACAATAAATATAATCAGAGCAACAAATTCAAAATTAATGGTTCATGATGAAGGGTGATGAACAGGTGGGACTGCATGTAGTGTTGGTTGGGTTATTGGTGGGTTTTGGTACAGTAGATCATGATATGGGGGTTTGCAAGGTCTGGATCGGTGGGGCTATGTAGGTTTGTTAGGATAGATCGGTTATGGAGTGATGTTGCAAGATTGAGTTACAGATGATGGTACAGAGAGATGGTGCTTGCGGGGATGACAGCAAAGTAGGTGATAAGGAGTTGGGATTAAATCAGGTTGATGAGGGCATCCAATAGATCAATTGGATTGGGGGTGTTGGATTGGTAGATGAGATGCATTGTGTTGCGGTGGGTCATGGGAGATGGTAAGGGTAGTGGATATTCGGTGATGTAGGCAGTAGACTGATGGTGGCGGTGGCTTATGGAAGGTATGACCAGCTGGTAAGAAAAATTAAACGAAAGAGGACTTACCTGGAACGTTGCAGGCACGTTCTTCTGTTGCTCTCTTCTCTTCTTCTCGATTTCTCCTCTCCCACTTCTGGTTTTTTTTTCATTTTTTAATTCTCTTTCTCCCACCTCTCTCTCTCTCTTTTCTCTTCTCGATTTCTCCTCTCCCACTTCTATTTTTTTTTTCCTTTTTTTATTCTCTTTCTCCCACCTCTCTCTCTCTCTCTTTCTTTTCTCTTCTCAATTTCTCCTCCTTTTACCACCCTCCTCTATCTTCTCCTTTTGGTCTCTCCCTTCCCCTCTTTTCTGTTTTTTTTTCTTTTTTCTTTCTCTCCACTCACTCTCTCTCTTTCACCGCCCTCCTCTCTCTCTTCTCCTTTCGGTCTCTCCCTTTCTCTATTTTCTGTTTTTTTCTTCATTCTTTCTCTCCACTCACCCTCTCTCTCTCGATTCTCCTCTCTTATTCTGTTTTTTCTTCTTTTTTTTATTCTTCTTCTTCCTCAACTCTCTCTCTCCTTTCCCCTTCTCGATTCCCCTCTTATTCTATTTTTTTTTCTCGGTTTTTTCTCTTCTCCCCTCCAATCTTCTCGATCTCCTCTTTTATTCTTTTTTTTTTCCTTTTTTTCTCTACCGCCCTCCTTTCTTTCTCCTTTCGGTCTCTCTCAAATCTCCTCCCTTTTTATTATTTTCTTTTCTTTTTTATCTTCTCCTCCATTCTTTCTCCTTTCGGTCTCTTCAATCTTCCTTCTTTTTTTATTATTTTTTCCTTTTTTATCTTCTCTTCGATTCTCCCTCGATTCTCTCTTCAATCTTTACTGCCCTCTTCTCTCTCCCCGATCTTCTCCTCTTTGATTTTTTTTATTTTTTTCCTTTCTCTCCACCACCCTCCTTTCTCATCTTGGTTTCGATTTTCTCTTTTAGATCCTCCCTCTCGAGTTTCCTTTCCAGTTGAACCGAATCTTCCACTCATATATATATATATATATATATATATATATATATATATATATATATATATATATATATATATATATATATATATATATATATCGTTGGACTAAGAATGACTTGAATTATCGGGTTGGACCAAGACCGGCTTGAACCGAGTTGGACTGGACTGATTGGAATTAACTGGGTTTTCTCCCCTTGTCATTTCATGGGTCATTTCCGCTGTTATCCCGCATGGAATTTTCCGATGGCCTCTATTCCAAATTTTTTTGTGTTCATTTTGTAGAACATTAAAAATAAGGAATATAAGAACTTGAATCACCTCATTTGGAAGTAAAATGGTCAACTTATGAATTTTTGAAGTTTAAGCGGGCCAATTATCGATAATTTGGTCGACCATTCCGCATGAGATCTTTCGGGGCTTCTACCAGGAAATATTTTACGTCCACTTTGTAGAGCACTAAAATGGAACATAACGAGACTAGAATCACCTGATTTGGATATGGGATGATCAAAATATGAATTTTTGAATATTAAATGACCATTTCCATATGTAATTTTGCATGGGACCCTCCGGAGACTTTTACCCGAGATTTTCCACGTCCACTTTGTAGGACATCACAAATGAAGAACAATGGCCTTGGAATCGTCTGAATCCAACGTAGAACGGAAAAGATATGAAGCTTTGAAGTTCTAACGATAATTTTGCATGAAAGCTTGCATGGGACCCACTGGTGACTTCTACCCGGGATTTTTTACGTCCACTTTGTAGAACATCATGAATGAAGAATAATGGCCTTGGAATCATCTGAATCCGATGTCGGATGATGAAGATATGATGATTTGAAATTCAAACAATCCGACTTACGATAATTTGCATGAAGGCCCCTGGGATTATTTATAATAATTTCAGAAACCTCCCTTATATGTATCATCCGACTAAAATGGTCATATCTTCTTCATTTGATATCAGAATTGAGCAATTCCGGTATCATTTCGAAGATAATTCTATGACCTATGCATCCATGCAAAATTATAACCCATGACCTTGCTGTGGACCCATTGAAAACTTCCTCAAATTTATAGTCAAAAATCCAAACTTTCAATCATCTTTCTCTTTTTGTTGTCCACACACCCGCAGGACTTTGTTTAGCTGGGATGGCAAAAATGGGGTGCTTACACCTATCTTTCATAGAAGTCTTATTCCTTAGAGTTTACATCTCTAGAGATTCGTTTCGTACCTTTGCTGTGATAGAGAGCCAATCTCTTCTCGATAAAATTCTTCTCCTTAGCTTTTTCTTGTTCTCCTTCTCTTCCATCTCTTTCTTCTCTTTCTCTAGGGTTTACTAATGTTCTAAAAGAGTAAAAAAGAGCTGAGGGATGTCCTTTATATAGAGAAAAACTCTCCATATAAAGTCCTCTTTCAATTAAGAAAACAATCCCTTAGTTTAGAAAAGTTTCCAAAACTTCGAGTCCGATCCGGGTTCTAATGGTCGCATAAACGCCGACCATAGGGTCGAAAATCATCGACCGTGGGGTTCCGGATTTGAGATTTTTGGTTCCCTTCCTTATGGTCGACCATACCTACCCGGGCATGTGACCTTAGGTATGTTTTTAGTGTTTTTAACTCGATTCTCATACCCGGTTTGTGATTTATCTTCACATGCTTGGTCCAGGGAATGATGGAAAGACGACATGACATGGTTAAACCAAGTTAGTGGAGTGCGGGTCTTATAACTCCCCCCTCTTATATAAATTTCGTCGCCCTTAAAATTTGCACATACCTTTCGAGTCGAATAGGTAAGGATATTACTTCTGCATAGCGTTCTCTTCTTCCCATGTAACTTCTTCTATATTTTGGCTTCTCCAAGTAACCTTAACGTAGTAAATGTCACGATTGCGAAGACGTTGCACCTTCCGGCTAGTGATCTCAAAAGGTACTACTTCGAACGTCAAATCTTTAGTCAAATCCGGTGGATCCGTTGTTAACACATGTGTTGGATCTCGACGTACTTCTTCGAATGAGATATGAAATACATCATACATACTTGACATGGATGGTGGTAGTGCTAACTGATATGCTACTTTCCATGTCAATCTAGAACTTCATAAGGTCCAAGATATCTGGGATACAACTTTTTCTTCTGTCCAAACCTTTTCAAACCACACATAGGAGATATTTTTAGAAATACCTTATCACCTATGGTGAATTCGAGATCTCTGCATCGATTATCTACATATTACTTCTGATGGTTCTGAGCTATTCGAACTCTTTCCTTGATAATGTCAACTACTCGACAAGTCTCTTCAACAAACTCTGGTCCAACAATACTCCGTTCTCCAACTTCATTCCAAAATAAAGGAGTTTGACATTTCCTACCATACAGTGCTTTATAGGGTGACATCTGTATAGTCGTTTGATAGCTGTTGTTATAAGCGAACTCAATCAATGGTAATTTCTCATCCCATGATCCTTTGAAATCAATAATACAAGCTCAGAGCATGTCTTCTAAAATCTGAATGGTACGTTCTCCCAAAATTTTGAAGTAAAGCGTGGGTCTCTATCGGATACAATGCTTTCAGGTACACCATGTAATCGGACAATATTATCTACATAAAGCTTAGCTAACCTCTCTAGGGTATCTTGAGGTCGTATAGCTATGAAACGAGCTGTCTTGGTCAAACGATCTACAATCACCCAAACCGTGTCAACTACTCGGGGAGTCAATGGTAACCCGGTGATGAAGTCCATAGTGATATAGTCCCATTTCCATGCTGATTCTGGCAGTGGCTGCAACAATCCTACAGGTCTTTGCCTTTCAGCCTTTACTTGTTGATAATTCAAGCATTGAGATACAAATTTAGCTACATCCGCTTCCATTCCTCTCCATCAATATAGTTTCTTCAGATCATGATACATCTTCCTACTTCCAGGATGTACTGAATAAGCGGTGGTGTGAGCTTCCTTCATTAGTCTGTATCTAATATCCAAGTCTTCATTTTCAGGAACACATACCCTTCTTTTGTATCTTAGTACCTTTTCAACGTCCAAGGTGAACTCAGGAGTAGTCTTACCTTTTTCGAGGTCTTCTTGCACCGTTCTCATATAAGGGTCTGATTTAATAGCAGCTTTCACTTCGTCTAATAGATCAGGTACAATCTTCAATGTAGCAAACATGTTTGAGAATAGATGAATAAACCTTTGGTCATGGGAGATGGTAAGGGTAGGGGATATTCGGTGATGTAGGCAGTAGACTGATGGTGGCGGTGGCTTATGGAAGGTATGGCCAGCTGGTAAGAAAAATTAAATGAAAGAGGACTTACCTGGAACGTTGCAGGCACGTTCTTCTGCTGCTCTCTTCTCTTCTTCTCGATTTCTCCTCTCCCACTTCTGGTTTTTTTTTTCGTTTTTTTATTCTCTTTCTCCCACCTCTCTCTCTCTCTTTTCTCTTCTCGATTTCTCCTCTCCCACTTCTGGTTTTTTTTTCCTTTTTTTATTCTCTTTCTCCCACCTCTCTCTCTCTTTTCTCTTCTCAATTTCTCCTCCTTTTACCACCCTCCTCTATCTTCTCCTTTTGGTCTCTCCCTTCCCCTCTTTTCTATTTTTTTTTCTTTATTCTTTCTCTCCACTCACTCTCTCTCTCGATTCTCTCTCTTTCACTGCCCTCCTCTCCCTCTTCTCCTTTCGGTCTCTCCCTTTCTCTATTTTCTGTATTTTTCTTCATTCTTTCTCTCCACTCACTCTCTCTCTCTCGATTCTCCTCTCTTATTCTATTTTTTCTTCTTTTTTTTATTCTTCTTCTTCCTCAACTCTCTCTCTCCTTTCCCCTTCTCGATTCCCCTCTTATTCTATTTTTTTTCTCAGTTTTTCTCTTCTCCCCTCCAATCTTCTCGATTTCCTCTTTTATTCTTTTTTTTTTATTTTTTTTCCTTTTTTTCTCCACCGCCCTCCTTTCTTTCTCCTTTCGGTCTCTCTCAAATCTCCTCCCTTTTTATTATTTTCTTTTCTTTTTTATCTTCTCCTCCGTTCTTTCTCCTTTCGGTCTCTTCAATCTTCCTTCTTTTTTTATTATTTTTTCCTTTTTTATCTTCTCCTCGATTCTCCCTCGATTCTCTCTTCAATCTTTACCGCCCTCTTCTTTCTCCCCGATCTTCTCCTCTTTGATTTTTATTTTTTATTTTTTTCCTTTCTCTCCACCGCCCTCCTTTCTCATCTTGGTTTCGATTTTCTCTTTTAGATCCTCCCTCTCGAGTTTCCTTTCCAGTTGAACCGAATCTTCCACTCATATATATATATATATATATATATATGCAATATCATAAAAGTCTTGCACATGGGTTAAATGAACTTGGTCCAGACTGGTCTGACTTGAGTTGACTGCATGGAATTTTCCGATGGCCTCTATTCCAAATTTTTTTGTGTTCATTTTGTAGAACATTAAAAATGAGGAATATAAGAACTTGAATCACCTCATTTGGAAGTAAAATGGTCAACTTATGAATTTTTAAAGTTTAAGCGGACCAATTATCGATAATTTGGCTGACCATTCTGCATGAGATCCTTCGCAGGCTTCTACCGGAAATATTTTACGTCCACATTGTAGAGCACTAAAATGGAACATAACGAGACTGGAATCACCTGATTTGGATATGGGATGATCAAAATATGAATTTTTGAATATTAAATGACCATTTCCATATGTAATTTTGCATGGGACCCTCCGGAGACTTTTACCCGAGATTTTCCACGTCCACTTTGTAGGACATCACAAATGAAGAACAATGGCCTTGGAATCGTCTGAATCCAACGTAGAACGAAAAAGATATGAAGCTTTGAAGTTCTAACGATAATTTTGCAGGAAAGCTTGCATGGGACCCACTGGTGACTTCTACCCGGGATTTTTTACTTCCACTTTGTAGAACATCATGAATGAAGAATAATGGCCTTGGAATCATCTGAATCCGATGTCGGATGATGAAGATATGATGATTTGAAATTCAAACAATCCGACTTACGATAATTTGCATGAAGGCCCCTGGGATTATTTATAATAATTTCAGAAACCTCCCTTATATGTATCATCCGACTAAAATGGTCATATCTTCTTCATTTGATATCAGAATTGAGCAATTCCGGTCTCATTTCGAAGATAATTCTATGACCTATGCATCCATGCAAAATTATAACCCATGACCTTGCTGTGGACCCATTGAAAACTTCCTCAAATTTACAGTCAAAAATCCAAACTTTCAATCATCTTTCTCTTTTTGTTGTCCACACACCCGCAGGACTTTGTTTAGCTGGGATGATAAAAATGGGGTGCTTATAGATGCCCCTCTTCGGCCGAGATTGTTGGCAATTGAGACCGAAGACAAAAGTGGCCCATTTTTGTATTATTCTGCACTTGATCTGGATTCTAACATTGCTCCCTTGAATTGGTGCTTTTTTTTTTTTTTGACACAGTACAACAAAAAAATGTAGATGTCAATCTCCTTGAGTAGCGACCTTATCAGGTCTGTGACTTTGGCTCAAGACCGCTCATGGTGTAACTGTAACTGTCAAGCTTCTTGAGTAGCGACCTCATCAGGTCTGTGACTTTAGCTCAAGACCGCTCATGATGTAATCAGAATCGTCAAGCTTCTTGAGTAGCGACCTTATCAGGTCTGTGACTTTAGCTCAAGACCGCTCATGATGTAACTGTAACTGTCAAGCTTCTTGAGTAGCGACCTCATCAGGTCTGTGACTTTAGCTCAAGA
Source organism: Protea cynaroides (assembly GCA_028583415.1). Lineage (NCBI taxonomy): Eukaryota > Viridiplantae > Streptophyta > Magnoliopsida > Proteales > Proteaceae > Protea > Protea cynaroides. The sequence continues at coordinate 92,717,228 of CM053276.1, read as the reverse complement.
CCGCTCATGATGTAACTGTAACTGTGTTTTGTGCTTTGGATTTGTAACCTCTAAATGTATAGCCTTTGGATGTGTAGCCTTTGGACCGAATTTGGGGTGTCCCAAATTGCCTACGTATCCTTTGGGATTTTCGTCCCTCCGGAATCAGGTTTCGCGTAGTTCGGGCTGGTTTTTTTCTCTCTTTCCATGATCTTTCTTTCTTCTCTTTGCTTGCATCTTGTTCTCTTTTCCATTCTAATTTTGCTTTCATTCAGTCTTCTTTCTTCTCTGTACTTTCATATTTCTTTTTTCTTTTTCTTGTTCTTTTCAATTTCTTTCTTCATCTTTCTTCATTCTCAAAATGGGTTGAACTTTCCATAAATATTGAGGTAGCCACAATGGGGCTCAGCATCTGTACTTTGTCCACTAACATTGCTCGGAATCCAAGAGGAACTAGAGATCATGATTTGATCGACTTTCCTTGACTTGACTTAATCTAGACCGAGAGAAACATGTTTCTTTTCTTTAAAAAGCAATTTTGATATGTTCTGCATTCCTGCCAAATTTATATGGATTTCACTTTGATCAAAGGGCAATCAGGTCTTTTTAATGAGGGACAAATGATGACAATAACTCAATTTTATTTTATTTTTTTTAAATTTGTATGAGTCATCTTTCTCTTACATTCAAATGAACTCAGCTAGAGTTTCAAACGGAGGGCTCAACTAAACTCATGATGTTTGGATAAATGGGTGATTTTGCCCCAGTGTCTAAGTTCAAGTTTGCACATATTGATAGGCAAACGACTTTTGAGTCATCACTAGAAATAACCTTAAGGAGATGCAACCCTACACTAATCTTTAGAAAAAACGTCAAAGAATGCTTTCTCCTCTCGGTATCATTCAGATAAAAAATAAATTTCAACAAGCTATGCTCAGATGCTGAATCAGTTGTAACCATATTTGGGCCCAAATCCTTTAAGTCTGTATACAAATATGACGATGAAGGTCCAGAGGACAAATAAGAAACTGTCCAATGGGTCTGCCATTGGGAGAGTGTTTGGTTGTTTATGTAGACTGGCTTGATCTCCACTAGGCGATTCCATTTTATTGGCTAGCAACAAAGGACTATGGAATTCTTGGACGTCATCGAAATGATGAACGACAGATAGATATTCCAGTCAGATTTATTGAACAATATTTATGCATAACAAGACGATATGTTCACAAGAAACAATACCATAAAATTTTGTGACATTTGAAGTAAGGGCATGTAATGTAGACTCTGTGGAAGACCGTCAGATTGATGGACGGGAGAAAGAGTCTTTAGCCGAAAAGAAAAAACCTCTGATGACAACAAAGTGATGAGACCACCCCTAGTATGGGCGAGATGTAGTGACCAAAATAAAAAATCCCGCTCAACACACAACATGAATCACGACAAATGATCAGCTCTCCAATCAGGTTCTAAGAAATGATGTCTATATGTCATTGTACGAGTATCAATTGTCTTATTGCTTTATAACTGAACTCGTCCATCAGCAGGGCTCCAAAGGAGTTGCCCCATGTACATGCCTTGTAATCAAACTCACTCATCATTAGTGTTTCAAAGTAGTTGCTTCATGTCTATGCACCATAGTTGAGCTTGTCCACCATCATTGTTCCAATGTAGTATGCTAACCAACCTCATTATTTTGTATAGCTCTTTCTTTTTTCTTTTTTTTTTCTTTTTTTTTATTTTTTTTTATTTTGAGCTCATCTTTGACTTTGAGGTTGATCTATAACACACTTCATGTCTGTAGATGTCATGTACTTGTAGAAGACTTAATCATTTGAATGGTCCTTGTCTGTAGAAATATCCCATAAAAATTATTTCTGTAAATTGACCAAATGGGATGACATTTTGATGTACCAACTTGTATCTTTGAGAATGCTTGCATGACTTCAACTTAATCATCTATAACTTTCACGTGTGTGTTGAGCTTTCATTTCTCTAAAGGCCGATGGAGTAGAAGTTTAGGTTGTGGCCCTTCATCTCAATCGTCATCAGAGTTAGAATTAGCAACGAACATGGAAGAGGAAGAAATATCAAACTGGGAAGGAATGGATTGGAAGTAGTAAAACACTGTTGTTGATGTCTCAAATGAGATAATTATTGTTCATTTTTTTCAGAGCATTTTGGACTGGACCGTCTATAGACACATCAAACTTAAGCCCAAACATAGATGACCTATCAGATACCAATGGTAGCCAGTTTAGACAAGTAATTCACCGAGTTACCCCAATTGGATACGACATCATTGACGCCAACTTATGATTGGTTGTAGGACCGAATCTCCGTTCAGATATTCGCTAGTAAGGCTCATTACGCCTATCTATCGACATATGTTCGACTCTTTCCATCTTGAGATAAACCCCTCTTGGGTCTATTACCATTTTGATTTATGCCCCAGTTTGGATGTCATGAAACTCTGACCTATACCCTTGTTGGTCCATCACCTTTTTGGTTTGCCCTACTTTGAATCCATTAACATTTTAATTATGCCCCAGTTTAGGGTGCATTGATATTTTTGTTGTGCCCCAATTTAGGGTATACTGACATTTTGGTTTTGCCCCAGTTTAGGCTGCACATGAAGTTCATTTTCAGGCTACCTTAATTTTGGGATATAATTGATCACATGGTCTTCCTTTTCATCCTGGATTTTGGGAGGTGGGTGGGCCATTCTTGAAGGTTCGAGGACTACTCCTTTGAGTCATGGTCACCTTGGATGATGAAAGTAATTTCGGAGTTAGGAACCAACTCTGTCAGTCAAAGTGGCTCAATCGAGTGAACGAAATGCTTTCCAATCTTAGTTTTTCCATTTAAAATTGGCAGGTATGCTAACATGGGAAAGAAACATGTAATCTCTCAGAATCTATGATTCAGCTTTCTAATCTCTTGGATTCTTTAACTCCGATCTTGGAATTTCAATTCCGCTCTGCAATATTTGGGCTCTCAATATACTGTCTTCCAACCATTCCAACACTTTGAGGTACAAAAGTCCTCCTTATGAACATGAACCGAGACATGAACCGGTGATGATGAGACCTTCTTATGAGAGGATGTAATAAGAGTGGATGCTTTGTCTACACACTCAGGTGTTCTCTCTAAGTCTAGACAATTATATCCTCCCTAGTTCAACCTTTCTTTCTTTTTTTTCTTTTTTTTTTTTTTTTTTTTTTTTTGTTTTTTTTTTTTTTTTTGTTTTTTTAAATTTTATTTTTATATAAACAATGAACGAAGGTTAAGACTCAGAAGTGACTGGACACGAGAAGGATGCACATACACATACAAGCTGACTCGACCAAACAAAGTTAGCTCCTTCATGAAAACCGACCATTAGACATCATCTGTAACAATTTATTTGTATTTGAATAACCCCATGATTGGTCTTGGGGCCTCAAGATTCCGAATGGATCATTGTAGCACCAAGGTTCGACCATGTGGTTCATCAAATTTCAAAAAATTGAAACGGATATGCTTATTTGTAGTTTTCATGATGGATGACAAAAGCGGTTCATGATTGAAAAAACCGGTAAATTTCTACTTGATCACAGTATCTATACCGTGATGAAGATTTTCTGATCGTTTTTTGAGATTGACGTATCAATATTGAACAGATCAACACAATGAGCTTTGTACGATGGAGGGCGTGTATAGACCGCCCATACTAATGTGTATGCGGGTATACGTAACCCTCACACTCCCAACAAGTGAGAGACAAGAATACTCAAGTGTGGATCCAAACATGTTGACAAGTCAAGGACAAAAACGGGCAGAACTTCGACGTCTCAGATGTAAATATTATGATTGAGTAGATTTTACCATCTTGGTTCAAAGATGGACAAAAAATAACATACATGTGGCTCAAACTGGGTTAAGACAGAAAAGGCCACCTTGACGAGGATGGGGTAACCTATCACCGAATGCTCGATGAATAATGGGCCCCCAATCCCTTTATATACTATGTTGCAAGGATCCAAGTGACGTGGAGTAGCATAACGCATTCCCAGGCGGACCCAAGAAACGCTCGTTAGAGGCTGCTCGCCGATCGTGGTCTCACAAAGTACAGGCCAAGGCTGTGTGTTTCGCCTAGCGGGCTGCCCCACATGCATGGGACCCGGTTCGGCTACTCGCACGAAAGTGTGACTGAACCCATTCCCCCCAAAACAATATGTACAAACAATAAATATAATACCCTAGATTTAGCATCAAATGTGAAGCAAATCAATATAAGGAAAGTATCCTCGGAGTCTGAATATTCATCCCCAGCGGAGTCGCCACTGTGAGGACAATGGGAAATCGACGTGATCCTCCTCCTCGGGATGGAAATGTGTATCCTGTATCGATGAAGATCGATTTGTCCTGTGGAGTCGCCACCTAGATTAAGGTCTAGGACCTTGAAAAAATGTAGCCTCACCCTAAGGTAAGACTTCTATTGACTCGTGACCCAATGTATCGGTTCTTTGGTCCGCAAGAGATCGGGTAAGTATTCAGGGTACGGTTATGGGAAGGTGTTAGGCACCCAAACCGCCTGATCAATATCGGCCTCCTAAACTTTCCTTAAATTCTAATTTTGACTGTGCTTGGTCAACTGGATGACTAGGGTTCAATGGGGGATGTCCTAAACCAAGTTGCTAAGTTATTCTAACCTAGGGTTCATCCAATCATGTTTTAAAGTAAATAAACAGGCAAATGTAATGTACAATATTATATAGTGAACCGGACCAAAGATGGTTCGATCTTGGACTGAATTTGAGATGTGTAAGACATCTCAAACTGCCTACGTATTCCAATCCTGGAAATCAAGTCCAAAAACGTAGTTCGAAATGGATTGTGTGATTAAAGATTATGGAAGTGATTTATGTATTTGCTTCAATTAGATTTTTTTTGTTCAAGTTGAAGTTTATGCTGGGTGTATGGTTGATGGGTGGCTTTGTATCGTATTTGGGATTCCCAAATTGCCTACGTATTCTAGGGTTTGCCCTAGAAATCAGGTACGACGTAGTTCGAAAATTTGTGAGAGTCGGGTTTGGAATGTGTACCAAAATCCTTCCATTTTTTGTCAATAGGATCTAGGAGGGAACCCAACATCCCCCCTTCTTTTTTGGGGGGTGTGCCCAAATTCTCTCTATTTTGTTAAGGACTAGGGATGAGACCTAAATTCCTACCATTTTTATTGTTTTCATTTTTGTCAATAGGATCTAGGGATGAGACCTAAATTCCTACCATTTTTATTTGGGATGTGTACCAAATTCTTTCTATTTTTGTTAATAGGATCTAGGGATGAGACCTAAATTCCTACCATTTTTATTTGGGATGTGTGCCAAATTCTTTCTATTTTTGTCAATAGGATTTAGGGATGAGACCTAAATTCCTACCATTTTTATTGTTTCCATTTTTAGGTTTTTAAGGTTTCCTATCCCTTTTCATTGTGATTTTCATTTTTTTAGGGTTTCATACCCTAATTATTCTCTTTATTTTAGGGTTTATTTTGCCCTAATTATTCTTTCCATTTTTAGGGTTTCACTACCCTAATTGTTCAATTCTTTCCATCTTAGGATGTATCTTGCCCTAGTTGTTGTACAATGTAAACAATCTAACATAGCAATGTGAGCTTAAATATAGCAGTGTAAGCATCCAAATATAGCATGTTGGAAATATATTCAAATTTAGCAATAAATCAATCAAAGATGGCAAGTGAGCATGTGAATCAATACAAACATGGTAAGTGTGCATCCAAACATGGCAGTAATCATCCAATATAGCATGTGAGCAAGTGTAGCAGACAAATATGGCAATCAACATGTGTAGCATTCCAATCATGGCAATGTGATTATTCCAATTATGGCGGTGTGATCATTCCAATTATGGCGGTGTGACCATTCCAATTATAGTAGTGTATGCATACGAGCATCCGAACATAGCATGTGAACAAATATAGCATCAAATATGGCATGTAAGCATCTAATACAGTATTTGAGAGCATTCCAAATATAGCAGTAAGCATGTGAGAGCACTAATCAAGCAACGATCATCAACAATGTGACCAAGATCATATTTGATCGACTACTCAGACTTGATGTAATCGATCATCATCAATGTGATCGAGATCATATTTGATCGATGGCATAAATCTCATAAAAAATTATTTATGATCAACGGCTTGCATCTCACATGTTCAATGGTCCACATTTAATCACATCAATTACCAACATAATTACTATGACCATCTTTGCATCAACGATTCGGATTGAATCCAAACATCACAATAAATATAATCAGAGCATCCACAATAAATATAATCAGAGCAACAAATTCAAAATTAATGGTTCATGATGAAGGGTGATGAACAGGTGGGACTGCATGTAGTGTTGGTTGGGTTATTGGTGGGTTTTGGTACAGTAGATCATGATATGGGGGTTTGCAAGGTCTGGATCGGTGGGGCTATGTAGGTTTGTTAGGATAGATCGGTTATGGAGTGATGTTGCAAGATTGAGTTATGAGGGATGAAGAGATGGTGCTTGCGGGGATGACAGCAAAGTAGGTGATAAGGAGTTGGGATTAAATCAGGTTGATGAGGGCATCCAATAGATCAATTGGATTGGGGGTGTTGGATTGGTAGATGAGATGCATTGTGTTGCGGTGGGTCATGGGAGATGGTAAGGGTAGTGGATATTCGGTGATGTAGGCAGTAGACTGATGGTGGCGGTGGCTTATGGAAGGTATGGCCAGCTGGTAAGAAAAATTAAACGAAAGAGGACTTACCTGGAACGTTGCAGGCACGTTCTTCTGCTGCTCTCTTCTCTTCTTCTCGATTTCTCCTCTCCCACTTCTGGTTTTTTTTTTCATTTTTTTATTCTCTTTCTCCCACCTCTCTCTCTCTCTTTTCTCTTCTCGATTTCTCCTCTCCCACTTCTATTTTTTTTTCCTTTTTTTATTCTCTTTCTCCCACCTCTCTCTCTCTCTCTCTCTTTTCTCTTCTCAATTTCTCCTCCTTTTACCACCCTCCTCTATCTTCTCCTTTTGGTCTCTCCCTTCCCCTCTTTTCTGTTTTTTTTTTTCTTTTTCTCTCCACTCACTCTCTCTCTCTTCACCGCCCCTCCTCTCTCTCTTCTCCTTTCGGTCTCTCCCTTTCTCTATTTTCTGTTTTTTTCTTCATTCTTTCTCTCCCCACACCCCTCTCTCTCTCGATTCTCCTCTCTTTTACTGTTTTTCTTCTTTTTTTATTCTTCTTCTTCCTCAACTCTCTCTCTCCCTTTTTTCTATTTTTTCTTATTCTTTTTCTCGGCTCTCTTTTTCTCTTCTCCCTCTCTTCTCTCTCGAATCTCCTCCTCCTTTTTTATTCTTTTTTTTCTTTTTTTCTCACTACCGCCCTCCTTTCTTTCTCCTTTCGGTCTCTCTCAAATCTCCTCCTTTTTTATTATTTTCTTTTCTCTTTTTTATCTTCTCCTCCGTTGTTTCTCCTTTCGGTCTCTTCAAACTTCCTTCTTTTTTTATTATTTTTTCCTTTTTTATCTTCTCCTCGATTCTCTCTTCAATCTTTACCGCCCTCTCTCTCTCTCCCCGATCTTCTCCTCTTTGATTTTTTTTTTATTTTTTTTCTCTCCACCACCCTCCTTTCTCATCTTGGTTTCGATTTTCTCTCTTAGATCCTCCCTCTCGAGTTTCCTTTCCAGTTGAACCGAATCTTCCACTCATATATATATATATATATATATATATATATATATATATATATATATATATATATATATATATATATATATATATATATATATATATATATATGCAATATCATAAAATTCTTGTACATGGATTAAACGAACTTGGTCCAGACTGGTCTGACTTGAGTTGACTGGGCTGGACTGACTTAAACTGAGCTGAGTTGGACTAAGAATGACTTGAATTACTGGGTTGGACCAAGACTGGCTTGGAACTGAGTTGACTGGACTGATTGGAATTAACTGGGTTTTCTCCCCTTGTCATTTCATGGGTCATTTCCGCTGTTATCCCGCATGGAATTTTCCGATGGCCTCTATTCCAAATTTTTTTGTGTTCATTTTGTAGAACATTAAAAATAAGGAATATAAGAACTTGAATCACCTCATTTGGAAGTAAAATGGTCAACTTATGAATTTTTGAAGTTTAAGCGGGCCAATTATCGATAATTTGGCTGACCATTCTGCATGAGATCTTTCGGAGGCTTCTACCGGAAATATTTTACGTCCACTTTGTAGAGCACTAAAATGGAACATAACGAGACTGGAATCACCTGATTTGGATATGGGATGATCAAAATATGAATTTTTGAATATTAAATGACCATTTCCATATGTAATTTTGCATGGGACCCTCCATAGACTTTTACCCGAGATTTTCCACGTCCACTTTGTAGGACATCACAAATGAAGAACAATGGCCTTGGAATCGTCTGAATCCAACGTAGAACGGAAAAGATATGAAGCTTTGAAGTTCTAACGATAATTTTGCAGGAAAGCTTGCATGGGACCCACTGGTGACTTCTACCCGGGATTTTTTACGTCCACTTTGTAGAACATCATGAATGAAGAATAATGGCCTTGGAATCATCTGAATCCGATGTCGGATGATGAAGATATGATGATTTGAAATTCAAACAATCCGACTTACGATAATTTGCATGAAGGCCCCTGGGATTATTTATAATAATTTCAGAAACCTCCCTTATATGTATCATCCGACTAAAATGGTCATATCTTCTTCATTTGATATCAGAATTGAGCAATTCCAGTATCATTTCGAAGATAATTCTATGACCTATGCATCCATGTAAAATTATAACCCATGACCTTGCTGTGGACCCATTGAAAACTTCCTCAAATTTATAGTCAAAAATCCAAACTTTCAATCATCTTTCTCTTTTTGTTGTCCACACACCCGCAGGACTTTGTTTAGCTGGGATGGCAAAAATGGGGTGCTTACACCTATCTTTCATAGAAGTCTTATTCCTTAGAGTTTACATCTCTAGAGATTCGTTTCGTACCTTTGCCTGTGATAGAGAGCCAATCTCTTCTCAGTAAATTCTTCTCCTTAGCTTTTTCTTGTTCTCCTTCTCTTCCATCTCTTTCTTCTCTTTTTCTAGGGTTTACTAATGTTCTAAAAGAGTAAAAAAGAGCTGAGGGATGTCCTTTATATAGAGAAAAACTCTCCATATAAAGTCCTCTTTCAATTAAGAAAACAATCCCTTAGTTTAGAAAAGTTTCCAAAACTCGGAGTCTGATCTGGGTTCTAATGGTCGCATAAACTGTCGACCATAGGGTCGAAATCATCGACCGTGGGGTTCTGGATTTGAGATTTTTGGTTCCCTTCCTTATGGTCGACCATACCTACCCAGGCATGTGACCTTAGGTATGTTTTTAGTGTTTTTAACTCGATTCTCATACCTGGTTTGTGATTTATCTTCACATGCTTGGTCCAGGAATGATGGAAAGACCTGACATGACATGGTTAAACCAAGTTAGTGGAGTGCGGGTCTTATAACTCCCCCCCTCTTATATAAATTTCGTCCTTAAAATTTGCATATACCTTCGGAGTCGAATAGGTGAAGATTTTACTTCCGCATAGCGTTCTCTTCTTCCCATGTAACTTCTTCTATATTTTGGCTTCTCCAAGTAACCTTAACGTAGTAAATGTCACGATTGCGAAGACGTTGCACCTTCCGGCTAGTGATCTCAAAAGGTACTACTTCGAACGTCAAATCTTTAGTCAAATCCGGTGGATCCGTTGTTAACACATGTGTTGGATCTCTGACGTACTTCTTCAGTAATGAGATATGAAATACATCATACATACTTGACATGGATGGTGGTAGTGCTAACTGATATGCTACTTTCCATGTCAATCTAGAACTTCATAAGGTCCAAGATATCTGGGATACAACTTTTTCTTCTGTCCAAACCTTTTCAAACCACACATAGGAGATATTTTTAGAAATACCTTATCACCTATGGTGAATTCGAGATCTCTGCATCGATTATCTACATATTACTTCTGATGGTTCTGAGCTATTCGAACTCTTTCCTTGATAATGTCAACTACTCGACAAGTCTCTTCAACAAACTCTGGTCCAACAATACTCCGTTCTCCAACTTCATTCCAAAATAAAGGAGTTTGACATTTCCTACCATACAGTGCTTTATAGGGTGACATCTGTATAGTCGTTTGATAGCTGTTGTTATAAGCAAACTCAATCAATGGTAATTTCTCATCCCATGATCCTTTGAAATCAATAATACAAGCTCAGAGCATGTCTTCTAAAATCTGAATGGTACGTTCTGACTGTCTGTCTGTCTGAGGATGGAATGCAGTACTAAACTTCAATGTTATACCCATAACCTTCTGTAATCCTTCCCAAAATTTTGAAGTAAAGCGTGGGTCTCTATCGGATACAATGCTTTCAGGTACACCATGTAATCGGACAATATTATCTACATAAAGCTTAGCTAACCTCTCTAGGGTATACTGAGGTCGTATAGCTATGAAACGAGCTGTCTTGGTCAAACGATCTACAATCACCCAAACCGTGTCAACTACTCGGGGAGTCAATGGTAACCCGGTGATGAAGTCCATAGTGATATAGTCCCATTTCCATGCTGGTTCTGGCAGTGGCTGCAACAATCTTACAGGTCTTTGCCTTTCAGCCTTTACTTGTTGATAATTCAAGCATTGAGATACAAATTTAGCTACATCCGCTTCCATTCCTCTCCATCAATATAGTTTCTTCAGATCATGATACATCTTCCTACTTCCAGGATGTACTGAATAAGCGGTGGTGTGAGCTTCCTTCATTAGTCTGTATCTAATATCCAAGTCTTCATTTTCAGGAACACATACCCTTCTTTTGTATCTTAGTACCTTTTCAACGTCCAAGGTGAACTCAGGAGTAGTCTTACCTTTTTCGAGGTCTTCTTGCACCGTTCTCATATAAGGGTCTGATTTAATAGCAGCTTTCACTTCGTCTAATAGATCAGGTACAATCTTCAATGTAGCAAACATGTTTGAGAATAGATGAATAAACCTTTGGTCAGTTGATTCATTCCAAATATCAATCACGAGCTGCTCTTTACTGTAATTAAATACTCTCCCTATGGCACACGCCACAGCATTTGCACTAACTTCTTCTTGGGATTCTGTCATAGCTTTCCTGCTCAGTGCGTCAGCAACTACATTAGCTTTTCCTGGATGATACTGGATATCGCAATCATAATCTTTTAGTAATTCCAGCCATCTTCTTTGTCTCATGTTCAACTCCTTCTGATTAAAAAGATGAGTGAAACTTTTATGATCTGATTTAATCTGAAATTTCTCTCTGTACAAATAATGTCTCCATATCTTAACAACATGTACTACTGCTGCTAATTCCAAGTCATGAGTGGGATAGTTCTTCTCATGTGTCTTCAGTTGTCTTGAGGCATACGCAATTACTTGTTCTCCTTGCATAAGCACACATCCTAAACCTATCCCAGACGCATCAGTGTACAAGGTAAATGGTTGTCCTGGGATCAGAATAGTCAAGATAGGAGCTGATATCAATCTAGCCTTCAATGTTTGAAAACACTCTTCACATTTATCGATCCAAACAAACTTTTCTCCTTTCTTTGTCAAACTGGTGAGAGGTACAGCGATTCTAGAGTAATCTTCCATGAATCATCTATAGTAACTAGCTAAACCTAAGAAACTTCTGATTTCTACAACATTCTTAGGTGCTTCCCATTTCACAATGGCTTCAATCTTGCTAGGATCCACTTTAATTCCTTCAGCAGATACAACATGGCCTAAGAAAACGACTTCATTTAGCCATAACTCACACTTTGTAAATTTTGCGTAAAGCTTCTCTTTTCTTAGTCGCTGCAGAGCAGATCTTAGAGTTGTGACATGAGTTTCTTTGTCCTTGGAGTAGACTAGTATGTCATCAATAAATACAATGACTGACGTATCCAACATATCATGGAATACCCGATTCATGAGTTCCATAAAAGTTGTGGGTGCATTAGTTAATCCAAAAGACATGACTAAAAATTCATAATGTCCATATCTAGTTCTGAATGCTGTTGTAAGACCCGTATTGAACTAATCGGTCTTACTACCTTGTATCAGGTCTACCTATCATGGTCGAGCCAAGTGGACCAAGTGCGTGAAGAAACCACAAGACTAGGTATGAAATCAACCCAAAAATAGTCAATTATGAGCGTGTGATCGCATACCTAAATAGGTGTGACCGACCACACCTCAAAATAGTCCAACCAAATGAATTTTGGTCGTGTGGTCGGACATTTCACAAGGTGTGGTCGACGGATTCTGCGACCCCACCTCCGACCACATGGAACCCAGTCAGAACCAAAAATTAGGAAACCTTCCTAATCCGAAGGGGGTCTTTCCTAAACTCATTGGGGCATATTATGGAGGGTTTTCCTCTATAAATAGGACGTCCCTTAGCCTCTTTCACCCTTTTAGAATTCTAATTGAAAGTGAGAGAAAGAGAAGAGAAGGAGAATTGAAGAGGAAGACTAAGGAGGAGGAAAATTCAGAGAAAACTTTGAATCTTCAGCAAGCTTAAGGTATGAACATATTCCCCATGTTAAATTGAGAGCCTAGAATAGTTCATGAAGAAGATAGGATTTAGGAGAAACCCAAACCATCCATCCATGGACAAATTCCAAGAGAATCCATGGAGAAAATTATGTGGACAATGGATGATGTATAAAATAATAGTTTTGAGCCATAGAACAATCATAGGAAGGATCATGATGATAGGCCAAGGAATCCAAACATGGTGGATTAGAATTGAGAGTGAAAGGTCGACCATCACAAGTGTGGTCGCACGATGTGCGACCACACGATATACACATGTCTGACCACATGCCCTTAGAAGTTTCCAGGGAGGGTGTGGTCGTAGTATGTTCGACAACACCCTGCGACCACAGGACCCCACGCCCTGTGGTCGCAGAAACTGAGACCACATGTGCTACCACACCTGCGACCCCTCAGTTTTTGTTAGTCTAAACTCATGGGAATTAATTCTAATTAAAAATCTATAAACTTGTTAGGTTTTCAAGTGATATAAGAGTGAATTACAAAACTTGAACGAGGATCTACTATCAACCAAAGGTGAGGGAACAAGACCTAAACTAATTGGTTAATAATAAACTATTTTTATTTATTGAGTCTAATGCCATGAATGATTCTATGCTTGTATGCGTGTATTGTGCATTTCACATGTCATCCAATATTCCTGCTATTAATGTTCATGCATATTTAATTCTGTTTATTTATAACATGATGATGATGATGATGCTATGAATATGCATGTGAATGTTTGTGTGTGGTTAGTGTACTTGATGCGAGTGGGGCATCAGGGGGAGGACGTGACAGTGTGGTTCATCCTGGTCACCAGACTCTAGCTCTATCTCTACTCAAGTCTTGTCCACTGACATCGTCGTATCGCCATTACCTTAGCAGAACTATTACGTTGTAGGGCATAAGGGGAGGTGGTCTCGGACCGTGTAGTCTCTGACTCTGCCGGGGGGCTTTAGCTCTATCTCTATGGACGTATTGAGGAATGCTGGGGTGAGGCCTTGGATACACTGTTTGACATTAGGATTGGTTAGTTGCAAGCCCAGTTTGCAAGCCCTCGCCAATAGGGGCTTACGTGTTGGTATGGGTAGGGCATCAGGGGAAGTGTTATGCGGTGTTTGATCGGGGAACTTTAGCTCTATCTCTATTGATGGGTGCATGTGGGATGACAATGGTGTTTGATCCATTGGATGACTTCACACACTCGTGTATAGAGGTGCGACGGCCACCTATCCTTTCTATTGCACATTGCAAACTTATGAACCAGACCAAAGATATGAATTAAATGCATGCATATGTTTGTTGCATTATTTTGTTTGCTCACTGAGCCATGATGTGTGCTCACCCTTTTGACGTCGAATATTTTTAGTTGATGATGCAGGTACTATAGTAGAAGATTATGTGAATGCTCTAATGTACGGGCATGTTGCGGCAATGTCTGCAGAAGCTATGATGGAGTCGCATGATTCGTCGTGCGAGTGCAACTCATGCGTCTTTGATTAGATTTATTTGTTGGATTATTAAGAACATGTAATTGATTAATTTATTTTATTTTATGTCTTAGTCATTTGGAGATAATTGGATAATTTATTTATGTTATCACTGTTAGATACTTAGTTCATTAATATTAAAGACTTCCGCTATTGTTTATTTACTCTGATTATGGTTGTGGATGTGTATGGTTTAAGAAAAAGGACACAGCCTATTCGAGATCCTGGTTGAACCGTTGGATCATAGACGATTCATCACACCATTCTGGTTGGTATAGAATTGGGGTGTGACAACTTGGTATCAAAGCTCTCGGGCCCTGTTTTTTAAACCTGTATACTTCCACAAAAGTTCGTGAACTGAGTTAGGATAAAATTTAAAAGCTGTAATAAGAACACACTATAAGCACCTATGAGACAACATTAAGAAAGAGAATAATGCACTATTAAGATGAGAAACAAGTTTCATATACACATCGAATAAAAACCATATATATATATATATATCCAAATCAGAGTACGGTCCACAATCCAGACAGTTACTCTGTAGTACAAGGAAAAAGTAAAAAGAAATGCATCATGGAGCCAGAGGTGTTAGAGGAGGAGGTGCCTCGTGATCTTGATCATAGTCCTCAACATACACTCTTGTCAGCCAAGCTACCTGAGTCTGGGTCACCTGGAGACTAGCTGCCAGATCGGCCATCTGCTGATCAGATGCGCGCTGGGCCTCCCTAATCTCACATAGCAACCCATCACATCATCTGGTGTTGGGTGCGAAGGACCAGCTGAGTGAGAAGGAACCCGAGAAGGGCCAGCTCTAGTAGAATGCAATGGTGATGGAGGAGGTATGGTGTCTACATCCATGTACATACGATCATCATCCTCAGCATCACCCACATGGACTCCTGCTGCTGCTGCTGTTGCTGCTGCCGCCTTAGTATCTGCTATCTCGCCCCGAGTACGAGGACGCACCATAGCGTTCCTCTCCTTGTCACTGACATGCGCATCTCGCATCCCCATCTTGCAGATGGCCTCCCAGTCAAGGTCAGATGGGAAGGTATCCTCATGAATCCTCTCATCCCCTAAGTCGACATGCACGCGAGTGAGCAAGGTAGTGATCAAACGCCCATAGGACAGGTTACCTATCTGACCAGGCATCGCAGCACGACGCATCGTCCTGATAATAATGTATGGAAGGCAGACGGGCTGCCTAGTGCAGATGCAGTACAAGAGATACTGGGTTAACTGGGAAATCTTTTCATAATGGCCACTCTGAGGAATCAGGTTGTGCTGAATAATCTTGCAGTACACCAGAGGTTCCAGCCGTAGGTTGATTGCCTTCATCTCCCAGCGATCATCTCTAAGAAGCTGGCGATCAATCTCTGCACGCATCATCAAAGATAGGTACTGGGGTTCCTTGGGTGCATAGTATACCAAGGGGCCATCGTTTGATATATCCAAGAGATCAGCCAACTCCTGGAAGTTAAAAGAGATTTCCACCCCTTTAACATAACTGGTGATCCTGAGCTCCCTACTCCTGTCTGTATCATTTGGATCATCCACTAGTAGAAGATTGCAATAAAACTGCTTCACCAGAGCAGGACATGTGCAAGCCTCATACAATATCATGGGAAACCAACCCATGTCACCAAAAGCGCCCTCTACATTAAATAAGGCTAGATTAGCCAAGTTTACACAATGATCTCCTTCCACCTTTTTACGCTCATAACGAGCATACTGAGCATCTGCTTCATTAGACAGGAAGCGAATAGGATCATGAACTCTGGGAACTTTGGTGCGAGTCATGTTTTCTGCAAAGACACAGACAAATAAACAAGATATGAGTTATAGAGCAAAACTCAAAATTTTGGCATTATAATGGCATGATTTGGCCAAAAGCCTCACTTTTCACCCAAACAGTTGGGTAGGAGGACCTACATAAGTTCCAAACCATCCTGCAAGGCTCATACCGTTAGAAATTTAAACTAGGAAGATCGAATTTGAAGAAATTTCAATAATTTGAAAAAAATCCCAAAAATTAGGTCAAAAATAAAAAATTTCAAGTTTCTCAAAAACTTGCGGTGCTTCAGGGTTTGGCACTTGGCCTTGTACTGCTGGTGTTTGCGGTGCTTGGGGTATAGTGTTGCTACCACCAGGTGCAGTACTAGCTTGTCCTACAGGTAGAGGTGTTGTGTTTGCAGCTGGGAAAGCAATTCCCATAGCAACTTGCATGTTGGCTTGCACTTGCTGTATTTGCTACATTTATTGTGCTAAATTCATCACTGCAGTAGTCAAATCTGTAGGTGGTGCAGGTAGGTTGGCTGGGTTGGCTTGGGTGTGCACATTTTGAGGTGCAGCATTTTGAGTTCCCATATTTCCTTCCTATCCTTGCTGACCCTCATTGTCATTAGTCTCCATAGGTAGTGGAGATGGGTTTGCATTTTGTCTCTTTCTACTTACTTTGCGTGCAACCATTTAAACTCTTGATTGAATGGTACTTGGAAAGGCTGTACATGTGAGACAAGATGTGATGGTAGTATTGGGTTAATCTCACAATGGAAGGCGAGAGAAAAACAAAATCAATAGGCAAATGTTCAAGCAGAATCAAAATGCAGACAACAGTCATTCATACGGTCGATGGCCAATGGTAGCATGTTGTGCGACCATAGGTTCGACCTTCAAAATCCTGGCAACTTACCGAGACCCTATGGTCGATCATACGATCGATCATACGGTCGATGGTTTTGGTCGAATTGTGCGACCATATGATTCAAAATCAGGTATTTAAACCTGTTTTTCGAAATTTTTCCTACTCATTCTCCTTCTTCCTCATACGGTCTCTACTCAACTAGCCACCAGTTAGTTGCTACAATGTCAACCATACAAACTTGGTGATTTTTCCATCAATCAACATCTGTCACTCCATTCCTTAAGGTATGTTCTCTACTTTTCTCCATTTTTAAGCTTTCATACCTAGGGTTTTTTGCTATTTTGTAGGGTTTTCTTCTAATTAATATTTTTTTGACCGTAAAAATTTAATTTTTATTGGGGGCTTTTGCTATTGGCCACCCAATGGATGAAAGCCCTCAAGAAAATTCGAGTTTCATCGGTTAGTTTAGTTGAAACTTGAAAATTCCCATTTTTGACCTAAATTATGGGGTTTTTCCCAATTGTCAAAATTTCTTCAAATTCGACCTACGTAGTTTCAATTTCTGATTGTATGAGCCTTGCAGGATGGTTTGGGACCTATGTAAGTCATCCTGCCCAAATGTTTAGGTGAAAAGGGAGGCTTTTTCCATTTTACTTCGTTATGCTATCAAAATTTTCAAATTTATCTAACTTGTTTTTCTTATTTTCTTCTCTTGTAGTTATCATGGTTCGCACCAAGGTTCCTCGAGTTCATGGCCCACGATGCTTCAGGTCCGTTGAAGTAGAGGTGTGATATCCTTGGTTTGACCGAAAGAAAGTTGAAGGGGGTCGATGTGTGAACTTAGCCCATTTAGCCCTGTTTGATGTGGAAAGGGCGTTTGGTGACATGGATTGGCTTCCAGTGATCTTGTACGAGGCTTGCACTCACCCGGACTTGGTCAAACAGTTCTACTGTCACCTACAGGTAGAGGGTGACTTAGAAGATGTTGACAGGGGTAGAGAGCTTCGGATCACCAGTTGGGTGAAAGGGGTTCCAATCTCTTTCAACTGTCAAGAGTTGGCTGATCTCCTAGGCATTTCCAGCGATGTTCAGTTGGTTTACTGTGCACCCAGGGAGCCACAGTTTCTATCTACACAGGTGCATGTAGAAATAGATAATCAGATTCTTTGGGATGACCGCTCGGAGATGAAAGCAGTCAACCTGCGTCCAGAGCCATGGGTCTACTGTAAGATTATCCAGCATAATCTTATTCCCCAGGGCGGACACTACGAGATGATCTCACAACTGACTCAGTACCTACTGTACTGTATTTGTACTAGGCAGCCTGTCTGCCTCCCATATATTATTCTTTGGACTATGCATAGAGCTACGTTTCCTGACTTGAGAGGCAACTTGCCCTATGGGCGGTTGATCTCCACCTTGCTCACTCGTCTACAGGTGGACCTAGTGGATGAGAGGATCCTTGAGGACACCTTCTCAGCTGACCTTGATTGGGAGGCCATCAGCAGGGTGGGCATGAGAGAGATACAGGTCAGTGATGATGAGAGGAATGCTTTGAGATGTCCTCTCACTCGGGTAGCGGCAACAGATACAGAGGCGGCAGCAGCAGCAGTAGCAGAGGTAGTAGCAGAGGCAGCAGTAGAGGCACACGAGGGTGATGATGAGAAGGATGATGATCGGATGTACATGGATGTGGATGCCATCCCTCCTCCATCGCCACAACATTCTACTGGAGCTGGCCCTTCTAGGGCTTCTTATTCAGCTGGCCCTTCACGCCCACCACCAGATGACATGATGGGGCTGTTACGTGAGATTCGAGAGGCTCAGCGCGTGACTGATTGGAGAGTAGGAGAGCTTCTAGATGCCCAGCGCTCTACAGACCAGAGGGTAGCGGATCTGACAACTAGTCTCCGAGCAACTTAGACTCAGGTGGCCTGGCTCGTGAGAGTATATGCTGAGGACTATGATAGAGATTGTGAAGCACCTCCTCCTCCAGCACCTCCAACTCCATGATTGCCATCTATATTTTTTTCCTTTTTATACTATAGAGTAACTGTCCGGATTGTGGACTGTACTCTAAATTGGATGTACTTTTGTCTTGTTTATATTCGAAATATATATATATATATATATATATATATATATATATATATATATATATATATATATATATATATATATATATATATATAATTGGTTTTCCCTTTACATATGTGCATTATTCTCTTTCTTAATTTATGTCTCATACAACACAGGTGCTTATGGTGTGTTCTTATTACAGCTTTTAAATATTATTCTAACTCAGTTCATGACTCATGTGGAAGTAGTTAGGTCAATGGGTAGAACCTGAGATGTTCTGATACCAAGTTGTCACACCCTAATTCTGGTCTAACTAGAATGGTGTGATGAACCGCCAATAAACCAACGGTTCACCTAGGATCTCGTATAGGTCGTACCCACCATATCAAACCAAACACACATTCCACATTAATAATTAGAGGTAATAAACAAATAAGTGGAAGTCTTACAAATAATGAACTGAGAGTTTAACAGTGATAAATAAGTATTTAATCCAATTATCTCCAAACCACAAGACATAAAAATAAAAAATCAATTACATATCTGATGTTTAAATTATAACTAAATTTAAGCAAAAACACATTGGTTGCACTCGGATGATAAATCATGCACATCTTCTTCAACTTCTACGTTCATCGCAGCAATGTGTCCATACGTCGGCACATTCATATATTATTCAACAGTAGGACCTGCATCATCAACTAAAAATATTCGACGTCAAAAGGGTGAGCACACATCACGGCTTAGTGAGCAAACAAAACAATGCAACAAACATATGCATGCATTCAATTCATATCTTTGGTATGGTTTATAAGTTTACAATATGCTATAGAAAGGTTTGGTAGCCGCCGCACCTCTATACACGAGTGTGTGAATCCGCCCAATGGATCAAACACCATTGTCGTCCCACATGCACCCACCATGGAATAGAGATAGAGCTAAAGTGTCCGGATCAAACACAGCCAACACTTCCCCTAATGCCCTACCCATACCAACAAGTAAGCCCCTATTAGAGAGGGCTTACAAACTAGGCTCGCAACTAACCAATCCTAATGCCAAACAGTGTATCCAAGGTATCACACCCCAATTCTAGCTGAACTAGAAGTGTGAGTGAACCGCCACTAAACCAACAGTCCACACCAGGATCTCAATAAGATCGTGTCCACTAATACAAACCATTGCACATAACCATAATCAAAATACGATTAAATACAACGGAAGTCTTAATAATAATGAACTGAGTACTTCTATTGATAAATAAATAAATTATCTAATTATTCAAAATACCAAAATATAAATAAATAGCTTTACATCGTTTATAAAATCCAACTGAAATAAAATAATCAAATCATCCATATCCTAGAGGTACACGCAGAAAGGGTACTCGCATGAAGCATCATGCTCGTCCTCCCCTGCTTGCACTTCCAAGGCAGCAGCACCTCCATACACTGGAGCATCCATGTTGTCCTGAATAGTGTAACCTGCATCAACATCTAAAAACATGTATATATACAAGGGTGAACTAACAACTTAGCTCAGTAAGAAAATCAGACAATGCAACAAACAACATGCATGAGTAACATTCACATTATGGTTTGGTTTTAAGTTTGCAATGTGCTATAGAAAGGATTGACGACCACTGCACCTCTATACATGAGTGTGTGAATCCACGCAATGGATCAAATACCACTGTCATCCCACATGCACCCACCATGGAATAGAGATAGAGCTAAAGTGTCCAGATCACACACCGCCAATACTTCCTCTGATGCCCTACCCATACCAACACGTAAGCCCCTATTGGTGAGGGCTTGTAAACTGAGCTCACAACTAACCAATCCTATATGTCATCACAGTAGGCCCTATTCCAGCACAACTCCCCACGGCATAGAGATAGGGCTTGAGTCCAATGGCCAAGCCGGAGACCACAGTGCCACTTTCTCCCCCTGATACCCTATCTGCACCAAGCATGCTAAGACAGAAGCGATACGAAAAGGTGCTAGTGTGAGAAATGATCCAAGACCCTAGGCCCTTCCCATTCCAACCATTAACGAAAACAATCACATGTCTAACACACAACCTAGCATAGCTAGTATGCATGAACAATATAATAATTAAAAGTAAAGATAACATATGAGTATGCACAAATACCATTCTATAGAATCATAATTGTTAACAACGTTTTACTGTTATTAAGTTATTAGGGTTTAGGTCCGATTCCCTTACCTGACGCTTGATTGCTAGCTTGCTCCGCTTCACAGAATCTAAACTCGCTATCACAAGGTCCTACACGATGTTAGGGTTGAATTAGAATTAGTTTCTTAGGGTTTACGTTTGTCAAAAAACCAACTGGATCAAAATATACCCCTCACAGTGCATACCAGTCGCAGGTACCGATCACTGCACTGTGGGGAAAGGTGTGACCGGTATGGTCGACCGGTCCCCCACATACTAGCTCCCGAGAGGTACAGGTCGTAGTACCGGTCGCATATGGTGCAACCAGTATGGTCGACTGGTATGCCTCTGGAAGACCACCAATCTTGGTGTTCGCCTTTCGTCGGTCACCCATTATTGGTTATAGGGTTTCTCCTATGCATTCTAGGCCTGAGCAACGAGTTAAAGTTGTTTCATGTTCCATTCAAGTCCTAGTTTTGATGATCCTTAGCCTAGAATGCGAATCTAGGGTTTATCGACTATATTAGGGTTTCACGGAAATTTAAGGGTTTTAGATCAATACCTCGCCTTGCATGGTATTGATCAATTCATGATTAGTCCTCTATATGCTTAACCTAGAGAGAAGTTTAAGTACTTACCGTTGGTTCACAACTATGGTGTTCTTCGTCCAACGGCGACTCCTCTCCCACCTTTTTTAGCTCGTTCTCCTTCTTCGATCTCTTTCTCCTCTTTAGGGTTTGTGAGAAACAATCAAAGAGTTATAAGGAGGTTGAAGGGTCCATAAATAAACTAGGTTGGGGTTTAAGAAGTTTTCCTACGTTAGGAAAGTCCCTAGGCTCAAGATTTGGCAAGTGGGACCCATAGAGATCTATTTTTGGATCTAACTAGTCTGCCCGCGCAGACATACCGGTCGACCGGTACCATAGATCGATACCATAAGACCAATATGAAAATTTTCATATTTTTAGGTCCGTTTTAGTACCTGGTTGTCATTTTCTCGTCCCATCTGGCCCGGTGATGATTGGAAGACCTATTACAACATGAATTAAAGGTTTAGATCGGGTTCATGGAGTGTGGGTCTTACAACTCCCCCACCCTTAAAAGAAATTTCGGCCTCGAAATTTGCATGTACCTTGTTCATCGAAAAGGTTAGGATACTCTTTTCACATTGCGTTCTCTTCCTCCCAAGTGATTTCTTCTACATCTTGGCTTTTCCAATATACTTTGACGTAATGGATATCCTTTCTTCAGAGATGTTGTACCTTTCGGCTTGTGAGCATCACATGTATCACCTCAAAGGTCAAATCCTCCATTAAGTCTGGTGGATTTGCTGTCAAGATGTGTGATGGATCCCTGACATACTTCTTCAATAAAGAAACATGGAACACATCATGAACGCTTGACATGGATGGTGGTAGAGCCAGTTGATATGCCACATTACCACATCTGGTCAAAATCTCGTATGGTTCCACATACCTGGGGCATAGCTTTCCCTTCTTACCAAACTGTTTCAAATCTCGCACAGGTAATATCTTCAAGAACACCTTGTCACCCACTGCAAACTCCAAATCTCGATGTTGGTTATCTGCGTAGTGCTTTTGTCGAATTTGAGCTGTCTTTACTCTTTCCTTAATTTGATCAATCACTCGACAAGTTTCTTCTACGAACTCTGGTCCTACAATCCTTCTCTCTCCTACCTCATTCTATAATAGAGGTGTACGATATTTCTTCCCATAGAGTGCCTCATATGGAGCCATTTGGATCATAGCCTGGTAACTATTGTTATAAGCAAACTCGATGAGCGATAGTTTCTCGTCCCAAGCACCTTTGAAGTCTAGGGCACACACTCGGAGCATATCCTCCAAGATTTGAATAGTTTTTTCTGACTGCCCATCTGTCTGAGGATGAAAAGCTGTACTAAATTTCAACTTGGTTCCCATGACTTTCTGTAATCCTTCCCAGAACTTTGATGTAAAGCGGGGATCTCTGTCAGATACTATACTCTCTGGGATGCCATGAAGTCTGACAATATTATCCACATATAGCTTGGCTAGCTTGTCCATGGTGTACTGAGGTCTAATAGTGATGAAGCAAGCTGTCTTGGTAAGTCGATTGACTATAACCCACACAGCATCCACTGACCTTGGTGTCAAGGGTAGGCCAGTGACGAAATCTATTGTGATACAATCCCACTTTCATGCTGGCTCCGATAGTGGTTGTAGCAAACCTGCGGGTCTCTGCCTTTCTGCTTTAACTTACTGGTAATTTAGACATTAGAATACGAATCGAGCTACATCCGCTTTCATACCCCTCCACCAATATAATCTTCTTAAATCATGGTACATCTTGGTGCTTCCTAGATGTACCAAATATGGGGTGTAATGAGCTTCTATCATAATTCTGTCTCTGATATTTGAGTTCTCACTCTCAGGTATATATAATTATCCACGATACCTGAGTACCTTGTCTGAATCCAAAGTAAAGTCAGGGTTTCTTTTACCCTTTTCTAGATCTGCTTGTACAGTCTTGAGGTGTGGATCCTGTAGGATTGCTACTTTTACCTCATCTATTAGATCTGATGAGATCGTTAAAGCTGCGAACATTAATGTGAACTTATGAATCAAGCCCTGTTCCACTGGATCTTCTGTAGTCTCTAATATATACTCTTCTTCATTCTTTATTGAGCCTGAGGCTGCAGCACATAGTGCAGCATTTGTACTAGGTCCTTCCTCAGGTTTCAATGCCCACTTTCTGCTTAAGGCATCAGCTACAATGTTTGCCTTACCCAAATGGTACTGGATGTCACAATCATAATCTTTTAATAGCTACAGCCATCTCCTCTGTCTCATATTCAGGTCCTTCTGAGTAAAAAGGTAAGTCAAACTCTTATGATCCGACTTGATCTGAAATTTTTCACCATAAAGGTAGTGCCTCCAAGTCTTGATTGCGTGAATGACCGCTGCGAACTCCAGACCATGCGTAGGATAGTTCTTCTCATGCTCTTTCAACTATCTTGATGCGTAGGCACTCACATATTTTCTTTGCATCAACACGCATCCAAGACCTAACCCTGAGGCATCCGTATATAGGGTGAACGGCAAGCCTGGTGTTGGGATGGTCAAGATAGGTGTAGAGACTAGTCTTGACTTCAGATTCTGAAAGCACTTCTCACACTCATCTGTCCATATAAACTTTTCTCCTTTCTTGGTTAGTCTGGTGAGTGGAACGACGATTCTTTAGTAGTCTTTTATGAATCTTCTATAGTAACCAGCCAATCCAAAGAAACTATGAATCTCTGCAACTGATTTTGGTGCATCCCATCCTGCTATAGCTGCGATCATACTTAGATCTACCTTGATACTGTCTGCAGATACTACATGACCCAAGAAGGCCACTTCCTTCAGCCAAAATTCACATTTCTTGAAATTGGTGTAAAGCTTCCCCCTTCTTAGCCGTTGTAGGGCTGCTCTCAAGTGTGTTGGATGAGTGTCCCTATCCTTTGAGTAGACCAAGATGTCGTCAATGAATACAATGATCGAAGTGTCCAACATGTCATGAAACACTCGGTTCATCAGTTCCATGAACGACGCTGGGGTGTTGGTCAATCCGAACGACATTACAATGAACTCATAATGTCCATACCTCGTCTTGAAAGCATTCTTCGGAATTTCACCTGCCTTGATCTTCAATTGGTGATACCCTGATCTAAGATCAATCTTCGAGAAAACCTTTGCACCCTGCAACTGATCGAACAGATCATCGATCCTAGGTAAAGGGTATCGGTTCTTGATGGTTAATTTGTTCAACTCCCGGTAGTCGATACATAATCGTACGCTACCATCCTTCTTCTTTATGAACAATACAGGTGCTCCCCACGGTGATATGCTTGGTCGTATGAAACCCTTATCTAGTAGTTCTTGTAACTGGGTCTTCAATTTTTTTAATTCTGTAGGGGCCATCCTGTACGGTGCCTTAGACACTGGCGCCGACCCTGGCATAAGGTCTATCACGAACTCTGTAGCCCTATTTGGAGGTAGTCCTGGTAGATCCTCTGGAAATACATCTGAAAACTCTCGTACCACATTTAGATCTTCCATCTTTGGTACCTCTGCAATGACGTCGACCACAAACACTAAGTAACCCACTCCTCCCTTCTCTAAGCATCTCTTAGCTTTTAGAGCAGAGAGGATCAGCTTCCGCTTCCTAGGTAACTTGGTTCCGGTAAAGCTAAACTCCTTTCCATTATCATCCTTGAAAGCAAGCTTCTTTTCGGCACATAATAAGCTAGCTGAATGATGGTCTAACCAATCCATTTCCAAGATGATGTCAAAGTCTGCCATCTCGAGTTGGACCAAACTTGCCTCCAGGTTTCGCCCATCAATAATAACTGGGCATGGCCCATAGCACTCATTTAAGGCCACTTCTACTCCCAACAAAGAGCGAACTAATAAGCTTGGAGTTAAGAGCTTGATAGGTAACTCCATTCTCTTCCCAAAAGACACAGAAACAAAGGAGTGTGTAGCCCTAGAGTCAAAGAGTACTCTGGAGGGTACACCAGCTATATCTATAGTTCTTGGAATTTAATTATTCCTTAGTCTACATGCTCATACATGGTAATGCAGTAATCGAAAAAAAAAAACAAGAGACAAATTCATACCAGTGACCACATCAGGTGATGCGACTGCCTCCTCAGTGGTGACTACAAATACCGTCCCTTGCTGTGGCAGTTGCTTTCTTGGTAGAGTGCAAGTCTTTGCATGATGGCCCAATTGCTGACAGTTGAAACATTTGACATTAGGGTTTTGACCCGCTACCTGTGGTGGTGGTGGTGCAGTAGTATTCCTTGCTGGCACCACCGCAGACTGAGCCCTGTATGGACGGAATGGTCTAGTGTTCCCTCTACCCGAAGTCTCAGTAGCAGGCCTCTTTAGTACCCTATTTTGAGCAAAGAAGCTGTCTCTTTGGCTTGATTCAATCCCGCGGATGATCTGCACAACTTCATTATACACCTTCTTCTCCAAACCCAAAATGTGTTCACGAATGCTTCCACGCAATCCCATAGTGAACCTACGAGTTTTGGTTTCCTCCTCTTGCATGCTTGCTGGAGCGAAGAAAAATAGCTCTTCGTACCTCTGCTGGTACGCATCAACAATCAACTGGGATTGTTGCAGTTTGAGGAATTCCTTCTCCATTTGATCACGAAAGCTCTTAGGAAAGTAGTTATCTAAGAAGGCTCCCTTGAATATTTCCCAGGTGGTTTGGGTGTGCTTCATCTCCAATATGTCAGAGTAGAATTCCACCAGGCATTCGCATCTTCCTTAAGCATGTGTGTAGCAAATAGCACCTTCTCATCCTCTGTGCAAGTCATTAGACGGAAGTTCTTCTCCATCTCGGCAACCCACTGTGCCGGCCATAATGGTTTTCTTGGTTTCCCTGTAAAGGTAGGGGGTTTCAGTTTCAAGAACCTATCTACTGCTCGGCTTAGGTCGTTCTGCCCCTGTACATTTGTTCCATACCATGGTGGTGGGTATGGATAAATCCCTTGATAGGCAGACGATGTTGGAAATTGGTGTGGTAGTTGTGGGTTCTGTTCTTGGCCCATCTGTCACACCCCAATTCTACACCATTCAAAACAGTGTAATGAACCGCTAATAAATCAACGGTTCAACCAGGATCTCTAATAGGCTATGTCCATTAAAAATAAAACCATGCACATCCACAACCTAATCAGAATAAATACACAATAGCGGAAGTCTTACAGTAAATGAACTGAGGAATCTAATTGTGATAATCATAAATAATGTATCAAATTATATTGTATCAACTCAGACATAAGTAAATAATATATCAATTACATTTCCTTAATAAATTTAAATGAAAAATCTAATCGAATACCCATGAGTTGCACTCGCATGAGGAGTCATGCGTATCTACTAAGTCTTCGACTTCTATT
Source organism: Protea cynaroides (assembly GCA_028583415.1). Lineage (NCBI taxonomy): Eukaryota > Viridiplantae > Streptophyta > Magnoliopsida > Proteales > Proteaceae > Protea > Protea cynaroides. Next base: position 92,690,251 of record CM053276.1, on the reverse strand, counting down.
GCAGCAACACGCATATACACCGGAGCACTCATATAATCTTCAACAGTGGTACCTGCATCATTAACTAAAAATATTCGACATCGAGAGGGTGAGCACACATCATGGCTCAGTGAGCAAACAAAACAATGCAACAAACATATGCATGCATTCAATTCATATCTTTGGTCTGGTAAATAAGTTTGCAATGTGCTATAGAAAGGATAGGTGGTCGTCGCACCTCTATACACGAGTATGTAAAGCCACCCAAATAACCCGATTACTCGTCGTCCCACATGCACCCATCATGGAAAAGAGATAGAGCTAAAGTGCTGAGGCCCAGCCTATGACACTTCCCCTGATACTCTACCCATACCAACACGTAAGCCCCCTGCTGGTGAGGGCTTGCAAACTGGACTCGCAACTAACCAATCCTAATGCCAATCAGTGTATCCAAGGCCTCACCCCAACATCCCTCAATACATCCATAAAGATAGGGCTAAGGCCCCCCGGCAGAGTCAGAGACTATACGGTCCGAGACCACCTCCCCTCATACACTACGACGTAATAGTTCTGCTAAGGTAATGGCGATACGACGATGTCAGTGGACAAGACTTGAGTTAGAGATAGAGCTAGAGTGCTGAGGTTCGGCCTATGAAACCCCCCCTGATACTCGCTCGCATCAAGCACACCAACCACACACATACATCCACATGCCTATTCCTATCATCATCATCATCATGTTATAAACAATAATTTAAATATGCATGAACAGTAATAATAGAAATATTGGATGACATGTTGAATGCCCATAATAAGCATACACGCATAGAATCAATCATGGCATTGGACTCAAGAATAAAATAGTTTATTATTAACCAATTAGTTTAGGTCTTGTTCCCTCACCTTTGCTTGATCGTAGATCCTCTTTCATGCTTTAAGAATCAACTAAATATCAATATTATATCACTAGAAGACCTAATCAAGTCGATAGAATTTAATTAGAATTAATTCTGATTTTAAAAAGCATGCTGTCAACTGGGGGTCGATGCCAGGGTCGAAGGTTCCATCGACCCTGGGTGCTACCACCTAGATTCTGGACTTCCCAAACACTGGGGGTCGATCGTTAGGGTCTGGTAGGGTCGATTGGCCATCGACCCCTCGTGCGACCCCCTGTGGGTTTAGTCAAATTTTCATCCTACAGTCCATTCCTTCGTGTTTGGGGTTCTATGGCTTGCTTCTACAATCCATTCCACACATGTTCTATGGTCTAGAACCGTAGTTCATTCACCTATATGGTTTATATGATCTCCCCCATGGTTTTCCATGAAAACCTAACCATGGATGGATGATTTGGGTTTCTCCTAGATCATTCCCTCTTCATTATCTATTCTAAGGTCTGTAGAATTACATGGAGATAGTATCCATACCTGAGAATTAGGCTGGTTTCTCTGAAGCATTCTCTTTTATCCTCTTCTCTACTTTCCTTCTCTTCTCTTTCTCTTCTCCTTCTCTTCTCTTTCTCTCAATCCAATTAGGGTTCTAAAAGGAGTGAAAGAGGCTTAGGGACATCCTATTTATAGAGTAGAAACTCCCAAAATAAGTCTCATTGAGATTAGGAAAGAATCCCATTGAAATTTGGAAAGTTCATAATTCACGATTTTTGTCGACAGACTGGGGGTCGATGAGGGGGTCGGAGATCCCGTCGACCCCTGGTTCTAAAATGTCCGACCCCCCAGTTAAAAACTCAGGGTCTGACATTTATACTGGGGGGGTCCGACCCTGCCTTGCTGGGTATGCGACCCTACCCCTTATTTTAGTGCTTTTGGGTCAGTTTAATACCTGGGATCGCGATCTCCCTCACGTACTTGATCCATTTGGCTTGACCATGATGGGTAGACCTGGTTCAAGGTGGTAAGACCGGGTTAGTTTGATACGGGTCTTACAACTCCCCCCTACTTATAAAAATTTTGTCCTCGAAATTGTACATACCTTCCGAGTCAAATAAATGAGGATATTGCTTTTGCATAGCATTCTCTTCTTCCCATGTGATTTCTTCCATATCTTTACTTCTCCAGGTTACCTTAACATAATAGATATCACGGTTGCGTAGTCGTTGAACCTTTCGGCTGGTGATTTCAGTTAGTGTTACTTCAAATGTCAGATCATCAGTCAAATCAGGTAGATCTACTGTTAGAACGTGCGTTGGATCCTTGATATACTTCTTCAATAAGAAAATATGAAATACGTCATGCACACTTGACATAGATGGTGGTAGTGCTAACTGGTACGCCACTTTCCCACGCTTAGTTAGAATCTCATATGGCCCGACATATCTTGGACTTAATTTCCCTTTCTGTTCGAACTGTTTCAATCCTCGCATAGGCGATACTTTTAAGAATACTTTATCACCCATGACGAATTCAAGGTCTCGGCGTCGGGTATCTGCATATTGCTTCTGACGATTTTGAGCTGTTCTCACTCTTTCCTTGATAATGTCGACCACTCGATTCCCAAGATGACGTCAAAATCTGCCATCTCAAGTTGGATCAAGGTGGCATCCAAGGTCTTTTCATCAATAAGAACTGGACATGGCCCATAACCTTTTTCTAACTCAACTTTTAATCCCATAGGTGATCGTACAAGTAGTTTGCAGTCTAAGGATTTAAGGGATAGATTTAACTTCTTTCCAAATGTCACAGATATAAAGGAATGAGTAGCTCCTGAATCAAAGAGTACTCTGGCGGGAATGCCATTAATAGGTACAATACCTGTGATTTGTTTTTGGTTTAGTCTACATGCTCATACAATGTAATACAACTAACTAAAAATTTAAGTCATACCTGTGACCCATCAGGCGATGCGGCAGCATCCTCAAATGTAACCGCATAAACTCATCCTTGATGTAGCTGCTTCTTGGGTTTAGGACATTCCCTTGCCATATGTCCCACTTGGCTGTAGTTAAAATATTTTATCCCTTCAGTAATTGGCTTTTGTTGCTGATGAGCTACTGGAGTAGTCTTGGTTGCCGCGGTAAAGCCTTGAGCACGGAAGGGTTTGAATGTCTTGTTATTCCCTCCGTTATAAGAATTTCCAGCTGGCCTTTTTATACCTCTGTTTTGCATGAAATAACTCTCCTTCTGGCTCGATTCTATAACTCGAGCAATTTGTGCCGCTTCATTATAGATTTTATTTTCATGTCCCAGAACATGCTCGCAGATGCTTCCCCTAAGTCCCATAACGAACCTTCGGGTCTTGGTGTTTTCCTGTTGCATACTGGTGGGTGCAAAGAAGAACAGCTCTTCATAACGCTGTTGATACGCATCCACGGTCATCTGCCCCTGATATAAACTCAGGAACTCTCTTTCCATATAATCTCTGAAACTTCTCGGAAAGTACTTTTCAAAGAACGCCTCCTTATAGATATCCCAAGTCAGTTGGGCGTGCTTTGTTAATAAATAAGTCCTGGTAGACCTCCACTAATGGTGTGCATCTCCTTTCAGCATAAAGGTGGCACACAATATTTTTTCTTCTTCATTTAGTGTCATCATCATAAAATTTCTTTCCATTTCGTCGACCCAGTGTGCCAGCCATAAAGGGTCTGCTGGCTTGCCATTAAATTCTCTGGGCTTCAGTTTCAGAAAACGCTCCACCAATCTGGAGTGGTCTAGTTGCTGTGGGACAAACCCTCCATACATAGGTGGTTGGTATTGATATCCACCTTGAGCTATCTTAGGATTTTGTACTTGAGCCTGCATGATCGGAGTCTGAGGTGCGTGGGGTACTGTGTTACTCCCCCCTGGTACTGTGCTTGCCTATCCTACTGGCATTGGAGGTGTCTGTGCAGCTGGAGGAGTTATGCCTATGGCAGCTTGTATAGTGGCTTGTGCCTGTTGCATTTGCTGCAGCTGTTGGGCCAAGTTCATTATGACTGTGGCCAAGTCTGTAGGTGGAGCTGGCAGATTTGTAGGATTTGTCTACCCATTTATGACGGATGGTGCCGTGTTCGTTTTCCCCTGTGTTTTCGGGTGTGTCTGGCTATTCTCCCCTATAGGTGGTGGTGGTGGAATAGAGTTACGATTCTGTCTGATTACTCTGCGTCCCGCCATTAATTAATTTGATAGTGGGATTGCCTGAAAATCATTGAACATGAGAGACAATCATTAAATACTTCATTCTCATATTTTAAAACCATTAACAATTGCAAATTTCAAAATTTTCAGTTCATTCTGTCAAAAATGCTGTGTTTTCACTGCAGGGTCGATGGGTGTCTGACCCTCAGTATGCGCCCCTGGGAAATCACCCATTCTTCCCGAGAGCCAGGGGTCGATGGGGGGGTCGGAGGATGTCCGACCTAGGGTGCGACCCCTGGTTCTCTGTCAGATTCCCCAGAGCCGAGGGTCGATGCGGGGGTCGATGGGTGGGTCGATTGTTTTAATCGAATTTTCCGACCTCCGGACTAAAAATCTGATTTTTAAACTCCGATTCAAAGTCTATTTCCCATTCTTTCTTCTCTGCTTCGACTCGACTCGTCCCTCTGAGTTGCTACAGTGGCAACTCCGCTCCGTTGGTGATTTGCACTCCTTGTTTCGTCGTACACTCCTCCGCTACAGGTATGTGTTCTACCTTTTCATGTTTTTAGGTTTCTTTACCTAGGTTTTTGCTCATATATCTCGTATTTTTCAAATTAAACTTTTTTCAACCGTAAAAATTCGATTTTTATTGGGGGCTTTTGTTGTTGGTGGCTCGAGGAATGAAAGCCCTAAAAAATATTTGAGTTTCATCGGTTGGTTATCGAGAAACTCGAAATTTACTCTTTTTGCCCTAATTTGTCGAGATTTCGAATTTCTTGAAATTTCTTCCAATTCAATCTTATTAGCTAAAATTTTCGACTGTATGAGTCTCATAGGATAGTTTAGGATTTATGTAAGTCCTCCTGCTCACGTGTATTGGTGAAAAGTGAGGCTTTTGACCCATTTTCGTCGTTATTATGTCGAAATTTCGGACTTTTCCTCTTTACTAAGCCATTATTTGTTTTTCTTTCTTATTTGCAGACACTATGGCTCATACCAAGGTACCTAGGGTTCGCGACCATCTTCGCTTCCGTTCCAATGAAGCCCAGACGCAGTATGCCCACTATGCTCGCAAGAAAGTAGAGGGAGGCCGCAAAGTGGACTTGGCTAGCTTGGCCTTGTTAAATGTAGAGGGGGCCTTTGGCGATATGGGATGGCTCCCTGTCATCACCTATGATGCCTGTACCTGTCCCGACTTGGTACGCCAGTTCTACTATAATCTCCAGGTGGTGGGAGATTACAATGATGTTGAGAGAGGTGGTGAGCTTCGGATCACCAGCTACGTCATGGGGGTTGATGTTTCATTCGATTATCGGCAGCTGGCCGACTTGTTGGGCATTTCCTATGATGGCCCCTTGGTATTCTGTGCCCCTGGAGAGCCCCAGTTCTTTTCAATTCATATATGTGGTTTGGTATATAAGTTTGCAATGTGCTATAGAAAGGTTCAGAGGCCGCCTCACCTCTATACACGAGTGTGTGAAGCTGCCCAATGAATATCGGCATTATCGTCCCACATGCACCCACCATGGAAACAGTGTACCTAATGGGTATCAGCATTAAAGTACCACATCCTCCCATACCAACACGTAAGCCCCTATTGGCGAGGGCTTGCAAACTAGGCTCGCAACTAACCAATCCTAATGTCAAACAGTGTATCCAAGGCCTCACCCCAGCATCCCTCAATACATCCATAGAGATAGAGCTAAGGCCTCCCGGCAGAGTCAGAGACTACACGGTCCGAGACCACCTCCCCTGATGCCCTATGACGTAATAACTCTACTAAGGTAATGGCGATACGACGATGTTAGTGGACAAGACTTGAGTAGAGATAGGGCTAGAGTCTGGTGACCAGGACACACCACGATATCACGTCCTCCCCCTGATGCCCCACTCGCATCAAATACACTAACCACACTCAAACATTCACATGCCTATTCCTAGCATCATCATTGTCATCATGTAATAAATAAACATAATTAAATTTGCATGAACATTAATAGCAGGAATATTGGATGACATGTTGAATGCACATTACAAGCATACACGCATAGAATCAGTCATGGCATTAGACTCAATAATAAAAATAGTTTATTATTAGCCAATTAGTTTAGGTCTTGTTCCCTCACCTGACGCTTGTTTGATAGTTCGCTCCGCATTACAAGGTCCAAACGTGCTATCACAAGGTCTTACACGATATTAGGGTTTACTTAGAATATGCTTATGTTGGTCGGAAAACCAACAATGGCAATACACATCTCACAGAGTTGACCGATCACAGTACCGGTCGCAGCACTGTGGGGAAACCTACGACCGGTATGGTCAGCCGGTCCCCACAGATTAGCCCCCGGAAGGTACCGTCCCGGTACCGGTCGCATAGGGTGTAACCGGTATAGTCGACCGGTATGTCTCCGGAAGACCATACGTCTGGTTCTCGACTACCGTCGATCATCCCCTTATTGACCCTAGGGTTCCTCCTACACATTCTAGGTCTGAGCACTGAGTTAGAGTTATTTCCAACTCCATTTAAGTCCTAGCTTTGTCGGTTTTCTTCCTAGAACTCGAATCTAGGGTTTACCGACTAGATTAGGGTTTGTCAACAAAAATAGGGTTTATCGGCAAAATAGGGTTTAGATCAATACCTCGCTTTGCATGGTATTGATCCAACTACAACTAACCATTCTAGATTTTTTATGGTAGAGGAAGGTTTGAGCACTTACTGTTGACTTGCGGTAACTTGTTCTTCGTCGAACGGCAATGTCGGCTCTTCCCTTTCCTTCCTAGCTTCTTCTCCTTCTTCAGCCTCTTTCTCCTTTCTAGGGTTTGTGAGGATCATGGAAGAGGTTTTATGAGGTTTAGAGGGGTTTATATAGGCAAGGTTTAGGTTTAGGAAGCCTCCTAGCATTAAGAAAGTCTTCGGTTTGAAATTTAGAAAGTAGGACCCACAGAGATCCGTTTTCGGATCTTAGTAGTTTGCCGCGCAGGCTATACCGGTCGACCGGTACCAAGACCGGTACCATTGACCGGTATGAATTAATTCATACTTATTTCGGTCCGTTTCGTACCTATTTGTCATTCGCTCATCCCGTCTGGCCCGGTGATGATTGGAAAACCAGTTACGACATGAATTCAAAGTTTAGATCGGGTTCATGGAGTGCGGGTCTTACACATATGGTAGACCAGATTCGTCACAATAGTCTTAGAGTTGGTGTGAGGAGGGCCTGACAAATTTATTGGTGCTCTGTGACTCTACCCTTCTCCACCATTTCTCATTGGTGTCCTGTCCCCATCATCCCTCATTGGGGTTCCACTTTCTGGGTTCAGGTTTTGCTCATCAACGGTTCCTGTTTCCACATTGTCTTCAGCTTGGCGCACCCTTGAATGGTGACGCTTCCGTGAGCCTCTATGATCGTTTCTGCCTGCCATCTCAGATTACTCTTCCTGTTTGGATCTAAGAAGAAGACATAACACATGAGGTACATTCGAATAGTCACATTTATCATAATAGTATTAGTATTTAACAAGTGCGAGGCGAAGATTGTAATGGGAACTTTAAATCAAAATTTTAAAAAAAATTTCAAATTTTTTCTGGCTCAGAATACTTGTCCGGTCGCAACATACCGGTCGCGGCACTGTAGATAGTGCGACCGGTATGGTCAGGCGGACAAACCTCTCAAACTTCCCGAGGGGTACCGATCGATATACCGGTCGTAGCTCTGTATGGTATGGTGCGACTGGTATGGTTGACCGGTCAGCACTTTTCTTTGGCCGAGTGGTACTGGTCGCAGGTACCAAGGGGTACTGGTCGAAGGTATAGCCCAAACCGTCGACCGGTATGGGTTAAAACCCCTTTTAACCGTGATTTTTGACTCTTTTTCTCACTTTCTTCTTTCCATTCTCTCCGGTGGCGATTCCTCTCTGACTTGGTGAGTTGCTACAGTCCGACCGGTGCTTCTAAAAGCGATTCTTCTCTCCCAAGAGTGCTTCACAATCTCTCCAAGTAAGTTCCTTCCTTCCTCTTTCCCTTTTACATCGTTTCTTTATGGTTTCTTGCCCAAAAACTAGGTTTTCCTAGATTTAGAAGATTCTAACCATGGAAACACTTTTTCTTCAACTTAGAAATAGTTTTGGGACTCCTATGAACAAAAGCCCTCAATTTATTTGAGGTTCCACCATATGGTTCACTCAAAAATCAAAACTTTTGGATTTTTGACCTAGGTTTTGGTCAAAAATCGATTTTTCTTGTAATTGTTGAATTTCTTGCTTGTTTGATGATTGTTTGGTCTCTATATGTTGCTAAATGGTTACGTAAGTCCTCCTCCCCAGATTTTGGGTGAGTTCGAGGCCTTTGCTTGAATACTGTCGTTATGCTATCGAAATTTTAATTTTTTTTGACTAATTCTCATTGTTTTGTAGTTAAACAATGTCTCGATGTCGAGGTGCTGGTAAGCACGTATACGCTCCTGGCATGAACCGTCCACACCCGCCGGTTCTGCAGTTTGATGAGTGGTGGTTTTGTTCGGCTGCCGCGCAAGCCCGTTTCCCATGGTTCGAAGAGAAAAACATAGAATTTGGATGCTGCTGCGTAAACCTAGAGCAACTACAGTGATTCGATGTTGAAGTAGCCTTTGGTGCACTTGGATGGTTATCAGTTATTACCTACACAGTGACTACCCGACCCAATCTGATAAAGCACTTCTATGCTAACCTGGAGGTTGAGGGGGATGTTAATGTTATATGGATGTTACTGAGTTCAATTATTTTTCACTGAATATTTATTTTTCTTTAAATTGGAATTCTTGCTTATTTCTGTTTTTTTAACATGTGATTTACTTGATAAATGGTTGAAAAAAAATTATCCAAAGATATTTCAATAATTACATTACATATAAAAATCAAAACTTTCTTGTTCCACTGATATCATATATAATTTACATAGAGTACAAGCATACTTATGCCACATGGGAGTATATAAAAATTCTAACCGTTGAATACTGAAGAATTTTCTATGATTTTTCAGACACTACCACCACCGAAACAAGAAATGGCTCGGCGAAGAGTAACTAGGCGAGGATGTAACCCAATTCCATCATCACCACTTGTGGAGGAAGATAGCCATGAAAATCCTGAAGGACAAGGGAATCAGAATATGACACCACCAGGAGCTAATGGCCAGAAAAATCCTACAAACTTCCCAGCCCCACCTACAGATTTGGCTATATGAACCTGGCACAACAGCTACAGCAAATACAGCAAGTACAAGCCAATATGCAAGCTGCTATGGGAATAGTTTTTCCCATTGTACATACTACACCTATGCCAACCAGACAAGCTAGCACTATACCAGGGGGTAGCAACACGGTACCCCAAGCACCTCAAACGCCAGTTGTACAAGCTCAAGTACAAAATGTAAGACCCGTATCAAACTAACTCGGTCTTACCACTTTGAACCAGGTCTACCTATCATGGTCGAGCCAAATGGACCAAGTGCGTGAAGGAGTTTGTGATCCCAGGTATTAAATCGACCAAAAAATACTTAAATAAAGGGGAGGGTCGCATACCCAGCAAGGGAGGGTCGGACCCCCCAAGACAGAAAGTCAGACCCCTGTTTTACAGAGGGGGTCGAACACTTTAGGAACTAGGGGTCGACGGGATCATCGACCCCCTCATCGACCCTCAGTTGCCGTCGAAAACAGAATTAGGAAATTTCTATAATTTCGGTTGGGGCTCTTTCCTAATCTCAAAGGGACTTATTTTAGGATGTTTCTAATCTATTTTAAGGACGTCCCTAGGCCTCTTTCACTCCTTTTAGAACCCTAATTGAATTGAGAGAAAGAGAAGAGAAGGAAGAGAGGAAGAAGAGAAGGAACGGAGAGAAGAAGAAAAAGGAGAAGAGTTGCAGAGGAGGAGTGTTCTTCTCAGGTAAGAATACTAATCCTATGAATTTCGTGAGACTTAGAATAGTTGAAGGAAGATGTAGGAGAAACCTAATCCATCCATCCATGGTTAGGTTTCAATGGAAACCATGGAGGATATCAATTAGACTATATATTGGGTGAAGAGAAGTTCTAATCCATAGAAAGTATGTGGAATGGACTATGGAAGAAGCCATAGGTGTTAAACAAGGAAGAATGGATCAAAACATGAGAATATCGACCAAAACTAGAGGTGGTCGCACATAGGGTCGATAGACCCATCGACCCTGATATCGACCCTGTTACAGGGGGTCGCAGTATACTGCTACCCTACCTGCGACCCATCCTGCGACCCTATAGATAATAGCAAGTTAGAAAATTAGAATTAAATCTAATTAAATTCTATCGACTTCGTTAGGTCTTCTAGCAATATAATATCAATATAAAGGTGATTCTTAAAGCTTGAAAGAGGATCTACTAGCAAGCTAAGGTGAGGAAACAAGACCTAAATTAATTGGTTAATAATAAACTACTTTTATTTTCTTGAGTCCAATGCCATGCTTGATTCTATACGAATATGCTTGTAATGTGCATTCAACATGTCATCCAATATTCCTGCTATTATTGTTCACACATATTTAATTTTGTTTACTTATAACATGATGATGATGATTGATGCTAGGAATAGGCATGTGAATGTTTATATGTGGTTAGTGTGCTTGATGCGAGTAGGGCATCAGGGGAAGTGTTAGGTGGTGTTTGATCCGAGCACTTTAACTCTATCTCTAACTCAAATCTTGTGCATTAGCATCGTCGTATCACCATTATCTTAGCTGAACCATTGTGACGTAGGGCATCAAGGAGGGTCTTGGTCCTTGAGTCCTATACTCTACCGAGGGGCCTTAGCTCTATCTCTACGGGTGCTCTGAGGGATGCTGGGGTGAGGCCTTGGATACACTATTTGACATTAGGATTGGTTAGTAGCGAGCCCCATTTACAGCCCTAGCCATCAGGGGTTTATTTGTTGGTATGGAATTGTGCATCGATAAACGTGACCTTCGTTGTACAATGTTCATTGTGGGTGCTGTGGGTGACGGTGAGAGGTTCATCGGGCGTATCCACACTCTCGTGCATAGAGGTGCGGTGGCCACCTATCCTTTCTATAGCACAGTGCAAACGTAAAACCAGACCAAAGATATGAATTGAATCGCATGCATATGTATTGTTGCATTGTTTATTTTGCTCACTGAGCCATGATGTGTGCTCACCCTCTCGACGTCGAATATTTTTAGTTGATAATGCAGGTACCACAGTTGAAGATTATATCAATGCTAGCTCCTATGTACGGACATGTGGCGGCGATGGAAGCTGAAGACGTAGTGGATATGCATGACTCCTCTTGCGAGTGCAACTCATGCGTATTCGATTAGAGTTTCTTTTATTTTTTTGGATTTATTAAGGCGATGTAATTGATATTTTACTTACTTATGTCTCGGTTAAAACAAAATAATTTGATACCTTAATATGATTACCACATTTAGATTCTCAGTTCGTTTTACTATAAGACTTCCGCTATTGTGTATTTTACTTTGATTATGAATGTGAATGTATGAGGTTTAGATAAAACGGGGATAGCCTATTCGAGATCCTGGTTGAACCGTTGGTTTGCTAGCGGTTCATCACACCATTCTGAATAGTGCAGAATTGGGGTGTGACACAAAACCCTGAGGTAGCCCAAGGCAGTTACCAGTATCAACCACCTATATATGGGGCCTATGCTAAGTATCAGTTGGACCATTCTCGACTGATCGAGCGTTTTCTGAAAATGACGCCTAAGGAATATAATGGCAAGGCAGCGGATCTTTTGTGGCCAGCTCATTGGATTGACGAGATGGAAAGGAATTTCATGATGATGACTATTAATGAGGAGGAAAAAGTACTGTGTGCAACATTTATGTTGAAAGGTGATGAACACCACTGGTGGAAGTCTACTCTAAGTTATCTGTTAACCAAGCACGCCCAATTGACCTGGACTATCTATAAAGAGGCATTCTTCGAGAAATATTTTTCCAGAAGTTTCAGAGATGCTATGGAAAGAGAGTTCCTGAGTTTGTATCAGGGACAAATGACTGTGGATGCATATCAACAGCGTTATGAAGAGCTGTTCTTCTTTGCTCCCTCTAGCATGCAAGAGGAAAATACTAAAACCCGAAGGTTCGTCATGGGACTTAGGGGAAGCATTCAAGAGCATGTTTTGGGGCTAGAAAAGAATGTTTATAATGAAGCCGTGCAGATTGCTCGAGTACTAGAATCGAGCCAAAGGGAGAGCTACTTTTCTCAGAATAGAGGTATAAAAGAACAAATGGAAATTCATATAATGGAGGGAATACAAAGACATTTAAACCCTTCCGTACTCAAGGCTTTAATACTGCAGCCAAGACTACTCCAACAGCCTAACCTCAACAAAAGCAAAATAATGAAGGAGTAAAATACTATAACTGCAATCAAATGGGACATTATTCAAGGGAGTGTCCTAAGCCCAGGAAGCAACTACAGCAAGGAAAGGTTTATGTAGTTACATTTGAGGATGTTGCCGCATCGCCTGATGTGGTCACAGGTATGACTTAAACCTTTTATTTTGTATTACCTTGTGTGAGCATGTAGACTAAATTAAAACAAATCACAGGTATCGTACCTATTAATGGCATACCCGCCAGAGTGCTCTTTGATTCTGGAGCTTTTCATTCTTTTATATCTATGTCATTTGGAAAGAAGCTAAATCTACCCCTCAGATCGTTAGACTACAAATTGTCTGTACGATCACCTATGGGATTAGAAGTGGAAATAGAAAAAGGTTATGGACCATGTTCAGTTCTTATCGGCGAGAAGATTTTGGATGCAACCTTGATTCAACTCGAGATGGCAGACTTTGACGTTATCTTGGGAATGGACTGGTTAGCTCAGCATTCTGCAAACCTATTATGTGCAGAAAAGAAACTGACATTTAAAGACAAGGAAGGAGCAGAGTTTAGTTTTGCGGGAACCAGACTACCCCGTAAACGAAAACTCATCCTCTCTGCATTAAAGGCTAGAAAATGCCTCGAGAAAGGAGGAGTTGGGTATCTAGTATCCGTGGTTGATCTCATCAAGGAAGTACCACGAATGAAAGATATTGATGTTGTGCTGGAGGGGCATCAGCCTCCTCTCGGGCCTCAAGAATGACCTCGGACCCTAATTCATGTGTCGAGACCCCTGCCAATAATTCTTGCCGAGACAGCCCAGATGAAGTTCCTGCTCTGCTGATGTTCCGAGATGAACTCCTGCTTCGTTCAACGGACTCCTCTGTCCTTAACTCCGTCTCGGGACCACCCCCGGATACCTGATTTGTAGACATCCTTTTTGATGATGTGCTAGCAACAGACCCGTTGCTAGACGAAGTGGAACTACTACTACTACTGGACGATGATGATCTCACAGTCTCAATATCTACCTCCATATCGGTATCCCTCCCACTACCAACCTGTAAGACCCGTACTCCGTGAACCCGATCTAAACCTTGATTTCATGTCGTAACAGGTCTTTCGATCATCACCGGGCCAGACGGGATGAGTGGATGACAATCAGGTACGAAATCGGACCAAGCAGACCAACTTAAGTATGAATTTCATTTATACCGGTCGATGGTACCGGTCTATGGTACCGGTCGACCGGTATGGTCTGTGCAGCAGACTACCAAGATCCGGAATTGGATCTCTTTTGGTCCCACTTTCCCAATTCCGAATCCTAAGACTTTCCTAATCCTAAGAGGCTTCCTAAACCTAATTTCTAGCCTATTTAAACCCCTCTAAGCCTCCTAGAATCCCTTCCATTAATCCTCACAAACCCTAGAGAGGAGAAGGAGAAGGAGCTAGGAAAGAGAAGGAAGAACCGCCGTTGCCGTTCGACGACGCACACCTTACGACAGTCGACGGTAAGTGTTTAAACCCTTCCTCTCACATTATGAACTCTTGTAGGGTTGATTTTTGTTTGGATTAATACCATGTAAAGTAGGTATTGACCTAAACCCTGCTTTGTCGACAAACCCTAGTTTAGTCGATAAACCCTAGATTCGAGTTCTAGGATGAATACCATCAAAGCTAGACTTGAATGGGGTTGGAAACGACTCTAACTCAAAGCTCAGACTTAGAATGTGTAGGAAAAACCCTGGAATCAATAGAGAAGGATCGACGACAGTCGAAAAACCAAGCGTATGGTCTTCTGGAGACATACTGGTCGATCATACCGGTCGCCAGTTTTCCCCCTAGAGCTGCGATCGGTACATGCAACCGGCTAGCTCTGTGAGTGTAATTTTGTAACATTGTTGGTTTTCCGACCAACGTAAACCTATTGTAATTGAACCCTAATATTATGTAGGACTTTGTGATAGCACGTTTGGATCTTGCGACGTGGAGCATGCTATTGAACGAGCTATTGAACGAGCGTCAGGTAAGGGAATCGGACATAAACCCTAATAATTTAATGGACAGTAAACTATTGTAAATAACAATGAATATGTGGATTGGTGTTTGTGCATATTGCATGTCATCCTTTCCTTTCGGCTATTATTATTGTTCATGCATACTCGCTATGCTAGGATGTGATTGCTAGACATGTGATTATTTTCGTTGGTGTGTGGAATGGGAAGGGCCTGGGGTATGGGATCATTCCTCACACTGGCACCTTTTTGTAGTATTCTATCTTAGCATGCTTGGTGCGGGTAGGGTATCAGGGGGAGGTCGTGGCACTGTGGTCTCCGGCTTGACCACTACGCTCTAGCTCTATCTCTATGCCGTAGGGAGTGATGTTGGGATAGAGTCTACTTGCGTATTGTTCTGTCTTAGTATGCTTGGTGCGGGTAGGGTATCAGGGGGAGGTCGTGGAACTGTGGTTTCCGGCCTGGCCACCACGCTCTAGCTCTATCTCTATGCCGTAGGGAGCTGTGCTGGGATAAAGCCTACAGTGATGACATATAGGATTGGTTAGTTACGAGCCCAGTTTGCATGCCCTAGCCAGTAGGGGCTTATGTATTGGTATGAGTGGAGTATCAGGGGAGGTAGTGGATGCCTTAGCTCTATCTCTATTCCATGATGGGTGCATGCGGGTCGGTGGTAGTGTGATCTACAGTGCGATGCTACACACTCGTGTATAGAGGTGAGGCGGCCTCCGAACCTTTCTATAGCACATTGCAAACTTAAACCAGACCATAGCATAAAATGATTGTTACTCATGCATATAATATTGATTCACTGTCTGATTGTCTTACTAAGCTAAGTTGTGAGCTCACCCTTTGTGTACACACTATTTTAGATGTTGATGCAGGTTACACGGGGGACGACTACGTAAACTTTGGCGTATGGAGGTGTTGTTGCTCTGGATGTGCAAGCAGGAGAGGACGAGCATGACGCTTCATGCGAGTACCCTTTCTGTGTGTACCTTTGATTTTATTTTATTTGTTTCAGTTATTTTATTAAAGTGATGTAAGGATATTTAACTACGGTTAAAATTTGGATAATTGAATACTTATTTAAATTTATCAATAGAATACTCAGTTCATTTATTTAAAGACTTCCACTGTATTTATTACATTCTGATTGTGGTTATGTGCGATGGTTTGTATGAGTGGACACGGTCTTATTGAGATCCTGGTGTGAACCGTTGGTTCAATGACGGTTCACTCACACCATTCTAGTTGGTTCAGAATTGGGGTGTGGCAACTAGATATCAGAGCTCTTAGGCTCTGTCCAACAGACGATATTGCACTTAACTAAGTCGATGAACTGAGATAGGAAAAATTAAAAGCTTTAATAAGAACACATCTTAAGCATTGTTTGATACCGGAGACTATATGAGAAAGAGCATAACATACTATATTAAATATGGAATTTAATAATGCACATGCTCTAGATAGGTAAAAAAAAACCATAAAAATACTATTAAAACCTTCAAGAGTGACAATGTGAAAAGTGCTACAGGGTGCGGTCCACAAGCCGGACAGTTACCCTGTTATATAATCTGTCAAGAGAGAGAAATATAAGAAGACAATCATGGGGTAGGGGGCCTAGGAGGAATAGGGTCAGCAATGTCATAATCCCGCTCGTAAGCGACCCTAAGCCAGTGCACCTAATCTTGAGTGACTCTGAGGCTGCGAGCTAAGTGCCCCAAGTCACGGCTCATCTCACGCTGAGCGTCCCTGAGCTCCGTAAACATACCCATTACGGTGTCGGGAGGCAGCTGAGATGGTCCCGCTGCATAGGTGGGCTGTAGTGCTGGTGCTGGAACATCCTCCATCCGATCATCGCTACCCTCGTCATCACCCGCTGCCTCTGCTACATGAGCAGCATTGGCTGCTGCTGCTGCTGCCACAGCTGCTACCCTCCTGAGTGGACGAGGATGAGCCTCCAAATCCTCATCGCTGATCGGCAGGTTATCCATCTGCATCCGCAGGATGGCATCCCAGTCGATGTCAGAGGTCATAGTGTCCTCCATAGCGATCTCACCCCTCATGTTCACTCGTAGTCGCTGCAGAAGAGTGGTGATGAGCCGGCCATAAGGAAGGTTACTGGTCTGACCGGGTGGCGTAGCCTGATGCATGGTCTTGATGATGATATAGGGAAGGCAAACCCGCTCCCCA
This sequence comes from Protea cynaroides, assembly GCA_028583415.1. Taxonomy (NCBI): domain Eukaryota; kingdom Viridiplantae; phylum Streptophyta; class Magnoliopsida; order Proteales; family Proteaceae; genus Protea; species Protea cynaroides. The sequence goes on along the minus strand of CM053276.1, from coordinate 92,673,620 downwards.
GTGCAAACGCAGTAAGTCAGGTACTGAGTGAGTTGAGATAACTCACTATAATGGCCGCTCTGGGGCACAATGTCGTGCTGGATGATGCGGCTATAAACTCGAGGCAGGGGTTTCAGACTAGCAACCTTCATGGGCGCCCCAGGATTGAGAAGTTGCTCTGAGATCTCCTGGCGTAGATCGTCAGTGAGAAAGCCCTTCATCTTAGGGGCACAGTAGAACAAATCCCCGTCATTGGGAATCCCCAGAAGATCAGCAAGCTTATGGGTGTCGAAGGATATGGGAACACCCTTGACGTAACTGGTGATGCGGAGCGCTCGACATTGATTGAAGTCGTCGACATCCCTATCTATCTCCAAGTTGGCATAAAAGTGTTTGACGATGTTGGGATGGGTAGTTGTCGTGTATGTGATGACCGACAACCAACCAAGTCTGCCAAAAGCGGCTTCCACATCGAACCGCTGCAATTGCTCCAAATTTACACACCGCCCAGACTCGATATTCTTTCTTTCGAACCAAGGGAAGCGGGCTTGTGCCGCCTCAGATCGAAACCAATGCTCATCGAGCTATGGTACAGGCGGGTGGGGAAGGTGCATGCCTAGACCATAGGAGCGCTTGCCAGCACCTCTGCGTGGAGCCATTAGAGCTGCAAAACAAGGAAAAACAAATAGAAATGGTTAGAAATTATCAAAATTTCGACAGCATAACGACAACAAATTAAGAAAAAGCCTCGAACTCACCCAAAAACATGGGGAGGAGGACTTACGTAACCCCCACACACTTCATGGAAGCCAAACATAGAACAAACAACAAGAAATTTAGAAATTTGAGCAAAAATCGATTATTTTGACAAAACCTAGGTCAAAACTAGAAAATTTTAATTTTTCCTAAAACCTTTTGGTGGAACCTCAAATTAGTTGATGGCTTTTGCTCTTAGGGGTCCCTAAACCCTTTCTAAACCTAAGGAAAAGAGTTCCTACGGTTAGAATCTTCCAATCAATGAAAGCCATAGTTTTTAAGCTTAAAACCATGAAAAAACGATATGAAAATGGTGAATGGAAGGAGAGAACTTACTTGGAGGCGATATTCTAACTCTTGATCGGAAGAAAATGACTTCTAGGATCACCGTTCGGACTGTAGCAACTCAGGAGCCAGAGAGGAATCGCCACTGGAGAGAAGAAGAAGAGAAAAAGTGAGAAAAACTCACTTTTTCACGATTTTAAGGGGTTTTTGGGTATATCGGTCGACGGTTTTGCCCATACCGGTCGACTGGTACCCCCTAGGGTACTGCGACCGCTATGTCTCGGTCAGAATGAAAATTCTGACCGGTCGACTATACCGGTCTCCCCATTCCTCTACAGAGTCGCGACCGGTATGTCGCGACCGATTAAAAAAAAAAAAAAAACACCGAAAAATGTTTTTAAAAAAAAAAAAAATTAAGTTTCCATTTCGAATTTCTGCCTTGTTTGTTAAAGACTAACACTATTATGATTATTTGATTGTACCTTATGTGTTATGTCTTTGTCTCAGATCCAAAAAGAATAATTTGAGATGGTAGGCGGAAACGGTCTTAGAGGCTCACGAAAGCGCCACCACTCCAAGGTGCGCCAAACTGAGGAAAATGTGGAAACTGGATATGTTGAAGAGCAAAACCAAAACCCGGATAGTGGAGAAGGGCAGGTTCCCAGGGCACCCATAAATTTACCAGGCCCTCCTCATACAAACTCTGAGACAATTGTCACGAATCTGGTTTACTAGATGGAAGCTCAGCAGATGACATTCCTGAACGAGATGTTGAAAATGTTCAGGCCACCGGGTTATGTTCCCACTGAAGGTACGCCTGGGTCTGGAAGGAATAATACTACACTGCCAACGGATGGTAGCCTAGGGCCAATGGGCCAAGGACATAATTTACAACCACCGCATCAGTTTCCATCGTCGTCTGCTTACCAGGGAGCCTACCCGTACCCACCACCATGGTACGGAATGAATACACAGGGGCAGCACGATCTGAGCCGAGCAGTGGATAGGTTTTTGAAGTTGAAACCCCCTACTTTCACAGGGAAATCGGGAAAACCGTTGTTGCCTGCACAATGGGTTGCTGAGATGGAGAAGACTTTCCATCTGATGACATGTTCTGAGGATGAGAAGGTACTGTTTGCTACACATATGCTCAAAGAGGACGCCAACGCCTGGTGGAATTCTACACGGGCATATTTGGAAACAAAGCACGCTCAGATCGATTGGGCTATATTCAAGGGAGTCTTCTTCGATAAATAAATATTTCCCAAAAAGTTTCAGAGATCAGATGGAGAGAGAATTCCTCAATCTACAACAGTCTCAGTCTACTGTGGATGCTTACCAGCAAAGGTACGAAGAGTTATTTTTCTTTGCACCGGCAAGCATGCAAGAAGAAGAAACAAAGACCCATAGGTTCACCATGGGACTGCGTGGAAGCATTAGAGAGCACATTTTGGGTTTGAAAAAGAAGATATATAATGAGGCTGTACAGGTTGCCAGAGTAATCAAGTCAAGTTAAAAGGACAGTTTCTTTGCACAAAACAGGGGACTGAAGAGACCATCTACTGAGACTTCAGGTGGCGGAAATAATAGACCATTCCGCCCATACAGGGCTCAGTCCACCATGGTGCCTGTAAGAAACACTACTGCACTACCACCGCCATAGTTTGCTGGACAAAACCCGAGCATTAAATGTTTCAACTGTCAGCAACTGGGTCATATTGCAAAGAACTGTACTCTACCTAAGAAACAAACTCCACAGCAAGGAAAAGTATTTGTAGTCACCACTGAAGAGGCAGCCACATCACCAGATGTGGTCACTGGTATGATTCTATCCCTTTCTATTTAGCTTACTATTTATGTATGTGTGTGAGCATGTAGAACTAAGAGATAATTAAATTTTAGGAACTGTAAATATAGCTGGTATACCTGCCAGAGTACTCTTTGACTCTGGGGCCATGCACTCTTTTGTTTCTATTTCTTTTGGGAAGCGAATGGAATTACCTGTCAAGCATCTAAACCCAAGCTTGATAGTTCGCTCCCCACTAGGAGTCGAAGTGGCGTTAAACAAATATTTTGGACCATGTACAGTTAGCATTGATGATCGAGATCTAGAAGCTAATCTGGTTCAACTTGAGATGGCAGACTTTGACGTCATCTTGGGAATGGATTGGTTAGGCCAACATTCAGCCAGCTTATTATGTGGTGAAAAGAAGCTTGTGCTTAAAGATGAGAAAGGAAAAGAGTTTAGCTTCACCGGGACCAAGTTACCCAGGAAGCGGAAGCTGATCCTATCTGCCCTAAAAGCTAAGAGATGCTTAGAGAAGGGAGGAGTGGGGTACCTAGTGTCTGTGGTCGACATCACTACTGAGGTGCCAAGGATGGAAGATCTAGATGTGGTACGAGAGTTTCCATATGTGTTTCTAGAGGATCTCCCAGGTCCACCTCCAGACAGGGCTACAGAGTTCGTGATAGACCTAATGCCAGGGTCGACACCAGTGTCTAAAGCACCGTACAGGATGGCCCCTACAGAATTAAAGGAGTTGAAGACCCAATTACAAGAATTGCTAGATAAGGGTTTCATACGACCAAGCATATCGCCATGGGGAGCGCCTGTATTATTAGTCAAGAAAAAGGACGGTAGTGTACGGCTATGTATTGACTACCGAGAGCTGAACAAGTTAACCATCAAGAATCGATATCCTTTGCCTAGGATCGATGACTTGTTCGATCAGTTACAGGGTGCAAAGGTTTTCTCGAAGATTGATCTCAGATCAGGGTATCACCAACTGAAGATCAAGGCCATAGATATGGGCATTATGAGTTTCTAGTTATGTCGTTCGGGTTGACCAATGCCCCAGCTTCGTTCATGGAACTGATGAACCGAGTATTTCATGACATGTTGGACACTTCGGTCATCGTATTCATCGATGACATATTGGTCTACTCAAAGGACAGGGAGGCTCATACAACACATTTGAGAGCAGCCCTACAACGGCTGAGAAGGGAGAAGCTTTATGCCAAGTTCAAGAAGTGTGAATTTTTGGCTGAAGGAGGTAGCTTTCTTGGGCCACGTAGTATCAGAAGATGGTATCAAGGTAGATCCAAGTAAGATAGCTGCTATAGTAGGATGGGAAGCACCAAAATCAGTTGCGGAGATTCGTAGTTTCCTTGGATTGGCTGGTTACTATAGAAGATTCGTGGAAGACTACTCAAGGATCATCGTTCCACTTACCAGACTAACCAAGAAGGGAGAGAAATTTATATGGTTAGATGAGTGCGAGAAATCAGACTTTGAAGTCAAGACTAGTCTCTGCACCTTTCTTGACCATCCCAACACCAAGCTTACCGTTTACCTTATATACGGATGTTTCAGGGTTGGGTCTTGGATGTGTATTGATGCAAGGAGAACAGGTGATTTCCTACGCATCAAGACAGCTAAAAGAGCATGAGAAGAATTATCCTACACATGACTTGGAGTTAACAGCGGTAATACATGCAATCAAGACTTGGAGACACTACCTCTGCGGTGAAAAGTTTCAGATTAAGTCAGATCACAAGAGCTTAACCTATCTTTTCACTCAGAAGGACCTGAATGAGACAGAGGAGATGGCTGGAGTTATTAAAAGATTATGATTGTGACATCCAGTATCATCCGGGTAAGGCAAATGTTGTGGCTGACGCCTTAAGCAGAAAGTGGGCATTGAAATCGGAGGCAGGACCAAGTACAAATGCTGCATTATGTGCTGTAGCCTCGAGCTCAACAGAGAATGATGAAGAGTATATAATAGAGACTGCAAGAGATCCAGTGGAATAGGGCTTAATTCATAAGTTTACATTGATGTTCGCAGCCTTGAAGATCCCATCGGATCTCATAGATGAGGTCAAAGTAGCAATCCTACAGGATCCACACCTCAAGATGGTACAAGAAGACCTAGAGAAGGGTAACAACAATCCTGACTTTACTTTGGATTCAGACAAGGTACTCAGGTATCGTGGACGATTATGTATACTTGAGAGTGAGAACTTAAATATCAGAGATCGAGTTATGACAGAAGCTCATTACACTCCATATTTGGTACATCCAGGAAGCACCAAAATGTACCATGATTTAAGAAGATTATATTGGTGGAGGGGTATGAAAGCAGATATAGCTCGTTTCATATTCCAATGTCTGAATTGCCTACAAGTTAAAGCGGAAAGGCAGAGACCCGCAGGTTTACTACAACCATTACCGGAACCTGCATGGAAGTGGGATTGTATCATAATGGATTTCGTCACTGGCCTAGCTTTGACACCAAGGTCGGTGGATGCAGTTTGGATTATAGTCGATCGACTTACCAAGACGGCTTGATTCATTGCGGTCAGACCTCAGTATACCATGGAGAAGCTGGCCAAGCTATATGTAGATAATATAGTCAGACTTCATGGCGTCCCAGAGAGTATAGTATCTGATAGAGATCCCCGTTTTACATCAAAGTTCTAGGAAGGATTACAGAAAGCTATGGGAATGAAGTTGAAGTTTAGTACAGCTTTTCACCCTCAGACGGACGGGCAGTTAGAATGAACTATTCAAATTTTAGAAGATATGCTCCGAGCTTGTGCCCTAGATTTCAAAGGAACTTGGGACGAGAAACTGTCACTCATCGAGTTCGCTTATAACAATAGCTACCAGGCTACAATTCAGATGGCTCCATATGAGGCACTCTATGGGAAGAAATGTCGTACACCTCTGTTATGGAATGAGGTGGGAGAAAGAAGAATTGTAGGACCGGAGTTCGTTGAAGAAACTTGTCGAGTGATTGATCAGATCAAGGAAAGAGTGAAGACAGCTCAAGTTTGACAGAAGCACTATGCGGATAACCGACGTCGAGATCTGGAGTTTGCAGTGGGTGACAAGGTATTCCTGAAGATATCACCGGTGCGAGGTCTGAAAAGGTTTGGTAAGAAGGGGAAGCTATGCCCCAGGTATGTAGGACCATACAAGATATTGACCAGATGTGGTAATGTGGCATATCAATTGACGCTACCACCATCTATGTCAAGCATTCATGATGTGTTCCATGTGTCATTATTGAAGAAGTATGTCAGGGATCCATCGCACATCTTAACAGCAGACCCCCCAGACTTGACAGAGGACTTAACATTTGAAGTGGTACCTGTGATGCTCTCAAGCCGAAAGGTACAACAACTTTGAAGCAAGGATATCCATTATGTGAAGGTGCATTGGAAAAGCCACGATGTCGAAGAAATTACTTGGGAGGAGGAGAGCGCGATGAGAAAGGAGTACCCTAACCTTTTTGACGGTCAAGGTACGTTCAAATTTTGAGGCCGGAATTTCTTTTTAGGGTAGGGGAGTTGTGAGACCTACATGCAAATTTCGGGGATGAAATTTCTTTTAAGGGTGGGGGCGTTGTAAGACCCGCACTCCGTGAACCCGATCTAAACCTTGATTTCATGTCGTAACAGGTCTTTCGATCATCACCGGGCCAGATGGGACGAGTGGATGACAATCAGGTACAAAATCGGACCAAGCAGACCAACTTAAGTATGAATTTCATTCATACCGGTCGATGGTACCGGTCTATGGTACCGGTTGACCGGTATGGTCTGCGCAGCAGACTACCAAGATCCAGAATTAGATCTCTTTTGGTCCCACTTTCCCAATTATGAATCCTAAGACTTTCCTAATCCTAAGAGGCTTCCTAAACCTAATTCCTAGCCTATTTAAACCCCTCTAAGCCTCCTAGAATCCCTTCCATTAATCCTCACAAGCCCTAGAGAGGAGAAGGAGATTGGAGAAAGAGAAGGAGCTAGGAAGGAGAAGGAAGAGCCGCCGTTGCCGTTCGATGACCCACACCTTACGACAGTCGACGGTAAGTGTTTAAACCCTTCCTATCACATTATGAACTCTTGTAGGGTTGATTGTTGTTTGGATCAATACCATGTAAAGCAGGTATTGACCTAAACCCTACTTTGCCGACAAACCCTAGTTTAGTCGATAAACCCTAGATTCAAGTTCTAGGATGAATACCATCAAAGCTAGACTTGAATGGGGTTGGAAACGAATCTAACTCAAAGCTCAGACTTAGAATGTGTAGGAGAAACCCTGGAATCAATAGAGAAGGATCGACGACAGTCGAAAAACCAAGCGTGTATGGTCTTCCAGAGACATACCGGTCGACCATACCGGTCGCAGGTCATGCGACCGGTACTGCGACCGGTACCTCTCGGGGAGTAGCCTGTGGGGACCGACTGACCATACCGGTCGCCAGTTTTCCCCACAGAGCTGCGACCGGTACATGCAACCGGTCAGCTCTGTGAGTGTAATTTTGTAACATCGTTGGTTTTTCGACCAACGTAAACCTATTCTAATTGAACCCTAATATTATGTAGGACTTTATGATAGCACGTTTGGACATTGCGACGTGGAGCAAGCTATCGAACGAGTGTCAGGTAAGGGAATCAGACTTAAACCCTAATAATTTAATGGACAGTAAACTGTTGTAAATAACAATGAATATGTGGATTGGTGTTTGTGCATATTGCATGTCATCCTTTACTTTCAGCTATTATTATTGTTCATGCATACTCGCTATGCTAGGATGTGATTGCTAGACATGTGATTATTTTCGTTGGTGTGTGGAATAGGAAGGGCCTGGGGTCTGGGATCATTCCTCACACTGGCACCTTTTTGTAGTATTCTATCTTAGCATGCTTGGTGTGGGTAGGGTATCAGGGGGAGGTCGTGGTACTGTGGTCTCCGGCCTGGCCACCACGCTCTAGCTCTATCTCTATGCCGTAGGGAGTGATGTTGGGATAGAGTCTACTTGCGTATTGTTCTGTCTTAGTATGCTTGGTGCGGGTAGGGTATCAGGGGGAGGTTGTGGCACTGTGGTTCCCAGCCTGGCCACCACACTCTAGCTCTATCTCTATGCCGTAGGGAGCTGTACTGGGATAGAGCCTATAGTGATGACATATAGGATTGGTTAGTTGCGAGCCCAGTTTGCAAGCCCTAGTCAGTAGGGGCTTATGTATTGGTATGGGTGGAGTATCAGGGGAGGTAGTGGATGCCTTAGCTCAATCTCTATTCCATGATGGGTGCATGTGGGTCGGTGGTAGTGTGATCTACTGTGCGATGCTACACACTCGTGTATAGAGGTGAGGCGGCCTCTGAACCTTTCTATAGCACATTGCTAACTTAAACCAGACCACAGCATAAAATGATTGTTACTCGTACATATAATATTGATTCACTGTCTGATTGTCTTACTGAGCTAAGTTGTGAGCTCACCCTTTGTGTACACACCATTTTAGATGTTGATGCAGGTTACACGGTGGACGACTACGTGAACGCTTCGACGTATGGAGGTGTTGCTGCTCTGGATGTGCAAGCAAGAGAGGACGAGCATGACGCTTCATGCGAGTGCCCTTTCTACGTGTACATTTGATTTGATTTTATTTGTTTCAGTTATTTTATTAAAGTGATGTAAGGATATTTAACTACGGTTGGAATTTGGATGATTGAATACTTATTTAAATTTATCAATAGAATACTCAATTCATTTATTTAAAAACTTCTGCTGTATTTATTATATTCTGATTGTGGTTATGTGCGATGGTTTGTATGAGTGGACACGGTCTTATTGAGATCCTGGTGTGAACCGTTGGTTCAATGATGGTTTACTCACACCATTCTAGTTGGTTCAGAATTGGGGTGTGACACAACCATTGGCAAAGAAAATGGACTGAACCAGTTAAGGGAAAGCAACCCTTATTAAAAACAAGAAGGGCCGATGTCACAACGCCGATGTCACAACGCCGATGTCGCAGAACCAATGTCAAAGAGCCGAGCCTTCCGTTCGCGACGTGAGCAATAGTTCTCCAGAATGAGGGCCCTCCATACCCCACCACTCCTCTATATATGCAATCTACTGACAGACACTCCACGTGGAACCTTACTATAGGAATGTCGAAGCGGTGCATTTATTACCGACGACGCTTCCCGGGTCCTTTAGCCGGGTCCCGCTTTGCGGTATCCATGTTCCCGGCCCAGATCTGGAACCGGATCCGAATCCGATTGTCGATGACAACAACAAAGTCTCTAAAATGGACCGATGTATATTGTCCGCGGTGCTCACATCGACCCCTTTACATCAGCATACAACAGAAGGAAAGTCACGTGCCATTCCCGTGACTACATCGGTGGACTTCTTCAAATTGACTGATGTGTATTGGCCGCAGTGCCCACATCGGTCTTGGATTTTTGTAGGAGCAAAGCTCACGTGCCAATCCCGTGACTACATCGGTGGATTTCTTCAAATTGACTGATGTGTATTGGCCGTAGTGCCCACATCGGTCTTGGATTTTCGAAGGAGCAGGGGTCACGTGATAAATCCCGTGACCGCGTCGGTGGATTCCTACAAACAATAGCCGAGGTGTATTGGCCGTAGTGGCCACGTCGGATCCATCACTTGGGATTTGCAAAGGAGGATAGGTCACGTGCCAATCCCGACCACATCGGTGAAATTCTTCAAATAGACTGATGTGTACTGGCCGCAGTGCCCACATCGGTCCAGTCACATCGGATCACCACCGCTGCATGAGTTACGTGATATTCCTGTGATCACATCGGAGTACCTTCTCAGTTCGACAGATGTGTATTGGCCGCGATGCCCAACTCGGTCCATTCACATCGGTCCTGTCACATCGGTCTAGTCACATCTTTCCAGTCACATCGGATCACCACCGCTGCATGAGTCACGTGATATTCCCATGATTACATCAGAGTACCTTCTCAGTTCGATCGATGTGTATTGGCCGCGGCACCCAACTCGGTCCATTCACATCGGCCCCGTCACATCGGTCCAGTCACATTGGTCTAGTCACATATGTCCAGTCACATCGGTCCTTTTACATCGGATCAACAACGGTAAAGAGGTCAGGTGGCAATCCCATGATCACCTCGGTAGACATGTGGAAATTAGCCGATGTGGTTTGGCCACAGTGCCCACATCAGTACCCTCATCCCCAACTTGACATCAACACATCTCGCACACCCCCAAATTCAACATCGGCATCGATCTCCCACACAGAGAATAACGTGACAACAGCTGATCCATATTGGCAAGAACCTATGCACAGCCAAACCTTATACATTCAACAGAGCAACGAGGCAAGTTATTGGGGGGAATTTCCATCCTTCTTCTTTGCTCAGCGAACCCTACAGATTCAATAGGGCAACGAGGCAAGTGTTGGGGAAATCTGCCACGCTGTCAATAGAACCATGACACGTAGGACTCGACCAACAAGCCACGTGGATGTTCCTGATTGGATATAAGAAAGTATCTTCACAAACCCTAACACAGGAGCAAAGGGCAAAAGCGATATTTAAGGAAAATGCACTATTCACTATAAATAGGGCAAATCTCAAGAATTCAGGTACTAGAACATTTATTACTCATTACTCATCCTTGGGATTCTCGCTTTGACACCTGGGATGGAGAATCTCTTACTTACCCCACTTACACTTAAATATCGTTGTGGGCTTGACACCGAGCCCATCAACTGTTCACAGAGCCCTAATGTCACACCCCAATTCCAACGGTGTGATAAACCGCTAATAACCAACGGTTCAACCAGGATCTCTAATAGGCTGTGTCCTTTTAAATTAAACCATACACACCCACAATCATAATCGAAATAAATACACAATAGCGGAAGTCTTAATATTAAATGAACTGAGGAATCTAACTATGATAATCATAAATAAAATATCAAATTATGTTGTATCAACCGAGGCATAAGTAAATAAAATATCAAATTACATTTCCTTAATAGTTCAAATAAAAATCTAATCGAAAACGCATGAGTTGCACTCGCATGAGGAGTCATGCGTCTCCACTATATCTTCAGCCTCCATCGCATCCACGTGCCCGTACACAGAAGCATTCATATAATCTTCCACAGTGGTACCTGCACAGTGGTACCTGCATCATCAACTAAAAATATTCGAAGTCGAAAGGGTGAGCACACATCACGGCTCAGTTAGCAAACAAAACAATGCAACAAACATATGCATGCATTCAATTCATATCTGTGGTCTGGTATATAAGTTTGCAATGTGCTATAGAAAGGTTTGGTGGCTGCCTCACCTCTATACACGAGTGTGTGAAGCCACCCAAAGGTTAACGTTTATTGTCGTCCCACATGCACCCACTATGGAATAGAGATAGAGCTAAAGTGCTTAGGACCACACCGCATCACACTTCCCCTGATACTCTACCCATACCAACACGTAAGCCCCTGCGGGCGAGGGCTTGCAAACTGGGCTCGCAACTAACCAATCCTAATGTCAAATAGTGTACCCAAGACCTCACCCCAGCATCCCTCAATACGTCCATAGAGATAGAGCTAAGGCCCTCCGGCAGAGTCGAAGACTACATGGTCCGAGACCACCTCCCCTGATACCCTACGACGTAATAGTTCTGCTAAGGTAATGGTGATACGACGATGTCAGTGGGCAAGACTTGAGTAGAGATAGAACTAGAGTCTAGTGACCAGGCTGAACCACAATGTCACGTCCTCTCCCTGATGCTCCACTAGCATCAAACACACTAACCACACACATACATTCACATGCCTATTCCTAGCATCATCATCATCATCATGTTATAAATAAAATAGAATTAAATATGTTGAATGACATGTTGAATGCACATTACAAGCATACACGCATAGAATCAGTCATGGCATTGGACTCAAGAAAATAAAAATAGTTTATTATTAGCCAATTAGTTTAGGTCTTGTTCCCTCACCTTTGCTTGAGTGTAAATCCTCTTTCAAGCTCTAAGAATCACCTTTATATCAATAGGAAAACCTAACAAGTCGATAGATTTTAATTAGAATTCATTCTGACAATTTTAGGCATGCTGTTAAGCGAGGGTCGCAGGACGGGTCACAGGTAGGGTAGCAGTTTTCTACGACCACAGGGTGTAGGGTCAATGCTAGGGTCGGATTTTCCATCGACCCTAGGTGCGACCACAGCTTCCCTGGACTTCTCGAAATCTGGGGGTCGATCCTGTGGTCTGGTAGGGTCGATTCCCAATCGACCCTACGTGCGACCCCACGTAGTTTAATTCGACCTTTTCATTCTACATTCTAATCTTTCAAGTTTGGGTCCTATGGCTTACTTCCACAGACCATTCTATGCTTGTTCTATGGCTTAAAACTCCAGGTTACTTCCTTACTTTGCCTACCATGATTCCCTCCATGGATTTCATTGAAATCTTCCCATGGATGGATGATTTGGGTTTCTCCTAGATCATACCCTCTTCATGAACTATTCTAAGGTCTTAAATTATTAATGGAAGCATACCCATACCTTAGGTTTGCTGAGATTTAGAGGTTTCTCTAAATTTTTCTCTTTAGTCTTCTTCTTCAACTTTCCTTCTCTTCTCCTTCTCTTCTCTTTCAATTAGGGTTTCAAAAGGAGTGAAAGAAGCTAAGGGACGTCCTATTTATAGAGGAGAACCTCCCAAAATAAGTTCCATTGAGATTAGGAAAGAATCCCTTGAAATTTGGAAAGTTTCTTATTTACGGTTTGTCGGTAATGAGGGGGTCGATGAGGGGGTCGGAGATCCTGTCGACCCTCGAGTCTAAATTGTCCGACCCTAGGTCTAAAATTCAGGGGTCTGACTCCCTAATGAGGGGGGTCTGACCCTGCCTATCTGGGTATGCGACCCTACCCCATATTTTACTATTTTTGGGTCAGTTTAATACCTGGTCTCGCTATTTCCTTCATGCACTTGGTCCATTTGGCTCGACCATGATAGGTAGACCTGGTACAAGGTGGTAAGACCGGTTATTTCGATACGGGTCTTACACCTAACTTTGGCATCGGAGTGGACATGGGGCCACATGCCCGCCTCCTCCCTTTGTCTTTGTTTGTCTTGCTTGCCTAGTCAGCTTGGTGGGCCTCCAAGACGGATTAGGGCCGAAACAACACCTACAAATCAATGGTCATAATTATTTTGTCTAAACTATCATATTATTCTTAAAATAGTATGGGTGGGTGAATACAAAATGGATAAATGATGTGCCATATGATTTTGGGTCAATGCCTTACACTTTTTTGATGAATGTCATAAAAAAAGGTATGACAATTTTCCTTCATCATGAGAAATTCTCTTCACTCTAAGATTACCAATTAGTTGAGACTATGCGATCGGATATTCTTATACAAGGGTTAAGTCATTATAAATACCATCAATGGTAGAAGAATTCTACCATCAAGTTTTTCTTTTATGTGGATGAAGAGAAACAATTGTGATCTCGTAATTACTCCCCACCTATTTTATTAATGACAATTATTGTATCGCCAAGACATTGCTCGAAAATCTAGTCCAACAGCATAACAAATGAGTGAAGTTGAACCATGACCTCCTAAATGCCTACATTCTACTTGCAAGATCAGTACATGTTCGTCTCACCATTCTTCTATTTTGTGCAACATCATTCCTTCGAATGAGTGTAACGTCGTAATTGCCCGTTTCTTCTTTACTAGTGCTTTTAGATGGACCATTTTGAACCACTAGGCATGGTGCCTGTCTCTTAGTTTCGTGCGGTGTGAGGGGCTCCTATTTATTTTCGACAGTGCTTTAGAATTAAATTTTACTAGCAAAACTAGTTTATTTGGTAGTTTACTTACAATTTTCACTTGGGGCTATTAATATGACCAAATGATTTTCCACCTATTATCGGGAGTTTAATTTCTATGCTCTAAACTTTTTCTTAACTGAATTCAACTCCTTATTACAACTAAATGGTCCCAACAACACAAATCATGTTTTTCCTTTCAAGTAGGGGCATACTTTGCCTCATGTTGCCTTAGACCATAGCCCACTAACGGTTTGTTGTTCCTTGGTTTTGCCCCCTAAAAATATCCCTTTTCGCCTACAGAGATTTTGGATGGAGCAGTTGGAGTTCAAGGAGGTGGTTAGAGCCTCATGGATGATGCCTATGTCTGGTGTGCCATATATTAGCCTGTCTTAGAAATTAAAACGGCTTAAAGCTGCTTTGAAGAAGTGGTCGAGGGAGAAATTTCCTCAAGTAGACAACCTAGTGATAAACGCCTTTATTGAACTTGATGATGTACAAGAGTTAACTCAAAATTGACAAGAAGCAAAAACATAGCAGAGAAAAGAGAAAGCTCTGGAAACTGGTATTTTGTTTATCACTGAAATGTAACAGATACAACCTATTTATACAAGCTGAAATCAAGAAAATAAAGAAACTAGATAAATATAAGATAGACACGTGTACAGTGATACAAGAAAAGAGATACACATGTATATTGCAGATACAAGACTTATAGACTATTCTAACACTCCCCCTCAAGCGGACAGAGGAGGACTCCGAAGTCCAAGCTCGCTGATTAGAGTAGATAAAGATCCTTGGCCCAAAGCTTTGGTTAGGATATCGGCCCGTTGCATTTTTTATCCAATGTGGTGAGTTTGGATCAGCCCACTTTGCAATTTTTCCCGAACGAAGTGACAATCCACTTCAATATACTTAGTTCATTCGTGAAAAACTGGATTTGCTGCAATATGTAGAGCTGCTTGACTGTCACAGAATACCGATATAGGAAATGGGTGTTGGAGACCCAAATCAGAAAATAAAAGTTTCAGCCATGTTATCACACATGTCAATGTTGCTAATGCACGATATTCGGCTTCAGCTGAAGATCTAGAAACAGTCGCTTGTTTCTTCGTTTTCCAAGATATTGGAGAATCGCCAAAAAATTTAATATAACCAGTTGTAGACCGCCTATTGTAGGGGTAGCTGGCCCAATCAGAGTCACAATAACCAGTAAGGACTGGTGTTATGTTAGAAGAGAAATGAAGCCCAAGTAATATGGGCCCTTTTAGATACCGAATTACATGATGGGCTGCAACCAAATGTGGAACACGTGGGCTATGCATAAATTGGCTTAGAAGATGGACAGAGTAGCATAAGTCTGGTCGTGTAACAATGAGATAGATCAAGCGTCCAATAAGACGCCTATATGCTGCCGGGTCCGGAAGAAGTTCGCCTGACTCATTGTCGAGCTTGAGATTTTGTTCCATTGGAAAGGAACTGGTTTTACCGCCTATTAGACCTGAATCATTTAGAATATCAAGGGCATACTTCTGTTGAGTGAGAAGAAGCCCATTTGATGTATAAACCACCTCAATCCCCAGAAAATAAGTGAGTTTGCCTAAGTCTTTGATTGAAAAATACTTCTGAAGATGGGCCTTTGTTGCTGAAATATGTGTTTCGTCAGACCCAGTAATTATTATGTCATCTACATAAACCAGAACTGTTGTGTAACAAGGCCCATTAGTAAGTGTAAATAGGGAAGCATCAACCTTTGATTGTTTAAAGCCCATTAGTAAAAGTGCATCCATAAATTTCTTATTCCATTGTCTAGGAGCTTGTTTGAGCCCATATAGAGACTTACGCAACCGACATACCATCCCTGGAGCTAATGTGATGCCATCATGAGTGTACCCAGGCGGAGGAGTCATATAAACCTCTTCATCGAGGTCCCCATGCAGAAATGCATTTTTTACATCCATTTGGTATAAAGGCCAGTGCCGATAAGTAGCTATGGCTATGAGACTTCGAATAGTGACTAATTTAGCCACCGATGCAAATGTCTCATGAAAATCTAGCCCTTCTAGTTGTGTGTATCCTTCAGCCACTAGACGCGCTTTATAGCGCTCTATAGTCCTGTCAGCTTGCCTTTTAATTTTATAAATCCATTTACAGCCAATGGCACATTTCCCGAGTGGTAACTTCTCAATAGTCCATGTGTCATTAGCTTGTAAAGCACTCATTTCATCATTCATAGCGGACTGCCATAGTGGATCCTTATGGGCCTGGGTATAGGTTTTTGGTTCAGTTTGGGAACACAACTGAGTTAACAAGGTTTTATAAGAAAAGTTACCAAAAAATGATAAATGTGACTGGATTGGGTAAGAAGATATACCTGAAGAAGAAGTGATAGGAAGAGCCGATGTAGTGACAGTTGTACATATAAAATCCTTTAGTCGTTGAGGGGGATTTCTGATTCTTGTAGAGTGCCGAACTATGGGAGATGGAGTGGCGGAATGAGAGTGAAAATGCGGCAAGGAATAAAAGGAAGATGAGAGGTCAAGATGTGAGTCATCATGGGAGTCACTATGCTGGTCAAAATTCTGAGCACTATGCTGGTCAATATTTTGATTAATATGATGGGGAATTTGTGATTATTGTGGTGTAGTAGGCATGTTATGAGATGATGGTTGCACTGTATGATGTATATCAGAGGACACAGGAAGAGGTATTACAGGAACAGGGATATTGGAGGACTCAGGAAGACTAAAATTAGAAGGAGAAGTGGAGTATGGAAATGTGCTCAAAAAATAGCACATCCCTATTGACCAAGTAAGACTTTGTGGAGATATTATACAGTTTATAACCACAATGGTTAGATGGATAACCAACAAATACATAGGAAACTGACCTTGAAGAAAATTTATGCATTGTTGGTGACATATTTTTGGCATAACATAGGCACCCAAAAGTCCTAAAATGACTATAAGAAGGAGTTTTATTAAATATAATTTCATAAGGAGATTTTCCCAAAAGTAACCGAGTGGGAAGTCTATTAATGAGATAACAAGCAGTTAAAACACAGTCACCCCAGAAATGCAACGGTAAATTTGACTGAAACCTTAAAAGCTCTGGCCACCTGAAGGAGATGCCTATGTTTGCGCTCAACAACACCATTTTGTTGTGGTGTATATACATAAGTCAATTGGTGATGAATACCAAGAGAATGAAATAGAGACTGTACAGTGGATGATAAAAATTCTTGACCATTATCACTTCCAAAGACTTGACTGTAGCTGAAAACTGAGTTGTGATCATTTTAAAAAACTGAGACAAAATAAGAGAAACCTCAGACTTATATTTCATCAAATAGACCCAAGTAGCACGAGAATGATCATCCATTAGGGTTAAAAAATAACGACAACTAGTATTTGATGCAGTAGAATATGGTCCCGATACATCACAGTGAATCAATTCAAAAATTACAGATGATTTTGTGTGACTTACAGGAAAAGGAGATCTTGAATGTTTAGCCAAAGGACAAATTGTACATACATCCATATCAGAATTAATTGATGGGATATGAAAAGAATGGGGGAAGGGTGTCCTAACCGATAATGCCAAGTTTGAGGGGAGATTACAGCAGCTGCAGAGAGGATTGGTGGTGGGGAAGGGGATTCAAAATGATACAAGCCATCACGCATTTGGCCCAGCCCAATCACTGTCTTCGTGAGTAAGTTTTGAAATACACAAAAGGAAGGAAAGAAGGTTATAGTACATTGTAAAGCAGCTGTGAGTTGGCTCACAGAAAGAAGATTAAATGAAAACTTAGGAACATGGAATACATTTTTCAAAAATATTTGGTTAGACAATTGATAATTTCCAAGTTCATGAATTGGATACGTAGAGCCATCAGGTAATGTTACCGGTGAGAAAGAGGCTGAAACTGGGTAAGACTCAGCTGGCGGGTTTAGGAGAGAAATGGTGCGTTGCACCTGAATCAATAATCCATGACTATGGTGAAGAAACAGAGGCTGAAATTCACAAATCCTTACCTACGAAATTTACATTTGGACTAGACATGTTGAGAAAAGATATGAGTTGTTGATACTGTGCCATAGTCAGTGGAGGAACCACTGAAGGGGACGAATTTTCCACTGTAGGGGATGGAGGAACCACCAAAGATACATTTTCAGCATTAGAACTGAGGTCAGTAGTAGCATTGTGAAACTGAGCTCCCTTCGGTGACGAAGCTGTCTTTGGTGGCCGATGATTATACCCGGGAGGAAAACCATGAAGAGTGTAGCATGTATCGTGGCTATGACCATGTCTATTACAGTGAGTACAGAACTGTCTCCAATGAGTTTCAGAGAATCGATTGACTGCTGCCAAAGCTATATTATCAGAAGAAATTTGGGAAACATATAAACCTCTCCGCCTTTCCTCCTGAAGCACCAATGAATAAGCTTTGCCAGGAGATGGTAATGATTCCATGGTGAGAATCTGAGTTCTCACTGTGCCATAGACCTCATTGAGACCCATCAGAAATTGATACACCCGTTCTGACTGAAGAAGTATAAGAAATTTTGGAGCCGATCCACAAGGACAGTCCGGCAGAGTGAGATAGGTGCCAAGTTCATCCCACAATACTTGTAGTGCGGAAAAATAGGCAGTGACGGACAGATTTTCTTGCCTGAGAAGTGAGATCTTACGCTTCAACTCATACACACGAGGTCCATCACTCTGAGAATAACGACTCTCCAAATCAAGCCAAAGTTCATGGGTTGTGTCGATGTATAAGACACTGTCGTGAATCTCCTTTACTAAACTGTTGTAGAGCCAGGATTGCACCATGAGATCACACTGATCCCACGCAGTGGTGGCTGTGGAATCAACCTTTGGATCTGGCCATGGAAATGTGCCATCAACAAACCGGATTTTATTCTTGGCTCTGAGAGCTACGCGCATGGCTCTCTTCCAGGTAGGGTAGTTGTTACCATCCAGGAGATGGGAGACCAAGATAGCACCTGGATTATTTGCAGGGTAGAGAGAAGAAGGCGAACTTGATGATATCATACTTGAAATAGATGAAGGGGACATTGAGGACACCACACTAGGAATCGATGTCATTTGTAAAGAAACTGAAAGAATAGAGAAGATGCAAGAACAGAGAGATATCAAGAACTGTGAAACAAAATTGGGGAAACAAATTTGGACAATTGAGAATCAGATCTGAGTTCACACAAGTGAAAGTGTCAAGCAAAAAAAAATTAGGGCAAAGTAAAACCCTCGGAGAGCAAGAAACAACTGAGAAAAATTAGATCTGAGTTCAGATTTGATTGTTGCAGAGATGAACGGCCAATAGATTTAGGAGAAAATTGGATCAAGAAATAAAATCTTGAAGACAGAACAAACCAAGAACCAAGAACTTGAGAAAAAATTTCACAAACCAAGGCAAAATACCACACTAAACCAAGAACTTGAGATCATAGAGATCGCAAGCATCAGATGAAGAACAAAACCGCACAGCAGTAGAAGATTTCCGAATCAGGAAGGTGAAACAGAAACGAAGATCCTTAACACAGATGAGGAGTGCAAAGTAGTAAAAAAAATTGAGTCTCTGCTTTGATACCATGACAAGAAGCAAAATCGTAGCAGAGAAAAGAGAAAGCTCTGGAAAGTGTTATTTTGTATATCACTGAAATGTAATAGATACAACCTATTTATACAAACTGAAATCAAGAAAATAAAGAAACTAAATAAATATAAGAGAGACACGTATACAGTGATACAAGAAAAGAGATACACATGTATAGTACAGATACAAAACTTCTAGACTATTCTAACAAAAATGTTGAAAGTAAATGATACTGTAAGAGATTTGAAAAAATCTGCCATTAAGAAGCTTGATCAAGTCCTTTAGTTATAGGAAGCCCTTTGGAAGGAAAAATCAAGGGTTCAATGGCTATGAAATGGTGATAGAAACTCCAAATTTTTTCAGACTTATGCTAAGTCTAGGAAAGCGAAGAACATAATCAATCTACTAAGAAAAGAGGATGGTATAACTTTGGAAGACCAGGATGGAATTAAAGCCTATATGGTCTCTTATTACGAACAATTTCATTCAAGTGGGGGCTCCACCCAGCATGAAGAAATTTTATCTGTTATTCCAACCATGGTAGTGACTACAGATTCCAAGGGTTTGGATGCCGTCCCTTATAATGAAGAGATTAAATCAGCTGTCTTCGCACTTAATCAAGATAACGCACCAAGACCTGATGGTTACCCTGGTCAGTTTTTCCGACTGTAGGGATATTGTTGGTGCAGACCTGTGTACTGCTGTTTGGTCCTTTTTCATTACGAATAGCTTTCCATCAAGCATAGACAATAGCTTTTTCTTTTTTCTTTTCGCTAGAAGCAAGATTATATTAAAATAAAGAAAAGAATAAAGAATATTACAACACTCTAATAGGATGTAAAACCCCCACCTTCGGCATTGCCATCAGCAGAGGCCATCTTGGGTGACTACATGAACCAATATTTAGGTATGTGGGAAGCATCCCACACAACCTCAGAAGCCACAAAGTCCAGACAGATCCTCCAATATATAGAAATCCTATCTAGGGCAGCCTTCTTAGCTAACCTATCTGCCACTGTGTTAACTTCCCAACAACAATGTGTATATCTAATTTGGCAACCTGCCAAGTTAACAGAAATCACCATCCACTCCTACATCAGAAACTAGGGGATATCACTAGAAATCACAGCCAAAACAGTTGATGTCGAGTCCAATTCTAGCCAGATTTTCCTGAACCCGGGATGTCTAGTAGTCCTCAATCCCTGCAAAGCACTTTGTAGTTCTGCTACATAACATGTAGCCACTCCAATTGATTCCGCATAAGCACAAACAACCACTCCTCTTGTAAGACCCGTATCAAACTAACCGGTCTTACCACCTTGTATCAGGTCTACCTATCATGGTCGAGCCAAGTGGACCAAGTGCGTGAAGGAAATAGCAAGACCAGGTATGAAACTAACCCAAAAACATTAAATTTGAGGGTAGGGTCGTACACCCAAACAGCTAGGGTCGACCCCACCTCATCAGGAAGTCAGACCCATGACTTTTAGTCCTAGGGTCGGACAACTGAAACCCTAGGATCGACAGGATCTGCGACCCTAGCATCGACCCTAGGATCACCGACAGAAACCGTAAATAGGAAACTTTCCTAAATTTCAGGGGATTCTTTCCTAATATCAATGGAACTTATTTTGGGAGGTTTTCCTCTATAAATAGGACGTCCCTTAGCCTCTTTCACTCATTTTGAAACCCTAATTGAAAGTAAGGGAAAGAGAAGAGAAGGAGAAGAGAAGGAGAGTTGGAGAAGAAGATTAAGGAGAGGAAATTCAGAGAAATCTCTGAATCTCAGCAAGTTTAAGGTATGATTACGTTCCCCATAAACTAAGTAAGACCCTAGAATAATGTATGAAGAGGGAATGATCTAGGAGAAACCCAAATCATCCATCCATGGGAAGATTTCAATGTAATCCATGGAGGGAACCATGGAAAATTAATTAAGTGTTTAACTTGGAGTTTTAAGGCATAGAACAAGCATAGAATGGACTATGGAAGTAAGCCAAGGGACCCAATCATGAAAGAATAGACTGTAGAATGAAAAGTCGACTTAAACTACGTGTGGTCGCACGTAGGGTCGATCGGGGATCGACCCTACCAGACCATAGGAACGACCCCTAGCTCTCGGAAAGTCCAGGGAAGCTGTGGTCGCACCTAGGGTCGATGAAACAACCGACCCTAGGATCGACCCTATACCCTGGGGTGGCATAAACCTGCGACCCATCCTGTGACCCATCCTACGAACCTAGCTTTACAGCAAGCTTAAAATTGTCGGAATGAATTTTAATTAAAATCTATCGACTTGTTAGGTTTTCCTATTGATATAAAGGTGATTTTTAAAGCTTGAAAGAGGACTTACACTCAAGCAAAGGTGAGGGAACAAGACCTAAACTAATTGGCTAATAATAAACTGTTTTATTTTATTGAGTCCAACACTGTGTATGATTCTATGCTTGTATGCGTGTAATGTGCATTTAATATGCCATCCAATATTTTTATTATTACTGTTCATGCATATTTACTTCATTGTTTATAACATGATGATGATGATGACGATAGGAATAAGCATGTGAATGTTTGTGTTTGGCTGTGTACATGGTGCGGGTAGGGGATGGTATCAACCGGTACTTCAATGCCGTTTTCATTGGGGTATATTGTGCCATAGTTCTACTCAAGTCATGTCCACTAAGCAAATGTTGGTGTACTTGATGTGGATAAGAGATGGTATCAACCGGTACTTCAATGCGATTCTCATTTGGGTATATTGTGCCATAGCTCTATACAAGTCTTGTCCACTAACATCGTCGTATCTCCATTACCTTAGCATAGCTATTACGTCGTAGGGCATCAGGGGAGGTTGGCTCGGACCGTGTAGTCTCTGACTCTGTCGGGGGGCCTTAGCTCTATCTCTATGGACGTATTGAGGGATGCTGGGGTGAGGCCTTGGATACACTGTTTGCCATTAGGATTGGTTAGTTGCGAGCCCAGTTTGCAAGCCCTCACCAACAGGGGCTTACATGTTGGTATGGGCAACTGGTACAACAATGCCGTTTTCATTGGGTGTATATTGTCCATGGTGGGTGCATGTGGGGTCGACAGTGCCGTTTTCATTGGACGGCTTCACACACTTGTGTATAGAGGTGAGGCGGCCTCCGAACCTTTCTATAGCACATTGCAAACTTATATACCAGACCATAGTTATGAATTGAATGCATGCATATGTTTGTTGCATTGTTTTGTTTGCTCACTGAGCCGTGATGTGTGCTCACCCTTTCGAATTCGAATATTTTTAGTTGATGATGCAGGTACAATAGTTGAAGATTATATGAATACTCCCACTTACGGGTACGCTGCTGCAATGGAGGTTGAAGATATAGTGGAGATGCATGACTCCTCATGCGAGTGCAACTCATGCGTTTTCGATTAGATTTTTTTATATTTTTGAACTATTAAGGAAATGTAATTTGATATTTTATTTATTTAGTCTCAGTTGATACAACATAATTGGATATTTTATTTATGATTATCACAGTTAGATTCTCAATTCATTTAATATTAAGACTTCCGCTATTGTGTATTTATTCTGATTATGGTTGTGGATGTGTATGGTTTAAGCTAATGGACACAGCCTATTTGAGATTCTGGATTGAACCGTTGGTTTATTAGTGGTTCATCACACCGTTCTAAATAGTGCAAAATTGGGGTGTGACACCTCTTGCATCCCTTATTACACCACCAAATCCTGCATGTCCTGGATTTCCCAAACTACATCCATCCGAATTGATCTTACACCAATTTTGAGGAGGTAGATTCCAATATAATTCCACCAAAGGACCATGCTTTTTATGCTTAGTTACCAGATTTAGGACTCTAGCTATTCTTTAATCATCCACAGTTTTAACAACACATGGTTGTCTAACTGAAAGGCCTTTACAACCTCTTTTAATACACCCCTATATTGACGCCTGTAAAGCTATAATGTTCCTATGTATGGCTTGATTTCTTGCCTGCCAAATAGCATCAAGGATCACAAAGAGACATCCTATCCATATTCCCCACATAGGCATTGCTCTTGTTTTACCTCTCCACCATACTTGCATCTCGTTAGTGGTAACAAAGAAAGGAATAGAGACACCAAATAAACGACCTGATTCTTCCCAAATGCCTTTCGAGAAGGTACATTCACAAAAAAATATGATCAATCGTCTCCTCAGCTCGATGACACAATGAACATCTTGAGGCTAAGTAGATACCTTTCTTTTGGACACAATCATCTGTTGGAAGTTTCCTTTAGCTCCACCTCCAAGCAAACCACGACAACCTTGGATGCATGCACTTTTTCCAAGCCACCACATACCAATGTTGTTCAGCTCTCTTCTTTCGAAGAGAATCCCAAGCATATTTAACAGAAAACCCTTTTGTCAGTGGCACCAGAAACTAGCCGAACCTACTTTGCCCTTGTAAAACACCCATTCAAGGCTTAATTGAGATTGAACATTCGACCACACCCATTGGTCATTGGAAATGAATCTAGACAATGGCCATTTCTAATTTTTAAACTGTGTCAAATTAAAGTTGAGTTCTTCCTTTAAGATGCATCACCAAGCCAAATATCATTCTGGAGGTCAATTTTCTCACCATTGCCAACCAGCCATCTCGAATCCTTAGCCGTCCAATCCTAGATTTTTTAAATACTGAGCCAAACTGGGGAAGTACATAGCTATCTTCTAAGAGACCCATCTTGATTAAGATAATGGCTTCTCATATATTTGGCATATGAAGTTTCCTCATTATGAATTTTCCATGCAAGTTTGCTTAGAAGAGCATCATTCACATCATGAAGTTTTCTTAACCCAAGACGCCCTTCCTTTTTTGGGACACACATGACATCCCATTTGACAACCACCCCTTTTATTTTCATTGGATCCCCATTCCATATGAAATTTCTCATCCAGCTTTCCACAGTCTTCACCAAACTGTGTGGCCAATTGTAAACTACAAAAGAATGAGTGAAAATGCTTCCCAAAATAGATCGAACTAATTCGACTCTCCCTGCATAAGACAGGAGTCTTCCATTTCACGTTGTATACTTTTTTCAAAATCTATCAACTAGTGGATTTAAATATTCTCTACACAGTCTTTCTTTAAACAAGGTGACCCCCAAATATTTCGTTGGAAACCATCCTACTAAAAAACCTAAATATTCAAGGAATTTCCTTTTCCTTTGACCATTAACCTCAGAGGAGAAGAATATTTTGCTCTTTTGTGGGCTTATTTCCTGACCCCCATATTCCTCATACATAGATAGGGCCTGCTTCAACCATCTACAAGCTTTCAGACTTGCCTTCATAAAGATAAAAATATCGTCTGCAAATAAAAAATGGGTAGATGTAACAGTAACTTTACCATGAAAAACTGGTGATGTATCACCTTTGTCAGTCATCTCCTGTAGACCACGATACTGATGAACTTGATATGACACTGAGAGGGGGAGGGGGGTGAATCAGTGTCTGAAAATTTTTCCTAATAATTTCATTGTTGCCCAGAGCTGATGGAGATCTAATTTTTCACACACACACACACACAAGTGCATGCAAATCTACCTCACTGCCACTCAGTGGCTAGGTCTACTAGATTTGCTCACCCACCCTACAAGCCATTCCATGCACTCCAAAATATACTAGAAAATAAAACAAGAAATATAGAGATATTATGTGGTTCACCACCATAGTGTGTGATGGCTAGTCCATGGAGTAATACCCTACTGGCTTCGTATTTATTCAATACACTTCTTTTA
Organism: Protea cynaroides; assembly: GCA_028583415.1. Lineage (NCBI taxonomy): Eukaryota > Viridiplantae > Streptophyta > Magnoliopsida > Proteales > Proteaceae > Protea > Protea cynaroides. Next base: position 92,648,538 of record CM053276.1, on the reverse strand, counting down.
GTCTTTTACAAGACAAGGATACTAACCCTAGGTTTTCCCAGCATAAAACTGAGAGGGTGTAACAACGCTAAGATTCAGGTTTAATAGCTAGTGTCCAACACCCATTGAACACACCACGCTTAATCGCACACACGAGAAGCAAAATTTTTTTTTTTTTTAGGCTTATAATAATGCCTTACAATGAAATCCACAACTATCTAGGTATTCAATGATTTTCACCTACGCTAGCATATAATAAATTGAAAGCAATAATCATATGGGGAATTTACAAAAAACTCACAACTGCTTTTGAATGGCAAACAATCTCTTTGAAGCTTCACACTGCCCTCAGGTCTTCTCTAATAGCCTTCAATGATGGTAGAAATCAATTAATAGAACAAACCTTACTCACAAGCTTCTAATCTCTTCCACACAACCATAATTACCATGAATGTAAACATAAAAGCTCTACTGACCTCTCACAGGGATTTAATACTCCATTGATGCACAGAGAAGAGGTATTTGGTGATTGAACATCCCACAAGACACGAAACCCTAGAAAACCTTCTATTTGCCTTTAAAAACTCTCTTTTCAACTTTTCTCAATGTTTTTACGACTTTCAATACCGTCCAACAAATAGAGGAGCCAAAAATATGGAAACTGCAACTTGAACAGAACGATTTGGAGCTCCAATGACAAAGTTATGTCGGTTTGAAGATCAGCCAAAATAATTATTCCAAATAGAATCTTTCAAAGCGTTTGACACACCCGCGCTACACTAAATCAGCACGCGGGCCGACAAGACAGCCTGCACTGTCGAATTATGACTGAAGAACAAAGAATCTTCATTTCAAACTGCTGGATAACCTTTACAAAGGTGGGATTTATTTCCGACCTTTGGATCTAAATAAATAGCATCAAGCTTCATCGTAGATCACACGGACCTCTGGATTCGAATCTGCTCCGCCATCGCACCTTAGACGCGCACCACCAGATCACAGAACATTCTTCATGCATTGCGATGCATTTAATTAAAGTGCATACGACCAATCAAATCACTCGCAAGAGAATCTGACAAGTCCGACGCATATATACCTAATCCCTCATTTTTAAGATCCATCCGATCCGAATCTGAGCTCCAGCGCTTCATCGAGGCCATTACTTTTGAATCTTCTTCTTTTAGATTACCAAAATTACCCTTGAGAACTCAGAAAATCACCTCTGTAACCGAGGATTTGTTTAACAAACCCTGTAGAGACGAATTCTTCCCGAGAGGTTTTCTCTCTAGAATTTGTCGACTCTCTCTCTAGGCATTATGTCGAGCACATGAGGGTGCAAGCTGGGGGTGCATGACTATGCGGTGGGCCTTGCTGTGTGCGGCATGGCATGCCACAGCAGCTACTGCTGGCCAGTGCACATGCCCAAACCCTTGCGGCTAGGCTATGCTGCTATGCTACAAGGCTGCTGCCTATGGTGCATGGCTATGGTGCTACGACCATGCTAATTGAGGCCATTGCTACTGCTGCTTTTGGCCATGTGGCTGGCTGCCACTCTGGTGTCATGGCCCTCGGCCAGGCTATTTGCCATGGTGGCATGCCACCTTGGCACAATGGGTCCCACCATAAAATCTCTCTCCTCTTTCTCTCTCTTTTGATTCCCTCTCTTCTTTCTCTCTCTACTTGCTCTCTTCATTTTTTATGCTTCAGAAGATGTAGCAACACTGTAACACTGCCTCAACACTAGAATCACTGTCACGCAATCAGAAACTCTGCCACATCACTAGTGGGGATGACAAACACACTCTCTCATCAAGCTCAGTATAAAATCTCATTCAACTCATTGCAAGTCATCTGAAACACACTATAAGGGATAGAACACTGTAGAACACATATACGAGGTTACCACATCTTTGTCATTGCACTGACACTCTCTCTCCTACACTGACATTCTCTCTCCTCATTTCTCTGACTGTATGCTCATCAACTATGTCACATCTACCAAGTTTCCAACAATGACAACATAAAGTCGAACAGATACAACACCTCTTCTGCTAACACAAATAGAATTGGTGACAAAGGATTACCTTGTCTTAATCCACTTTCAGGAGTAAAATAACCCACAGATCCACCATTCACCATAACAAATAATTTTGCAAAATAAAGCATGGCTTTTACCCTTGTGACAAAGGTATTTGAAAACCCAACCTTCTCCAACACTACGAAAATAAATTTCCATTCTAATGTATCATATGCCTTATGAATATCTAATATCAAAGCAACACAACTTTTTTTTGTCTTTCTGTGTAACAATGATACCAACTCTGAAGCCATTTCAATGTTGTCATGGATGACCCTTCCCTTAACAAAGGCCCCTTGGGGCGGTGAAATAAGTTTTTCTACAAACATGCCAAACCTATTAGATAAAATTTTTGGGATAATTTTGTACACAAAATTCTCAACATAAATAGGCCAAAACTCTAACAATTTCACAGTACCATCAATTTTGGGGATCAGAGTAATATAATTATTATTAAATCCCCTAGGTAAGTCAGAAGAGTAAAAAATGATTTCATAGCACTGCACACCTCCCTTCCTACTACATCCCAATAGGAACAAAAGAACTTACCTGAAAACCCATCCGAGCCAGTGAACTTTCCGGATTCACTGAAAACATTGCTTCCTTTATCTCATCATCAGAAGGAATCTTATCCAAAAAACAATTATTTTCTTCTAAAACCAAAGTAGGGATTACCTTAATGCACTGCGAATATGGAATGGATCCTGGACTACGATGGAAGTTCACATAATACTTCTAAACATAATCCCGAATAGCCTCTTGAGTATCCATGACATCACCTTCCTCATCATGCAGATAGCGAATCAGGTTTCTATTCCTTTTAGCTTTTGCCTTAGCATAGAAAAACTTGGTGTTCTTGTCCCCACATTTAAGCCACTTCACCCGACCTTTCTCAGCCCACAAGGATTCATGCAGGCCACATGCATCTTAATATTTTTTAATTGCCACATCTTCCCGAGCCTTCAACTCCGAGTTACAACCAACTGTTTATTGTGTTTTGAATATCATCTTACTCTATCTTCAAGACACTACCTTCCTTCTCAATATTAGGAAAAGCCTCTCTAGACCAACTCCGAAGATTCTATTTAAGAGCTTTCAACTTTTGGGTTAAAACAAAAAAAAGGCTTACCTCTGATAGGTTTTTTCCACACATCCCTAACACCTCAATAAAGTCGGGGTGATCCATCCAGAATCTTTGAATTCTAAACAAAACATTATGAGGTTTCGGAACCAAAGAACAACCGAGCAAAATTGGGGCGTGATCAGACCCTACTCTCGGCAACACCCATCGGAAACTTTGTTCATAAGTACCCAACCATGAATTATTTACCAAACTTCTGTCCAAGACTGCTTGAACATGCCCAACCACTCTATTGTTTGACCAAGTGTACTTTAACTCAAGATGTGGGTAAAGTCATAGCAAAAATACCTCCCAAGCACACCCCAAACTCTTTTGCCGAACCCACATCAAATCTATCTGGTCCATTTTTTTCATTAGCTTGAAGACAATAATTAAAATCCCCTACCAGGACCCAAGGAGTGCCTTGAAGACCCATAGCTGTCAAATCAGTCCACAGTTGTCATCTTCTGACTCTCCTGTTATTAGCATAAACAAAACTGATAAACTGGTTCACGCCATCAATCACTACTTGAATTGTAATATGTTAGGTAGAGCAAAGGAAAACATTAGGCTTCTGAACATTCATTTTCCATATAATCCATAACGTAGTCACCATTCCAACCTTTTCATTGTGCAACAAATCAATTTCATATCCAGATCTTTCTTGCATCAATTTATTAAAGAGGGCTTACCCTCAGCTCAGCTATTCCAATTACGTCCGGATATTGCTCTCTCAATAACCTCTTCGACAACCGTCTGGTTCTTGGGTTCCAGACACCCTGTGCATTCCAAAAAAGAACTTTCATTTTTTACCCTAACTACGTAAGGTCTCATGCCTAGTATCACGAGTGTCTTGGATAACTGTTTGCTCAGCCTTCTTTTTACCATGTCCCCGCTGGACGTCCCGAAGGTTTCTTCCCAACAGATGAAAACTCATTCCCTGTTTCCAATATGGCTTCATCCACTGCAGCCACATCATCAATAGCTTTATTTTGCTGATAACTAAGAATGATGGGGCTACTAAACTGTTTGACTTCAGATCTCTAAGTGTTGGAAATTTTATTTATAAAATTATCCCAAAAATCTTATCTACGAGATTTGGTGGGTTTATTGGAAACTTCATCTCAGAGGAACGGGGAGCATTTGTGAAAGGAGGCTTATCCACAAAAACATTGGTTTTGCCTCAAAATTGACCACTCTAAAGGGCAAAAGATCGAAGAAAAGAGCTATTAAAACTAAATATCCAAAAAGTATTTGATACGTTGGAATGGACCTTTCTCCATGATGTCCTCCAAAAGTTTGGATTCTTAGGAACTTTTGTAAATAGAATCACCACTCTGTTATACTTGGATCCACATCGTCTCTCCACACTGTCCCCCCCCAATGCCTCAATCTCCCGCTTCTCTCTACTTCTTCTGTGGGCGCGCGAGCACGCCTCCGCCCCCCCCCCCCCCCCCCCCCCCCCCCCCCCCCCCCAATATAAATATAAAAACTCCCCCGCCCCCCCCGCTCCCCCCCCCCTCCTTTACAACAAAAAGAGAGAGGTGATTGATCCAGAAACCCTTCCCTAGCTTCAAAACGCTCTTTTCTTTTTTCTCTGGGTTTTTACGATTCCCAAGGCGCCCAATAGTAGGGCTCGAAAATGTGCTGCAATTTGAGCGGCCGTTTGACTGGATCCCCCCCCCCCCCTTTCCCTGAAAATAGCTTTTAGGCCACCCCCCGGGGGGTCAGATGTGATGGCCGCCACACCTGACTCTCTGGTGAATCCAAGCCATCCATCCGAGCCGACACGCGCCAAGTGCCGTGGGCTGCCGGTGGCCCGTGGGCCCCCTTTCCCCCCCTCCCCGGTCACCCCCCCCCCCCCCCCCCCCCCCCCGGGGCCCCCCCCCCCCTTCTGAGCTTGTCAGCATTTGAAACACGGGTGTCGGCTCGGATGGATGGCTCGGATTCATCCGAAAGCCAGGTGGCGACCATCCATCCAGGCCGCCATCCCTCCTCCCGAAATCTCAGGGAGGAGACGATTTGAATCCGTTATATTTAGCTAAGCTGTCAATCATGTTAAATGGAGGTCTGATTGGTTATTTTGGTGCGAGTGGGGGACTGCACCAAGGAGATCTTATGTCCCCAATCCTCTTTGTTATTGCTAAGGAAGTTCTTTACAGAGGGATCAGAAGAATGGCTGAATTAGGAGATGTGCATATATTAAAGACCACAGGCCAAGTGAAGGTTCCCTCCCACCTATTTTTTGCAAATGACATCTTAATTTTCATGCAACAGAACCCAGCTGGTTCCCGCCGTTTGGTAAAGAAACTTATCTTACATCAAGAATACTCTGGACAGAGGCTTAATGGCAGTAAGAGCAAATCTTTTTTCTCTAACACGACGTCAGGAAGAAAGATGAAATACTGTCGTGCCTTGGTTTTTCAGAAGGGAATTTTCTTATGAAATATTTGGGAGTGAATCTTTTCAAAGGGAAATTCAAAAAGACATATTTTACGCCATTTATGGACAAGTTTAAGAAGAAGTTCACGACTTGGAAGGGAAAACTTTTATCATTAGCAGGAAGAGTAGAGTTGGTGATGCTATAAACCTATGGCGTGACATGTGGATTGGTGATTTGTGTTTGATTAGTAGGTTGAAGATTGATAAACCTATGGAGTGATAGGTTAGCTCTCTTGTTTTACGAAACATTTTTCAAGAAGCAACAAATATTCCACTATTGACAGGTAGAAAGGATAAATTGGTATGGTCCTTAACCATGAATGGAGAGTTTTCTGTCTCCTCATCATGGAAGGGCATCCGAACTGAACATCCAAGACAAGATGGGCAAAGGCCGTTTTGGATAAAGCATTACATCCAAGAATTTCACTATTTGGATGGAAATCATGCCACCACAGGATTGCGTGTGATGAGGCAATTAGGAGGGAAACAATACCGTTGGTGTCACGGTGCTATTTGTGTTATAGCAGTGAGGAGACTTTCGACCACCTGTTTATCACATGTGACTTCTCTACAAGATTATGGGCTGCAATACTTAACCTTCATTGGGAGGGGTTCCCAACAATAGACTCCTGGTGGAAACAAAATAAGTGGGTTGTACATTTACGCAGTTTGTTGATGCCCCAACTGTTCATTTCGTTGAATGTGATTTGGCGAGTTTGGAACCTCAGTTGCGTTGAGGGGATCAAGCCATCTCGGAAGAATGCAATAATCATCATATCGAGGTCTTAGTAAGATACTGCGACAATCAAATCTTGTGTGATCAAATCAATATGTGATTATGAAGTCTCTAGAAGGGTTCAAGTGACAAAGAGGATCGTTAAGCCTCAAAAATTCGCCTTGTATAATGGACTAAACCTCTTAGAAGGTGGTATAAAATAAATGTTGATGGTAGTTCCTTGGGAAATCCCGGAGAGGCAGGAGTAGGTGGAGTGTCGCGAGATTACACTGGAAAAGTGTTATTTGCATTTTTAGAATACATGGGAATTGCTACAAACTTCCAGGCTGAATTGAAAGCAGCTTTCAGAGGTCTAAAGGAGGTGCACAGATTGGAAATATAGTATCTTTGGGTTGAATGTGATTCAGAAGCAGCAGTTTCATGCTTGAGATCCTCCACTATGCAATGGCAGAATATGCAAGAGTAGAGCAGAATTATAAGTGACCATCAACACACAAGGATCAGATTTACTAGTTATTTCAGAGAAGTTAATATTGTAGTCGATAGTCTGGCAAAAAGAGTGGCTTCAGATGCTATCTTAGACACTTGGACACATTGTTCGCCCTTGATTGCAAGTGATGTTATCTAGGATGCTTCTGAGTGCATGAGATATAGATTCTGTTAAATTATTAAATGATGGTGGTAGGCTTCTGCTAATGGCAATTCTGCTAATGGCAATGCTGAAGGTGGAAGTTTCCTATCATTGGCTTTAGATTGTACTTACTTTATTTCATTCAATTAAAGGATGTGGAAGATTACTAGTCCCCAAACTGCTCTATTAGTATTATGGCAGAGGAACCAAAATTTTGTCATTGCCAAAACAATGCTGCAACATATTTAACGAGAGTAAGTGAATAGTTTTCATTGTTGTTAGTGCTGGAAACTCTCCCACTCTTTTATATTGCCACAAATGTAACCCGACATTTTATTTCATAGATATTCCATTCATGTTCTTTTGAGTATTTTGAAGAATCCAACACAAGCCCATAAAACCATGGTTTTCCACTACTCATAAATTATTGATGCCAACACTCCTCGCTCATTATTCACAATATCTTCCTATGCCACATGTAGGGCCAATAGTTCATTTTGAATGTCATACCCATTTTAAGGTACTTTTTTATTACTGCAAAGCCTCCATTTGTTTTGTTTTGTGGTAAAATGGGGGAACTTTTTTTTATTTTTTTTCCCAATAAAATAAGATTTTCGACAGTTATTTTAACATAAAATGCTAAGAAACACATTGAAAAAGGAGGAAAAATTTACATGAAGGGAAATTTTCATGTAAAATATTATTTGCAGAGAAAATGTTACAAGAAACAAACAGGGGAAAAGAAGGGGGGGGGGGGGATTCATGAATTTTTAGTAGACATCGCATAGGAATTGGATGATCAGATATAGTTTTTCCCTTTATTTTGCAATTCGATGTTACATAGGAACTGAAAGACCTTAAATAGTTCAACAGCTAATAATTTACTTCTACATCCCCTTCAAAAAGGGGCAATTAAGAGATAAACTTGGTGATGAACTTGATATGACACTGAGAGGGGGGGTGAATCAGTGTCTGAAAATTCTCCCTAATTATTTCACTGCTGCCTAGAGCTGATGGAGATATATTCTTTTACATACACACAAGCGTATGCAAATCTACCTCGCAACCACTCAGTGGCTAGGTCTACCAGATTTGCACACCCATCCTGCAAGCCATTCCACGAACTCCAAAATATACCAGAAAGATAAAACAATCAACACAATGATATTACGTGGTTCACCAACACAGTGTGTGATGGCTAGTCCACGGAGTAATGCCCAACGGGCTCCGTATTTACTCAACACTCAACTTTTAGTTTCTAACAAGACAAGGATATTAACCCTAGGTTTTCCCAGCATAAAACTGAGAGGGCGCACCAACGCCAAGATTCAGGCTTAACAGCCAGTGTCCAGCACCCACTGAACACACCACGCTTAACTCGCACCCACGAGAAGCAAATAACAATTTTTAGGCTTATAATTATGTCTTACAATTTTCCCCCCACTAGTTAGGTATTCAACAAATTTCATCTACGCTAGCATACAATATATTGAAAGCATAAATAGATAGGGAATTAAAAAATCTCACAAACAATGCTTTCGAATGGCCAACAATCTCTCTGAAGCTTCACATTGCTCTCAGGTACTCTCTAACAGCCTTCAATGATGATAGAGATCGATTCACAGAGCACACCTCACTCACAGACTTCCAATCTATTCCACACAACCCATAATCATCATGAATGTAAACATAAATGCTCTACTGACCTCTCGTAGGTATTTAACACTCCATTGATTCACAGCGAAGAGGTAGTTGGTGATTGATCACTCCCACAGGGCACGAAACCCTAGAAAACCCTTCTCTCAAGCTTCAAAACGCTCTTTTTAATTTTTCTCTTCGTTTTTACGACTCCCATGGCACCCAATGTATAGAGCATCCGAAAATAGAAACTGCAACTTGAACGAACCGATTTGGAGCTCGAATGAGAAAGTTATGGCAGTTTGAAGTTCGGCCAGTAACAAATAAGTAAAGAGAGTCCTTCGAAGCCATACGTGCACCCGCGCCGCATAGAATCAGCACCTGCGCCTACAAGACAGCCTTCGCTGTCGAGTTCTGATTGGTCGATCAAAGAATCTATAAATTTGGCCTTTGGATCTCACTCAAAAAGGCGGGATCAACCCTCATCCGTCGGATTTGGATAAACCGCGCCTCCGAAGATCGGCATCAGTGATGGCCTTTAGATCAGGATCCTCGCGCCGCTGTACCGCGAGCGCGCCACATGTGATCACAGCTACACTTTCAAGTGACGGGATCCACTGTTTTATGCTGCTCCCAGCCAATCCGATTGCATGCGATGGAATCTCTACGTGAACGCCGCATTACACTCGAGCCCGCACTTTTCTGGACCATCAGACGCGGATCTCAGCTCTGAGGCTCAATCTGGGCTGCCGATTTCGTATCTTCTCTATTTCTTATGCCAAAATGCCCCTCAAATTTCTTTGAAAGGACCTCTGTAACCAAATCTGGCCGAATGGTGCCTCTTTCCTGGCATTTCGTCGAACACTTTGATGGGGGGAAGGCGGCCAGGGACATTGTGCGAGGCCATGCGCATGGGCATGCGGCAATGGGCTTGTGGCTGATGCTGCTTGCGGGCCTACTGCTGCACTTGGTGCATGTCATGGCCGGCACCTATTGTGTTGTTGCACGGCTGGCCTGCTGGCTGTGCCATCGGCTGGCCATGTGACTGGCCATGTGGTGCAGCGACAGGTCCTCGGCCAAGCTGGCCACCAGTGGGTCCCACCCACTGTTTCTCTCTCCTCTTTCTCTCTCCTTCTCTCTCCTTCTTCTCTCTCTACATCTTCTTTCTTTATTTCATACTGCAAGATGCCGCAACACTTTAGAAACATTGCCAGACCAATGGAAACACTGCCACACTACCAGTGGAGCCCACAGTCAGTCTCTCTCATCAAACTCAGTGTAGAATACCATTCAACTCGCTGCAAGTCATCTGAAACACATGTAGAACACTGTAGAACACACATGCGAAGTTGCCACATCTGTGCCACTGCACTGACACTCTCTCTCCTACACTGACACTCTCTCTCCTCATTCCTCTGACTGAATGCTCACAAATATTGTCACATCAGCCAAGTTGCCAATAATGACAACATAAAGTCCAACACTTGGTGAAGTGTTTGATTCATGTTCCTTTAAAACTGGACCTCTGAGAAGTTTCGCAAGCATTTCCCTAGCATCATAGATGAACTCCAACCTGACAACTTTCATGGATTCGTCAACCTAAAGCCACAGATGCAAACAGATCTCCAATTACATGATGGCATAATTCAACTAAAACAAACAACTTTAGCGAGGTTTACAGAGGTTGAACAAACTAAGGAGAAGGGATGTACCTTGGTTATGCCTACTCCAAACAATTCTACTTTCTCCCCAGTGGAAGCATGACCTTTGAAAGGACCCTCCATGTCACCCCAATGTCTGAACTTAAAGGCAACCACTAAAGGACTTGAAAACACTTCAAGGACCACCAAGGCAAATCCACGAGGGAATGCTGTTACAAATGTGCGATGGGATGACTCAGATGTCTCGGTAGATGGATCATAAGCACGTAAAAGGCCTGGTAAGGAGCTTTGCAAGAACGCGTTGTAGCCTCCAACCTTTTGAATATCCTCCATTGACAAGGGTTTCCCTTCTGCATTTGGCCAACCATTATTTGTTTACACATCCATAGTTAGAAGCCCTGTCCACAAATAATCTCCACCTGATGTGCTAGGATTTGAAACATGAACGAGGTGAAGCTATTGTTGGTTGGTTAATTGTAGATGCGTACCATTGACTCTCAGTGTGAACTTTTGAATGTTTGTTGTTTTGTGGTCCTGGCAAGGCTTATGGAAGAGCTCCAATTCAAATGTCTTTACGAGGTTTTGCACTCTCTTCCAAGGACCCCTTGGGTCATTCCTACAAAGAAGCAACGAGCAAATAAGTCAATGACTAAAAAAAGGCTTTCCCAATTGGGGTTTTTTTAATAGTATCGCAACAGCTGATATCCTTTTTTTATTGGTGGTACCACTTATCCGGATCAATATCGGCTATGGGCACTTCCAATTACATTATCTATGTTCCCAATGAGCAAGGCATCCTCATGGAGTTCAAAACCAAAAATATACCATATGTGTCATGGCAGCATCAAATTTCCATCTTCTTATGCAATTTAATGCTAGTTTACCAAAAAAAAAAAAAAAAATGTAATTTAACATTAGCTAGTGAACTAGGTCGAAATTTGCGAGTGTTCTATTACCAATGATGACCTAATGTTAAAAGGGAAAAATCACAATATAATGATATTTCTTTTTTTTTTAGGAGGGTAATTCACACCCAATCTGCAACATGAAATGGGATTCAAAGACAAGAAAACAGTAAGAGACCTTACCACCAAGTGAAGGGTGGTTCCTCAACGGAGGAAGGAATTAGAATTAAGATGGCCAAGAAGTTGGAAATTGAAAAAGAAGGCATGAAATAGGGTGGTCACCGTAGATCGTTCTTCTTCGAAGAGCTTATTGACAACATCAGAGTTAGGAGCTGCACCGAATAGTTATTTAGTGTTCTTCTCTCCTTCCCCATAAATATGGGATCTGTAATTGTCTCCTGCCACCACCACTGCCTCGGTACCACCAGAGGGATCCATGATTTAATTGAAATGAGAGAGAGAGAGATGAAATGTGAATGCACCAATGAATAAACGATATATATATATATATATATATATATATATATATATATATATATATATATATATATATATATATATATATATATATATATATATAATGTAATTGAGTTAGTTACACCATTGTGTTTGATAATTGTTATAGAAGTTTTCCCTTTAGTAGTGATTTGATTTCAGTTCCCTTCCCCAACCAAGGGTTTTATTGGAGTTGAGAGATTGTAACCTTCCTATGATATATATATATATATATATATATATATATATATATATATATATATATATATATATATATATATAAAAAGTTAGTTACACCATTGTGTTTGATAATTGTTATAGAAGTTTTCCCTTTAGTAGTGATTTGATTTCAGTTCCCTTCCCCAACCAAGGGTTTTATTGGAGTTGAGAGATTGTAACCTTCCTATGATTTTATTACAAGGAGGAAGGGTTTCTTCTATTCGAGAGAGAGAGAGAAGAGGGGATGGAGACGTGAAAATAGAGCTAGACTTGGAACTTTGCAAACAATTTTCGTTAAATTTCGAGAAGAGTAAGGGGACTTTGGTCATCTCATCTCCTAGGACTAGACTTGGAGGTAGAGTTAAAAGAAATTGGACAGCCTTGCTATACCCAATGCCGATACAGATTGGCTAGCATCGGTCAGGATCATAGTTATTTAATTTGGTGAATTATTTGCAAATAATTTGTCTGCACCAAATTATACGAATAATTCACCCGAATACAAATTAAATTAAATTACACAGACACCCCCTCTACTGTAGTGAAACTACACAGAACTATCCTATTTTTACAAAAGTTACACAAAATACCCCTCTAACAATGCTATCATACAATATCACCCACACCGTTACTTTCAACTTAACGGCATAGGGTCAAATTTGTTTTAAGACAAAAATACCCTTAATGAATGTAAAATGACCTAAATGGGTTTATTGTTAAATTCTTCAAAAAAAAAACCCTAAATTCATCTTTCTCCTCTATGAGTTGCCATTTTCTTCTCCAGACCTCTGCATCTTCCTCCTCTTCTCCTTCTTCTCCACGGAAACTATTAGAAATTGCAGGACTCTCTTAACAGAAAAATAGGGAATGGAGAGAATTGAATTTAGTGAGAGATAGGGTAGAAGACGCGATTCGCGATTCTAGGGCTAGGGTCTGGGAAGGATGAAGATGTAGATCTTTTTGGGCAAGGAAGTTGTGAGCGGCAGTAATGGCAGAAACGAGAAGAGGAGTGACTGGAGAGAGGTGCTGGTAGCGATTGTTTTGGGGGTTTCAGTTTCCAGCAACTCCTAGAGTTCAAATCGTAATCAAGCCTCTAAAACCAAACGTACAACATCTCAAGCCATGAAAAATCCCAAATTTTCAATCATTACACGAGTGTAACTCGAATCAGAAGGATCAACACCACAATAGATTCCGATGTTCTTCCTCGTTTCCTCCAAAAGTTAATTCAGAAGCCCTAAACACTCATCCTGATCACTTTTTTATGAGATTCAATTTCAAATTTCTACAGAAAAGGCTACCCGATGTGATTATTTTTGAATCGTTTTACAGAGGCTGTATAGGTGCTTGTCTCTTCGCTTGTAGATGTATCTGATTGTCAAGGAAGACTCAAAAACTGCTCTTAAAGATATTGTTGCCCTGTAATAATATGACCCTCTCCATAATTCTCTTTGTCTATCCATCTCCTAGAAATTTTTTTCTACAAAACCTTAATTACTTCGATTTTTTTAGGAATCCACTCTTGGTTCTAGATTATCGCTATACTATTTCTCGAGGACGTTGGGTACTCTGTTTCTGTTCTGTAGGTTCTACACCAATAGATCCTCTGGGGTAGCGCAAAAGATATACTTTGGATTCTACACCAGTAGATTCTCTTCAGAGATTAATTGTTGGTCTGATGGCTACAGACAGCCTAAAACGGTAAGGCATGGTAATGGCCTCTAACTTCAATATCATCCAATTCGAAAAGTTCCCTGTTTTGAAACCCCATCACCAGAGGTTGCACAAGCGGTGCTGTCGGGATTCCATGGCTTGCGGCCATGGCAGCAGCTCAAACAGCCTAAGCTCTTGATTTGTTTTTGATTTTTACCGGAGCTCTGTTTCAGATTCTCATTGTGGATTTGGGAAGAAGTGACAAGAAGAGTTTTTGATTTCAGACTTTGAGTTTGACATGTTGTCCTCTACCCTAACTCCCCAATATAACTTACCTTCTTAATCTCTGTTTGTTGTTGCCACTGGGGAAGATGGATTTGAATCTCAGTTTGTGGAGAAGAACATGAACATGCGATTTCTTTGGAGAAGAACACGAACAACCTCTGTTGGGGAATTATGCCATGCTGTCATGATAGCCTAGACACGTAGGACTCGACCTGCGAGCCACGTGGAGATCCCCAATTCGACACAAGAAAGCATCTTCACCAACTCGAACACAAGAGCAAAAGCGGCATTTTGAAAATATACACTATTCACTATAAATAGGGCAAATCCCGAGATTTCAGGTACTACAACTTTTATTACTCATTTACTCATCCTTGGGATTATCGCTCTGACACTTGGGACGGAGAATCTCTCACCTACCCCACTTATATTTAAAATACTGTTGTGGGCTCGACACCGAGCCCATCGACTGTTCACAGAGCCCTAACTTTGGCATCGGAGTGGACACGGGGCCACAGGCCCGCCTCCTCCCCTTGTCGTTGCTTGTCTTGCAGCTCTAGTCAGCTCGGTGGGCCTACGAGACGGATCAGGGCCGAAACAGTTTGGCGCCTACCGTGGGGCCCCTTTGAGATTCGACGTCAGAAGATAAAGCCAGAGAGAAGTCTTGAGTCATGAGTCCAAGAAGAACACGAAGCCAAAGGGTCAGTCCCAACCCCCCTCTGATTGACCAACGGATGAACCTTGAAGATGAAGATAGGTCAGAGCCAAGACCTAGCAGAGATAGAGGAAAGCGAGCGGCTGAGCCGGCACCCTCGCGAGAGGCATTCGTCACCTATGAGCAGTTTGAAACCGTGGCACAGCAACTCGCGGTGCTGACCAGATTTGTACAGGGGCTACAAACCCCGATCGCTGAGGCCACATCCCGTCCCCTCATAGGTGTCGTCCCTCCGACTGATCCACATCAGGAAGCCGACCTCCCTAGAGATCCACCTCGCGATTGTCAAAGGCAGAACGGAGCTAGACCCACCAGACAGGTGAACGGGGCGCACCCAGCTCTGGAATTAAGCGGAACGGGGTCAACATCACAGCACGGGTGGATCCCTGTCAGAGAAAGGCTCGGCCCGCAACCGAGAGTAATGATTGGACGAGGCGAAGAGGCCTTGGACGAACTTCTCATCCCGCAACACGCAGCGCTACTAGAGGTTGCCATGGGGGCAGACAAACAAAGTGCTCCCATGGACCCGGAGGTAGCCGCGAAAATAGCGGACCAGTTAGCAGCCCTGCACCGAAAGGTCGAGATAATAGAAAAGGCAGGGATAACCCAGGATGAGGACAGGGATTATTCTACGGACAACCCTCTGACCGATATCATCATGAGGGTCTCCTTGCCCAAGCGGTTTACAATGCCGCCAGTAGATTCCTACGACGGGTCCACCGATCCAGTCGACCACCTGAATAACTTAGTTGGGGCGATGGTCCTCCACGCGAATCCTGACGCAATCATGTGTAGGGCCTTCCCCCTTACCTTAAAAGGCGCAGCTCGGATGTGGTTCAACAACCTACCCCCAAGGTCTATTGACTCTTTCAAAACCATGGGGAAATTATTCATAATGCATTTCCAAGGAAGCAGGGTGTAGCGAAATACAAGCACGCACCTTATGAATATGAGGCAGAGGTCTGGAGAGACCCTGTGGGCCTTCTTGGCCAGATTCAACCTGGAAGTTTTGCAAGTGAAGGATATCGACGAGGCGGTTCATTTCGCTACGTTGAGAGCAGTGGTCACTAACCCAAAGCTCAGGTTCTCCATCGCTAAGAAGGAACCGACAGATTTACAAGAACTCTTGGCCTGATGTGAGAAGTTCGCCACAGCCAACGAGATCTACGAGGCCAGCAAGGGCTTAGTTGATACTCCCCATAAGCGAACAGAAGAAAGGCCGGACCTCACACGACCAGGAGAAACCAAGAGGTCTAGAAAGGAGGAGGCTCGAGCTAAAGGCCTACTCCAGAAAAAGTTCAGTGATTATACCCCACTCAATCGGTCCCTCGGAGATGTATATTCTCTTATTCCTAATGATGGATACCTCCAGAGGCCCCAGAAGATCTTGATAGAGGCGAGGCGGAGAAATCCGAACAAATACTGTCAACACCATCGGGACATTGGTCACACCACCGATGAATGTTGGAATTTGCAAGCAGAGGTCGAAGACCTCATTCAAAGAGGGTATTACAAGCAGTATGTGGATCACCGAGCCCCGAAGGTACCGGCGACGTCAGCGGAAGATCGAAGAAGACCACCCCTCCCGCCTCGGGAGAGAACTCCTGTAAGGGAACCTAGAAGACAAGAAGGAAGAGAACCCAGGAGGGTAGCAGGAAGAGAAGACCGGAGGGATCCTCCTCGGGAGGAAAGAAGAAGAGATAGGGCAGTCGAGCCCCATTACCAAGAGAGGCACCCTGAGCAGGAGTAAATTGAAAAATTAAAAAAATGTATACCAAAAAAATGTGTTTTAAGACATTACACAATGGTAAATGTCACTTAACATCGCAATCTCTTGGTATTTCAAGTTTGTCGATTTAACGTAATTATATGATTAGTTAGTTTTATTTTCATTTCTTTTTTTGCATTCTATTGCGTTTTTTTTATGTAAATTTGGTATTCAAAAAAATGAGTTTTAAAGCATTACACATTGGTAGGGGGAGATCAGTAAAAAAAATAAAAATAAAAATAAATGAAAATAATAATAAAAAAATGACATTACGCATTGGTAAATGTCACATAACACCGTGATTTCTTGCTTTTTCTAGTTTGCTAATTTAACGTAGTTATATGAGTAGTTTTCTTTTTTTTTTTTTTCTTTTTTGCATTCTATGGCTTTTTTTTATGTAACCTTCTTCGTATACGAAAGAAACGAGTTTTAAGACATTACACATTGGTAAGTGTCACTTAGCACCTCGATTTCTTGGTTTTTTAGTTTTAACATAATTATAAGACTATGTTTTTTTCATTTTATTGCTTTTTTTTTTCTTTTTTTTTGTAACCTTGGTATACCAAAAAAATGTGTTCTAAGACATAACACATTGGTAAATGTCACTTAACACCATAATTTTTTAGTTTCTCCAGTTTGTTGATTTGACGTAATTACATGGGTTTTTTTTTTTTTTTTTTTTTTTTGCTTTCTATAGCTTTTTTCTGTAACCTCGGTATACAAAAAAAATATGTTTTAGGACATTATACATTGGTAAATGTCACATAACTCCACGATTTCTTGGTTTTTCTAGTTTATCGATTTAACGTATTATATGAATAGTTTTTTTTTTCTTTTTTCTTTTCTTTTGCTTTTTTTTTTTATTAAACCTTGCTATTCCCAAAAAAAAAAGAGTTTTAAGACATTACACATTGGTAGGGGGGAGATCCTCGTCAGCAGGCAGAAAGAAGAGAAAGAGGGCCGACCCTGGCTCATTGAGACATCGGAGTCATCCATGGCCAATTTGTCTATACCCCCCAGCAGGTACACAAACCAGGGAGGGTATTGAATTCTTTGGAATCCCGGGGGAGGCCCCAGTTAAGAATCGATCCCAGGGTGCCACAGCAACGACAAGACGAGACTCCTCCTCCGCCGCCTTTGTGCGTGCTCGACCCACCCCCAGCAACAGATTTGCCCGATAATCAAGTGGCTACCATCAAGACTGCGAAGATGAAGGATGACCCACGAAGAACCAAGGCCGAGGCAACCACTCAATTGGCCAGGGCAGTGCAAGAAAAGGACATTGCAATTGACCGACCCTTATTGGCCGCGGCGGCCACCTCGGCCGCGGTGGAGAATTTAAGTTATGATCCTTCCACGCAGGGATGAAAATCAATGACTATCATCGGCGGAATAGCAGCGGACAACACATCTATTAAGGCTAGAAAGGCCTATGCTCGGAGCGTTAAATCAACTGAGTGGCCCGGGAAGAGGGCCCGCACGGGGGACTTCCTAATATTCAGCGATGAAGACCTGTGCAGTCTGGAACTGCCGCATGAGGACGCTATTGTCATCACATTGAGAATAGAGGACAGCGATGTTCACAAAATCATGGTCGACACAGGCAGCTCAGCGGATATTATCTACTGGCAGGCCTTCCAGCGCATGAAAATTTCGCACGAGCGGTTGTTACCCGTGGCCTATCCCTTGGTCTGTTTCTCAGGTGACCTCGTCAATGTGAAGGGATCTATTAGGTTTCCCGTCAGGGTGGGCACATACTCTCGGGAGTCAAGGATCACGATGAACTTCTTGGTGGTCGACGTCCCTTCATCTTACAACACCTTGCTGGGACGGCCTGGAATGGTCGCGCTCAGGTTGGTCCCGTCCCCATTACATTTGGTCATTAAGTTCCCCATGCCAAGAGGAGCAGGGGAGTGTCGAACCGATCAACTGGTGTCACGAAAGTGTAATTCGGCCGAGCTCGCAGACTACAAAAAGCCGGCCCAGGTCTTACAAGTACGAGTCTAGGACCTGCGGGACGACCCCAAGGAACAAAGAGGAGAACCCGCCGAGGACCTAGTCCAGGTCCCTCTAGCGGAGGAGAACCCACAGAGAACGATCCAGATCAGGTTATCACTTACGGATCCACAGAGGACGGAGCTGGTAAGTTTCTTAAGGAAAAATGCCAACATTTTTGCCTGGTCTGCGGCCGATATGCCAGGAATCCAGCGAAACGTAGCACAACATTGCTTGAATGTAGATCCTCGGCACCGACCCATATGGCAGAAGAAGCGAACGTTCGCTGCGTCTTGCCAACGCCTCATAGATGAAGAAGTCGAGAAATTGTTGGAAGCAGGATTCATCAGGGAAATACATTACCCAGAATGGCTTGCCAACGTCGTCATGGTCCCAAAGGCAGAGGACAAGTGGCGCATTTGCATTGATTTCACCGACCTCAACAAGGCATGCCCCAAGGACAGTTTTCCCCTTCCTCACATCGACCAGCTCATCGATGCCACGGCCGGAAATGCTCAGTTAAGCTTCATGGATGCCTATTCTGGATACAACCAGATCCAGATGCATGCGGCCGATTCGGAGAAGACGGCCTTTGTTACCAACCGAGGTCTATTTTTCTATGATGTGATGCCCTTCGGTCTTAAAAATGCCGGGGCCACATATCAGAGGTTGGTCAACAAAATCTTTGCTAAGCAGATTGGAAGGAATGTGGAGGTCTATGTTGATGATATGCTGGTGAAGAACGTGGTCGGGAAAGACTACGTAAGAGACTTGGAGGAGGCGTTCAGAGTGCTGCGAAAGCACAGGATGGGTCTTAATCTGGCCAAATGCACGTTCGGGGTCACCTCGGGGAAATTCCTCGGATTCATGGTATCCACTCGTGGCATAGAAGTAAACCCTGTGAAAATCGCGGCCATCCTCGACATGCCAGGCCAGCACCAAAAAAGGTGAAGGAAGTGCTGGAGTTAATCGGAAGAGTGGCCGCCCTGAGCAAATTCATGTCACGTTCGGCGGATAAATGCCTCCCCTTTTTCCAAACCCTGAAGGGTAATAAGACCTTTCAGTGGATGGCCGAATGTCAACAGACATTCGACGCGTTGAAAAACTACTTGGCATCTCCTCCGCTGTTGGTTAAGCCAGAGACAGGGGACACCTTGGAGTTGTACTTGGTTGTATCTTCAAAGGTAGTAAGTGCGGTGCTTATCAAAGAAGTGGAGGGCGTCCAATGCCCCATTAATTATGTTAGCAAAATTTTGTTGGAGGCTGAAACTCGGTACAAATTTATCGAGAAGGTCGCTTTGGCGTTGGTAACATCTGTGCGCAAGCTCCGGCCTTACTTTCAAGCACATTCCATCACCGTTCTGATCGACCAGCCCCTCAAGAAAATTTTGTCAAGGCCATATATCTCAGGTCGGGTAATTAAGTGGGCAGTGGAATTGGGTAAATTCGATCTTAGTTACGAGCCCCACACGGCTATCAAGGCTCAGGCCTTGGCCGATTTCCTTATTGAATCATCCCCTCAAGAAGCAGGAGAAATAACGGACAACCAAGTCACGGAGAACACTTCGCAACCGTGGACCCTGTTTGTCGATGGAGCCTTAAACAAGACTCAATGTGGTGCGGGTTTCATTCTCACCAGCCCAGAAGGGTTTCAAATTCGCTATGCCCTCCGGTTCATGTTTCAAGTATCCAATAATGCGGCCGAGTACGAGGCACTAATTGCTGGACTACGCCTGGCTAAAGCAGTAATGGCAAGAAGGGTCGAGGCGTCCATCGATTCTCAGTTAGTGGTGAGACAGGTAAACAGGGAATACGAGGCCAAGAAGGTGAGCATGTCTGCATACTTGCGGAAGTCCAAGAGGCCGCATAAGCCTTTGAGTATTTCACACTGCGGCACATACTCCGAGATCAGAACACCCTAGCAGACTCTCTGTCGAAACTGGCCACTTCAAACTTGAATGATTTAGATCACTCGGTGTATACTGAAGTCTTGAGGCACTCAGCCGTGGATCCAAACTCCAAAACAATATTGCCAACAGCATCGGAACCGTCATGGATCAACCCAATTTTTTCATTTCTTCAAGAGGGCAAGCTACCAGAAGACAAAAGGGAAGCCAGGAGAATACAATCAAAGGCCACTCACTACGTGGTAGAAGCTGACATTTTGTACAAAAAAGCTTTCACGTTCCCCCTGCTATAGTGTCTACGTCCGTCAGAAGCAGTGCTGGCCATACAAGAGGTCCACGAAGGTATTTGCGGTGCACATCAGGGGGGGAGAGTCCTCGCTCACAAGATATTGCATCAGGGATATTATTGGCCGCAAATGCACAAGGAATGCATTGACTTTGTTAAAAAGTATGGAAAATGCCAGATGTACGCACTGGTCCCTCACCTGCTAGCTGCCCTCCTGAGGTCAATAGAAGCGGCTTCGATCCCCTTCGCCACCTGGGGAATGAACATCATGGGTCCATTTCCCCCTGCTCGCTATCAGAGAAAGTTTGTAATAGTCGCGGTGGATTACTTCACTAAATGGGCTGAAGCAGAGGCGGTGTCCAGTATACCTGAGGGCACCATTTGTGAATTTTTCAAAAAATCGATCGTATATCGCTATGGTGTTCCCAGGGTGCTCATTACTGACAATGGAAAACAATTTGATAACAAGGCCTTCGCTGCATTCTGCGAGGGACATCGCATCGATCATCGACGAGGCGTGGTCAAGCATCCCCAGACCAGCGGGCAGACGGAAGCCACCAACAAAATTTTGCTGAAAGGGATCAAGTCACGATTGGATGTGGCCAAGGGTCGATGGTTAGACGAGCTACCGCACATTTTGTGGGTAGACTGGACAACACCAAAAGCGGCTATCGGAGAATCCCCATTCCGGCTTGCTTTTGGTACAGAAGCAGTTGTGCCTTTAGAAGTAAGGCTCACCTCGCACAGAATCACCAACTACGACTCTCTCTTAAACGAAGAAGGGTTGCGTGTGAACTTGGAACTCCTAGAAGAAGTAAGAGATCAAGCCCAGATCTGGATAGCTGCCCACCAACAGCAAGTGGCCCGGCATTACAACAAGAGGGTGTGTCAACGATTGTTCAAGGTTGGGGACCTTGTCCTCCGAAGGACCATCGCATCAGACCCCACCAATCAAAGAAAATTGGCTCCCAACTGGAAAGGGCCCTATCAGGTTACAGAGGCACTCCGGAGTGGCGCATATCATTTGGTCGACATAGATGGAAAAGCCTTGCCTCGGGCATGGAACGCAGAGCATCTCCGTAAGTTTTACCAGTGATTTTTTCAATAGTGTAACTTGGCCATTGCGGCCACCCATTCGATAATGAAAATCTCATTTGGCTTCTACTCCTATCTCCAAACCGATGACCTTAAAGCTACAAAAAATTACAAAATTGAGACCCATGCGGCCAAGAGTTCAACTAGAACAGACTTGGCCGAGGAGGGTAGACTTAGCTCCGAGCCCAAATTGAGACCCATGCGGCCAAGAGTTCAACTAGAACAGCTTGGCCAAGGAGGGTAGACTCAGCTCTGAGCCCAATTTGAGACCCATGCGGCCAAGAGTTCAACTAAAACAGACTTGGCCGAGGAGGGTAGACTCAGCTCCGAGTCCAATTTGAGACCCATGCGGCCAAGAGTTCAACTAAAACAGACTTGGCCGAGGAGGGTAGACCTGGCTCCGAGCCCAATTGAGACCCATGCGGCCAAGAGTTCATCAATTAGAACAGACTTGGCCGAGTAGGGCGGACTCAGTTCTGAGCCTAATTGAGACCCATATGGCCCAAAGAGTTCACCAACTGGAGAACACATTAGGCCGAGGAGGGTAGAGAACCCCGACCTTAAACTTGGGTCGACACATCGGCATACAACCACGTCAGCATATAGTCCGTTCATTTTTCACGTCGGGCATAATAAAAAGGAAAAAATGACAACACAAGCTCGAAGTTCACAACAAAAGAGTTCATAATAAAGGCCAGTCTATTATACTTCATAAACCAAGGCCCCCCTTACAATTGATACCAGGGCGCCCCGGCTGTACAAGAAAAAAAAATGAGTTACAAAATTTTATGTTACAGGGGTGCAGGTCGTCTGGTCTTGGGGAATCACCCTGCTGTTGCCACCTTCGTCAGCGGTCCGGGGAGGGGGACCCCCGGGAGTGCGAGGAAAACCTATAGGTAAAGTCGTACCGTCCTGTGGGGTGGCCGGAGTCTCATCATCAGAATCGGGGGAAGGGGGAGGATCCTCTCCTTCAAAAACCTCGTCCAACTGTCGAAGAATCTCGGCATCATCCGCTGGTGGTATCTCGACCGACACGTCAACAGGCTGCAGGCACTCGGCGTCAGTATAGTCCACCCCGGGAGCCTTCTCATCCACATATTCTTTTAAGGCCAACGCTCCCTGGGTAAAGCTCTGAAGAGAATACCGCCCCACCAGCTCCTTGAAGTCCTCCGACTTTTGATACAGGCGAACCGCCCCTGCGGCAATCGACCGAGTCCTCAAGAAGGCATCTTTGAACTTCGCCCCGTGCTCTCTGGCGTGTTCCACGGACGACTTTAGCTTGGCTATCCGATCTTCCCTAGCCTTCTCCGCCTCTTGGGCGCGGTGCCTCTCCTCGCACATTTGTTCCACCTCGGCTTGGAGGTAAGTGACCTCGGCTGACACAGAAGTGACCTCCCGCTCCTTGTACCAAAGTTGCAACCTGGCGTCTTCCCTCTCCTCAGCCTGATGCAGCTTGCGATTGGTATCGGCCAGGTCTTTGTCCGTTTTCTCGGCACGCTGCTTCAGAGTCTCCATGTACACCCCGAGCTACACCTGGACAACAATCATGAATTAGACATATGATTCAGTCAAAAAAGAAATAGAAAAAAAGGGAGATGTGAAATACAACTTACCGACGCAGCAAGGGTGTCTGCACCCAAAATCAAAGAGGGTGTGGGCAGCTCCCACACCAATGCCCAATCTCGGGGTAGAGTGGCCCCCTTCATCAGCTCTCTGGCAGCGTGGATGTCACCCATCGCGGTATCATCCTTGGTTAGGGCCCAGTCAGGGCGGAATGCCCGCTCATCACCTGTCTTATTCCGAGGTAATGGGCCCATAAGCAGAATACGTCGAACGTCGCTCACCACTCCCCCTGCCCCAAAATCACCCTCGGCCTAGCAAATGGGGACGCAGATCGTTGCTGTGGGCATAGAGGGGTGGGATGCCTGAGACCACTTGTACCCACAGACTTACCAAGAGCAAGAAATGCCTCGAGAGAGGCCACATCGGTCCCCTTTCCTGAAAAGTCAAGAGCACTATACCAGGGGATCAGGGGCATGGGATAGATACGAGCAGCCTCAGCCAATGCGAAATCAGGAGATATCTTACATGATCTTTTAGTAGGTTTTCGTGCCGCGTCCCCCTCACCGCCATGCCGGTCAGATGATGCCTTGACAACTTGTTCGTCATACGACCTCTTCGCCGCGGCCTCCCTTTTGGCGGCCTCCTTTCTCCTAAACTCCATCAGGTACTCGTTGGACAGCATCACTGCAACACACAAAAATAGAATCAGCCGAAGTTAGTAGGCCGATGTGGGTTTACGATGTGACAGTAATACTCACACAGATGGTTTTCATATAAAAGAAGAGGGTCCCTCAGGTCAGCCACGCAAATGGGAGTCCCCTCAGATTGGCGAGCTCGCCGCAACAGCTCTGACTCTTCGGGCAGCAGGGGTGCGTCAGTGTTGAGCGTTTCTGCATCCAACTTCTTCCAAACATTATCGAACACCACGTTTTCACCTCGAATGTAGAAGAACTTGTTCTTCCAAAGTTTGATGGAAGTAGGCTTGTCTGCCAGAAGCTCGCCGAAGTCAGGTCTCTTGGCAAAGTAGTATCACCCCGTCTTGCAGTAGTCATTTAGGGTGAACATGGCTCGGAACATATTGAGGGTCGGACTATGCCCCAAATTTCTAAAATACATGACGAAGGCGATCATATTCTTCCAAGAGTTTGGCATCTGCTGGATCGGGGCCACCTGGTAGTACTCCAATATCTCAGCCACCAACCGCAGTACCGGCACACGGAATCCAGCCTTGAACATCTCTAAATTTACGCAGAGCTCTGACCGACGACTCCAGCAGGCTCGGTCCCCAGGGGCGGGCATTCGAATCTCCACATCGTCTGGTATTTGGTATCGTTCCCGAAAGCTGTCAAATTCAGCCTTTGTTAAAAGGCAAACCTCTCCCCTAGCATCGAACTCCGGAGGGGCATCAACCTCCTCTCGGGCCTCGATTATAACTTTTGATCCCGTCTCGTGTGTCGAGACCCCTGATAAAAGTTCATGCTGAGACGCGCCAGATGTGTTCCCGACCTAGTTCTTTCAACAGAGTCCTTTGTTCTCAATTCCGTCTTGGGACCGCCCTCAGTTACCCGGTCAACAGACCGACTTGCCGAAGACGTGCTTGTAGTCGACCCGCTGCCAGATGATGCTGAACTGTTGCTGCTGCTGCTTGGGGACGACCCCACAGTCTCGATGTCTACTTCCACATCGGTATCTCTACCCTCGCCAACCATGGTTAAGAAAAAAGAGTTAAGAAAAAACCTTACTAATTGCCAGGAGAGCTGATATCAACAAGTTGAGGAAGCCGAACCGATGTCAAGCAACCGAGTTCGAAGAAAGCCGATGTCGCCGAGCCGACATGAGCAATAAAATCTTCACAGTAACTTCAGAATGAGGGCCCTCATGCCCCACCACCCCTTTAAATATACATTCTGTTATGGCGCTCCGCATGGCACCTCGCCATTGGCATACCAAATCGGTGCATTTATTACAGATGACGCTTCCCAGGTCCGTCAACCAAGTCCCACCTTGCGGTATCCACGTTTCCAACCCGGATCCAAATCCAGGTCCGAATCCGCATCGGCCCCATCTCAACCTGCTGCATCGGATCCATTGTGGGAAGATCGGCACAAAACAGACTCGGAATTTATACTTAGCGTTGGCCGATGTGTATTGGCCGCAGTGCCCACATTGGCTCGGATCACGTGACAATCCTGTGACCAACTCGGAGTAGGCCATATAATTGATCACGTGACAATTCTGTGACCAACTCGGAGTATTCTGAAGATAGGCCGATATATATTGGCCACGGTACCCACATCGGTTCGGATCATGTGACAATTCTGTGATCAACTCGGAGTATTCTGAAGATAGGCCGATATATATTGGCCGCGGTACCCACATCGGCTCGGATCACGTGGCAATTCCGTGATCAACTCGGAGTATTCTCAAGATTGGCCGATGTGTATTGGCCGCGGTGCCCACATCGGCCCATTCATATCGGATCATGTGCAAATCCCGTGACCACATCAGTATCTCTTTAAATAAACCGATGTGGATTGACCGAGGTGCCCACATCGGTCTAGTCACATCGGATCACGTGCAAATCCCATGACCACATCGGCATCACTTCCAACAGGTCGAGGTGGATTGACCGTGGTGCCTACATCGGCCTATTCAGCTCGGATCACATGACAATCTTGTGACCGCATCAGCATTTCTTCATATAGACCGATGTGGATTGACCATGGTGCCCATATCGGTCTAGCCATATCGGATCACGTGACAACCCGTGATCATCTCGGAGTATTCCCAAGATAGGCCGATGTGCATTGGCCGCAGTGCCCACATCGGCATAATTGGCTCGGATCACATGCAAATCCCGTTACCACATCAGTATCTCTTCAAATAGATCGATGTGGATTGACCGAGGTGCCCACATCGGTCCAGTCACATCGGGTCACGTGCAAATCCTGTGACCACATTGGCATCCCTTCCAATAGGTTGATGTGGATTGATCGTGGTGCCCACATCGGTCCAATCACATCGGGTCACGTACAAATCCCGTGACCACATCAACGTCTCTTCAAATAGACTTATGTGGATTGACCGTGGTGCCCACATCGGTCCAATCACATTGGGTCACGTGCAAATCCTGTGACCACATCAGCGTCTCTTCAACTGGACCGATGTGGATTGATCGTGGTGACCATGTCGGTCCGATCACATCGGCCAAATCACATCGGCCACCACTGCGACTACGGCTGTGAGGTCACGTGTCAGTCACGTGCTCGCCTCGGTAGGAATAATGACATTCACCGAGGTGGTTTAGCCGATGTGCCCACCTCGGTTCCCACACCCCCAACTTCAGGACCAACGTCAGTCTCCCACATTGCAAAGGACATCACAACAACTGATCCATATGGGCATGAACTTATGCACAGCCAAATCTTCAGGATTCAACAGAGCAACGAGGCAAGTTGTTGGGAGAAAATTCCATCATTCTTCTTTGCTCAGCCAAACCCTATAGATTCTGCAGGGCAACGAGGCAAGTGTTGGGGAATTATGCCACGCTGTCATGATAGCCTAAACACGTAGGACTCGACCTGCGAGCCACATGGAGATCCCCAATTCGACACAAGAAAGCATCTTCATCAACTCGAACACAAGAGCAAAGGGCAAAAGTGGTATTTTAAAAATATACACTATTCACTATAAATAGGAAAAATCCCAAGATTTCAGGTACTACAACATTTATTACTCATTTACTCATCCTTGGGATTATCGCTTTGACACTTGGGACGGAGAATCTCTCACCTACCCTACTTATATTTAAAATACTGTTGTGGGCTCGACACCGAGCCCATCGACTGTTCATAGAGCCCTAACTTTGGCATCGGAGTGGACACGGGGCCACAGGCCCGCCTCCTACCCTTGTCGTTGCTTGTCTTGCAGGTCTAGTCAGCTCGGTGGGCCTACGAGACAGATCAGGGCCGAAATAACCTCTTTTGTTGGTGAAGAAAGAGGAATGATCAGTCTGTTTGATTTTTTGGAAAACTTAACAATAAATCCATTTATTCATTAAGGGTATTTTTGTCTTAAAAAGAATTTTCCATTCTCCCTTTAAGTCGTAAGTAACGGTGTGGATGAGAGTGTATGAAAGCATTGTTAAAGGGGTCGTCTGTGTAGCTTCTGTAAAGACAGGATAGTTCTGTGTATTTTTTCAATTGTTGAGGGGGTGTCTGTGTAATTTTCCCATTTATGATTCGGAAATATTCGTGAAATTTTGAACTTATTTATAAGACACGATTAATTCTAATAAATACGAATTAAAACGAATACTTTGTATTAAAAGAAATATTTATATTAATGAACTCCCAAATGGAGCTCATAGGATAAGCTCCATGCAATGTTTTCTGAAGCCAGCTCCTATTGACATTGATGAAAAGGGTATGTGATTTTATTTACAGGCTTGTTTCCTTTTGAGCTTTTCAAATTCCATCGGTATGAGACTAAGTTAGACTACTTTTTGTTACTGTGAAACTACTTTTTGTTGGGAGACTTTGGAGGACAAGACTACAGGTCATCGTTAAACATGAACTAGAGTAACTAGACTCATGTTAGACTATTGCCACTAGACTCACTGCCCACTTTTTGTTGCGTCCGAATTGTCTCCGATTGGTATGGCAATTGGAGACCACAATTGGTCCTCGGATGTGTGCTGTTTGGTTTCTTCTCATCCAAGTGAGAGGATCTGTTGAGATTGCAGATGGTGAATAGGGTGTTGAAACAGGTAATTAGTCTTCCTCCCTTCTTCGTTTCTTCCTTATAAAATGGCAAAACAGATTTGAAGAAGGGGAAAAGGAGATTTGGAATTCTCTCCGCCTGCAACTAGATCGTAAGGAAACCTCTGTCTGCAACTACATCGCAAAACATATTGCAAAAAGACTAGGGTTTGCAACCAAAATCAACGAAGAAGGCTGAATCCCCATTTCTAGCAACTTAGGGTTTAAGAACTAAGGGAGAATGAAGAAAAGATTCCATCTGTGAACCATCGATTCTCTACAAATCCTCTGACAGCAAGTATTTTGATACAGAGAATTGAATAAGATCAAATATGAGAATCGATTAAAAACCAGATTAAAACAATATTGTTTAGGAAAAATTGGTTTTTTACAAAAAAAGTTAAACTAAAAATAAAGAAATTGGAAGATAAAACTAGGAAAAGAAATCGATGTGAACAACGAAGAAGAAATTGGTGAAGAAAAAAAAAAAAAAACCAAACTGATCAAAAGGAACAAACAATAAAGGATTGAGTAAGGAAAAACCTAAAAAAAGAAAAGCGGAATGTTTGATCTTATTCGATTTCTTTATTTCTAGTTTATCTTTTTTTGTTTAGAAGTGGGTCCCAATCTCAGTCTCAGAGAACAAAATGTGGGATTCAAATCCTCTCCGATCTATTTTTTTCCATTTTTTAGAAGTTGGTCTCAGTCTTAGTCTTTGGCGGTGTCCCTGCCAATTCCGGCCATTGCCACTCCTTCAGCAACAGTAACACCACCACCAGCACCACCATTGCCACCACCAAATGTGGTGCCTTGAGAGATCGTCCCAACCTCCACTTCTACTTCAGGACACCTGGGAAGATCATCGACGTTCCGAAGCTGTTGCTGCAAAGAACACTTCAGAGAGGCACAACGAAGAAAGAGAGCGAACATTTTTCGGTTCTTCCAAAATGTTCCCCTGTTCTACAATTTGAAATTCAAAACTGAAAAAAAAATAGAGGAATTGATTACCCATGTCACGTTTTATTTTTTGATTTACAATCTCAATAGATCCTCTCACTTGGATGAGAAGAAACCCAAATGGCACGCATCCTATAGCAAATTGTTGTCTCCAATTGCCGTACCAATTGGAGATGATTCGGACGCCTTTTTGTTTGGTTTTGGAAAAGGCATGTGACTGCCTTGCATTCGGAACAGAATCGTCTCCTCCTTGTACTTCAGGGAAGAGGGAGATGCCCCAGTCGGATGGCCGACACGTGGCTCTCGGGAAAATCCAAGCCCCACGTTCAAGCCGACACCCCCTGTAGGCTGGGTGTTGGCTCGGACATGGGGCTCGGATTTTCCCGAGAGCCATGTGTCGGCCGTCCGACATGGGCATCTCCTTCCTCCCTAAAGTACAGGGAGGAGATGATTTGAATCCCTTGCATTCACCCAATCACCTTCCACGAATATATCAAATGACATTTTTTTTTGGTAGAAATAAATGCCAATATCAAGACTAGTAATTATAAGAATGCCATAATCTTAAACACTTGGACTATGGATTGTTAAACTATTATAATATTTGTTTAATACAGGATCCACATCCTCTCCTCTAAGAGAATCTGGAGGAGAGGTGGCACCCCCATTGGATGGACGACACTTAGGGCTCGGGTGAATCTGAGCCCTCCATCAGAGCCGACACCCCTCTATTGGCTCAGGTTGTCGGCTCGGTGTCGACTCGAATGGAGGGTTCTGATTCATCCAAGCCCCAGATGTCGCCCATCCAATAGGGACACCACCTTCCTCCAGATTCTCTTAGAGAAGAGGATTTGAATTCGTTTAATACATGGTATCTCTTCACATCATAAAAGTAATTTACATAAGTGCCACTAATTACTAATGTAATTGACATCTGAATTTTTTGTCCGAATTTTTTTTGACAAAAGAATAATTCCCAAATTGATCTGAATCCGAATTTTATTTTAAGTCATATTTTTTTATCGTCACTCTGAACTATTCTCCTTCCGAATAATTTTCGAATAATTCCCAAATCCGAATTAAATAACTATGGTCCTAACTAACATAGTTACTGTGTGAATAACGGCTCGCCCTAATGGAATTTCCACTGCAAGAGTCTGAGCCATTGTAAAATTTTTCAGAATTATCCTAAAATATCGTGAGAATGGATAATCATTGGTGTGATTCTTATGTGCTACAACGTGGTATGATGTAGGGGCATAATTATCTAAGGCGTAATATCGGATAATAAGGGTTTTAAATCCATCTTAAAATTGGTTAATCTGAAATGAATTACATAATCAGATCAGGAACCATTCCTCTAAGGCACCAACCTCTTTAAACTAGACCATCGGGGCCAAGACTAGTCCAACGTCCTCAACCCGTGGTAGAGTCTGAGTAGGAATTCAATTCTAGCTAGTTCCGAAATAGAGATGGAAGCCACCCCTGAAGCTTCACTCTTCCATAATCGTAGTCAATCTCAAACCACCGATGTAGATGAGCAACTCCAGGAGTTGCTAAGAGATGATCCTATGTTTAACAACAAAACGAAGGTGGAATTGTTAGAATTTTTATTGCAAGTTGGGGTTTTCCCATGGGATTTTCCATGAACCCTAACGAATCCACTACACAGTTTACTAGAATACAATGGGCATTAAAAGAGATGATAGAACACATACCATTTGCTATAGATTGATTTTCGACCATTTCCTGTAGCTTGAATGCCTCGATTAGAGTCTTCTACAGTCTCTTGGGATCCCTTTTGCCTCTGTGTGTATGGTAGCATTAGAGAGATAAAAATTAATGGTTGCAGGGACCCTAACCATGGTATTTATAATACTATCCCTAACCCAGAACCATTCCCACAGTGGACCGGTTGGTAGTCTTTAACCAGTGATGAACCAGACCTGAACCGGTCAAACCAGTAGTTGAACTTCCACTTAACAGCTAGTTAGGTTATTGATCAAGCCCACACAACAGGAATCTAACAATCTCCCACTTGGGTTAGATTAATTACAAAATCACTGTCGAAAAGTATGGCCATGGAATCCTATTACATAGTAAACCATCATCAAACTTTGATCCAACTATCAAGCCTACCAATATCAAGCAACAACAGAAAATACTCCAATACATCTGGTGTACTACCTTCTGTCAGCCACATGTCTACTTAATAACATGAATTGCCTAGAGACATATATACATGAAAATTTTATTTCATGTGGGTCCAGATCAAATAACCTTCGATCTAATTGCCTGGATAAAACCTCAGAGGTAATAAACCTTGATATTGATCGTAGCAAACCGTCACATATCCTTTTGGTCAATACCGTACTTTGGCACACCCCCGTGAACTATGGCTAAATACCGCCTCTATTTATTTGGTTAAATACCGTCCTTGTCAATGATATGTCAATGAATATGCAACATAGGAATAAATGAATGCTGAAATAAAAATAACCATGATAATAAAAATCTGTGCCAAAACCATAGGCAATGTAAATAAACATAATGAAATAAACCATTACCAATGTGAGAAAAGTCTCCCACTAACCAAGCACATTTAATGAATTAACCATTCCTATATTAGATATATTGTCCCTTGAAGACTTCCACTGACAAAGCCTTCGTTAGAGAATCTACAATCAAATTGTTTAATGAATGTGCTCTACAATGATATAATTTTTTTTGATCTTTTTCTCTCTCACCTAAAGAGATTTGAAATCTGATCTCTATTGTGCTTTGAATTATTAGACTTCACATTATTCTTTGAGAACAACATATCTCAATAGGCCTAGGTAAAACTTACAACCTTCCAAGTCTGAAAGAAAATTATTCAATCAGATATGCTACTTATTAGCTTCGGATATAGTTACAAAATCTACCTTACCAAGAGGGTGATGCATGGATAAACTTCTTTACATTTTTTCCCAAATGGTACATCTACCATCATAACAAAAAATCCTAAGATGGGATTTCTGCCACCAATGCAATCACCAAACACTACATCACAATAGCTAAGAGTGTCACTATTGCCACAGATGAGACGATAATCCTTAGTCCTCTGCAAGTACTGCATGACCTTCTATTCCTGTTGTTCAGTGAGCTATACCAGCATCTAACTGAAAATGTTTTAGAACACTCTAAACAAAGGCTATGTGAGAATTAGCATAATCTTGAGTATACACCAAGCTCCTTACTATAGATGCTCTCTCTCAATATCATTTCTTGAACATAACTTTGTCAATTTGCCTCCTTTACTGACTTGAGTATTCTCAACTTACCTGTTACACATGCACACTCAATCATTTGAAAATATGAACAACATATACACTTTGAGACAAACCCATAGTTTCACTTTTCCTGTCATGAAGAAATTCAATGTTAAGTACAAAGGTACTTACTCATACATTCTTTATCTCAAAGTTATTAACAGGAAAATTTTGATTTCAACTAGCAAACCATGTCACTACAAACCAATGATAAACCATCAAAGCATATGATTAGGAAATGAATCCGTTCCCACTGACTTCTAGATATATATACAATGATCAATGACATTTTCAACCAGGTTGAAAGAAGATACAATTCTATCAAACTTCAGATACCATTACCTGCTAGATACCTATTTAATTCACAGATTGACAGATTGACTTTATAAGTCTACAAAGTAAATTTTCTTTCTCCTTTACCTCAAAGCCTTTTGGGTAAAGTATATAAACACCTTCTTCTAGATTTTCTTTCATCAAAACGATCTTTACATCTATCTGATGCAATTCCAAATCAAAATGCAGAACTAGGACCTCACATATTTGAAGTCAATATTTTTCATTCTCTTTGTATGATTCTACTTCGCTACAAGTTTTACTTTGTTGTGATCAATTCTCCTACTGGAATCACACATTTCCTTGTATACTCATTTTGAGCCTATGAGTACACCACTCATGACAAGATCATAAAATCTCAAATCTCGTTGATGTTCATAAATAACAACACATCATTTATGACTGGTAACCACTCAAAAGCAAAATCATTACTTACAACTTGCTCAAGACTATTGGGATCTTCATCTTGTCCAATATCTAAACATCCATTTTGAGTTATAACATGTGATTGAAGGAAATCATAGATCTACATGGTCTAGTATATCTCCTCATTGCCTCATCTAGCTCTGCTATTTTGACCATGCATCAACCTGAATGAAGATAGTTTCAACAATTATTTCATTACACTCTGATAATATTTTTGATACCTCAACTAATTGTTCCACAGTAATTTCCATGTAGTCTTATTAAACTTATATTTCTTGGATGTGACTGCTAACCAATATCATCAATGAATCTTGCTTAATCCTTTAGACCTGAGTGGATATTCCAAAAGATAACAACTCAAAATCTTAAAGCAACCATTCTATCATGAGGGCTACGAAGCCATGTTGCCTCTACAGTCCTAAAGAAGAAAATAACTTAAATTGAGATCAACTTACTTGGTACCCTATCAATACTATAGGCTGTAATATTGATCACTCCATAGGATCTAATACACTCTCAAGTTCTCTTAATCATATCTATTCGCCACTCTTTTTATTGTTAAATCTCATCCACAAGTCGCTAAGCTATAAGTTTTAACACTTGTAAACATTTGGCCAAAATCATTGGGAATATATCAATATCACCCGGTTTCCCTTAACAATTTACTTTCTCCTTCAGATCCAACAGTCTTAATCTTTTAATAAAATATTTTCCTTTCTTTCCTTTCAATATATTGAAAAAATCTAGTGAACTGATTATCACAAGAATTCTTACATGAAATCTCGATGTCCACAAGATCCAACAATTCGCTGTTGCAAATACCTTTTGATATTTCTTAATCTTGTCATCTTCCCCTTAAACAATCCTTACAAGTACGTAAGTCATTAACTTTAGGGGTTTTCAAAATTCTGTTCTTTATAATCTTTTATAGTCTTTCCTTGGATAAGAGTCCTAAACGTCTATGCTAAGGATGAAATTAGGATATACTGTCTAACTTTTATAGCTAAGTAAACTATCGAGAGTAAATAAGGGGTTTTGCTACTCTTATAGGTTTGGTTTACTTGTACTACTTAAGTCTCCAATCTCCATCACCTTCTCACTCGAAAGTTTCATGATCCTACTTTTCTTTAAGTTATAACCTTTTCCACATATTCCTTCTAAATTCTTGTAGCTCCATAAAATCATTTTCCTTGTTACTATTCCTTAAAAAATTGCTTTTCTTTCTATAAGACCCTACCCTTTCACTTACCACACATGTTAGAGTATAGCTCACACGTCATGATATTGGCATTCCTTTCTTTCCCTTTTCTTTAAAATTTCTTCCGTAGTGTAAAGAAAATCAACTCATCTTCTGTCCACTATCCTTTTGGAGTTTATGGGTCACTAGGATCTGACTTTGTAGTCTAAGTGAGGAAGTGAAAGTCAAGTGAATCATTTATAATGTTCTAATGAGTTACCTACAGAGATTAACATATCCTAGAGTTTATCAGTGATGACTAACAACTCTAACTTGTGCTTCTTCATACTCCATTATCATCTTATACCATCAAAATTGGTGCAGACAGCCTTGAGAATAAAACATCTCTCTACCCCATTTTTAACACCAAAATTTCTTTGGATTTAACTCTAAACGTCGATTTCCAATGTTCTTTATCTGAACTTTCTTTTACTTGATCTTAGGGATTGAACATTTCTAAAGACCAGAATACAATCTTTGCTGAGTATATCTAGGTTAAACACTCCTAGACTAGCTTTCAATTTTTCATGCCAATTCATAGAACTAGCCCACCATAACAGACATCATGAGGTGTTTGATCATTATATGTTCTTCAATATGTGTAATATAATGCAAACATTGAGAAATAATGAAACATACACACAAGATAAGTTAAATATCAATCATTAAACATATGCAAGTCCATTTCCTTTGAAGAGTCAACTGAAACTACACCCTCATCCTTTGGGACAAGAGCGCACTCTTCCTCTTACTATCCTTGAAGAGTCAACCGAAACTACACCCTTATCCTTTGGGACAAGAGCACACTGGTCCTCTTACTATCCGTGAAGAGTCAACTGAAACTACACCCTTATCCTTTGGAACAAGAGTACACTGGTCCTCTAACTATTTGTGCAGAACCTACGAAGAGATAATGACTCTCGAAATCCCACTACATTTGGGTGTATGAAACTCCTAAAGTCAAGATCCTTCATCCATGTGCATGAGTATACCTGATCTTTGACACCATCACCTTTGGGTGGACAATGCCGCTCTTTGATGCTTCTACAAAAGTGAAAATCTTGACAATGTCACATTTGGGTGAGCACTATCTTTCTTTGCTGTGTCTGTAAATGTATAAATACTGGATTTGAGCATATCATGATAGAACCGAGCTTGTCACTTTGGTGGTCCCACCCAATTCTTACATAACATGTACAAATCATAATTGAATGAACTTGGACAATGCCACCTTTTTGGTGAACACTATCATTCTTTAAAGCATCTACATATACAGTCGCTTGAATTTGAACACATCATGACAAAACAAGGTATACCACTTTGGCGGAATCTATCAAGTTCCACCATGATATGAACAAATCCCAATCTACAGCACTAGTGGGATATATATAATCATGAATGTTTTTAAAATGCAAATAAATTCAATTAAACATGCACTTTATCTCAACAATCAATATGGTACAAGAATATAAAGAAAAACCAACAGAAATACTACAGATCTAGCTTCAAAAGAGTATTAATTTGGAGAACCATTTTTTTCCAATGTACTAAAACGCAACAATATATATTCCAGATTGAATACCATTGAAAACCGAATCCAATGGAACAAACTAGAGGTCAATCCGACCGTCCTAGCTCCCACAATCGCGGTTTTAGTCTGGATTGTGAATACAATTTTAAAACTGTAAGGCAAACAGGCCCTTAGGTCATGGACCGGGATGAACCACTGCTTGAACCAAGCTAAACTGGACTGGTTCAACCCGGTCTCCTTATCCGGGTTTTTGGATAAAAAACTAGGGTCACTGGTTCAGGTTACCGGGCCAAAATATGGGTCATGGTCCCCGGTTATTGGGTTCGAATACAGGTTGACCCATTTGGGTCCTCGGTTCTACCCACTTGGCAGTAGCTGGGCTGGCTTTGACATGTCTGGCTTGGCTGGACTAGGCTTGCCCGGCCTAGACTGGACTGGCCCTAAACTTGGGCGGGGCTTGTTCGGGATTGGACCTAGGCAGGTCTGGGCCTAGCTGGGCTAGCTCTAGCTGAGCCGGTCTGGGCTAGCGGGTCTTGACCGAGTCAACCCTGTAGAAAAAGGCTCGGGTTAATGATTTTGTGCCGAGTCGATCAGTGATGACTCTGCACCGTCAGACAGTTTTTTTTAAACCAACTGCCAGTGTGTAGATGTTACAAGCTTTTTTAGGCGACGCGTGAGGGCGCGTCCGGCCACCTCTGGCTACCAACTTTATGTTGCTTGACTCGTCTTTCAGAGTACTGGCGGCTTGTAGAGACTTCGACAAAATGGACTGAACACCAACCCAATGACTATGCTTTCTCTTTTAGAGCCCACCGCGGCTACACGTTGAAGCTTGCTTCTTCTTCCTTTGGCTCTGGGGTTATTTCGATAAACCGATGCATGAGCTGAGGCTCCCATGTCCCGCCAACCCTCTGAAAAAGTAAGGTCGTAAAACGGCTCTTTTAAATTGTACCGGTTTGAAAAAATTTCGTAGGGTTTTAAATTTTGATAGTTTTGTGGGAAAAATTATGGAACAAAATCTCTCCCTTTTTCAATTCAATCAGTCATACCATCTTAATTATCCCTTACCTACGATCCTAGCTCTGTGTGGGTGGCTCTGATACCAATTGTTAGAATTTTTATTGCAAGTTGAGGTTTTTCCATGAGGTTTCCCATGAACCCTAACGAATCCACCACATAGTTCACTAGAATACAATGGACATTAAAAAAAATGATATAATACATACCATTTGTTGTAGATTGATTTTCGACCATTTTCTGTAGCTTGAATGCCTTGATTAGAGTCTTTTACAGCCTCTTGGGATCCCTTTTGCCTGTATGTGTATGGGAGCATTAGAGAGATAAAAAACAATGGCTGCGGGGACCTTAATGTCACACCCTAATTCTACACCAACCAGAATGGTGTGATGAACGTCTATGATCCAACGGTTTGACCAGGATCTCGAATAGGCCGTGGCCCTTTGCTTAAACCATATACATCCACAACCATAATCAAAGTAAATAAACCATAGCGGAAGTCTTTAATATTAATGAACTGAGTATCTAACAGTGATAACATAAATAAAGTATCTAATTATCTCCAAAAGACTAAGACATAAAATAAAATAAATTAATCAATTACATCTTATGAATAATCCAACAAATAAATCTAATCAAAGACGCATGAGTTGCACTCGCACGACGAATCATGCGACTCTATCATAACTTTTGCATCCATTT
Organism: Protea cynaroides; assembly: GCA_028583415.1. Taxonomy (NCBI): domain Eukaryota; kingdom Viridiplantae; phylum Streptophyta; class Magnoliopsida; order Proteales; family Proteaceae; genus Protea; species Protea cynaroides. The sequence goes on along the minus strand of CM053276.1, from coordinate 92,611,094 downwards.
CCGCAACATGCCCGTACATTGGAGCATTCATTAAATCTTCTACTGTAGGACCTGCATTATCAACTAAAAATATTCGACGTCGAAAGGGTGAGCACACATCATGGCTCAGTGAGCAAACAAAACAATACAACAAACATATGCATGCATTCAATTCATATATTTGGTCTGGTTCATAAATTTGCAATGTGCAATAGAAAGGATAAGTGGCCGCCACACCTCTATACACGAGTGTGTGAAGCTGCCTAATGGATCAAACACCATTGCCGTCCCACATGCACCCATCATGGAATAAAGATAGAGCTAAAGTGTCCGGATCAAACACCGCATGACACTTCTCCTGATGCCCTACCCATACCAATACGTAAGCCCCTATTGACGAGGGCTTACAAACTGGGCTCGCAACTAACCAATCCTAATGTCAAACAGTGTATCCAAGGCCTCACCCCAGCATCCCTCAATACGTTCATAGAGATAGAGCTAAGGTCCCCTAACAGAGTCAGAGACTACACGGTCCGAGACCACCTCCCCTGATGCCCTACGACATAATAGTTCTGCTAAGGTAATGGCGATACGACGATGTCAGTGGACGAGACTTGAGTAGAGATAGATCTAGAGTCTGGGGACCAGGATGAACCACAATGTCACGTCCTCCCCCTGATGCTCCACTCGCATCAAGCACACTAACCACACACATACATTCACATGCCTATTCCTAGCATCATCATCATCATCATGTTATAAATAAACTGAATTAAATATGCATGAACAGTTATAACAGGAATATTGGATGACATATGGAATGCACAATACACGCATACAAGCATAGAATCATTTATGGCATTGGACTCAATAAATAAAAACGGTTTATTATTAGCCAATTAGTTTAAGTCTTGTTCCCTCACCTTTGGTTGATAGTAGATCCTCGTTCAAGCTTTGTAATTCATTTTTAAACCACTTAAAAATCTAACAAATTTATAGATTTTAAATTAGAATTAATTCCCATGAATTTAGACTAACAAAAACTGAGGGGTCGTAGGTGTGGCAGCACCTGTGGTCTTAGTTTCTGCGACCACAGGGTGTGGGGTCGCAAGGTGTGGTCGCATATCCTGCAACCACACATGCGATCACACCCTCCCTGGAAACTTCCTGAGGGCATGTGGTGGGATATGTGTGTCTCGTGTGGTTGCACATCATGCGACTACACGTGTGATGATCGATTTTTTCATCCTCAACTCCATTCCTTCATGTTTGGATCCCTTGGCTTATCATCATGGTCCTTCCCATGATTGTTTTATGGCTCAGAACTATTATTTCATATACAATCCATTGTCCACATAATTTCCTCCCATGAATTCTCTTGGAATTTATCCATGGATTGATGATTTGGTTTTTACCTAAATCCTATCTCTTTCATGAACTATTCTAGGCTCTCAATTTGACATGGGGAATGTTTTCATACCTTAAGCTTGTTGAAGATTCAGAGTTTTCTTTGAATTTTCTTCCTCCTTAGTCTTCCTATTCAATTCTCCTTCTCTTCCTTCTCTTCTCCTTCTCCCACTTTCAGTTTGAGTTCTAAACGGGTGAAAGAGGCCAAAGGGATGTCCTATTTATAGAGAAAAATCCTCCATAATAAGCCATACTGAGTTTAGAAAAGAACCCCCTTCGGATTAGGAAGGTTTCCTAAACTCGGTTCTGTCTGAAATCCGTGTAGTCGGAGGTGGGGTCGCAGAACCAGTCGACCACACCCTCTGAAACATGCGACCACACTACCTAAATTCATGTGGTTGCATTATTTTGAGGTGTGATCGATCACACCTGTTTAGGTATGCGATCACACGCTCATAATTGATTGTTTTTGGATTAAATTTCATACCTGGTCTTGTGGTTTCTTCATGTACTTGGTCCACTTGGCCCGACCATGATAGGAAAACCTGATACAAGGTGGTAAGACCGGTTAGTTCGATACGGGTCTTACACTTAACCATAGTATTTATAATACTATCCCTAACCCAGAACCATTCCCACAATGGACCGGATTGGTAATCTCTAACCAGTGACAAACCAGACTTGAATCGGTTAAACCAGTAATTGAACTCTCACTTAACAATTGGTTAGATAATTGATCAAGCCCACACAACAGGAATCTAACAGGAGTTGCACTCCGTTGGTGGAGCTGCACTCCATTGGTTAATGTCTTTGGATACTACCAAATCCGTACCTAGGAATGATATTAAGAAATCTTTCAAAAAGTATTACTCTTACAAATCTTAGTTGGAAACCACTAGAGGTCTATCCTACTAAGAGCAATGCGGTTAGTATGTTGACACCTACACCTATCCTCAGAAACCAACCGTTGGTGGAGCTGCACTCTGTTGGTTAATGTCTTTGGATACTACCAAATCCGTACCTAGGAATGATATTAAGAAATTTTTCAAAAAGTACTACTCTTACAAATCTTAGTTGGAAACCACTAGAGGTCTATCCTACTAAGAGCAATGCGGTTAGTGTGCTGACACCTACAGCTATCCTCAGAAACCAGCCACTGAGCTTTTTAGGGCCTGTTTGATAAAACTTCTGCTTCTGGATTCTGGATTCTGGTTCAAATTTGGATTCTACTCCAAGCTACTCCAGGATTATTTTGGAGTAGAAACTTGTTTCATAACGCAATTCTGAAATGGATTCTAAAACATCTTTGAATTAGAAAAATGTTTGATAACACAATATCCCCCCAATCGAAGTCTAGAAAAACAGTTGTGGTAGTGGTGGCAGCAAAGAGGTGGTGGGTGGTGGTGGTGGTGGTGGTGGTGATGGGTGGTCGGTGGTGGTGGGTGGTGGCGGCAGCGGTGGTGGTGGTGGTGGGTGGTCGGTGGTGGTGGGTGATGGCTGTGGTGGTGGTGGTTGTGGTGGCTGTGGTAGATGGTGGTGACGGTGGTGGTGGTGGTGGTGGTCAAGTGAGAGTCATGTGAGAGTTTACTCCTTTCTTTCTCCCAAAAAGTTGATTCAAAAGCTTGGAGCAAGTATTTATGACTCCAAAATTTTGGATTTTGTAGCCATTCTAAATCCGGTTCACTCTATGGGAGTTGGAATCCAACCAGACTTATCAAATGCGCTTTTACTCCAAAATGGCTCCCTAGGAGCTAGAATCTATAGAATCCAGAAGCAGAAGTGTTATCAAACAAGCCCTTCAAATCCCAGATTTATAGTAGAATATTCCTTTGGTTTAGCCCAGGGACTCCCTGACCCTGACTCAAGGCCCCATAAAGGTCAATCAGGGTCGTACCCATACGGGCTTAGCCCAGCCGGTGCGCACCCTGATTGGTCTTGATTTGGCCGGGCCAAGATGGGTTGGCCCTAATTGATCTTGAATCAAGGTTGGGTTGGCTCCAATTGGCCTTGACTTATGGTCAGGCTGGTCCTATTTTCCATTCCTTCCCCAAACATATGTTGGTGACCTGTTTTTTCCATCCCTCATTTAAATTGTAAATGAACCCATGAAACTTAATAAAAACCAAATAAATGCAATATATAACTGACCAGTTAATCCGACCCTCATTTAAATTGTAAATGAACCCATGAAACTTACTAAAAACCTAATCAATGCAAGATATAATTGACCTATTTTTTCAACCCTCATTTAAATTGTAAATGAACCCATGAAACTTACTAAAAACCTAATAAATGCAAGATATACAAGTGGGAACTAGTTTAATAGGAATTGTGAAAATCATAAACAATTGTATATCATATATATAATTACGACAAAGTATATAAAACACAATGTCTACAAGGTTAGGCTGGGCAGAGTGAGCGTAGCTCGAGGGTTCAGCCCAGGCTTAGCTTGATCCTCCCAGGATTAACAAAACATTGGCCCAAATCCTGCCTTGTCCATGATCAGGGCTGGTTAGGCCCTATCCAGGTTCAGAGTTAATTTGGACTCATAAGACCAAACTTGCACCCTTAGTCTCAACCAACTAGCAACCCTAGAGTGAAGAGAATTTCTCACCATGAAGGAAAATTGTCATGTCCCTTTTGTGGAAAGGTGCCACAAACCATATGACAGTTGGATTTATGGGTGCCTTTCCTTTACTCTCAGTACCACTAGAGGGATCCATGTTCCTTCTTTTACTTTCATTCAAATTAATGAAATGAAACTTCAAATTACAAAAAATAAAAGAAAGAAGAGAGGAACATGTACGAATCTGATACCAATTCTCTCTTATTTCCAAGTATTGACTAAGGTCTCCAATTTGGGACTGGATCAGCCTTGCCTTTTTTTTTATTTTTTTTTATTACTTTTTAAATGCATCATGACATGCGAACCATCCAACTGATAGAATTGCCATAGATCAATCATCCCGGTTACCCATAGATATAAAAGGACTTATGTATTTATTTATTATTAAAAATCAAATCATAAATCCATCCAGTCTTGGGTTGGGACCAATCGGACCAATCCTCGCTGATACTAGCTAATTTGTATCGGCATTGGATTGGTACAACAAGGCTGTCCAATTACTTTAACTATGCATCCAAGTCTGGTCCCAGGAGATGAGATTATCAAAGTCCCATTACTTTTCCTAAAATTTAAAGGCTTACTGTCTGCAAAGTTGCGTTTGGGTTTTCGATACTTTCATTCTGTCTAGCTCCATTTTTCACCTCTCCATCCCTGTATTCTGCTTTTCTCTTTGTTAAATCTTCTCCCTCTCGAATAGAAGGAACCCTTAGTCCTTATAGTAAAATTATAGGAAGGTTACAATCTCTCAACTCCAATAAAAACCTTGATTGGGGAAGGGAACTAAAATCAAATCATTATTAGAGTGAAATTTTTTGTTATGATTAACTCACACAATTATGTAACTAAGGCTTTCTTTGATATAGTTTATATTTATGTCTATGAGTTATTTAAGATAAATCATTTAATAGAATAAATTATGAGTCATAAATAATAACCGTTTGGTACTAGTAGACATAAGAAAATAATAATAGATTATCACAATAATGATAATAACCTTTCAACCTACTTGAAGACTATAGATTATATTGATTTATTTTAAATATAAGAGTAAATTACGAGTACCTCTCCTGTAGTTTTCCCTTAACCCAGGTGCACCTCAAACCTTTCAAACAATTACAAAGAGAATCTAACTCCAATTCATTCCAATTACAGCTATTAAATTTTGATTTATTTTCCAATTATTTTTTTTCCTTATATATATATATATATATATATGCGAATATGGTAACAGTATTAGGTAAAATATACAATCATGAATTCATGAATCATGTATTACAAAGAAAAAAGAATTCATGAATCATGTTTGACTAGAAAAAGAATTCAAGAATAATGTATATATATATATATATATATAATTGCGAATATGGTAACAGTATTAGGTAATATATATATAATTGCGAATATGGTAACAGTATTAGGTAAAATATACAATCATGAATTCATGAATCATGTATTACAAAAAAAAAAAAAAAGAATTCAAGAATAATGTATGACCAAGAAAAAAAATTCTTGAGTCACGACTACTAAACTTTATATTGTAATTTTTAAACCTTATTTTCAGTCCAGCAATCAATCCCTCCACTCAATCAACTTTGGGCTTCCTATATTACATCATCAATAGCTGGATTAGATATGGCTCCGAATACAAGAGTCAAAAGACTGAGAGCAGTACTCACTGGTGGTGTGGCGATCCCTCTCCCTATATATATTTTTGTCGTTTATTCGTTGTTGCATACACATTTCAGCTCTCTCTCTCTCTAAGATCTCAATTGAAACATGGATCCCTCTGGTGGTATTGAGGTAGTGGTAGGCAGGAGACAAGTACAGGTCCCATATTTATGGGGAAGGAGAGAAGAACACTAAATGGCTATTCGGTGCAGCTCCTAACTATGATGTTGTCAATAAGCTCTTCAAAGAAGAACGAACTAAGGTGAGTACCCTATTTCAAGCCTTCTTTTTCAATTTCCAACTTCGAGGCCATCTTAATTCTACTTTCTTCTTCCATTGAGGAACCACCCTTCACTTTGTGGTAAGGTCTCCAACTGTTGTCTTGTGATTGAATCCCATCCCATGTTGCGCATTGGGTATGAATTACCCTCTTAACAAAAATAAAATATCTCTATATTGTGATTTTTCCCTTTTGACCTTAGTTCTTCATTGGTAGGAGAATACTTGCAAATTTCGACCCAGTTCACTTGCAAGCATTACATTACATGAGAGGATGGAAATTTCATACTGCCATAATGCATGGTATATTTTTTGTTTTGAATTCCATGAGGATGCCTTGCTGGGTGGGAACAAAGATAAAGTAATTGGTAGTGCCCATAGCCGATACTGATCCGGATAAGTGGTACCACCAATAAAAAAAAGATATCGGCTGTTGCTTACCTATTAATGAAACGCCGATTGGGATAGCCTTTTTTTAGTCGTTGACTTATTTGCTTCCTTGTTTCTTTGTTGGAATGGCCCAAGGGGCCCTTGGAAGAGACAGTGCAAAACCTCGTAAAGACATTTGAAATGGAGTTCTTCCATAAGCCTTGCCAGGGCCACAAATAACAAACATTCAAAAGTTCACACTGAGAGTCAATGGTATGTGTCTACAATTAACCAACAAACAATAGCTTCTCCTCGTTCAGTGCACATTAGGTGGAGATTATTTGTGGACTGGGCTTCTAACTATGGCTGTGTAAATAAATAATGGTTGGCCAAATGCAGAAGGAAAACCCTTGTCAGTGGAGGATATTCAAAAGGTTGGGGGCCACAATGCGTTCTTGCAAAGCTCCTTACCAGGCCGTTTACGTGTTTATAATCCATCTACCGAGACATCCGAGTCATCCCATCACAAATTTGCAATGGCATTCCCTTGTTGATTTGCCTTGGGGGTCCTTGAAGTTCAGACATTGGGGTTACATGGAGGGTCCTTTCAAAGGTCATGCTCCCACTGGGGAGAAAGTAGAATTGTATGGAGTAAGCATAACTGAGGTACATCCCCGTGTTAGATTTATATGGGCTTAATTAATTACCTAAACTAGTTAATTCAGTGGGAATCTGATTGACACTGTATAACCGGTTTGATTTGATTCGTCACATGGTATGAGATAGGTTTGGTAACCCTAATTCTATTGTGGGAAGGGTTTTAGAGTTACATCTGTATTCTATAAATACAGGGTTAGAGTCCTCACAGCCACGGTTAATCAGTTCTCTGCACTCATTAGCAAGAGACGTCAGGATATCCTCTGGAGGCTGTGGAAGACTGTAGCCGAGGGATTTTGATCAAAGCTTGGAGCGTCGTGGAGCGTATGAAAATTAATCTCTTTTCAGACAGGTATGTCTTTATATTCATTGTTTATGGTTTCTTTATTGTGTTCTAGGGCTACTGTATGGATGGAGAATGAGTTTCTTGGAAACCCTAAACTTATAATTTTCTAACAGTTGGTATTAGAGCCAACCATACAGACCTAGAATCGATGGAGATCGATTATAAAGACTGATAATGAATGGTCAAATTAAAAAAAAAAAAAAAATTCTCAAGTTTTGGATCGAATCTCGATCAGATCTGTCGGAGTTTTCCATAGGTCAAAATTTTTTCGACCGACAAAATAAATCAAGCTACATACCGTTGGAAAGGCCTCGAAGAGACGGGGCCGGCGATATAAAAATCGCCGGCGTCGGCTGCCGAACGCGCCGGCAATTGCCCGGCGGAATCCGCGAGTGAGATCCAGTCGCAGGTGGGAGAAAAAAAAAAAACCAAAAAAAAAAAAATATATATATATATATATATTCTGGCGGCGTTGACCCGGTCATCGCCGGGTCAACTCGGAAACCCTATCGGGTTGAACCGTGACTAGGACCGAGACGAAAAAAAAAAAAAAAATTGCGGCACCGAATCGCTAGCTAACCCTAACGGGTTAGCTGGTTGCCTCGGACCGAGTCCACCCTAGCCCAGCCGAAGGCAGCCGGGGCGGGCTAGGCCGAGCCAAGCCTAGTCAGGCAAGGCCCAAGCAAGACCAGCCCAGACCGGGTCTGTCAGAGCTGGCCTAGCCCGGCCCGCAGACCCGACCCGAACCCGTTTTTCTTGAACCCGATGGGTGACCCAGAAACCTGATTTTTTGACCCGGTAGTTTGGCCCAAAAAGTCCGACTTTTTTTGACCCGTTTACCCATTTGGTTGGACCGGATAACCCGGCGGTTGACCCTTTGAACCAGACCGTGGTTCGGTCTGCCCCAGGCCATGTGGTTCGGCCTGGACCAAAGTAGTAATAAAAAAAAAAAAGGTAGAGAATAAAAAGGGAATATTCGGTTCGGTTTTGAGAGAACCAAACAGATTTGGTCAGACCGGATCGAACCAACCCGAACCGACCCAGACAGGGTTTTCTTATAAGGGCCTGTTTGGTTTCTATTTTTTAAACAAAAGAACATTAAACAGTGATTCTGGGAGCTAGGAATGTCGGATTGACCTCCGATTTATTTCGTTGGACTCCATTTTTAATGCTCTTCAATCTGATATATATTTTGGTACATTTTGATATATTGAAAAATATGTTATTATGGAAAAATACCCTATGGGAACTCGATTTGCAATGTTTTTGCTGATTTTTCTTAAATTTATTGTACAAAATTGATTGATTGAGCTAATGTGCATGTTCATATGAATGTTTAGACTTGTAAAATTATATTTTAAAGCATTCATGGTTAAATAAATATCTCACATAAGCTGCAGTTTAGGATTTGTTCATATCATGGTGGAACTTGGTGTGACCACCAAAGTGGCAACCTTGTTTTATTATGATGTGTTCAAATTCTAGAATATGTATTTATAAATGCTTCAGTTTTGATAATGTTCACCCAAAGGTGACATTGTCTAAGTTTATTCAAATTATGATTTATAGCTATTGTGTGAGGATTATGGAGTGACCACCAAAGTGGCAACCTTAGTTCTATCATAATATACTCAAATCTAGCATTTATACATTTACAAACTACTGTAAGGAAATATAGTGTTCACACAAAAGTGACACTAACATAAACTCTCACTTTTATGGATGCAGCAAAGAATGACACTGTCCACCCAAAAGTGGCGTTGTCAAAGAAAATAAAGAACTCATGCACATGGTTGAAGGATTGTGGCTTTAGGGGTCTTCATCCACCCAAAGGTGGTGAGATTTTCAAAAGTCATTATCTCTTCGCAATTATTGCACAGATATTGAAAGGACCAGTGCACATATTGTCCCAAAGGATGTGTGTATAGTTCGGTTGACTTTTCAAAGATATTAATTAGCTTGCACATGTTATGTATATATATTCTTGCTAGCTAATTTTATTTGGTATTAATCGTAGACTTGCAATTGTTTACATTGTTGTGGACATGTAATTATTAAATACCTTAAGATGCCTGTCTTTGGTTGCCAGTTTTATGAATTGGCATGGAAACTGTAAACTAGTCTAGGATTGTTTAACCTAGATGTACTCAACAGAAAAATTGTATTCTGATCCTTAGGGTGTTCAGTCCTTAAGATCAAGTAAAGCAATGTTCAGATGAGAAACATTGAAAAATGATATTTTCTAAGAAATCCAAAGAAAGATTTGATTTTTCAAGAAGGGGCAGAGAGATGTTTTATTACTCAAATCCATCAGTATCAGTTTTTAATGATAATAGATGGTATTCGAAATGTGAGGAAATACAAGGTAGAGCTGTTAAGTATTAATGATAAGCTCAAGGATAAGTAAATATTTGTAGGTTCATTAAAACCTATGTAAGTGACATTTTAGACTTTTCACTTCCTCACAAGAATTGTATAGTCAGATCTTAGTGACCTATAGTACTAAAAAATATAGTGAACCCTAATGTAAGAGAACTAAGGATAAAAGTTCAAAGAAAAGAGAAAAATATGAATGCCAATGTCATAGTGCATAATATATATACCCAGACAAAGGTAAGATGTAAAAAAGGGGTAGAAAAATCCATAGAAAGAAAATATTTTTTCATGGAATAGTCAGAAACCTTATGACAAAGAATTAGACATTAAGAAACTACAAGATAAAATGGATCTAAGTAGAATAAAATTCTTGTAGAGTGACTCAGAAGGGACATGTAAAGAAAGATTTATATAGCTGGACAGCTTAAGTGAAAAAGGAATAAGGATTATGAAATTTCTGAGCAAAAATGTGCAGTATATTGGATACTTAAGCATTAATCTTTAATTTATTCTATCTTTAGAAGATAAACTGTATATTGTAATCTTCCACCCTAGTCATAAGGGTTTATGACTGTTGTCCAAAGAAAGATTAGAAAGAATAATATTCTGAAATTCTCCTTCCAAGGTTTATTACATGTATATATGTGAGAATTAATTAAAAGAGAAGATGACAAGATTAACGTGAAGGTTATTCACAACAAGGATTTATTAGAATTGGTGGACATCGAGATTTCATCTAGGATTTCTTGTCACAATTTAGTCTATGGTTGTTTTTCAAATAATGAAAATTAAGGTGAAATTTTTTTTATTAAAGGAATTGAAACTATTGGATCTGAATGAGAGAGTTTTGGGAGATCATGTGATACTGGTCTATTCCCTAGTAAATTTAAGCAAGTGTTTACAAAAGCCTAAGAATGTATTTGATCATGTAAGGAAAGAATTGATATTGCAGCCTATATTATTAATATAATGCATAGTTATTCAGTTCCAGTTTAAGTTATCTTCTTGTTTAAAATTGTAGAACTGACATGGTTTCATAACACTTGTATGAGAATGATTATTTTAGGACATTGAGTTGTCATATTATGAGATGTCAAAATAGACTCAAGAAACTTGAAGTTTTGATGAGACCACATGGAAATGGATGTGAAGTAACCAGTTGAGATACCAGAAATCCTACTAAAGTGTAATGAAATGATTATAGAAATATTCATTAAGATCGATGCTTCAGCCATAGTAGCAGAGCCAGATGAGGCAATGAAGAGATATACTAGACCATGTAAATCTGTAATTTCATCCAATCACATGTTGTACTTCAAAATAGATGTTTTTGGTGATGGACAAAAATGAAGATCCTAATGATTTTGAGCAAGTTATTAGTAATGAAATTGTTCTTGAATGTTTAATGATCATAAAGGATGTGTTGTTGTCTATGAACAATAACGAAACTTGAAGTTTATGCTTTTGTCAATGAGTGGTATACTCATAGGCTAAAAATGGATATACAACAAATTGTGTGATTTCAGTGGGAGAATTGATTGCTACAAAGTAAGATTTATAGCAAAGTGGAATCACACAAAAGGAAGAGAGAGAGAGAACTTCAAATTTTGAGGTTTATTTTGGAGTTGCATCAGGTAGATGTAAAGATCGTTTTGATCAAAGAAATTGTTTATATATTTTAATCACAAGATTTTGTGGTAATGATAAAGAAGATATGTTTTGTAGACTTATAAAGTCAATCTGTGGATTAAACATGTATCCGGATAATGGTATTTGAAGTTTGACAGGGTTGTATCTTCTTTCAACTTTGTTGAGATTGTCATTGACCATTGTATATATCTATAGGTCAGTGGGAGTGGATTCATTTCCTTGTCATGTGTGTTGATGGTTTTCATTGGCCTGTAGTGACATAGTTTACTAGTTGAAATCAATGTTTTTCTGTCTGATAACTTCGACATGTAAAACTGTATGAGCAAATACCTTTGTACCTATAATTAAGTTTGCTCGTGACAGAAAAAATTAAAATTCTAGATTTATCTCAAAGTATAAATATTGTTCGTGTTTTTGAATGGTTCAGTATGCATGTATAACTAGTAAGTTGCAGATGCTAAGATCAGTAAAGGAGATAAATTGACAGAATTGTAGACAAAGAATGATACTAAGTATTAGCATCTACAATGCAGTAAAGAGCTTGATATATGTTTAAGGTTGTAATATTTTCATATAGCCTTTTCATTGAATGTCATAGGATGTTTTCAGTTGGATGCTGGTATAGCTTACTGGACAATGGGAAAAAGGAAGGTCATGCGGTATATGCAGAGGACCAAACAATCATATGTTCATTTATAAAAGTAGTGACACTCTAGGCTATTTTGATGTAATTTATAATGATTGTATTGATGACAAGAAATCAACTTCAAGGTTCATTGTCATGGTGATAGGGTTTTGTAACTCTAAGTAAAGATAACAAGCAAGAAAATATCTTGTGTGAAAATTTTTTCTCTAATTTGGAGATTGTAGACTCCATTTCTAAATCTATTGAGATGTATTCTGACAGTGGTTCAGCTGTGTTATTCTCAAAGAATAATATGAAATCTAGTATTTCAAAGTATAATGGAGATTGAATCTCTTGAAGTAAGAAAGATGTCAAAAGATTTTATATCATTGTAGATTTTTGGACGAAGTTTTTGTCAGTGGGAGTCTTTAAGGGACTGTATGTCCAATATAAGAATGGTTGAAAATAAATAATTTTTCAGAGGCTTAAGTAGCCAAAGATCTGGGAATCAGTGGGAGTCTCTAGATATTCTTAATCAGTGGGAGACTCTTTATGTTTATACTTATGTTTTCACATTGCTTACTGTGCTTGATTGTATTGCTCATGGTTTGATGGTACAGTTTTTGTAACTATGATTTTGTTTATATTAGCATTTGCGTTATTGCTATTTTGCATACATAGTTATGTGTTTGACATGTCACAGATATGATGCAGTATTTAGCCAAAGTTTCAAGACAGTATTCAGCCAGATATATAAGGCAGTATTCAGCCAAGATAAGAGGCGGTATGCAGCCATACAAATAATGACGGTAAGTCAAAGTCTGGTATTAATCCAAGCTAGAGACGGTTTGCCATGAAAGGATAATATCAAAGAATAAAGGCGGTGTCTAGCCAAAGTATGGTATTATAATTTTAGAATATTTAAATACCATGTTAAGTTGCCCATAAAGGTTTTGGGGCACTTTAATTAAGGTTTTTTAATCAAGTTTGGACTCGTATGGGAGTTTATTTTCATGCATTATCTCAGGCGATTCATGTATTGAGTAGACCTCTGTTGTGGCTGACAGAAGTGTATACACCATACGTTAAGGTGTATTATTCGCTGTTGCTAGCATTGAAAAATTTGATGGATGTTTCAAAGTTAGTGACGATTTAGTGTGTTGGATTCCGTGGCCACACTGGTTGACGATAGTTTTGTAATTAGTATAGCCCAGGTGGGAGGTTATTAGATTTATGTGGGCTTAATTTATTACCTAAACTAGTTAATTCAGTGGGAATCTGATTGACACGGTATAACCGGTTTGGTTTGGTTCGTCACACGGTATGAGATAGATTTGGTAACCCTAATTCTATTGTGGGAAGGGTTTTAGGGTTACATCTGTATTCTATAAATACAGGGTTATAGTCCCCACAGTCACGGTTAATCAGTTCTCTGCACCCATTAGCAAGAGACGTCAGGATATCCTCTGGAGGCTGTGGAAGACTGTAGCCGAGGAATTTCGATCAAAGCTTGGAGCGTCGTGAAGCGTATGGAAATTAATCTCTTCACAAACAGGTATGTCTTTATATTCATTGTTTATGGTTTCTCTATTGTGTTCTAGGGCTACTGTATGGATGGAGAATGAGTTTCTTGGAAACCCTAAACTTATAATTTTCTAACACCCTTCTCCTTAGTTTGTTCCACCTCTGTAAACCTCACTAAAGTTGTTTGTTTAGCTAAATTATACCATCATGTAATTGGAGATCTATTTGTGTATGTGGCTTTAGGTTCACGAATCCATGAAAGTTGTTAGGTTGGAGTTCGTCTATGATGCTGGGGAAATGCTTGCGAAACTTCTTAAAGGTCCGGTTTTAAAGGAACTCGAATCAGACACCTCACCAAGTTCATCTCTCAATTGCCCCTTTTTGAAAGGGATGTAGAAGCTAATCATTAGCAGCTGAACTATTTAAATCTTTCAGTTCCTATACATAACATCGAATTGCAAAGTAAGGGGAAAAACTATATGTGATCATCCTATTCCTATGCGATGTCTACTAAAAATCCCTCAATAGTCAATACCCCCCGCCCCCTTTTGCTCTGTTTGTTTCTTGTAACATTTTCTGTGCAAATATTACTTTATATGAAAATTTCCTTTTCATGTAAAGTTTTCCTACTTTTTCAATGTGTTTCTTTGTATTTTACATTAAAATAACTGTAGAAAATCTTATTTTACCGGAAAATTTTTCTTTTTCCACCATTTTACAACAAAACAAATGGATCCTTTGCAGTAATTAAAAAAAAATACTGTAAATTAGAAATAATTAAGAAAAAATGACAGGAACGGCGTATTGCAAATACCAAATTTTGATTGGATATATATAAGGGAAGGAGAATAAGAATGTGTTTTGTTTGGTTGTAAGGGAAATTGAAGGGAAGGAAAGTGAAATTTTTATACTTTAAATGGAAACTTTTGTAATGATAACACAATATGATTGTATAAGATATAAAATTTATTTTACTTTTCTTAACATATTTAGTAATGACACTTATAAAATGTAAAATTTATTTAACTTTTCAAATGGGAGGGATTTGGATGCAAAGTATAGTGTAAGTTAATAACTAAATGTGAAATAATTTAGAATTAGTTAGATAGTAATATACCATGTGTTGTAATCATTACAAAAATTTTCATTTAAAGTATAAAAATTTCATTTTCTTTCCCTTCAATTTTCCTTGCAACCAAACAAAACCGTTGGGGTTTTCTTTTGTTGGGAGGCCGCTGATCCGTTCACCGTAAATTTTCAATCTCGGACCCTATCGTTCTTCCCTTTTTTTTTTTTTTTCTTTCCCCCAAAGGGTGTCCCTGTTTCCCCTCCTGTTTTTTACTTTCCCAACGACTGCCCCTGCGTCCCCTTCTTTTTGTTCCTTCTCCCGACGATCCCATTGTTCACCCTGATTCTTCTCGACGATTCCATTACAACATCTCTAGCTTTCCGCCGACCATTTCGACCTCACTTTATTCCTCCACCGTTAAGCCGCCCTATTTGCATCCCCTTCAGCAGGCCGCAACCATCCTCCACCGTTAAGCCGTCCTATTTGCATCCCCTTCGGCAGCGGCAACCATCCTCTACCTTTAATTAGCTGCCCTATCTGCATCCTCATCGGCAGCTCGCGGCCATTATTGTTGTTCACCTCCCAGTTCAAGTACGTGTCCCACTCTATATATCATTAGTTTTATATTGCTTTCATTATATTATGTTCCCATTCTGCTATGTGATCATCCTACGGTTGCAGAAATTCCCTGTTATTAATCTGAGGGTGATTTACACCCCCCCCCCCCCCAAAAAAATTGAGTGTCCTCGATCGGTAAAATGATATGCTGTGTTATCATCTTGCATTTATTCATTTTTAGATGTTGAGCATGCTGTTTTGTCATGTGATTCATCCTACGGTCATTGGCTAGTTGTCGATTGATTCATCGGAACTAGATTTCAATCCTGTGCCATGGAATGTTGCATTCGTATATTTTCTTTGTTTCCTTTCAAATTCGCGGTTTTGCATTACTTATTATTTCAAAACAAAATTTTGAGCCGATACTGGTCTGAGTTTTCTCCGAATAGCCAAACTTGAACCAATTTTTATATCGGTCCCATTACTTTTGAGTACCAGCCGGCCCATGGCCTTGGCACTCTGGCCCGTTACTTTGAAATGTATTCGGCCCACACCCTCGTACATGCTGACCCATCAGATTGAATAGTATCCACATTCGGGCCCATTTATTTCGAATTATATTCGGCCTTCGATCCGTATATATTCACATATATTGGTGGTGTTTCAGCCAATAAATTTGTGTATGTTTGCTTCGTGAATTCATTACATCCATAGAATTGATATGGATTAGACTAGTTTAGATTCTGTTTCACTCCTATCCATTTGTATAAATTAAGTGATGAGTTTTATTGCTTATTGCCCATGATCTTTTTTTATTTACTTATGCTATCGCCTAATGGCACATAGTGGGGACGTGCATTCAAACACCCACACATATTGTAGTGTCTTGTGCGGGGTGGAGGGAAAAAACACCAAATTTGTGCGATTGGTTGGCCGACCACCTTTAAATTAGGACGTGGGTTGGGTAAGTGTAGGACGCTCCCCATCACAAAGGGTTGTAATATTAAATCACATGCACACACGGGTTACCACACCCCACGTTGTATGAGCAGTTAGGTGATAATTGTTGAAATTAAGTGAGACTCCAATGAGTTGGTATTAGGAGAACCCCCCCCCGGGGGGTCTCTTAGACCCATGCACGGGCCCAACCTCGATGGATGGCCCATTGGTTAACACAATGTTTTTACAAATTTCATCTCCGGGTGGCTTATCTGCTTGATTGGTGATGATAGGAACCCGTTTGTTTTCAAATCCATGTTTTAAGTGGATCATTCGCCTGTGATTTGGCATTGGACATTCATTTTAAACCCTTCCCGAATTATGCGGGGACTTGATTCTTGAGAGATTTATTCGTCTCCAAGATATGTAGGCAGTTTGGGACACATGTTCCCACAATTGGGCCCAAAGGCTGTGTGCCAGTCTTATTCGGCATTATTTTTTTATTGATTTCTTTCTACACACCCTGGTTTAGTGGGCCATAGACCTGGTCATCGGTAATGGACACAAACTACCATTTGACTGGTTCATCTCCTGTGAATCGACATCAAACACAACCCCTAGAACTATGTGGGAAACTTGATTCTCGGAACTTCTCCGATACATAGGCAGTCTGGGATCTAAAACCCAGATTAAGTTCCATATTTCAAACAATCATTTTCCCCTTTTTATTTTATTTATTTATTTATCATTTTATTTTTTTCATTCATTTCACTTCTTCTCAATTAATTTCTCTTTTCATTTACTATTCATTAATTTCATGTTTGTTGTCACATCTTTTTTTTTTATCTTATACTTCATTTTTGTTTCATCACTATTTCTAGTCTTCTATGTCGTACGTGAGGGGTCTTGACCTGTTGTGTGATATACATGTGTGAGATCTTGTGGACCTTTAGGATTCAATAAATGCGCCTGATTGGTTAAACAGTCTGTCATTCGATTATATTTTGATCTCCATACTAGGATTCATTTTCTTTATTTGTTTCATAACATGCATGGCAGAATATTAGATTAGGTTTTTAGATATTCTGTTTAGGACCCCCAAAACCTTAGTCAGTCTTGACTATGAACCGTTAGAACAGTACAGTATGGGAAAGGAAAGGAAAGGAAAGTACAATATGGGAGACTGATCTTCGGATCAATCGGTATGGGTTCCTAACACCTTCCCAAATCGTAACCTCGATGCTTACCCGATATTTAAAAAGACCAAAGTCAAACCTTGGGATACGAGTTATTAGACGTCCCTCTAGCAACGTGATGACATTATAGGTTCTGTGAAATGAAGACAATTTTGTAAGGTGATAATGTCACCTAATCATCACTTTACTCTTCATCATTTAATGTCATTCAAAGATGCTAGACTCTTTGCCTCTTTTAGAGACTTTTAAGAGTCAGGAAATTAACTACGAATGCAAGTTTCAAATGTGGCTGTCGAACATCGTGATAGAGTTTCTTATGGACGGAGAAACTGAAGCTGTGCTCTCCCTCTATATAAAGGGAGAGACACAAGACAGTGAATCACAACACAACTACAAGCCAAGAAAGCTTAAGAGAAAAAAGAGCAGGTGTTCAGCTCTGGGTCCTCTTTGGGTTTGGTTTCATGTATTGGGTTTGGGTTCACTTGTAAGATTTCTTGAGCTGTTCGATTTCACTAGGTGAATATTTAGTGGGAATACTTGATAGAGTTGTATCGGCATATATCTTTGTAGAATATGGGACCCATGTATTGTGTTGTCAAGGTTGAGGGGTGTGGCTTGTAATTTTCCCTGATAAGCAAGAAGAGCTTTGTTGAGATTGCCCTGTGGACGTAGGCTACCACATCGGTACCAAATCACATACATCTTTGTGTTTATGCATCTTGTTGATTTTTTGATGCTTCGCATTTTTCACCTTGCTGATTGTGTGGGACGTTTTTTTTTTTTTTTTGCAACAATTGGTATTAGAGATAAAGGTTGAGAAACCTTTACAGCACATGGTCGGCATTAATGTACGTGTTTCAACGTTACACTATGACGGGGTGCCAAAGTTCAACGGATCAAATTATCCGTTGTGGAAGCTGAAAATCTGAGCCGTGTTGGTAAAAGATGGATGTGCCGTTGCTCTCAACGGCAAAGATAAAAAGCCAGCAGATATGAAAGATGAGGATTTTGTACAGAAAGATTAAGTGGCAATGGTAGATCTGCTACTTCCGTTAGACGATTCTGTTCTCTTCAATGTCTCTATCAAACCACTACAAAAGGTTTGTGGGACAAATTGAAGAATCTCTATGAGGGAAGGTCAATGTCAAATAAAATATTTTTCGTTGATAATTGAACAGTTTGAAGATGAACAAAAGTTTCTTTTTCTAAGAACACTTGAATGGGTTTAATACCCTGTAGATTGACGGCCATCGGCGTCAAAGTTGAGGATGAGGAAAATGTAACACTTCTTCTGTATTTAATGCCAGATTCATGGGATTCTTTGATTATGAATCTCAGTACTGGATCGGATCTGGATATGGAGTCAACTGTGGGCACTTTGCTTTTTGAAGAGGCTAATTGTGAGATCTGTATGTGCAAATTTCGAGGACGAAATTTCTGTTAAGGGTGGTGGAGTTGTAAGACTCACACGCCACGAACCTGATTTAACTTTACGTTCTCATGTCGTGACTGGTCTTCCCATCATAATCAACTCAAGTAAACCAATTGTATGAAGAAACCACAAGATGAGGTAAGCAATAAGTCTAATTTAGTTGGTATGGTTGACTATTTAAGTTTGTGTGAAAGCAACCAGTCAAAAACTAAGAACCAATAATTTTGGGCCTATGGTGGCAGTTTTGAGGGCTACAGTCGCACCTATGGTCGACCGTAGTGAAACCGTATGACCTATGGTCGCATGTGTTTGGTGGTATGATCGACGGTTTATGCTACCGTATGATCGACCGTACGAACCTAAAACTGACCCCGTATTTAGGAAACTTTCCTAATGTGAGAATAACTATTTCCTAATTAAAGTAGGACTCTATATGGAGGTTTTCCTCTATATAAGGGATGTTCCTTAGCCTCTCTCACTCTTTTAGAACCCAAATTGAATCTCTAAACCTAAGAGAGAAAGAGAGAGAGAGGAAGAGAAGGAGAAGGAGATTTGGAGAAGAAGGCTGAGAGGAAGGTTTTACAGAGAAGAGTTCTATCTCTCTACAGCAAGCTTAAGGTATGGACTTGACCAGTAGGATAGTCAGATAGGATAGGTTCATTTCCATCAAGTTGATGTGTTGAATCTAATGTAACGATTTCGGTTATGGAATTTCTACGGGAAACCATAGAGAATAGGTTAGGGACAATTGATAAAGATAAACTGTGATCAAAGGCCATAGAATGATCTTAGGGTGAATTCCATTGATGATCCATTAAGAGAAACTCGTATGAGAAATATAAAAATCAACCAAACTACGTATAGTCGCAGCTATGGTCGACCATAAGATGAGAAAAGTATCGACCAGAGGCATTCGAGAAAAATTCAGGAAACATATGGTCGATGGTATGGTCGCATGTAATGCGACCATAGGGTATTGACTGCATGTCCTATGGTGGCATATATTGCGACCATTTCATCATCCATAGGATCAACCATAGGATAGCAACAAATATATTTTGAGACCAAACAAGGTTTTTGACTACTGTAACTTGATAAACTTGAATCCTAACTTACATACAATAATTGTTTAGGTTCCTAATAGATTCAAAGTGATTTCCAAAGCTTGGGAGACGAACAAACATCAATCAAAGGCGAGGGAGCAAGACCTAAACTAATTGGATAATGATAAACTATTTTAATTTTATTTGTCCAAAGAAATGAATGTTTCTATGATTGTATGCTTATAATGTGCATCTCACATGTCATCCAATATTACTGCTATTATTGCTCATGCATATTTAATTCTGTTTATTTATAATATGATGACGATAATGATGCTAGGAATAGACATGTGATTGTTTGTATGTGATTGGTGTGTTGGATGTGAGTGGAGCATCAGGGGGAGGACGTGGCATTGTGGTTTTTGACCTGGTCACCAGACTTTAGCATTATCTCTACTCAAGTCTTGCCCACTGACATTGTCGTATCGCCATTACCTTAGCAGAACTATTACGTCGTAAGGCATCAGGGGAGGTGGTCTCGGACCTTGCAGTCTCTGACTCTACTGGGGGATCTTAGCTCTATCTCTATGGACATATTGAGGAATGCTGGGGTGAGGCCTTGGATACATTGGATGACATTTAGGATTGGTTAGTCGCGAGCCCAGTTTGCAAGCCCTCGCCAATAGGAGCTTACGTGTTGGTATGGGTAGGGCATTAAGGAAAGTTTGGTGGTGTTTGATCCAGACACTTTAGCTCTATCTCTATTCCATGGTGGGTGCATGTGGGACGATAATGATGTTTGATCCATTGGACAGATTCACACACTCGTGTATAGAGGTATGAGGGCCACCAAACCTTTCTATAGCACATTGTAAACTTAAAAACCAGACCAGAGATATGAATTGAATGCATGTATATGTTTGTTGCATTGTTTTGTTTACTTACTGAGCTCAAGTTGGAGAGCTGACCCTTGGACGTGCAATTCTTTTTAGTTTCTGTTGTTGCAGGTGTTACCGTTGAAGATTTTATGAATATGTCAATGTATGGACAAATGACGACTATGGACGAAGAAGCTGTGGGGGACGAATATGGCTCGTCAAGCTACTGTTTCAACTATGTTTACGCTTAATGGTTAACTTTTGTATTGTGATACTTGTAATAAGTATTAATTATGTTTTGGTTACTTGAAGATAACTTGTTAAATATTTAATTATCACTGTAGACTCTCAGTTCATTATTAATAAAGACTTCCGCTATTTACTTATTTACTTTGATTATTATTATGGAATGTGTATTTGGTTTGGATTATTGGCATATCCTATATGAGATGCTAATTAAACCGTTGGTTCTCATGACAGTTCATCACACCACTGGTTAGTCTAGAATTGGGGTGTGATAACTTGGTATTAGAGCTCTCAAGCCTTGCCCATCAAGCCTGAATACATTCACGATTGTGTCTATGAACTGAGTTAGGATAAACTTAAAAGATTTAATACAAACACACCATAAGCACCTATGCTGGTTGAGACAGAACTTAGATAAGACAATAATGTACATATTAAAGGTGGAACCATATGTATATATAGACAGAAGAAAAAGATAATTTAACTATATCCCGATAAATAAATAACATATGGTACGATCTACAAGTCGGATAGTTGCCTGAGTATACAAAGGATATAGTACAGTAACAAGAAGGAAGCATCTGTAAAGCAGAAAAATGAAAATACTGAGTTGGTACTTACAAGATGTGAAACTCGATGTATGATAGGGAAAGAAGAAAAATGGCTAGTAACGCCTAAATCTCTGTAAAGGTAAAGGGAAAGATCTCGAGCTGAATCCAACAGAGATAGGAGAACAAAGGCCATACATAAAAAAAAATAAGGGAACTATAAAAGAAGATAAAGTTATACTCTTGGGTGACGTGGAGACTCTGAGTAAGACCCGCCATACGCTGACCTGTTACCGCTGAGCATTTAGAAGAGGCCGCAACTTGACCCCACATTATCTGGGTTGAGAACGGGTAATGAGAATCCATCTGAGCAAATGCCAAATAATGATAATAAGACTGGAGCAAATGAAAGGGGGTGAACAACCAAGCCACTCTAGGCAATCTACCTGGACCACCAAATGCTTTGGCCATGGTTGTAACAAATTTGGTCAGACAAAATGCAAAAGCAATAGCAGATGATACCAACTATGTAAGTTACCATGATAATCTCTACCCAAGTTGCCAATGCTACACCAACACCTCCAGGTCAGATCAAGTACAGTACTAGTTGGTAGCAACACTATACCTCCAGCATATGTTAGCCGTAACATAGTGCCTACCATATAGCATGTCCCAGTAACACACACCCCAGTGTAAAAGTTTAGTGCACAACAAGCAGTGTATCAAGGTGGTTACCCTTATCAACCACTGATGTATAGGATAGCTGCATCATGGCAGAATGATCTGACAAGGGTTGAGGAATGTCTTCTGACGATGTAGCCTCGTACATTTTCAACAAGGGATCAAAACTATTATGGCCATATAACTAGATAGGTTTATATAGGATGCGGTGCATTATTGACTTACTCTTATGATTATAGAGGATGCACATACCAGATTCTTCTTGTACCTTGACAGAATACCTTCTTGATTCAACTTGTCAATTGAAGTTATAGATGTTATTTTCTTAGAATTAGTCCTGATTATACCAATATAAGCTACTCTCATGATCGACAACATGAATGGAGATAGGAATTGAATGAACATTTAAAGGTTTAATCATATTAAGCGTACATCTTTCGGATTTATACCTGAGTTATTGATGTACCCAAAATTTTCTCCAGATTTACTCTTGTAGTGCCTTGACCAATGGCATTATATACTCGATAAACCCAATAACCATGAGGTTAAGGACTGTAAAACCTCTATTTTCATATATTTGGACCACAATGCAACTTATCGACCTTTGGATGACGGTTGGATTACCATAGATTTACTCTTGATCCTTTAAATCTAGGTGCACTAAATAAAATAAATGCTCGTCATTGTATTGAATTCAAAAGAAGGAAATGAATCTCTTTTGGATAAATATTTTGATTCTTACATTCGCAACCTTGGTGGATAAGATGCTTAGTTAATAAGGGAATTATTGGAAGGAAGATGATTAAATTCATATTAAATTCTATAGCGAAGGAACCTCAGATGAAGTAATGGAGGATCTGTTTCGAGATTGCTAGATGGATGGATATGAGTCATGTCTATAAAAGAGTGCATGAGCAAAAAGTGAGAACTATCAAGAGTAGCCAGTAAAGAAATAGATAGCACTCAAGTAGAGTTAAAGATGGCTATATCGGTATGAATTTTGACAAGGCCAAAGATTTCTAAAATCATATCTAAGAGTGGATACAAGGATGAAGTAAAAAATTGTAGCATTGATAGTATTTGGATTAGCACAAGTAATACTGAGTTATGCCCAATGTCGAGTGAGATGATCAAGTAAAGACCAAAAGAGTTTGGCTGAATTAATGAAATTATAAGTATATACCTTAATGCTTATAGGTAGACTTGGGATATGAAGTAACAATTACAAGATATTTTTCGAGGTATATGATAGAGAGATCAGGATAAAGCAGCAGTGTTAAAAGAGATGTAAGCTACTGAGTGCAATATGAGATTTTTGACGATAGTTTTTGAAAAACCATAACAGATGAAGGAGCTAGATGTGCTCTTAAGACCTTTATACCAGATTTCGCTAGTTCAAGCTCTTTTGGACTAGATGTTGTAGTGGGTAAGTGTTATGAACAATGTCCGAATCATATGGATGGATAGGAATTTGGATGCAACCTAATTGACTTGAGATGACAGACTTTGACGTCATTTGGAGGATGGATTGGTTGTCTCAAGACTCTACGAAGCTATGATGTGCATAGAAGTGGTTGTCATTCAAGAGCAAAGATGACACATAATTTAATTTTATTAGAAGCACTGCCTAAGAAGTGAAAGTTGATCCTCTCTATGCTAAAGGCTACAAGATGCTTTGAAAAGAAAGGAGTTAGATACATGGTATCTGTGGTGGACGTTACCAAAGAAGCACCATATAAGGAAGATATTGATGTGATGTGGATATTCCCTGATGTGTAAGGAGACTTACCTGGGTTACCATCTAATCGTGCGACTGAATTCATCACGACTTGTTACCAAGGACGATACCTGTGTCAAAGGCACCTATAGAATATCTTCTATGGAGTTGAAGGAATGAAAGACTCAACTATGGGAGTTATTAGACAAAGGTCCTAATCAGCTGCGTATTTCACCATGGGGAGCGCCAATGCTATTCGTAAAAGAAGAAGGATGGTACTGTCCGGCTATGTATAGACTACTTGAAATTGAACAAGCTCACCATAAAGAATTGATGACCAATGTTACGGATTGAGGACTTGTTCAATCAGTTATAAAGTGCAAAGGTGTTCCCTAAGATCGACCTTGGATGGAGCATCATCAATTGAAGATTAAAGATAGTAACAGTCTGAAGATGACTTTCAAAACTAGGTACGGACATTATGAGTTCCTGATCATGTCTTTTGGTTTGATCAATGCACCCACATATTTTATAGAGCTTGTGAATGGGGTATTTAATGACGTGTTGGATACTTCGGTCATAGCTTTTATCGACGATATTTTGGTATATTCTAAAGACAAATAAAGTCCTGTAATGGACCTTAGAGTAGCCTTACAATGGTTAAAAAGGAGAAGTCTTATGCCAAGTCCAAGAAATGTGAGTTCTGATTGAACGAGGTGATTTTCTTGGGTCACGTAGTATCATCAGAAGGGATTAAAGTAGATCCCCAGTAAAATAAAAGCAATCGTAAGGTGAGAAACGCTTAAAGAACATTCCAGAGATCAGAAGTTTCTTAGATTTAGTTGGTTATTATAGATGATTCGTAGAGGACTACTCTAGGATTGCAATACCTCTTACCAAGCTAACTAGGAAGGGAGAGGAGTTTATTTGGACTAACACTCTGAAGAATGTTTCCAGACTCTAAAAGTAAGGTTGATATCAGCTCCCATCTTGATCGTTTCGGCACCAGGGGAACCTTTTACCCTACATACTGATGCTTTTGGATTGGGTCTGGGATGCGTGTTGATACAAGGAGAACAAGTGATTGTCTATGCTTCAAGACAACTGAAGGAGCATGAAAAGAATTATCTGACCCATGACTTGGAGTTAGCGGCGGTGAATCATGCAATTGAAACTTGGAGACATTATCTATACGGAGAAGGATTTCAGATTAAATCTGATTACAAGAGTTTTACTTAGCTCTTCACTCAAAAAGAGTTGAACATGAGGATATGGAGATGGTTGGAACTCCTAAAGGACTAAGACTGCGATATTCAATGTCACCCACGCAAGGCTAATATGGTAGTTGAGGCTTTGAGTAAAAAGGGGAATAATGAAGCCAGAAGGAGAATCTATTATGAATGCCGCCTTCTGTTCCACAGCAACAGATTCAGATTTAGAGGAAGAGCCGCATATGATAAAAACTCTTGATGATCCAGTTGAGTAAGAACTTATGGATGAACTTATGGAGCAATAGTTCCTCCTTGGGTTCACAGCATTAAAGATCATCTCTGATTTGATGGATGAAGTAAAGACAACAATTCTATTAGATACGTGTATAAGAACGGTGTAAGAAGATTTAGAGAAAGAAAAACCTAACCTTGACTTACTTTGGATGCGGAGGGTACTCAGATACAGAGGTAGATTCTGAATACCTGAAGGTGAAGATTCTGATATCATGAAGAGGATAATGATAAGAGCCCATTGTACTCTATATTCAGGACATCCTGGAGTACCAATATGTATCATGACCTGAAGAGATTGTACTGGTAAAGAGGAATGATAACAGATGTGGTTTAGTGCCTGTTCCAGTGTCTGAATTGTCAGCAAGTAAAGGCCAAAAGACAAAGACCAACAGGCTTACTATGACCACTATCAAAGCTAGTTTGGAAGTGGAACTGCATTACAATAGACTACGTCACAGGTATACTACTGACTCCGAGATCGGTTGACATAGTTTGGATGATTATTGATTGCCTTATGAAGATGGCTCGTTATATTGCTATACGACCTCGGTGTGCTTTGGAGCGACTAATTAAGCTATATGTGGATAATATTGTCAGATTGAATGATATGCCTAAAAGCATAGTGTTGGTCAGAGGCTCACGCCTTATCTCAAAGTTTTGGGAGGGACTATAGAAAGTGATGGGAACAAAGTTGAGGTTTAGTACTGCATTTCACCCTTAAATCGGCGGATAGTCGGAGAGGACTATATAGATCCTAGGAGGTATTCTACGAGCCTGTAAAATTATTTTCAATGGAGCTTGAGTTGAAAAGTTACCGCTGATTGATTTTGCTACTAAGCTATCATATATATATATATATATATATATATATATATATATATATATATATATATATATATATATATATATATTGTAAGACCCGCACTCCATGAACCCGATCTAAACCTTTCATTCATGTCGTAACAGGTCTTCCAATCATCACCGGGCCAGACGGAAAGAGCGGATGACAACCAGGTATGAAAACAGACCAGAATTAGGAATGATATTTTCATACCGGTCGATGGTACTGGTCTATGGTACCGATCGACTGGTATGGCCTGCGCAGCAGACCACTTAGATCCGAAAACGGATCTTTGCGGCTCCCACTTTCCATATTTCGAACCGAAAGACTTTCCTAATGTTAAGAGGCTTCCTAAACTCAACCCTAGCCTATATAAGGACTCCTAAACCTCTTAAAATCCCTTTCAATGATCCTCACAAACCCTAGAGAGGAGAAAGAGATTGAAGAAGGAAAAGAAGTTATGAAGGAGAGGGAAGAGCCGCCATTGCCGTTAGACGAAGAAGTCTCTACCGTGAACCAACGGTAAGTGCTTAAACCTTCCTCTACATTAAGTGTTCTAGATTGGTTAGTCATGATTGGATCAATACCATGCAAAGCGAGGTATTGATCTAAACCATATTTTTGCCGTCTAACCCTAATATAATCGGTAAACCCTAGATTCAAGTTCTAGGTTAAAGATCATTGAAACTAGGACTTGGATGGAGTTCGAAACAACTCTAACTCATTGTTTAGACCTAGAATGTGTAAGGTGAAACCCTAGAATCAATAGGGGGTGACCGACGGAAGGCGAGAACCGGATGTATGGTCTTCCGAAGACATACCGGTCGACCATACCGGTTGCACCCTATGCGACCAGTACCTGCGACCGGTATCTCCCGGAGAATGGTCTGTGGGGACCGGTCGACCATACCGGTAGCACCTTTCCCCACAATGCTGCGGCTGGTACCTGCGATCGGTACATGCGACCGGTCTGCTCTGTGAGAAGTGTTTTGACCTTGTTGATTTTTTGACCAACATAAACCCTAAGAAAATTATTCTAACATAACCCTAACGTCGTGTAGGACCTTGTGATAGCAAGTTTGGAGTCTGTGATGCGGAGCAAGCTATCAATTAAGCGTCAGGTAAGGGAATCAGACCTAAACCCTAATATTTAATAACAATAAAACATTGTTAGTAATTACGATTCTATGGACTGATGTTTGTGCATACTCGCATGTCATCCTTTACTTTCAGTTATTATTATTGTTCATGCATACTCGTTATGCTAGGATGTGACTGTTAGGCATGCAATTTTTTTCGTTGGTGTATGGAATGGGAAGGGCCTGGGGTCTGGGATCATTCCTCACACTAGTACCTTTTCGTATCGTTTTGTCTTAACATGCTTAGTGCGGGTAGGGTATCAGGGGGAGGAAGTGGCATTATGGTCTCCGGCCTGGACACTAGACTCTAGCTCTATCTCTATGCCGTAGGGAGCTGTGCTGGGATAGGACCTACTGTGATGACATATAGGATTGGTTAGTTGCGAGCCCAGTTTGCAAGCCCTCGCCAATAGGGGCGTACGTGTTGGTATGGGTAGGGTATCAGGGGAAGTGTTGGCGGTGTTTGATTCGGACGCTTTAGCTCTATCTCTATTCCATGGTAGGTGCATGTGTGACGATAGTGGTGTTTGATCCATTGGGCGGCTTCACACTCTCGTGTATAGAGGTGCGGTGGTCGCCAATCCTTTGTATAGCACATTGCAAACTTAAACCAGACCATAATGTGAATGTTACTCATGCATATGTTTGTTGCATTGTCTGATTGTCTTACTGAGCTAAGTTGTGAGCTCACCCTGTATATATATACATATTTTTAGATGTTGATGCAGGTTATACTATGGAGGGCTACATGGATGCTCCGGCGTATGGAGGTGTTGCTGCTTTAGAAGTGCAAGCAGGAGAGGACGGGCATGATGCTTCAAGCTAGTGCCCTTTCTGTGTGTACCTCTAGGATGTTGGTTTTGTTTTTTATTTATTTTCAGTTGAATTTATAATTGGGATGTAAGGATAATTATTTATGTTTTGGTATTTTGAATAACTGAATAATTTATTTATCAATAGAAGAACTCAGTTAATTTAATTTAAGACTTCTACTGTATTTTATTATATTTTAATTATGGTTATGTGCAATGGTTTGTATGAGTGGACACGGTCTTATTGAGATCCTGGTGTGAACCGTTGGTTCAGTGACGGTTCACTCACACTTCTGGTTCAGCCAGAATTGGGGTGTGACAACTTGGTATCAGAGCTCTTAGGCTCTATCCAACAGACCATATTTGTACTTAACTGAGTCGATGAACTGAGATAGGAAGAATTTAAAATTCTTAATAAAAACACACCCTAAGTACTTGTTTTATGCCTGAGAGTAAATACGAAAGAGTATAATATACTATATTAAATGTGGAATTAGTAAACAGTCATGCTCTAGTGAGGAACCATAGTGACAAGCAGAATGATCATGAATTACCATAACAAGTAAAAAGAAAAATTTTATAAACATAAAATATCTATAGAGTATCAAGAGTTAATGGTGCTACAGGGTACAGTCCACAAGCCGGACAGTTATCCTGTTATAATAAAAACCATGCTGTGAGAGAGACAAAATAAAAGGATCTATCATGGGGATGGGGGCATAGGAGGAATAGGGTCAGTGATGTCATAGTCAAGCTCATAAGCTACCCTGAGCCAGTGTACCTGCTCCTGCGTAACTCTGAGGCTGCGAGAAAGGTGTCCTAGGTCATGGCTCATCTCACGCTGGGCATCCCGAATCTCCATAAACATACCCATCACGGTATCGGGAGGAGGCTGGGATGGTCTCGCTACAGGTTTGCCTTGTGGTGCCGGTGCTAAAACGTCCTCCATCTGATCATCATCACCATCATCATCCCCTGCCTCTTCTGCATGAGCCGCATTGGCTGCTGCTGCTGCTGTTGTCGCCGCTGCTACCCTCCTAAGCACAAGGACGAGCCTTTAAATCCTCATCACTGATGGGCAGATTGTCCATCCTCATCCGAACAATGGCGTCCCAGTCAATGTCTGAGGTCATAGTGTCCTCGACCGCAATCTCACCCCTCATGTCCACCCGTATGCGCCGTAGAAGAGTAGTGAGAAGCCAGCCATAAGGAAGGTTACTAATCTGATCGGACAGAGTAGCCTGATGCATGGTCCTGATAATAATATAAGGGAGACAAACCTGTTCCCTAGTGCAGATGCAGTAAGTCAAGTACTGGGTGAGCTGAGACAACTCACTGTAATGGTCGCTCTGAGGAACAATATCGTGCTGGATGATGCGGCAATATACCTGAGGAACATGTCTCAAGCAAGCAGCTTTCATGGGTGCTCCTGGGTTAAGGATCTGCTCTGAAACCTCCTGGTGCAGATCATCAGTAAGAATTCCCTTCATCTTGGGGGCGCAGTACACCAAGTCACCATCATTTGGTATCCACAAAAGATCAGCAAGCTGGTGAGTGTCAAAGGATATGGGAACGCCTTTGACAAAGCCGATGTTGCAGAGGTCCCTGCCACGGCTGAAGTCGTTAACATTTCCCTCGACCTCCAGGTTGGCGTACAAATGTTTGACTAGGTTGGGGCGGGTGGTCACAGTGTAAGTAATGACGGGTAATCACCCAAGATCTCCAAAGTCCGCTTCAACGTCGAAATGTTGTAGCCGCTCCAAGTTTCACATCGCCCTGACTCGATGTTTTTCTCTTCAAACCAGGGAAAACGGGCTTGCGCCGCCGCAGAACAAAACCACTGCTCATCGAACTGCGGAACTGACAGGTGCGAATGGTTCATGCCAGGACCGAATGCATGTTTACCAGCACCATGGCATTAAGACATTTTGAACTACAAAACAAAAAACAAATAATGAGAATTTGGTTAGAATTTCCAAAAATCGACAGCACAACGACAGTAATGGAAGCAAAAGCCTCAAACTCATCCAAAATCTGGGGAGGAGGACTTACGTAACCATCTAACACCATATGGAAACCAAGCATTCATCAAACAAACAAGAAATTTAGAAATTACAAAAAAAAAAAGAAAGAAAGAAAAATCAATTTTTACCAAAACCTAGGTCAAAAACCTAAAAATTTGATTTTTAAAAAAACTATACGGTGGAACCTCAAATAGATTGAGGGCTTTTGCTCATAGAGGTCCCTAAACTCTTTCTAAGCCGAAGGAAAAGAGTTCCTACGGTTAGAATCTTCTAAACCAAGAAAAATCTAGTTTTTGGGCAAGAAACCATGAAGAAACGATGTAAAAAGGAAGAAAGGAAGGAAGAAACTTACTTGGAGATGATGTTCAAGGTCTTGATCGGAAGAAAATCGCTTCTAAGATCACCGGTTGGACTGTAGCAACTCACCAAGCCAGAGAGGAATCGCCACCGGAGAAAAGTGAGAAAAATCTCACTTTCTGCGATTTTAGGGGCAATTTGGGCATACCGGTCGACGGTTTTTGCCCATACCGGTCGACCGGTACCCCCTGAGTAGGTCGACCGGTACCTCTCGGTTAGGAGAAAAATCCTGACCGGTCGACTATACCTGTCGCGCCATAGCCTACAGGGCTGCGACCGGTACATCGACCGGTACCTTTTGGGAACTCCGAGAGGTTTGTTCGCCTGGACATACCGGTCGCACTATCATATACAGTGCTGCGATCGGTATGTTGCGATCGGACATGCATTTCAAGCTTAGAAAAATTTTGGGAAAATTTTCTAAAATTTTGATTTAAGTTTCCTTACAAGTTTCGTCTTGCACTTGTTAAAGACTAACACTATTATGTCTATTCAATTGTACCTCATGTGTTATGTCTTCTTCTCAGATGGCAGGCGGGAACGGTCATAGAGGCTTGCGAAAGCGTCACCACTCCAGAGTGCGCCAAGACGAGGACAATGTGAAAACAGGAACTATTGATGAGCAAAATTTGAACCCAGAAGGTGGAGAAGGGCAGAGTCCCAGAGCACCAACAAATTTGCCAGGACCTCCTTACACTAACTCTAAGACTATTGTGATGAATCTGGTTTATCAGATGGAAGCTCAGCAGAAGGTGTTCTTGAACGAGATGCTGAAGATGTTTAGGCCACTAGGATATATCCCTATAGAAGGTACGCTTGAGTCTGAGGGAAATAACACCACACTGCCAATGGATGGTAGTACTGGGCCGATGGGCCAAGGACAGAATCTACAACCACCACACCAATTTTCAACGTCGTCTGCCTATCAAGAGATCTATCTGTACCCACCACCATGGTATGGAACAAATGCACAGGGGCAAAATGACCTAAGCCGAGCGGTGGATAGGTTTTTCAAATTGAAACCCCCTACTTTCATTGGGAAACCAGGAAAACCACTATGGCCTGCACAGTGGGTTGCTGAGATGGAGAAGAACTTTTGTCTTATGACTTGCACAGAGGATGAGAAGGTGCTGTTTGCTACGCACATGCTCAAGGAAGACACTAATGCCTGATAGAATTCTACCCGGACATACTTGGAGACAAAGCACACTCAGATCAATTGGGAAATATTCAAGGGAGCCTTCTTTGATAAGTACTTTCCGAAGAGCTTTCGAGATCAAATGGAAAAGGAATTCTTAAACCTGTAACAATCCCAATCGACTGTTGATGCGTACCAGCAGAGGTATGAAGAGCTATTTTTCTTCGCTCCGGCAAGTATGCAAGAGGAAGAAACCAAGACCCGCAGGTTCACCATGGGATTATGAGAAAGTATCCGAGAGCACGTCTTGGGTTTGAAGAAGAAAGTGTATTACGAGGCTGTGTAGATTGCTAGGGTAATTGAATCATGCCAAAGAGACAACTTCTTTGCTCAAAACAGGGGACTGAAGAGGCCTGCTACTGAGACTTCGGGTGGAGGGAACACTAGACCATTCTGCCCATGCAAGGCTCAGTCCGCTGTGGTGCCAGCAAGGAATACTACTGCACCAACATCGTCATAGTTAGCGGGACAAAACCCAAATGTCAAATGTTTCAACTGTCAACAATTGGGTCATTATGTAAAGACCTGTACTCTACCTAAGAAGCAACTGCCACAACAAGGAAAGATATTCATAGTCACCACTGAGGAGGCAGCCGCATCACCTGATGTAGTTACTGGTATGATTATGTCCTTTACTTTTTGGCTTACTGTTTTGTTGTGTGTGAGCATGTAAAACTAAGGGATAATTAAATTTCAGGAACTGTAAATATAGCTAGTGTACCCACCAGAGTACTCTTTGACTTTGGGGCTACACGCTCCTTTGTTTCTATGTCTTTTGAAAAGTGAATGGAATTACTTGTCAAGAATTTTACCCCAAGCTTGATAGTTCGCTCTCCCTTGGGAGTAGAAGTGGCATTGAATAAATGCCATGGGCCGTGTACAGTTAGTATTGAGGGCCAAAACCTAGAAGCAAATCTGGTTCAACTTGAGATGGCAGACTTTGATGTCATCTTGGGAATGGATTGGCTAGGCCATCATTCAGTTAGCTTATTATGTGGCGAAAGAAAACTTGTGTTTAAAGATGAGAAGGGAAAGGAGTTTAGCTTCACTGGAACCAAGTTACCGAGGAAATGAAAGCTGATCCTCTTTGCCCTAAAAGCTAAGAGATGCTTAGAGAAGGGAGGAGTGGGGTACTTAGTATCTATAGTCGACATCACTGCAGAGGTGTCAAAAATGAAAGATCTAGATGTGGTACGAGAGTTTCCAGATGTATTTCTAGAAGATCTACCAGGTCTACCTCCAGACAGGGCTACATAGTTCGTGATAGATCTCATGCCAGGGTCGGCGCCGGTGTCTAAGGCACCGTACAGGATGGCCCCTACAGAATTAAAGGAGTTGAAGATCCAATTACAAGAACTACTAGATAAGGGTTTCATACGACCAAGCATATCGCTATGGGGAGCACCTGTATTGTTTGTAAAGAAGAAGGATAGTAGCGTAGGACTATGTATCGACTACCGACAGTTGAACAAGTTAACCATCAAGCACCGATATCCTTTGCCTAGATCGATAATCTGTTTGATCAGTTGCAGGGTGCAAAGGTTTTCTCGAAGATTGATCTTAGATCAGGGTACCACCAATTGAAGATTAAGGCAGGAGATATTCCAAAGACTGCTTTGAGAACAAGGTATGTGCATTATGAGTTCCTTGTAATGTCATTCGGGTTGACTAACGCTCCAGCGTCGTTCATGGAACTGATGAACCGAGTGTTTCATGACATGTTGGACACTTCGGTCATCGTATTCATTGACGACATTTTGGTCTACTCGAAGGACAAGGTGACTCATGCAACACATTTGAGAGCAGTCCAATAACGGCTGAGAAGGGAGAAGCTTTATGCCAAGTTCAAGAAATGCAAATTTTGGCTGAAGGAAGTGGCCTTCTTGGGTCACATAGTATCTACAGACGGTATCAAGGTAGATCCAAGCAAGATCGCAGATATAGTAGGATGGGATGCTCCGAAATCAGTTGCGGAGATTCATAGTTTCCTTGGATTGGCTGGTTACTATAGAAGATTCGTGGAAGACTACTCAAGGATCGCTGTTCCACTTACTAGACTAACCAAGAAAGGAGAAAAGTTCATATGGACAGATGAGTGTGAGAATTGCTTTCAGATTTTGAAGTCAAGACTAGTCTCTGTACCTATCTTGAGCATCCCAGTACCAGGCTTTCCGTTTACCCTATATACGAATGCCTCAGGGTTGGGTCTTGGATGTGTGTTGATGCAAGGAGAACAAGTGATTGCCTACGCATCAAGACAATTGAAAGAGCATGAGAAGAACTATCCTACGCATGATCTGGAGTTAGCAGCGGTCATTCACATAATCAGGACTTGGAGACACTACCTTTATGGTGAAAATTTTCAGATTAAGTCGGATCACAAGAGTTCAACTTACCTTTTCACTTAAAAGGACCCGAATATGAGACAGAGGAGGTGGCTGG
This sequence comes from Protea cynaroides, assembly GCA_028583415.1. Taxonomy (NCBI): domain Eukaryota; kingdom Viridiplantae; phylum Streptophyta; class Magnoliopsida; order Proteales; family Proteaceae; genus Protea; species Protea cynaroides. The sequence goes on along the minus strand of CM053276.1, from coordinate 92,576,960 downwards.
AGCTATTGAAAGATTATGATTGTGACATCCAGTACCATCCGGGTAAGGCAAACGTTGTGGTTGATGCCTTAAGCAGAAAGTGGGCATTGAAACCTGAGGCAGGACCTAGTACAAACGCTGCACTATGTGCTGCAGCCTCAGGCTCAATAGAGAATGATAAAGAGTACATATTAGAGATTGTAGGAGATCCAGTAGAACAGGGCTTAATTCATAAGTTCACATTGATGTTCGCAGCCTTGAAAGTTTCATCGGATCTAATAGATGAGGTCAAAGTAGCAATCCTACAGGATCCACACCTCAAGACCGTGCAAGAAGATCTAGAGAAGGGTAAAAGCAATCCTGACTTTACCTTGGATTCAGACAAGGTACTCAGGTATCGTGGATGATTATGTATACCTAAGAGTGAGAACTCAAATATCAGAGATAAAGTTATGACAGAAGCTCATTACACCCCATATTCGGTACATCCAGGAAGTATCAAGATTTAAGAAGATTATATTGGTGGAGGGGTATAAAAGCGGATGTAGCTCGATTCGTATTCCAATGTCTGAATTGCCAGCAAGTTAAAGCAGAAAGGCAGAGACCCGCAGGTTTGCACAACCACTATCGAAGCCATCATGGAAGTGGGATTGTATCACAATGGATTTCGTCACTGGCCTACCCTTGACACCAAGGTCAGTGGATGCCGTGTGGGTTATAGTCGATCGACTTACCAAGATAGCTTGATTCATCGCTGTCAGACCTCAGTATACCATGGACAAGCTGGCCAAGCTATATGTAGATAATATAGTCAGACTTCATGGCGTCCCAGAAAGTATAATATCTGACAGAGATCTCCGTTTTACATTAAAGTTTTGGAAAGGATTACAGAAAGCCATGGGAACCAAGTTGAAGTTTAGTATAGCTTTTCATCCTCAGACAGACGGGCAATCAGAAAGAACTATTCAAATCTTGGAGGATATGCTTCGAGCGTGTGCCCTATATTTCAAAGGAGCTTGGGACAAGAAGCTATCGTTTATCGAGTTTGCTTATAATAATAGTTACAGGCTACGATCCAAATGGCTCCATATGAGGCACTTTATGGGAAGAAATTTCGTACACCTCTGTTATGGAATTAGGTGGGAGAGAGAAGGATTGTAGGATCGGAGTTCATCGAAGAAACTTGCCGATTGATTGATCAAATTAAGGAAAGAGTGAAGACAACTCAAGTTCGACAAAAGCACTATGTAGATAACCGACGTCTAGATGTGGAGTTTGCAGTGGGTGATAAGGTGTTCTTGAAGATATCACCTGTGTGAGGTCTGAAACGGTTTGGTAAGAAGGGAAAGCTATGCCCCAAGTATATGGGATCATACGAGATTTTGACCAGACGTGGCAATGTGGCATATCAACTGGCTCTACCACCATCCATGTCAAGCGTTCATGTTGTGTTCCATGTTTCTTTATTGAAGAAGTATGTCAGGGATCCATCGCACATCTTGACGACAGACCCACTAGACTTGACAGAGGACTTGACATTTAAAGTAGTACCTATGAGGCTCACAAGTCGAAAGGTACAATATCTCTGAAGCAAGGATATCCATTATGTGAAAGTGCATTAAAAAAGCCAAGATGTAGAAGAAATCACTTGGGAGGAAGAGAATGCGATGCGAAAGGAATACCCTAACCTTTTCGACGACCAAGGTATCTTCAAATTTTGAGGCCAAAAATTTCTTTTAAGGGTGGGGGAGTTGTGAAACCTACATGTAAATTTTGAGGACGAAATTTATTTTAAGGGTGGGGGAGTTGTAAGACCCGCACTCCATGAACCTGATCCAAACCTTTTATTCATGTCGTAATAGGTCTTCCAATCATCATCGGGCCAGACGGGACGAGTGGATGACAATCAGGTATGAAAACAGACCAGAATTAGGAATGATATTTTCATGTCGGTCGATGGTACCGGTCGACCGGTATGGCCTGCGCAGCAGACCACTTAGATCCAGAAACTGATCTCTGCGGGTCCCACTTTCCAAATTTCAAACCGAAAGACTTTTCTGATGTTAGGAGGCTTCCTAAACTCAATCCTAGCCTATATAAGGACTCCTAAACCTCTTAAAATCCCTTTCATTGATCCTCACAAACCCTAGAGAGGAGAAAGAGATTGAAGAAGGAAAAGAAGCTAGGAAGGAGAGGGAAGAGCCGCCATTGCCGTTGGACGAAGAAGTCTCTACCGCGAACCAACGGTAAGTGCTTAAACCTTCCTCTACATTAAGCATTCTAGATTGGTTAGTCATGATTGGATCAATACCATGCAAAGCGAGGTATTGATCTAAACCATATTTTTGCCGTCAAACCCTAATCTAGTCGGTAAACCCTAGATTCAAGTTCTAGGTTGAAGATCATTGAAACTAGGACTTGAATGGAGTTGGAAACAACTCTAACTCATTGCTTAGACCTAGAATGTATAAGGTGAAACCCTAGAATCAATAGGGGGTGACCGATGGAAGGCGAGAACCTGACGTATGGTCTTCCGGAGACATACCGGTCGCACCCTATGCGATCGATACCTACGACCGGTATCTCCCAGAGGCTGGTCTGTGTGGACCGATCGACCATACCGGTCGCACCTTTCCCCACAGTGCCGTGGTCGGTACCTGCGACCGGTACATGTGACCGGTCTGCTCTATGAGAAGTGTTTTGACGTTGTTGGTTTTCTGACCAATGTAAACCCTAAGAAAACTATTCTAACATAACCCTAATGTCGTGTAGGACCTTGTGATAGCAAGTTTGGAGTCTGTGACGCAGAGAAAGCTATCAATCAAGCGTCAGGTAAGGAAATCGGACCTAAACCCTAATAATTTAATAACAGTAAAATATTGTTAATAATTACAATTCTATGGAGTGATGTTTGTGCATACTCGCATGTCATCCTTTACTTTCAGTTATTATTATTATTCATGCATACTCGCTATGCTAGGATGTGACTGTTAGGCATGTGATTGTTTTTGTTGGTGTGTGGAATGGGAATGGCCTGGGGTCTGGGATCATTATTCACACTAGCACCTTTTCATATCATTTTGTCTTAGCATGCTTGGTGTGGGTAGGGTATAAGGGGGAAAAAGTGGCACTGTGGTCTCTGGCCTGGCTACTAGACTCTAGCTTTATCTCTATGCCGTAGGGAGCTGTGCTAGTGTGAGGACAATGGAAAACCGATGTGATCCTCCTCGGGATGGAATGTGTATCCGTATCGATGAAGATCGATTTATTCTGTTGGAGTCGCCACCTAGATTAAGGTCTAGGACCTCTAAAAATGTAGCCTCACCCTAAAGTAAGACTTCTATTGACTCGTGACCCAATGTATCGGTTCTTTGGTCTGCAAGAGATCGGGTAAGTATTCAGGGTACGGTTATGGAAAGGTGTTAGACACCCAAACCGCCCGATCAATATCGGCCTCCTAAACTTTCCTTAAATTCTAATTTTGACTGTGCTTGGTCAACTGGATGACTAGGGTTCAATGGGAGATGTCTTAAACCAAGTTGCTAAGTTGTTCTAACCTAGGGTTCAGCCAATCATATTTTAAAGCAAATAAACAAGCAAATGTAATGTACAATATTATACAGTGAACCGAACCAAAGACGGTTCGGTCTTGGACTGAATCTGAGACGTGTAAGACATCTCAAACTGCCTACGTATTCCAATCCTGGAAATCAAGTCCAAAAACGTAGTTCGAAAGGGATTTTGTGATTAAAGATTATGAAAGTGATTTATGTATATGCTTCAATTAGATTTTTTTTTGTTCAAGTTGAAGTTTATGCTAGATGTGTGGTTGATGGGTGGCTTTGTACCGTATTTGGGATTCCCAAATTGCCTACGTATTCTTGGGTGTGCCCTAGAAATCAGGTACGATGTAGTTTGAAATTTTTGTGAGAGTCGGATTTGAAATGTGTACCAAATTCCTTCCATTTTTGTCAATAGGATCTAGGGATGAGACCTAAATTCCTATCATTTTTATTTGGGATGTGTACTAAATTCTTTCTATTTTTGTTAATAGGATCTAGGGATGAGACCTAAATTCCTACCATTTTTATTTGGGATGTGTACCAAATTCTTTCTATTTTTGTTAATAGGATCTAGGGATGAGACCTAAATTCTTACCATTTTTATTTGGGATGTGTACCAAATTCTTTCTATTTTTTGTTAATAGGATCTAGGGATGAGACCTAAATTTCTACCATTTTTATTTGGGATGTGTACCAAATTATTTCTTATTTTGTTAATAAGATCTAGGGATGAGACCTAAATTCCTACCATTTTTATTTGGGATGTGTACCAAATTCTTTCTATTTTTGTTAATAGGATCTAGGGATGAGACCTAAATTCCTACCATTTTTAATTTCTTTCCATTTTTAGGGTTTTCTATCCTAATTGCTATTTTCTTTCTATTTTTAGGGTTTTCTACCTTAATTGCCATTTTTCTATTTTTAGGGTTTCCTACCCTAATTATTGTATTCAATGATAACAATGTAAGCAATCCAATATAGTAATGTGAGCTCAAATATAGCAGTGTAAACATCCAAATATGGCAATAAGCATTTAATATAGCATGTGAGTATGATCATTCTAATCATGGCAGTGTGATTATTCCAATTATGGCAGTATGTGCATATAAGCATCCAAATATAGCATGTGAACAATATAGCATCAAATATGGCATGTGAAAAACAACCAAAGCGTGTGAGTAAATCAATCAAAACCTATTTTCAGATCTACAGTCTAGATTCAATGCATCGATTATCAATAATGTGACCGAAATCACATTTGATCGACGATTGAAATTAATTAAAGATCTTAAATCAACAGTTCAGATCATATAACATTAGTTAATCAGACTTTAATGGCTCAAATTAATTCATCATTAAATCATCATCAGATTAAAATCAATGGTTCAGATTAATTAATCATCCATTCACATGATTGGATCTTAAAGATCAACGATTCAGATTAAATTCACATCAATTAGTCAAATTCATTCATTCAAATATTAATTCAATATCAATGGACAAATTTTCATCACATGATCAAAACAAATTTCACATTCAATGGATCAAATTTTGAATGGGCATCATATCAACACGATAAAGAATCAAAATTCAGATTTTCATTCAAGCATATCATGATCATAGGTTCAATCAATGGCCCATATTTAATCGAAAAGATCAAGGGTAAGATGAGGAATGTTGATCCAATGGTTGGATGAGGGGAACTAGTCTAGGGCTTGATGAACAGGTTCGGGTACTGTAACATGGCTAGGTTTAGGTAAGCGGTGTGAGGTGTTGGTTGGTTCAATAGGAGATAGAAGTGAGTGGGGTTACGGGTAGGTGGTAGCACAAGACTGATGATTGAAGTATGAGATGAAATCGATTAGAGTGCTGGTTGTATAGGGATTGAAAGCCAAGTGTAGGCTGGATTGGTGATGGAAATTGGTTAGTGGTGAAGTGGAGTGGTTTATGAGATGGGGATTTGTAGTTAAGCAAAATAATAGAAGAAAAATAGAAGTAGAGGCAGCTTACCTAGATGCTCGTAGGTTCTACTTGCTCCTCCCTTCTTCTTCTTCTTTCTCCCTCTTTTTTCTCCCAAAACCGAGAGCCCAAACTCTGTCAAACTCCCTCCACGTTTTCCTCTTTATTTTCTGGTTTATTCTTCCTCTTTTCTCTCTCTTCTTCCCTTACTTTTCTCCCCAAAACCGAGCTCTCAAAAACCCCCACGTTTTTTTCTCTTTCTTCTGGTTTATTCTTCCTTTTTTCTCTCTCTTCTTCCCTTACTTTTCTCCCAAAACCCAGCTCTCAAAAACCCCTCACGTTTTTCTCTTTATTTCTCTTTTATTCTCCCTCTTTTTTCTCTTTTGGAATCTCTTAGAAACCCTAAATCCCCCTTCTCCTTTTACGTCTCCTCTCTATCCCTTTTTTTTCCTTTTTTTTCTCCCAAAATCGAGTTCTCCTAAAACCCCCACGTTTTTTCTCTTTCTTCTTTCCTTTTTTTTTCTCCAACAAAATCTTTTGGATTCCCTTAGAAACCCTCAATCCCCTCTCTTTCACGTCTCCTCTCTCTTTTCTCTCTTTTTTTTTTCTCAAAATCTTTTGGATTTACTCCAAAACCAAAATCTCTCCCTCTCTCACGTCTCCTTTCTCTCATCTTTCCTTTTTTTCTCAAAATCTTTTGGATTTACTCCAAAATCGAAATCTTTCCCTCTCTCATGTCTCCTCTCTCTCATCTTTCCCTTTTTTTCTCAAAATCATTTGGATTTTATCATTTATATATAATAATATATATTATATACATATATACACATATATTTAATAACATACATACATACATATATATATATATATATATATATATATATATATATATATATATATATATAATATATATAAATACTATGCACATGGATGAACTGATTCGAAATGGGTTGAGACTGGCTTGGGTAGATTGAGTTAAACTGATGTGGGTTGAGCTAGGTTGGATCAGAACTGGCTTGAACTGAGTTAACTGGATTGATTGGAATTAATTAGATTTTCTCTCTCTATTATTTCATGGGCCATTTCCGCTGTCATCCCACACGCAATTTTTTGATAACCTTTTTTCCAAATTTTTTACGTTCACTTTGTAGAACATTAAAAATGAGGAATATTGGAACTTGAATCACCTCATCTGGAAATAAAATGGCCAACTTATGACTTTCTGAAGTTTAAGCAGGCCAATTATCGATAATTTGGATGACCATTCTGCATGAGATCCTTCGGATGCTTCTACCGGAAATATTTTACGTCCACTTTGTAGAGCACTAAAAATGGAACATAATGAGACTGAAATCACCTGATTTGGATATGGGATGATCAAAATATGAATTTTTGAATATTAAATGACCATTTCCATATCTAATTTTGCATGGGACCCTCTGGAGACTTCTACCGAGATTTTCCACGTCCACTTTGTAGGACATCACAAATGAAAAACAATGGCCTTGGAATCGTCTGAATCCGACGTAGAACGGAAAAGATATGAAGCTTTGAAGTTCTAACGACAACTTTGCATGCAAGCTTGCATGGGGCCCACTGGTGACTTCTACCGGAAATCCTTTACATCCACTTTGAAGAGGACTAAAAATAAGGAATAATGGTACTACTTAAACCATATGATTCAGATGTCGGATGATCAAGATATGATGATTTGAAATTCAAACAATCCAACTTACGATAATTTGCATGAATGCCCCTAGGATTATTTATGATAATTTCAGAAGCCTCCCTTGTACGTATCATCCGACTAAAATGATCATATCTTCTTCATTTGATGTCAGAATCGAGCAATTCTGGTCTCATTTTGAAGATAATTCCATGACCTAGGCATCCATGTAAAATTATAACCCGTGACCTTGCTGTGGGTCCCATAGAAAACTTTCTCAAATTCATAGACCCATTGAAAACTTCCTCAAATTTACAGTAAAAAATCCAAACTTTCAATCATCTTTCTTCCTTTTGTTGTCCATATACCAGTAGAACTTTGTTTAGCTGGGATGGCAAAAATGGGGTGCTTACAGCTGGGATAGGGCCTACTGTGATGACATATAAGATTGGTTAGTTGCGAGCCCAGTTTGCGAGCCCTCGTCAATAGGGACTTACGTGTTGGTATGGGTAGGGTATTAGGGGAAGTGTTGGCGGTGTTTGACTCGGACGCTTTAGCTCTATCTCTATTCTATGGTGGGTGCATGTGGAACGACAGTGGTGTTTGATCCATTAGGCAGCTTCACACACTCGTGTATAGAGGTGCGGTGGCCACCAATCCTTTCTATAGCACATTGTAAATTTAAACCAGACCATAATGTGAATGTTACTCATGCATATATTTGTTGCATTGTCTGATTGTCTTATTGAGCTAAGTTGTGAGCTCACCCTGTATATATATACATGTTTTTAGATGTTGATGCAGGTTATACTGTGGAGGACTACATGGATGCTCCGGCGTATGGAGGTGTTGCTGCTTTAGAAGTGCAAGCAGGAGAGGACGAGCATGACGCTTCATGCGAGTACCCTTTCTGCATGTACCTCTAGGATGTTGGTTTTGTTTCTTTATTTATTTTTAGTTAGATTTATAATTGGGATGGAAGGATAATTATTTATGTTTTGGTATTTTGAATAACTGAATAATTTATTTATCAATAGAAGAACTCAGTTCATTTAATTTAAGACTTCCGCTGTATTTTATTATATTTTGATTATGGTTATGTGCAATGGTTTGTATGAGTGGACACGGTCTTATTGAGATCGTGGTGTAAACCGTTGGTTCAATGATGGTTCACTCACACTTCTGGTGTCGGAATTGGGGTGTGACATATGTCACTTATGAAGCATGGTACGGTAGAAATGTCAAACTCTTCTATTTTGGAATGTAGTTGGAGAACAAGGAATTGTAAGACCTGAGTCTATTGAAGAAACCTATAAGAAACCTATCGAGTGGCAGATAAGAACAAAGAAAAAGGGCCAAGACAGCTTAAGATTATCAGACGAGATGCTAAGACCTCGAGTTCGCCATAAGTGACAAAGTGTTTTTGGAGATATCACTTATGTATGGTTCAAAACGATTCAACAAGAAGGGAAAGTTGTATCCTATATATTTTGGACTTTATTAAATTTTGGAGAGACGTGAAAAAGTAGTATATTAACTCACATTACTACCATCCATGTCTAGTGTGCACAACGTATTCGCATGTCTCTATTAAAGAAGTACGTTGGAGATCCATATCATGTATTGACTGCGGATCCACTAAATTTGATAGAAGACTTAACTTTTGAAGTAGTACCAGCGTAGATCACCAATTGGAAGGTACAACATCTTTGGAGCTGGGATATTTATTATGTAAAAGTAACCTGGCAAAGCTAAGATATAGAAGAGGTTGCATGGGAAGAGAAAAATGCAATGCGAAAACAGTATTCCCACCAATTCGACTCGAAAGGTACATCTAAATTTCGAGGGCAAAATTTCTTTTGAGGGTAGGGGAGTTGTGAGATCTATACGTGCAAATTTTGAGGATGAAATTTCTGTTAAGGGTGGTAGAGTTGTAAGACTCGCACGCCATGAACTCGATTTAACTTTACGTTCTCATGTCGTGACCGATCTTCCCATCATAATCGACTCAAGTGAACCAATTGTATGAAGAAACCACAAGATGAGGTAAGCAAAAAGTCCAATTTAGTTGGTATGGTTGACTATTTAAGTTTGTGTGGAAGCAACAAGTCAAAAACTAAAAACCAATAAATTTTTGGCCTATGGTGGCAGTTTTGAGGGCTATGGTCACACCTATGGTCGATCGTAGTGAGACTGTATGACCTATGGTAGCATGTTTTGGTGGTATGGTCTACGGTTTATGCGACCGTATGATTAACCGTACGAACCTAGAACCGACTCCGTATTTAGGAAACTTTCCTAATGTGAGGAGGACTCTTTCCTAATTAAAGTGAGACTCTATATGGAGGTTTTCCTCTATATAAGGGACGTTCTTTAGCCTCTCTCACTCTTTTAGAATCCAAATTGAAGCTCTAAACCTAAGAGAGAAAGAGAGACATAAATAGAAGGAGAAGGACATTTCGAGAAGAAGCCTGAGAGGAAGATTTTGCAGAGAAGAGTTCTATCTCTCTACAGCAAGCTTAAGGTATGGACTTGACCTGTAGGATAGTCAGATAGGATAGGTTCCTTTCCATCAAGTTGATGTGTTGAATCTAATGTAACGATTTCGATTATGGAATTTCTATGGGAAACCATAAAGAGTAGGTTAGGGATAATTGATAAGGATAAACTGTGATCAAAGGCCATATAATGATCTTAGGGTGAATCCCATTGATGATCCATGAGGAGAAACTCGTATGAGAAATATAAAAATCAACCAAACTACGTATGATCTCAGCTATGGTCGACCATAAGATGAGAAAAGTATCGACCAGAGGCATTCGGGAAAAATTCAGGAAACATACGATCGCAGGTATGATCGCATGTAATGCAATTATAGGGTATCGACCATATGTCCTACAGTGGCATATATTGCGACCATAGCATCGACCATAGGATCGACCATAGGATCGACCATAGGATAACATCAAGTATATTTTGAGACCAAACAAGGTTTTTGACAACTGAAACTTGAAACTTGATAAACTTGAACGCTAACTTACATACATTAATTGTTTAGGTTCCTAATAGATTCAAAGTGACTTCCAAAGCTTGGGAGAAGAACAAACATCAATCAAAGGTGAGGGAACAAGACCTAAACTAATTGGATAATAATAAACTATTTTATTTTATTTATCCAATGAAATGAATGTTTCTATGATTGTATGCTTATAATGTGCATCTCACATGTCATCCAATATTACTACTATTACTACTCATGCATATTTAATTCTGTTTATTTATAATATGATGACGATGATGATGTTAGGAATAGGCATGTAATTGTATGTGTGTGGTTGATGTGTTGGATGCGAGCAGAGCATCAGGGGGAGGACGTGGCATTGTGGTCATTGACCTGGTCACCAGACTTTAGCTCTATCTCCACTCAAGTCTTGCCTACTGACATCGTCGTATCGCCATTACCTTAGTAGAACTATTACGTCATAGGGCATCAGGGGAGGTGGTCTCGGACCATCTCTATTCCATGGTGGGTGCATGTGGGACGACAATGGTGTTTGATCCATTGGATCGATTCACACACTTGTGTATAGAGGTGTGGGGGCCACCAAACCTTTCTATAGCACATTGTAAACTTAAAAACCAGACCAGAGATATGAATTGAATGCATGCATATGTTTGTTGCGTTGTTTTGTTTACTCACTGAGCTCAAGTTGGAGAGTTGACCCTCGCGCGTGCAATTCTTTTTAGTTTATGATGTTGCAGGTGTTATCATTGAAGATTATATAAATACGTCAACGTATGGACAAATGACAACTATGGACGGAGAAGCTGTGGAGGACGAATATGTCTCGTCAAGCTAGTGTTTCAACTATGTTTACGCTTAGTGGTTAACTTTCATATTGTGATACTTGTAATAAGTATTAATTATGTTTTGGTTACTTGAAGATAACTTGTTAAATATTTAATTATCACCGTTGACTCTCAGTTCATTATTAATAAGGACTTCCGCTATTTACTTATTTACTCTGATTATTATTATGGAATGTGTATTTGGTTTGGATTGTTGGCATAGCCTATATGAGATCCTGATTGAACCATTGGTTCTCATGACGGTTCATCACACCACTGGTTAGTCTAGAATTGGGGTGTGACACTAATAGATAAACACTTTAGAACTCTTTTGGTGAGGCAATGATAGTCCAAGGAAGATCCACAAAATGAAGTTTTAGTGGGAGACAACCGTCAAGATCAAAATCAAAGTGGCATAAACAAGGTCCTTGTTGGAAGTGTGGACGAAAGGGCTACACGCGAATGGATAGTAAATCCAAGAAAGAGAATCAAAATTCCAAATCTGAATATCAAAATACATCATCAACAATGAGTTCTCAAGGTAATATAGTTGAGAAAGGAGATTCATCCAATGATAGCGAGGTGATGTCTGCGGTTCTAGTTGAAAGAGTAATCCATCAATGGATTTTGGATTCGGGTGCTTCTTTCCATATGATGCCACTTAGAGACTGGTTCCATACATATCAGTCTTATAGTGGTGGTACAGTAGACATGGGTTAGAGATGTTTGTGTTACAATGTTTGATGGCATCACACGTATAATTTCTGGTGTATGGCATGTACCAGACTTGTAGAAGAGTCTACTGTCACTAAGAAAGTTTGATGAAGATGGCTTCAGAATTACTCTGAAAAAGGGTCGATTGAAGATTGTCAAAGGAGCACTTATTGTAGTGAAAGGAGAATTAATGGACGGATTGTATAGGCTGATTAGAGACACTATGGTTGGTGAAGCTATTATCGCCAATGCTTTAACAGAGTCGACAACGTACTGATGCTTCAGACACATGAGCATGCAAGGATTAAAGGGTCTTCTTGATTGAGTTCTTCTTTCTGGTTTAAAATCTATTAATTTAGATTTTGGTAAAGATTGCTTATCTGAAAAGCATCATAGAGCTCTCTTTTGTCGTTCTATTGCTAAAAGTTAAAATATTCTTGATTTGATACATTCTAATATTTGGGAAGTTCCTGTTGAGTCTATTGGTGGCTCAAGGTACTTTATTTCTTTTATCGATGATTATTACAAAAAAGTTTAGATTTATATTCTTAAAAAGAAAAGTGATGCTTTTTCTTCTTTTAAGAAGTTTAAAGCCTTGGTAGAAACTCAGAAAAGAATAAAGATAAAGTGTCTGAGAACTGATAATAGAGGAGAATATATATTGTAAGAATTCATAGATTTTTACAGTGAGCATGGAATTCAGAGGCACTACACAGTTCCCAGAACTCTCCAACAAAACAAAGTGGCTGAGCGTAGGAATCGTACACTAATGGATCGTGCTAGAAGCATGTTGTGCTAGAATAAAGGAGAAGTTTTGGGCTAAAGTTGTATGTATAGCTTGTTACATAGTAAATCGTTCCCCAACAACTGCTCTGGACGAAAAAAATTCCAGAAGAGGTACGGTCTGAAAAACCTATTGATTATTCGTTCCTCCATACTTTTGGTTGTGATGCTTATATGTAGGTTCCTAAAGAGTTAAGGACTAAGCTTGATGCGAGGTCTAAAAAATGTATTTTTGTTGGCTATGCATTAGGAGTAAAGGGGAACAAGTTATGGGATTCTACTGCCCACAAACTGGTTATTAGCCAAAATGTTATGTTTAATGAAGATTCATTGCAGAAAGACAAAGAAACGTCAAGTTCTGACTTACCATAGATGTTTGAACTTGAATCACTCAAAGGAGTTTAAGTTCAAAATCAATCTAAAGAACGACTAACCGATACTGAAGGAGATGAAGCTAATGAAGAGCATACTGAACCAGGTGCTGAAACTCAAGGTGACCAAGGACGACCTAAGAAGACTACTAATACTCTTGTTTGGCTCACGGATTACATTATGACTTATGCTTGCTTCACTGAAGAGAATGAGCCTTGTACATATCGAGAAGCCTGTGAGTCTAGCGATGCTCCTCAATGGAGAGCATCTATGGAAGTGGAGATGGAAGCACTGTATAAAAACAAGACTTGGGATCTTGTTAAGCTACCTAATGGGCGAAAGGCTATTGGTAGCAAGTGGGTCTACAAGCTGAAAAGGGATACTTATGGGAATGTTGAACGATTTAAATCTCGATTAGTGGTGAAGGGTTATACTCAGAAATCAGGTATTGATTTCAATGAAATATTTTCTCTAGTTATGCGTCTAACTTCTATTCATATAGTGTTGAGTATGACAGCTATGCTTGACTTAGAGCTTGAGCTGTTAGATGTGAAAACTGCCTTTTTGCATGTGAATTTTGATGAAAAAATTTATATGATTCAACCCAAAGGTTTTGTGGAAAAAAACAAGAAGGATTTGGTTTATCGGCTGAACAAATCGCTATATGGCTTGAAGCAGGTGCTAAGATGCTGGAACAAGCGATTTAATTCTTTCATGGTAAGCTTTTTTGGTGAAAAAGATATTTATTTATTGGAAAAATAGGTTACAGTCGAGACTTCATTGCTACACATGTGATGAGGCCAAGGTTTGAAAACAAGCCAAAGTGACATCCTCGTAGATGACACTGCCTTCCTAGCTAGGGAATGGGCGACACCGTTGACACCCTAGGGATAGCCACAAAAGATACAAGACTACAAATAGAAGCAAAATAATTAATATCTTGCCTAATGGGAGTGACCTCACTGATGTAAGGGATGGTAGGATCTTAAGCCATTGAATAATATTATCACAATCAGATTCCACTATTATATTCCTAAAACCATCTTCAAAAACAATTTGCAAAGCCGCTCGGATGGCCAAGGCTTCTGCCATGATCACTGAAGAAAGAAGGCAAGCCTAAGATCCAGCTTTGAGAATGTTACCTTCAGCATCCTTGAAAATAAAACCAAGACCTCCTTTACCTGAATCTTCAAGGAAAGCAATGTCTGTATTAATCTTGATCGATCCCATCGGCGGGGGCAACCAAACTGGGTTGCTTTGATCCACATTTCCACTATCCGAATTATAAGATGTCATGGCTGAAACTTTAGAGAACTCCTCAAAGGTAAATTGGGCTTTCTGAATGACATTAGATGGAGTCCATAATTTATTCTAAAAAAACAGATCATTCCACGCCCTCCACAGATACTAAACAACAAAGGATGCTAAGGACCACACCATCCTAGTCGGCTCTTTAGAGGCTTTAAAGAGAGGATCCTAGCTCTGAATCCACTCATAGAATTTTAGATTAGGATCATCAGATACTATATGGGATAATGAAGATCCAAACCAAACTACCTTTGCGAAGGGGCAATGGAGAAGTACATGTTCTATAGACTCCTTATTGTCATCGCACCTTTTATAAGAAGAGTCCACCATGATTTCCCTGCGAAGAAATTCCTCTCCCACAGCCAAGACATTCGCATAGGCACTCCACATAAAAGTTCTTATCTTTGGCAAGGTGAGTCCATTCCTGACTCTTTTCCATACTAAATTCGGTGTGTTGCTCCAACTATTAGTTCAAGAGGAGGAAGGCTTACTTTGATCAATCTCTTCCAAATAGTTTGAGATAAAGTGGTAGGCCAACTTGACCGAAAGTCGGCCTAATTTATTGCTAGACCATATGAGTTTGTCCTCCCTTTGGTGTAGACTAAGAGCAAGACTAAGAGCAATTTTAAGAATGGCATCTTTAATCTCAATCGGGAATATCCTTTCTAGAATTTCCACCTTCCAACTTCGGTTGGCTAAGTAAATCAGATCTGATATCCTCTCCACCGAAAAATCATTTGGCTTCAAGGAGTATGTTTAAATCCCTTTATAGTAGGACTCCACTGGTCCTCCCATATTCTTATTTTATCACCATCACCTACCTGCCATATTAGACCTTTAAGGAGATAATTCCTCCCTTCCATGAAACTTTTCCACACCCAAGAGGGGCGATAACTCATAGAAGCATGAAGAAAATTGGTATTCAGATAATATAAAGATTTCATCAAAATTGCCCAAGCCAAGTTTGGAGAGGCCCACAGCTTCCATGCCAATTTAGTAAGAAGGGCAAGACTTTGAATATAGGGATCACGAAGACCCAGGCCCTCTTTTTCTTTTGATTTGGACAATCTGGATCAAGAGATCCAGTCAATGTTTTTATCTTTTCTACCATTATGCCAAAAGAAATCAGCAGCAGATTTCCTAATAGAATTATGATAAGAGTTCGAAAGTTTAAAATGAGTAGCTAGATAATTAGACATAGTCAATACAATCGATTTCAACAAAGTTTCTTTCCCTGCATGGGACAAAAACTTACTCTTCTAGTTGGCCATCTTCTTGAGGGTACGATCTTGGATATCTGTAAAATAGTCTTTCCTTGATGCTCCAAATTCAGTAGGAAGTGTCACACCCCAATTCTACACCATTCAGAACGGTGTGATGAACCGCTAATAAACCAATGGTTCAACCAGGATCTCTAAATAGGCGGTATCCATTAAAAATAAAACCATGCACATCCACAACCATAATCAGAATAAATACACAATAGCGAAAGTCTTATAGTAAATGAACTGAGAACTCTAAATGTAATAATCATAATTAAAATATCAAGTTATTGTTTTACCAACTAAGACATAAATAAATAAAATATTAATTACATCCTTTTATAAATTCAAATAAAATTTTAATAAAATACGCATGAGTTGCACTCGCATGAGGGGTCATGCGTATCCTCCAAGTCTTCAGCTTCCATTGCAGCAACACGCGCATACACCAGAGCATTCATATAATCTTCAACTGTAGTACCTACATCATCAACTAAAAATATTCGACGTCGAGAGGGTGAGCACACATCATGGCTCAGTGAGCAAACAAAACAATGCAACATACATATACATGCATTCAATTCATATCTTTGGTCTGGTAAATAAGTTTGCAATGTGCTATAGAAAGGATAGGTGGCCAAAGGTCACATTTATTGACGCCGCACCTCTATATACGAGTGTGTGAAGCCTCCCAAAGGTAACATTTATTATCGTTCCACATGCACCCACCATGGACAATGTATACACAAAGGTCACGTTTATTGTTGTACCCGTTCCCCATACCAACACGTAAGACCCTACTGGCGAGGGCTCACAAACTGGGCTCGCAACTAACCAATTCTAATGCCAATCAGTGTATCCAAGGCCTCACCCCAGCATCCCTCAATACGTCTATAGAGATAGGGCTAAAGCCCCCTGGCAGAGTCAGAGACTACATGGTCTGAGACCACTTCCCCTCATACCCTACAACGTAATAGTTTTGCTAAGGTAATGGCTATACGACGATGTCAGTGGACAAGACTTGAGTTAGAGATAGAGCTAGAGTGCTGAGGCACCGCCTATGACACCTCCCCCTGATACTCGCTCGCATCAAGCACACCAACCACACACATACATCCACATGACTATTCCTATCATCATCATCATCATCATGTTATAAACAATAATTAAATATGCATGAACAGTAATAATAGAAATATTGGATGACATGTTGAATGCACATAACAATCATACACGCATAAAATCAATCATGGCATTGGACTCAAGAGTAAAACAATTTATTATTAACCAATTAGTTTAGGTCTTGTTCCCTCACCTTTACTTGATTGTAGGTCCTCTTTCAAGCTTTAAGAATCAACTATATATCGATATTATATCACTAGAAGACCTAATCAAGTCGATAGAATTTAATTAGAATTAATTCGGACTTTAAAAAGCATGCTGTTAACTGGGGGTCGATGCTAGGGTCGGAGGTTCCATCGACCCTGGGTGCAACCACCCACAGTCTGGACTTCCCGAACACTGGGGGTCGATTGTTAGTGTCTGGTAGGGTCGATTGGCCATCGACCCCCCGTGCAACCCCCTGTGGGTTTCGTCAAATTTTCATCATTCAGTCCATTCCTTTGTGTTTGGGGTCCTATGGTTTGCTTCTACAATCCATTCCACACATGTTCTATGGTCTAGAACCGTAGTTCATTCACCTATGTGGTTTTTATGATTTCTCCCATGGTTTTCCATGAAAACCTAACCATGGATGGATGATTTGGGTTTCTCCTAGATCATTCCCTCTTCACTATCCATTCTAAGGTCTGTAGAATTACATGGAGATAGTACCCATACCCTGAGAATTAGGCTTGTCTCTCTGAAGCCTTCTCTTTGATCTTCTTCTCCACTTTCCTTCTCTTCTCTTTCTCTTCTCCTTTTCTTCTCTTTCTCTCAATCCAATTAGGGTTCTAAAAGGAGTGAAAGAGGCTTATGGACGTCCTATTTATAGAGTAGAAACTCCAAAATTAAGTCCCATTGAGATTAGGAAAGAATCCCATTGAAATTTGGAAAGTTTCCAAATCCCGGTTTCTATCAGCAGACTGGGGGTCGATGAGGGGGTCAGAGATCCCATCGACCCCTGGTTCTAAAATGTCCGACCCCCGGTTAAAAACTCAGGGTCTGACTTTTATATTGGGGGGGTCCGACCCTACCTTGCTGGGTATGCGACCCTCCCCCTATTTTTAGTGTTTTTGGGTCTGTTTAATACCTGGGATCGTGATCTCTCTCACGCACTTGATCCATTTGGCTCGACCATGATGGGTAGACTTGGTTCAAGGTGGTAAGACCGGGTTAGTTCGATACGGGTCTTACAACTCCCCCCTACTTATAAAAATTTCGTCCTCGAAATTGTACATACCTTCTGAGTCAAATAAATGAGGATATTGCCTTCGCATAGCATTATCTTCTTCCCATGTAATTTCTTCCATATCTCTATTTCTCCAGGTGACCTTAACATAATAGATATCACGGTTGCGTAGTCGTTGAACCTTCCGACTAGTGATTTCAGTTGGTGCTACTTCAAATGTCAAATCTTCAGTCAAATCAGGTAGATCTACTGTCAAAATGTACGTTGGATCATTGACATACTTCTTCAATAAGGAAATATGAAATACGTCATGCACACTTGACATAGATGGTGGTAGTGCTAATTGGTAAGCCACTTTCCCACGCTTAGCTAGAATTTCATATGGCCCGACATACCTCGGACTTAATTTTCCTTTTTGTCCGAACCGTTTCAATCCTTGCATAGGCGATACTTTTAAGAATATTTTATCACCCACGACGAATTCAAGGTCTCGATGTCGAGTATCTGCATATTGCTTCTGACGATTTTGAGATGTTCTCACTCTTTCTTTGATAATGTCAACCACTCGACAAGTCTCTTCAACAAATTCTGATCCAACAATACTACGTTCCCCAACTTCATTCCAAAACAAAGGAGTTCGACACTTTCTGTCATACAGTGCTTCATAGGGTGACATCTGTATAGTAGCCTGATAGCTATTATTATAAGCGAACTCAATCAGTGGTAACTTTTCATCCCATGATCCTTTAAAATCAATTACACATGCTCGAAGCATATCTTCTAGAATCTGAATTGTACGCTTTGACTGTCCATCTGTCTGTGGATGGAATGCAATACTAAACTTCAATGTTGTACCCATAGCCTTTTGCAATCCTTCCCAAAAATTTAAAGTAAACCGTGGATCTCTATCAGACACAATGCTTTCAGGTACACCGTGTAATCACACAATGTTATCCACATACAGCTTAGCTAACCTCTCCAGTGTATACTGAGGTCGTATAGGTATAAAGCGAGTTGTTTTAGTCAGGCGGTCTACAATCACCCAAACTGCGTCAACTACTCGAGGAGTCAATGTTAATCCCATGATGAAGTCCATAGTGATGCAGTCCCATTTCCATGCTGGTTCCGATAACGACTGTAGCAGTCTGGCTGATCTTTGTCGTTCAGCCTTTACTTTCTGACAATTTAGGCACTGAGACACGAACTTAGCTACATCTGCTTTCATTCCTCTCCACCAATATAATTTCTTTAGATCATGATACATTTTTGTACTTCCAAGATGTATCGAATAGATGGTGGTATAGGCTTCTTTCATCATTCGGTGTCTAATGTCCAAGCTTTCTGTTTTGGGTACACATATTATTCCTTTGTACTTCAGTACTTTTCCTTTGTCCAAGGTGAACTCAGGGTTAGTTCTACCTTTTTCGATGTCTTCTTGTACCGTTCTTAGGTAAGGGTCTGATTTGATAGCTGTCTTCACTTCATCGACTATATCTGGTATAATCTTCAATGCGGCGAACATATTTGAAAACCGATGAATAAACCCTTGGTTGGCTGATCTATCTGGTGCATCTATCACAAACTACTCATTATCGTGCTTGAATACCTTTCTGGTAGTACCCATTGCGGCAGTTGTGCTAACCTCTCCCTGAGATTTTATCATTGCCTTTCTACTCAACGCATCAGCTACTACATTAGCTTTCCTTGGATGGTACTGGATATCACAATCATAGTCTTTCAATAGTTTCAGCCATCTTCTTTGTCTCATATTCAGCTCCTTCTGATTAAAAAGATAAGTAAGACTTTTATGGTCTGATTTAATCTAAAACTTTTCCCCGTACAGATAATGTCTCCATATTTTGACAGCATGTATTACTGCCGCTAGTTCCAGATCATGTATAGGATAGTTATTTTCATGTGTCTTCATTTGTCTTGAGGCATAAGCAATTACTTGCTCTCCTTGCATAAGCACACATCCTAATCCCAGTCCTGACGCATCGGTATACAAGATAAATGGTTGTCCTGGAATCGGGATGGTCAAGATTGGAGCTGATATCAATCTAGCCTTCAAGGTTTGGAAACTCTTCTCGCATTTATCCGTCCAAACATACTTCTCGCCCTTCTTAGTCAAACTAGTAAGAGGTACGGTAATTCAGAAATAGTCTTCCACAAATCGTCGATAATATCCAGCTAGACCCAGAAAACTTCTAATTTCTGCAACGCTCTTCGGTGCTTCCCACTTTACAATAGCCTCGATCTTGCTGGGATCCACTTTAATTCCTTCAGCGGATACTACATGGCCTAAAAATGTGACTTCCTTTAGTCAAAACTCACACTTTGTAAATTTGGCATAGAGTTTTTCCTTCCATAGTCGCTGCAGAGCGGCGTTTAGATTCTTAACATGCGTTTTCTCGTCTTTAGAGTAGACTAATATATCATCAATGAATACAATAACCAACGTATCCAATATGTCGTGGAAAACCCGGTTCATAAGTTCCATAAAGGTTGCTGGTGCTTTTGTCAATCCAAAAGACATGACAAAAAATTCATAATGTCCATATCTGGTCCTAAATGCTGTCTTGGGGATATCACCATCCTTAATCTTCAGCTGATGGTAGCCTGACCGAAGATCAATCTTTGAGAACACTTTGGCACCTTGCAATTGATCGAACAGGTCATTGATCCGAGGCAATGGATACCGATTCTTGATTGTCAGTTTATTCAGTTCTCGGTAGTCTATACACAAGCGAATGCTACCATCCTTCTTCTTTACGAATAATACTGGCGTTCCCCATGGTGATATGCTAGGGCGAATGTAACCCTTGTCCAACAGTTCTTGTAGTTGTACTTTCAATTCCTTCAGTTCAGTAGGAGCCATTCTATAAGGTGCTTTCGATACTGGTGCAGCTCCAGGTATAAGATCTATAACAAACTCTGTAGCTCGGTCGGGTGGTAATCTTGGTAGTTCTTCAGGAAATACGTCTGGAAAGTCATGCACGACATCAATATCTTCCATTCGTGGTGCTTCCTTGGTAAGGTCAACCACAGATACTAAATATACGACTGCTCCTTTCTTAAGGCACTTCTTAGCCTTTAGCGCCGAGAGTATGAGCTTTCGTTTACGGGGAAGTTTGGTTCTCGAAAAACTGGACTCTGCTCCTTCCTTGTCTTTAAATGTCAGCTTCTTTTTGGCATACAATAAGTTTGCAGAATGCCAAACTAACCAGTCCATTCCCAAGATGACGTCAAAGTCTGCCATCGCAAGTTGGATCAAGGTCGCATCCAAGGTCTTTTCACCAATAAGAACTGGACATGGTCCATAACCTTTTTCTAACTCCACTTTTAATCCCATAGGTGATCGTACAAGTAGTTTGTAGTGTCACACCCCAATTCTGCACTGTTCAGAATGGTGTAATGAACCGCTAGCAAACCAACGGTTCAACCAGGATCTCAAATAGGCTATCCCCGTGTTATCTAAACTTACACACATCCATAATCATAATCAGAGTAAATACACAATAGCGGAAGTCTTATAATAACATGAACTGAGAAACTAAGATGATATCATTAATTTAATAGCAAATTATTCTGTTTTCAACTGAGACATAAATATTTAAATACCAAATACATGTCTTAATAAATCCAATAAAGAAACCTATAAAATATCTAATCAAATACACACGAGTTGCACTCGCAAGAGGAGTCGTGTGTATCCTCTTCAGCTTCAGCTTCCATCGCTGCCACGTTCCCGTTCACAGACGCATTCACATAGTCTTCAACGGTATAACCTGCATCATCAACTAAAAATATTCGACGTCGAGGGGTGAGCACACATCACGGCTCAGTGAGTAGCCAAAACAATGCAACAATACATATGCATGCAAATCAATTTATATCTTTGGTCCGGTTTAAAGTTTGCAGTATGCAATAGAAAGATTTAGGTAGCCAAAGGTCGCGTTTATTGACCCCGCCTCTATACACGAGTGTGTGACATTACACGAAGATCACGTTTATCGTCAACTCACATGCACCCAACCATGAACATTATATAACAAAGGTTACGTTTATTACTATATAGTGTCATACCAACACGTAAGCCCCTGTTAGCAAGGGCTGTAAACTAGGCTCGCAACTAACCAATCCTAATGCCAAAAAGTGTATCTAAGGTCTCACCCCAGCATCCCTCAGAATGTCCATAGAGATAGAACTAAGGCCCCCCGGTAGAGTCAGAGACTACAAGGACCGAGACCACCTCCCCTGATACTCTACGATACAATAGTTCTGCTAAAGTAATGGCGATATGACGATGCTAATGCACAAGACCTGAGTTAGAGATAGAGATAAAGTGCTGAGACCCGCCAAAGGTTAACGTTTATTGACGTTCTCATCACACCTCCCCTGATACTCGCTCGCATCAAGTACATCAACCACACACATACAAGCACATGCCTATTCCTATCATCATCATCATCATCATCATGTTATAAACAATAAAGTAACTATGCGTGAAAAAGTAATAGAAATATTGGACGACATGCTGTATGCACATTACAAACATATTCGCATAGAATCAAACATGGCATAGGACTCAAGAAATAGAAAACAGTTTCTGTTATTAATCAATTTAGTTTGGAGTTCTGGTTCCTCACCTTAGCTTGCTAATAGATACTCTTCCAAGCTTTAGAATCACTTTTATAATGTTATTATATTGCTAGATGACCTAACAAAGCCGATAAAATTTAATTAGAATTTATTCAAAATTTAAAAACCATTCTGTTAATTGAGGGTCGGAGGTAGGGTCGGAGTCATGATCGACCCTGGGTGCGACCCTCCCCCTAATCTGAACTTCCCGAACACTGAGGGTCGATGCTAGGGTCGGATCTGCCATCGACCCTAGGTGCGACCCTCCATGGTTTGAGTAAAAAATATCAGATTTCGTTATCTCTTTCATGGTTGGGTCCTATGGCTTACTTCCACAATCCATTCTATACATGTTCTATGATTTAGAACTATACTTTATTCACCTACATGGTTTTAATGATCTCTTCCACGGTTTCCATTGAAACGAAACCATGGATGGATGATTTGGGTTTCTTCTAAGTCATATCCTCTTCATAAACCATTCTAAAGTCTTAAATAAATCATGGAGAATGTATTCCTACCTTAGTTTTGCTGAGATTCAGAGTTCCTCTGAATTTCCTCTTCTTCCTTAGCCTTTTCTTCAAGTTTTCCTTCTCTTCTTCTCTTCCTTCTCTTCTCTTTCTCTCAATCCAATTAGGATTGTAAAAGGAGTGAAAGAGGCTTAGGGACGTCCTATTTATAGGGCAAAACCTTCCAAAATAAGTCCCATTGAGTTTAGGAAAGGTTCTAATTGAAATTAGGAAGGTTTCCTAATTTTCGATTCGTGCTGTTTTTCCTGAATACCGAGGGTCGATGGGAGGGTCGGACAACTCATAGACCCTGCGACCCATGGTTGAGGGTCGATGGTGAGGGTCGATGGGAGGGTCGGACCTGCCTGTTAAAACCTGCGACCCTACCCTCACTTTGACTATTTTTTGGATAAATTTTCATATTGGGTCTTGATTTTTCTTCACACATTTGGTCCACTTGGCTCGACCATGATATGTAGACGGGTCCCGACACAAAATATAAGCTTAGGCCGGGTTCATGGCGTGCGGGTCTTACAACTCCACCACCCTTTAAAGAAATTTCGTCCTCGAAATTTGAAAGTACGGATCTTACATCTCCCCCATCCTTAAAATAAATTTTGTCCTCAAAATTTGAATTTACTTCGGAGTCAATAGGTAGGAATTCTATTTCCGCATTGCATCTTATTCCTCCTATGCACTCTTCTCCACGTCTTGTCTTCGTCAGATTATCTTCATATAATTGATACCAAGCTTTTAAGGTGTTGTACCTTTCAACTAGTGAACTAGGCTGGTACCACTTCAATAGTTAAATCTCTTATTTAATCTAGTGATTCCGTGGTCAATACTTTTGATACGGATCTCCAATGTAATTCTTCAATAGGGACACACGAAATACATCATGCACACTAGACATGGATAGTGGTAACGCTAATTGATATACAACTTTTCTATGTCTCCCAAGGTTTATAAAATCCGACACATATATAGAATACTACTTTCCCTTCTCATTGAATTGTTTTAAACCATGCATAAGTGATATCTTCAAAAGCACTTTGTCGCTTATGGCGAACTCAAGGTCTTGGTGTCTCTCCTGACATTCCTGAGATATCCTGGCCCTTTTTCTTTGATCTTGTCTGCCACTCGACAGTTTTTTGCAATTAACTTAGGTCTTAAAACTCTTCATTCACTAACTTCATTCCAAAAGAAAAGGAATTTGACATTTCTATCGTATTTGCTTCCTAGGTAACATTACATGGTAGTTTAATAACATCTTCAATTCATGGTACCTTCTCAACTCAAGTTCCTTGAAATCAATTTTACAAGCTCGGAGCATATCTCTTAGGATTTGTATAGTCCGCCCCGACTATCCGTCGGTTTAAGGTAAAATGCGGTACTAAACTTCAACTTCGTTCCCATTGTTTTCTATAGATCCTTTCAAAACTTCAAGATAAAGCATGAGCTTCTGGCCGACACTAAGCTCTCATGCATACCATTCAATCTGACAATACTATCCATATATAGCTTAGTTAGCCGCTCCAAAGCATACCGAGGTCGTATAGCAATGGAATGAACTATCTTGATAAGGCGATCAACAATCACCCATACTGCGTCAACCGATTTAGGAGTCAGTGGCAAATCAGTGACATAGTTCATTGTAATGCAGTTTCACTTCCAGACTGGCTTTGATAGTTATTGTTGTAGCCAGTTGGTCTTTGTCTTTCAGCCTTTACTTGCTGATAATTTAATTACTGAAACATGCATCTATCCACAACCACTTCCATTCCCTTTCTGCCAAAATAATCTCTTCATGTCATGATACATATTGGTACTCTAGTATGTACTGAATATTGAGTACAATGGACTCTTATCATTATCCTCTTCATAGTATCCAAGTCTTTATCTTCATGTATTCAGAATCTGCCTCTGTATCTGAGTACTATCTCCGCATCCAAAGTAAGTCAGGGTTAGATTTTTCTTTCTCTAAATCTCCTGACATTATTCTTATATACAGATTTAACAAAATTGCTACTTTTATTTCATCCACCAATTCAGAGATGATTTTTAATGCCATAAACGCAACCAAACTATTGTTTCATAATTCATCCATAAGTTCTCGCTCGATTGGATCATCACTAGCTTCTATTATATGTTACTCTTTTCCAAATCTGAATCTGTTGCTGCAGAACATAAGGCAACGTTTATACTCGGTCCTTCTTCAGACCTCATAATCCCTTTTTGCTTAAGGCTTAGATACTACATTAGCCTTGCTCAGTGACCTTAAATATCACGGTCTTAATCCTTCAATGTTCAAACCATTTTCCTATCCTCATGTTCAACTCTTTCTGATGAAGAGATAAATAGGACTCTTAACCTAAAATTATTCTCCGTTTAGATAATGTCTCCAAGTCTTGATTGCATAATTCATCACTGGTAACTCCAATCATGAGTTGGGTAACTCTTCTCATGCTCTTTCAGTTTTCTTAAAGCATATGAAATCGCTTATTTACCTTACATCAACCCGCATCCTAGATCCAATCCGAAAGCTCCAATGGATAGGGTAAAAGGTTTTCCTGGTGCCAAAATGATCAAGATGAGAGCTGATATCAATCTTACTTTAGAATCTAAAAATATTCTTCACCCTTGTCAGTCAAATTAAACTCATCTCCTTTCCTGGTTAGCTTGGTAAGAGGTATTACGATCTTAGAGTGGTCCTCTAAAAATCGTCTGTAATAACCAGCTAACCCAAGAAACTTCTGATCTTCGCAATATTCTTTAGGTGTTTCTCACCATATGTTTACTTCTATCTTAATAGGGTCCACTTTATTCCTTTTTATGACGCTACGTGATCTAATAAGATCACTTTGTTTAATCGGGTCTCATATTCCTTGGAATTGGTATAAAGCTTTTCCCTTCTCAGCTGTTGTGAAGCTGTTCTAAAATTCGTTGTATGAGTTGCTTTATTCTTGGAATAAACCAAAATATCATCTATGAAAACTATGGCCGACGTGTCCAACATGTCATGAAACACCCAGTTCATCAGCTCCATAAAAGATGTAAGGGCGTTGGTTAATCCAAACGTCATAATCGAGAACTCATAATGTCCAATCCCGATTGTAAAAGCTATCTTCGAGATATTTCTGTCCAAAATTCTTCAGCTGATGATATCTTGACTGAAGAAAATACCTTTGCTCCTTGCAACTATTTAAACAAGTCATCGATCTAAGGTAGTAGATATCGATTCTTGACTGTGAGCTTATTTAGTTCTCGGTAGTCTATACATAATCTGACACTACCGTCCTTCTTCTTCATGAGTTGCGTTGGTGCTTTCCGTGATGCAATACTTAGCTGATTAGAACCCTTGTCTAATAACTCTTGTAGTTGAGTCACAATCCCTTCAACTCCATAGAAGCTACTCTACAAGTGCCTTTGACACAAGTATCGTCCTTGGTAACAAGTCGATGACGAACTCGGTCGCACGATCAGGTGGTAACCCGATAAATCTCCTGGAAATGCATCAGGGAATTTACGCATCACCTCAATATCTTCCATCTGTGGTACTTTTTTGGTAATGTGTACCGCAGATACCATATCTCCAACTCATTTCTCTTCAAAGCATCTCCTCGCCCTTAGCATAGAGAGGATCAACTTTCACTTCCTAGGAAACATACTTCCAATAATACTAAATTATATGTCATTTTTATTCTTGAATGATAACCTCTTCTATGCACATAACAACTTTGTAGAGTGTTGAGACAGCCAGTCTATCCCTAAGATGACGTTAAAGTCTGCCATCTCAAGTCTAATTAGGTTGCATCAAAATTTCATCCATCCATTAATATGATTCAATCATTGTTCATAACACTCATCTAAAACAACATTTAGTCCAAAAGTGCTTGAACTAGCAAAATCTGATGTAAAGGTCTTAAGAGCTTGTCTAGTTCATTCATCTCTTTTGATTTTTCAAAGACTATCATCAAAATCTCATATTGCACTCATTAGCTTGTATTTCTTTTATCCTTGATGTTCTACTTTGCTCTCTCTTCCATATACCTTGAAAAATCTTGTGATTTTTACTTCATATCCCAAGTCTATCTATAAGCATTAGGGTATATGCTTATAAATTCATTAATTCAGCCAAACTATTTGGTCTTTACTTAATCATATCCCTCAACATTGGGCATAACTCAATTATCATTGTATTAAATCGAGTACTACTTATGCCATGACTTATCCATGTATCCATTCTTAAATTTACCTTTAGGAATCTTCTACCTTGTCAAAATTTATACTGATATAGTCATCCTTAACTCTAATTGAGTGCTATCTATTTCTTTACTGGCTACTCTTAATAGTTCCCACATTTTCTCGTGCACTCTTTTATAGACATGATTCATATCCATTCATTTAGTAATCTCAAAACAAATCCTCTATTACTTCATCTGAGGTTCATTGGCTATGACATTTAATCTAAATTTAATCATCTTTCTTCTAATAATTCCATTATCACTAAATATTTTTATCATCAAAGGTCAGGGAGTGTATGAATCAAAAAAAGTGATTCACTTCCTTTCGTCGATTTAGCATAATGACAAACACTTGCTTTATCTGGTGAACCTAGGTTTAAAGAATCAGGAGAAAATCTATGGTAATCCAACCGGCATCAAAAGATCGTTAAGTTGCACGGTGGACCAAATGCATAGAGGTTTTATAGTTCTTAACCTCATGGTTATAGGTTCTATCGAATATATAATGCCATTGGTCAAGGCACTACAAGAGTAAATCTGGAGAAGCTTTCATACATCAGTAAATTAGGTATAAATCTGGAGAAAGATTTTGTACATCAATAAATCAGGTAAAATAAAAAAGATGTACGCTCAACATGATTAAACATTTAACTGTTTATTCAGTTCATATCTCTGTTCATGTTGTGGATCATGAGAGTGGCTCAATTTGATATAATCAGGACTATTACTAAAGAAACAATATCTATAACTCTAATTGACAGGTTAAATCATGAAGGTATCCTGTCAAGGCACGAGAAATTAAAATCTGGTATGTGCATCCTCTATAATCATAAGAGTAAATCAATAATACACCGCATCCTATATAAACATATCCAGTTATATGACCATAATAGATTTGATCCTCTGCTAAAAACGTTTAAGATATCATCTTCAGAAAATATTCCTCAACCCCTGTTGGGTCATTCTGTCATAATGCAGCTATCCTATACTTCGGTGGCTGATAAGGGTAACCACCTTGATACACTACTTGTTGTGCACCAAACTTCTGCATGGGGTGTGCATTACTGGGACTTGCTGTATGGTAGGTACTGTGTGCTAACATGTATTGGGGTACAGTGTCGCTACTAGTTGGCACCGTACTTGGTTTGACCCGGAGGTATTGATGTAGCATCGGTAACTTGGGTAGTGATTTACATAGCAACTTGCATAGTCGGTCTCATCTGTTGTTGCTCTTGTATGTTATTGGGTCAAGTTTATGACAACCATAACCAAGGTACTTGGTAGTCCAGGTAGATTGGCTAGAGTGGCCTAGTTGTTCACCTCCTTTGACTCTCTCTAATCTGATTATCATTATCTAGCATCTGCTCAGATGAGTTTTCATTACCCATTCTCGACCCAGATAGTGGTGGGGTCAAGTTGTAACCTCATCTTAATGCTCAGTGGTTAATGGATTAACGTGTAGTGGATTTCACTCTGAGTCTCCATGTTACCCAGGGGTATAGCTTTATCTTCTTGTAGTTACTCTTATTCTTAAGGTATGACCATTATTCTACTATCTCTGTTGGATTCGTTCCGAGATCTTTCCCTTTACCTTTACAGGGACTTAGGCGTTACTAGCCATTTTCCTTCTTTCCCAAATACATCGAGTTTCACATCTTGTGAGTATCAAATCGGTATTCCAATGTTTCGGCTACTGTACTATATCCTTTGTATACTTAGATAACTGCTCAACCTATAGATAATACCCTAAATTGTTTGTTTATTAGGATAATTTTTTGTCTTCTCTTTCTGTGTGAGTGTATATATATGGTTCCACCTTTTATATGTACATTATCATCTTGTTTAATTTCTGTCTCAACCAACACAGGTACTTATGATTTGTTTATATTAAAGCTTTTAATTTATCCTAACTCAGTTCATGGACTCCAGTGGTAGTATTCAGGTTTAATGGGTAAGGCCTACGAGAACTCTGATACCAAGTTATCACACCCCAATTCCGTACTGTTCAGAATGGTGTGATGAACCACTAGCAAACCAACGGTTCAACCAGGATCTCAAATAGGCTATCCCCGCGTTATCTAAACTTACACACATCCGTAATCATAATCAGAGTAAATACACAATAGCTGAAGTCTTATAATAACATGAACTGAGAAACTAAGATGATATCATTAATTTAATAGCAAATTATTCTGTTTTCAACTGAGACATAAATATTTAAATACCAAATACATGTCTTAATAAATCCAATAAAGAAACCTATAAAATATCTAATCAAATACACACGAGTTGCACTCGCAAGAGGAGTCGTGTGTATCCTCTTCAGCTTCAGCTTCCATCGCTGCCACATTCCCGTACGCAGACGCATTCACATAGTCTTCAACGGTATAACCTGCATCATCAACTAAATATTCGACGTCGAGGGGTGAGCACACATCACGGCTCAGTGAGTAGCCAAAACAATGCAACAATACATATGCATGCAAATCAATTTATATCTTTGGTCCGGTTTAAAGTTTGCAGTATGCAATAGAAAGGTTTAGGTAGCCAAAGGTTGCATTTATTGACCCCGCCTCTATACACGAGTGTGTGACGTTACCCGAAGATAACGTTTATCGTCAACTCCCATGCACCCAATCATGAACATTATATAACA
This sequence comes from Protea cynaroides, assembly GCA_028583415.1. Lineage (NCBI taxonomy): Eukaryota > Viridiplantae > Streptophyta > Magnoliopsida > Proteales > Proteaceae > Protea > Protea cynaroides. The sequence goes on along the minus strand of CM053276.1, from coordinate 92,547,105 downwards.
AAGGTTACGTTTATTGCTATATAGTGACATACCAATACGTAAGCCCCTGTTAGCGAGGGCTGCAAACTGGGATCGCAACTAACCAATCCTAATGCCAAAAAGTGTATCTAAGGCCTCACCGGCCAGCATCCCTCAGAATGTCCATAGAGATAGAGCTAAGGCCCCTCGGTAGAGTCAGAGACTACAAGGACCGAGACCACCTCCCCTGATACTCTGCGACACAATAGTTCTGCTAAAGTAATGGCGATACGATGATGCTAATGCACAAGACTTGAGTTAGAGATAGAGCTAAAGTGCTGAGACCTGCCAAAGGTTAACGTTTATTGACGTTCTCATCACACCTCCCCTGATACTCGCTCGCATCAAGTACATCAACCACACACATACAAGCACATGCCTATTCCTATCATCATCATCATCATCATCATGTTATAAACAATAAAGTAACTATGCATGAACAAGTAATAGAAATATTGGATGGCATGCTGTATGCACATTACAAACATATTCGCATAGAATCAAACATGGCATAGGACTCAAGAAATAGAAAACAGTTTCTGTTATTAATCAATTTAGTTTGGAGTTCTGGTTCTTCACCTTAGCTTGCTAATAGATACTCTTCCAAGCTTTAGAATCACCTTTATAATGTTATTATATTGCTAGAAGACCTAACAAAGCCGATAAAATTTAATTAGAATTTATTCAGAATTTAAAAACCATTCTGTTAATTGAGGGTCGGAGGTAGGGTCGGAGTCATGATCGACCCTGGGTGCGACCCTCCCCCTAATCTGAACTTCCCAAACACTGAGGGTCGATGCTAGGGTCGGATCTGCCATCGACCCTAGGTGCGACCCTCCATGGTTTGAGTCAAAAATATCAAATTTCGTTATCTCTTTCATGGTTGGGTCCTATGTCTTACTTCCACAATCCATTCTATACATGTTCTATGATTTAGAACTATACTTTATTCACCTACATGGTTTTAATGATCTCTTCCATGGTTTCCATTGAAACAAAACCATGGATGGATGATTTGGGTTTCTTCTAAGTCATATCCTCTTCATAAACCATTCTAAAGTCTTAGATAAATCATGGGGAATGTATTCATACCTTAGTTTTGTTGAGATTCAGAGTTCTTCTGAATTTCCTCTTCTTCCTTAGCCTTTTCTTCAAGTTTTCCTTCTCTTCTTCTCTTCCTTCTCTTCTCTTTCTCTCAATCCAATTAGGGTTGTAAAAGGAGTGAAAAAGGCTTAGGGATGTCCTATTTATAGGCCAAAACCTCCCAAAATAAGTCTCATTGAGTTTAGGAAAGGTTCCAATCGAAATTAGGAAGGTTTCCTAATTTTCGATTCATGCTGTTTTTCTCGAATACCGAGGGTCGATGGGAGGGTCGGACAACTCATAGACCCTGCGACCCATGGTTGAGGGTCGATGGTGAGGGTAAATGGGAGGGTCGGACCTGCCTGTTAAAACCTGTGACCCTACCCTCACTTTGACTATTTTTTGGATAAATTTTCATATTGGGTCTTGATTTTTCTTCACACATTTGGTCCACTTGGCTCGACCATGATATGTAGACGGGTCCCGACACAAAATATAAGCTTAGTACGGGTTCGTGGCGTGCGGGTCTTACATGTAGTCTAAGGATTTACGGGGTAGATTTAACTTTTTTCCAAACATCACAGATATAAAGGAATGAGTAGCTCCTGAATCAAAGAGTACTCTGGCGGGAATGCCATTAATAGGTACGATACCTGTGATTTTTCTTGGTTTAGTCTACATACTCATACAATGTAATACAACTAACTAAAAATATAAGTCATACCTGTGACCACATCAGGCGATGCGGCAGCATCCTCAGAAGTAACCGCGTAAACTCGTCCTTGATGTAGCTGTTTCTTGGGCTTAGGACATTCCCTTGCTATATGTCCCACTTGGTTGCAGTTAAAATATTTTATGCCTTCAGTAATTAGCTTCTGTTGCTGTTGAGCTACAGGAGTAGTCTTGGTTGCAGCGGTAAAGCCTTGAGCACGGAAGGGTTTGAACGTCTTGTTATTCCATCCATTATAAGAATTTCCAATTGGCCTTTTTATACCTCTGTTTTGCATGAAATAACTCTCATTTTGGCTCGATTCTATAACTCGAGCAATTTGTGCCGCTTCATTAAAGATTTTCTTTTCATGTCCCAGAACGTGCTCGCGGATGCTTCCCCCAAGTCCCATGACGAACCTTTGGGTCTTTGTGATTTCCTCTTGCATACTAGTGGGTGCAAAGAAGAATAACTCTTCATAACGGTGTTGATATGCATCCACGGTCATCTGTCCCTGATATAAACTCAGGAACTCTCTTTCCATAGAATCTCTGAAACTTCTCGGAAAGTAATTCTCAAAGAACGCCTCTTTACAAATATCCCAAGTCAGTTGGGTATGCTTTGAAAGTAAATACATCCTGGTAGACCTCCACCAATGGTGTGCATCTCCTTTCAGCATAAAGGTGGCACATAACACTTTTTCTTCTTTATTTAATATCATCATCATAAAGTTTCTTTCCATTTTGTCAACCCAGTGTGCCGGCCATAAAGGATCTGCTGGCTTGCCATTGAATTCTCTAGGCTTTAGTTTCAGAAAACGCTCCACCAGTCTGGAGTGGTCTAGTTGCTGCGGGACATACGCTCTATACATAGGTGGTTGGTATTGATATCCACCTTGAGCTATTTCAGGATTTAGTACTTGAGCCTGCATGATAGGAGTCTGAGGTGCGTGGGGTACTGTGTTACTCCCCTGGTGTTGTGCTTGCCTGTCCGACTGGCATTGGAGGTGTTTGTGCAGCTGGAAGAGTTATGCCTATGGCAGCTTGGATAGTAGCTTGTGTCTGTTGCATCTGTTGCAGCTATTGGACCAAGTTCATTACGACCGTGGCCAAGTCTGTAGGTGAAGCAGGCAGATTGGTAGGATTTTCCTGCCCATTTATGACGGACGGTGCCGTGTTCATATTTCCCTGTGTTTTTGGGTGTGTCTGGTTATCTTCCCCCACAGGTGGTGGTGGTGGGATAGAGTTACGGCTCTGTCTGGTTGCTCTGCATCCCGGCATTAATTAATCTGATAGTGGGATTGCCTGAAATCATTGAACACAAGAGACAATCATTAAATACTTCATTCTCATATTTTGAAACCACTAACAAATGTAAATTTCAAAATTTTCAGATCATTCTGTCGAAAATGCTGTGTTTTCACTGCAGGGTCGATGGTGGGGGTCGATGGGTGTCCGACCCTCAGTATGCGACCCTGGGAAATCACCCATTCTTCCCGAGAGCTGGGGGTCGAAGGGGGGTCGGAGGATGTCGGACCCAGGGTGCGACCCCTGGTTCTCTGTCAGATTCCCGAGAGCCGAGGGTCAATGCAGGGGTCGATGCAGGGGTCGATTGTTTTAATCGAATTTTCCGACCTCCGGACTAAAAATCTGATTTTTAAGTTCCGATTCAAAGTCCATTTCCCATGCTTTCTTCTCCGCTTCGACTCAACTCGTCCCTCTGAGTTCCTACAGTAACAACTCTGATCCGTTGGTGGTTTGCACTCCTTGTTTGGTCGTCTACACCTCCGCTACAAGTATGTCTTCTACCTATTCATGTTTTTAGGTTTTTTTACCTAGGTTTTTGCTCATTTATCTCATATTTTTCAAATTAAACTTTTTCCAACCGTAAAAATTCGATTTTTATTGGGGGCTTTTGTTGTTGGTGACTCGAGGAACGAAAGCCCTCAAAAATATTTGAGTTTCACCGGTTGGTTATCGATACACTCGAAATTTATACTTTTTTTTTGCCTTAATTTTGTCGAGATTTTGAATTTCTTGAAATTTCTTACAATTCAATCTAATTAGTTGAAATTTTCGACTGTATGAGTCTCACAGGATAGTCTAGGATCTATGTAAGTCCTCCTGCCCACGTGTATGGGTGAAAAGTGAGGCTTTTGACCAATTTACGTCGTTATTATGTCAAAATTTTGGATTTTTACTCTCTACTAATCCATTATTTGTTTCTCTTTCTTATTTGCAGATACTATGGCTCGTACCAAGGTACCCAGAGTTCACGACCGTCTTCGCTTCCGTTCCAATGAAGCCGAGACACAGTATGCCCACTACGCTCGCAAGAAGGTAGAGGGCGGCCACAAAGTGGACTTGGCTAGCTTAGCCTTGTTCAATGTGGAGGGGGCCTTTGGTGATATGGGATGGCTTCCCGTCATTAGCTATGACGCGTGTACCCGTCCTGACTTGGTACACCAGTTCTACTGTAATCTCCAAGTGGTGGGAGATTACAATGATGTTGAGAGGGGTGGTGAGCTTTGGATCACCAGCTACGTCAAGGGGGTTGATGTTTCATTTGATTATCGACAGCTGGCTGACTTGTTGGGCATTTCCTATGCTGGCCCCTTGGTATTCTGTGCCCCTGGAGAGCCCCAGTTCTTTTCTCTACAGATGAGGGCTGAGATCGACCATCAGCTCATCAGACCTGATCGCGCTGGGAGATGAAAGCGAGTTATCTGCGTTCAGATCCATGGGTATACTGCAAGATCATTCAGCATAATCTGATACCACAGAGTGGACACTACGAGAGGGTCTCCCAGTTGACCCAGTACTTACTGTACTGCATATGCACTAGGCAGCCCGTCTGCCTTCCTTACATCATCATGCGGATGATGATCAGTGCCACGTTGCCCAGTCACACTGGTAACCTTCCTTATGGACGCATGATCACTACCTTGCTTACTTGCCTGGGGGTTGATTTATTGGATGAGAAGATTCAGGGGAAATCCTTCTCATTGCCTCTGGATTGGGAGGCTATTTGCAAGATGGGCATGCGGGATACCCAAGTCAGCGATGAGGAGAGGAACGCGATGGTGCGCCCTCGCACTCGAGTGGAGATGGCTGACGCTGAGGCAGCAACAACAGCAGCCGCTGGAGCAGGGGTTAATGGGGATGATGATGACCGGCTATACATGGATGTAGATGCCATACCTCCTCCATCACCTACTCATGCTACTGGAGCTGGTCTGTCTTCTTCAGCTGATCCTTTGCATGTAGCTGGTCCTTCGTATGCTCCTTCTAAGACATGATGGAGATATTGCACGAGATACAAGAGGCTTAGTGTATGTCTGACTTGAGGATGGGTGAGCTTCTAGAGGCTCAGCGTGTGACTGACCAGCGGGTGGCTGATCTCACAGCTGGTCTCCAGACGACCCAGACTCAGATCGCTTGGTTGACTAGAGTCTACGCTGAGGACTATGATCGAGACCGTGAGGCACCGCCTCCCCCATCACCTCCAGCTTCTTGATGTACTTCTTTTATTTTTTTCTTTTTGTATTTCAGAGTAACTATCTGGACTGTGGACTGTACTATGTTTTAATCATATATATATAAACATTTGTTCTTCCTTTTGGTTGTATATAAATTTGTTTCTCATTTAATAGATGCATTATTCTCTTTCAGTTTAGTCTCAAACAACACAGATGCTTATGGTGTGGTATTATTACATCTTTTAAATCTTTATCCTATCTCAGTTCACGACCTTTTGTGGAAGTATACGATTTCACAGATAAAGCCTGAGATGCTCTGATACCAAGTTGTCACACCCCAATTCTGTACCATTCAGAACGGTGTGATGAACCGCTAATAAACCAAAGGTTCAACCAGGATCTCTAATAGGCGGTATCCATTAAAAATAAAACCATGCACATCCACAATCATAATCAGAATAAATACACAATAGCGGAAGTCTTATAGTAATGAACTGAGAACTCTAAATGTAATAATCATAATTAAAATATCAAGATATTGTTGTATCAACTGAGACATAAATAAATAAAATATCAATTACATCCTTTTATAAATTCAAATAAAATTCTAATAGAATACGCATTAGTTACACTTGCATGAGGGGTCATACGCATCCTCCAAGTCTTCAGCTTCCATTACAGCAACACACGCATACACCGGAGCATTCATATAATCTTCAACTGTAGTACCTGCATCATCAACTAAAAATATTCGACGTCGAGAGGGTGAGCACACATCATGGCTCAGTGAGCAAACAAAACAGTGCAACATACATATGCATGCATTCAATTCATATCTTTGGTCTGGTAATAAGCTTGCAATGTGCTATAGAAAGGATAGGTGGCCAAAGGTCACGTTTATTGATATCGCACCTCTATACACGAGTGTGAGAAGCCGCCCAAAGGTAACGTTTATTGTCGTTCTACATGCACCCACCATGGACAATGTACACGCAAATGTCACGTTTATTGCTGTACCCGTTGTCCATACCAACACGTAAGCCCCTGCTGGCGAGGGCTCACAAACTGGGCTCGCAACTAACCAATCCTAATGCCAATTAGTGTATCCAAGGCCTCACCCCAGCATCCCTCAATACGTCCATAGAGATAGGGCTAAAGCCCCCCGACAGAGTCAGAGACTACATGGTCCGAGACCACTTCCCCTCATACCCTACGACGTAATAGTTCTGCTAAGATAATGGCGATACAACGATGTCAGTGGACAAGACTTGAGTTAGAGATAGAGCTAGAGTGCTGAGGCCCCGCCTATGACACCTCCCCCTGATACTCGCTCGCATCAAGCACACCAACCACACACATACATCCACATGCCTATTCCTATCATCATCATCATCATCATCATGTTATAGACAATAATTAAATATGCATGAATAGTAATAATAGAAATATTGGATGACATGTTGAATGCACATAACAATCATACACACATAAAATCAATCATGGCATTGGACTCAAGAGTAAAACAGTTTATTATTAACCAATTAGTTTAGGTCTTGTTCCCTCACCTTTACTTGATCGTAGGTCCTCTTTCAAGCTTTAAGAATCAACTATATATCGATATTATATCACTAGAAGACCTAATCAAGTCGATATAATTTAATTAGAATTAATTCGGACTTTAAAAAGCATGCTGTTAACTGGGGGTCGATGCTAGGGTCGGAGGTTCCATCGACCCTGGGTGCAACCACCCACAGTCTGGACTTCCCGAACACTGGGGGTCGATTGTTAGGGTTTGGTAGGGTCGATTGGCCATCGACCCCCTGTGCGACCCCCTGTGGGTTTCGTCAAATTTTCATCATTCAGTCCATTCCTTTGTGTTTGGGGTCCTATGGTTTGCTTCTACAATCCATTCCACACATGTTCTATGGTCTAGAACTGTAGTTCATTCACCTATATGGTTTTTATGATTTCTTCCATGGTTTTCCATGAAAACCTAACCATGGATGGATGATTTGGGTTTCTCCTAGTTCATTCCCTCTTCACTATCCATTCTAAAGTCTGTAGAATTACATAGAGATAGTACCCATACCTGAGAATTAGGCTTGTCTCTCTGAAGCCTTCTCTTTGATCTTCTTCTCCACTTTCCTTCTCTTCTCTTTCTCTTCTCCTTCTCTTCTCTTTCTCTAATCCAATTAGGGTTCTAAAAGGAGTGAAAGAGGCTTAGGGACGTCCTATTTATAGAGTAGAAACTCCAAAATTAAGTCTCATTGAGATTAGGAAAGAATCCCATTAAAATTTAGAAAGTTTCCAAATCGCGGTTTCTGTCGGCAGACTGGGGGTCGATGAGGGGGTCGGAGATCCCGTCGACCCCTGGTTCTAAAATGTCCGACCCCCGGTTAAAAATTTAGGGTTTGAATTTTATACTGGGGGGGGGTCCGACCCTACCTTGCTGGGTATGCGACCCTGCCTCTATTTTTAGTATTTTTGGGTCCGTTTAATACCTGGGATCGTGATCTCCCTCACGCACTTGATCCATTTGGCTCGACCATAATGGGTAGACCTGGTTCAAGGTGGTAAGACCGGGTTAGTTCGATATGGGTCTTACAGGAAGCCCTAGATATTTGTTTGGTCCCCCTCCATACTTAATCTTTAGAATTCTTGGGAACCATCTTCTAAACTTGGCAGGTGTATTTGGACTAAATGTCAAGCCTGATTTTTAGAGATTGATCTTTTGGTTAGAAGTCTACAATTATCAATATAATCCTTTAGAGAATTTATAGCTCCATAATCAACTTGAGAGAATAAAAGGCAATCGTCAGCAAATAATAAGTGAGAAATAGGTGAAGCCCAATTTTTGACTTTAATGCCTTTTATAACACACTTATCCATTCTATCTTGGAGAGAAGTGGATAGAGCATGGGCACATAGAATGAATAGAGCTGGGGAAAGAGGGTCCCCTTGTCTTAAACCTCTTGTTGGAGTAATAGTACCCCTTTCCGTTCCATTAACCAATATGGTATAAGTAACAATGGAGACACAACCTCTTGTTGGAGTAATAGTACCCCTTTCCATTCCATTAACTAATATGGTATAAGTAACAGTGGAGACACACTTCATGATGAGCTTGACCCATTAAGGAAGAAAGCCCAATTTGAAAAGAATTTTTTCAATAAATGACTATTTTATGTGGTCATAAGCTTTATTCACGTCCAATTTCATAGCCATGGGTCCAGTTTTGCCTTTTCTCCGATTTTTGATATAATGAAAAATCTCGTGGGCCATAAGAATGTTATCTGAAATTGATCTATTCGGAATAAAAGCAGACTGATGAGGTAGGATAATCTTATCCAGGATACTCTTAAGTCTATTGGTAATTATTTTTGAATAATCTTAATAGTGAACCCACATAAACTGATTGGCCGAAATTGCTCAATAGAATCTTGATCGCTATTTTTGGGAATAAGACAAATATATGTCTTGTTAATATTCTCATAAAGATGGCCTCCAGAGAAAAATTCGTAGATCAAATGAATCAAATCGGATTTAGTCAAATCCCAAAATTTTTGGAAAAAACCTGGAGGGAATCTGTCAGGACCAGAACTCTTCAAAGGAGCCATGTAAAACAAGGTCAATTTAACTTCTTCCTCTAAAGGTAAGCAGATAAGATTTGCATTATTCTCATCCGAGATTTTTAAGGAAATTGAATTTAATACCGAATTCATAACACTCTTATCAAGTGAATCTGAAGCATATAATTTTTGAAAGTATGATAAAATTACATCATTCACCTTCATCTCCGAAGCTGTCCACTCTCCATTTGACATCTTTAATTGAGACATTTTGTTGAAATGACGATGTTGAACAATGGTAGCATGAAAGAACCCCGTATTCCTATCTCCGCATTTCAGCCAATCCACTCTAGATTTCTGGGCCCACATAACTTCTTCACAAAGTAGATATTCTTTTAATTGACGTAGGAGATTAAGCTCTTCCTCTTGGTTGAACCTTGAATGGGAATTGCTTTGTAAATTTTCTAGGTCTTGATTCAAGCTTTTGATATTCTGTTGAATGTTACCAAAAACCTCCAAATTCCATTTCTTAAATGTCTGCTTGCTTTAATTAAATTTTTCTTAAAGAGATGCCCATATGAATTTGAGAAGTTGCTCTTCCACCCATTAGCTGTAGCTCTTGGACAATCTGGATGTCTTAACCACATTGCTTCGAAATCTGAATGGTCTTATCCCCTTAGAAATCCCTCCTTTCTTATCAATAATAAGAGGGTTATGATCAGATTTGACTGCAGTTTTAACAAACACCATAGCCTCGCTAAATCTGCTCCTCCATTCTGGGTTTGTAAAGGCTCTATCCAACTTACATCGAATATTTTCAGCACTAGGTCTCTTGTTGTTCCAAGTAAAAAATGGTCTTTTAGCATTCAGCTCCATAAATTGAGATGTATTAAGCATTTCCCGAAAGGCCCTGCAGTCTCTAATCGAAGTTGCTTGACCACCGATTTTGTCTTTTCAGTTGAGAATCGAATTGAAATCTCCACCACAAAGCCATTCTCCATTATTGTTATTTGCAATCTCCATGATGTCATTCCATACCAGCTGTCTTTGAGACTTATTAGGATCGCCATATACATCAGTGAAGTAAGAAGTTCCTTCAAGAGTGGATGAAACCTCACAGTTTATGATGTGTTGGCCAACTGAGAGAATCTTAACCGAGATATTATTATTCCAGAAGAGGGCAAGTCCACCCGAAGTGCCAATCGGATTTACTGTGAATAAGTTTTGGAATTTAAATTTCTTTTTCAAGGCTTCTAACTTTCCTTCTTTGTTCTTGGTCTCTATAAAGTACAACAGATCTGGATTTTCATTCCGAAGGAGGTTTAAGAGTGCACGAATTGTCAAGGGCCTCCCAATCCCTTGACAATTCCAGCTGATGGTTTTCATGATGTCCCATGGGGCTGATTTCCCCCAGCCACCATGGGGCCATGCATTAAAAAATGACCGTTTGATATTTCATTCTCTTCCTCATCTACGGATTCAGTTTTAGGTCTCTTTGCTTGGTTCTGAGAAGGGTGTGTGTAAGGCTCTTCTTTATCCAGCTTTTGCACTATATTAATAGCACCGTTATTCTCAGAGTTGTTATCAATTTGGTTGGGTGGAAGTTAAGAAGTAAATGCTTAAGAGCCTTTCTAGCTGGAATTATCCTTGTGATGGAGATTTGTGTAATGGGACTCATGAGTAATTAAGGCCTGGTCATTGTTTGGAATTACTGTGATAGGATTTCTAGACTCTTCATGGAACTTGGGGCTTGGGTTATGTAAGACCCATATTGTACTAACCCGGTCTTACCACCTTGTATCAGGTCTTCCTATCATGGACGTACTAAGCGGACCAAGTGCGTGAAGAAACCATAAGGCTAGGTATGTAATTCGAACCATAAATCATCTAATTGAGACGTGTGGTCGCATACCTAAACAGGTGTGGTCGATCACACCTCAGAATAATGAGACCACTGGAGTCTGGGACATGTAGTTGCAGATTTAGGACGTGTGGTCGATGGATCCTGCAACCCCACATACGACCACACAATGGTATAATTGACTCTGAAATTAGAAAACCTTCCTAATCTGAAGGGGGTTATTTCCTAATCAAAGTAGGACTCTATATGGAGGGCTTTTCTCTATATATAGGACGTCCCTTAGCCTCTTTTATTCTTTTAGAACTCAAACTGAAAGAGAGAGAAAGAGAGGCAAAGGAAGAGAATGAGAATTGAAGAGGAAGACTAAGAGGAGAAATTTCAGAGAGAGCTCTGATTCTTCAGCAAGTTTAAGGTATGAAAACATCCCCTACATTAGTTGAATGCCTATAATAGATCATGGAGGAAGTATTGATTCAAAGTAGGATCTCAACCATGAGACCCATAGATGGAAACTCAAAGGAAATCCATGAAGAGTAGGTTGGAGTAGATAATTGTGAAAAATACAAAATTAAGGCCATAGATTAATCATAGGAAGGACCTAGTGATAGTTCGAGGAATCAAATCATGAAGGGGTTAGACTAAGAATGAAAGTCGACCAAACACTCATGTGGTTGTAGCTATGGTCGACCACACGAGGCACATGTGTCTACCATATGCCCTCGAGAAGTTTCCAGGGAGGGTGTGGTCGCATGTTATGCGACCACACGTATCGACCACACACCCTGTGGTCTCAGAAACTGAGACCACAGGTGCAGCCACACCTGCGACCACTCAGCTTCTAGAGGTCTGATTGGTTCCAGATGGGACATTTAAACATTGTAATTAATGAATATGAACTCTAACTTAGAATCTATAAATTTATTAGGTTTTCAAGTGGTCCAAAAGTGATTTACAAAGCTTGGAAGAGGAATAACCAATGATCAAAAGTGATGGAACAAGACCTAAACTAACTGGATAATAATAAACCATTTACTTTATTGAGTCCAATGTCATGATTGATTCAATGCTTGTATGCTTGTAATGTGTATCTCACATGTCGTCCAATATTCCTGCTATTACTGTTCATGCATATTTAATTCCGTTTATTTATAACATGATGATGATGATGATGATAAGAATAGGCATGTGAACGTATGTGTGTGGTTGGTGTGTTGGATGCGAGTGGAGCATCAGGGGGAGGACGTGCCACCCTTCATTGGATATAGGCCAATAGTCCGAATAAAGATCCATTTTTTATTTTTGGGGCATGGTGGTCTTTGACCTCATCACCAAACTCTAGCTCTATCTCTACTCAAGTCTTGCCTACTAACATCGTCGTATCGCCATTACCTTAGCAAAACTATTACGTCATAAGACATCAGGGAAGGTGGTCGCGGACCATGTGGTCTCTGACTCTGTTGGGGGCCTTAGCTCTATCTCTATGGACGTATTGAGGGATACTGGGGTGAGGCCTTGGATACATTGTTTGGCATTAGGATTGGTTATTTATGAGCCCAGTTTGCAATCCCTTGCCAATATGGGCTTACGTATTGGTATGGGTAGGGCATTAGGGGAAGTGTTGGTGGTGTTTAATCTGAACACTTTAGCTCTATCTTTATTCTATGGTTGGTGCATATGGGACGGCAATGGTGTTTGATCTAATGGGCAGATTCACACACTCATGTATAGAGGGGCGGTGGCCACCAAACCTTTCTATAGCACATTGCAAACTTATAAACCAGACCAAAGATATGAATTGAATGCATGCATATGTTTGTTGTATTGTTTTGTTTGCTCATTGAGCCGTGATGTGTGCTCACCCTTTTGACGTCGAATATTTTTAGTTCTTGATGCAGGTCCTACTGTTGAAGAATATATGAATGTGCCGACATATGGACACATTGATGCGATTGACGTAAAAGCTGAAGAAGATGCGCATGATTCGTCGTGCGAGTGTAACTCATGTATTTTTTATTAGCTTAGTTGTTTAGTAATGGGAACATGTAATAGATTATTTTACTTTATTTTATGTCTTGAGGTATATTGGAGATAATTGGATACTTAATTATGCTATCACTGTCAGATACTCAGTTCATTAGTATTAAAGACTTTCACTATCGTTTATTTACTCTGATTTTGCTTGTGGAATGTATCTGGTTTAATCGAATGGGCATGGCCTATATGAGATCCTGATTGAACCGTTGGTCTATGGATGGTTCATCACACCATTCTGGTTGGTTCAGAATTGGGGTGTGATAGCTTGGTATCAGAGCTCTCAGGCTCTGCTCTATTAAACCAAAATACTACCACAAGGGTCGTGAACTGAGTTAGGATAAAAATTAAAATCTGTAATAAGAACACACCATAAGCACCTGTGTTGTATGAGACATAAACTAAGAAAGAGAATAATGCACATATGTAAATGGGAAATCAATTTTACATATATATAAAAAAATATATATCCGAATCAGAGTACGGTCCACAACCCGGACAGTTACTCTGTAATATAAAAGGAAAAAGAAATAAACGGTATCATGAAGCTGGGGGTGCTGGAGGAGGAGGTGCCTCATGATCTCGATCATAGTCCTCAGCATATACTCTAGTAAGCCAGGCTACCTAAGTCTGGGTCACCTATATAGAGAGTTTTCCTCTATATAAAGGACGTCCTTCAGCCCTTTTTCACTCTTTTAGAACATTAGTAAACCCTAGAGAAAGAGAAGGAAGAGAAGGAAGAGAAGGAAGAGAAGGAAAAGAAGAAAAAGCTAAGGAGAAGAATTTACTGAGAAGAGATTGGCTCTCTATCACAGGCAAAGGTATGAAACGAATATCTGGAGATGTAAACTCTAAGGAATAAGACTTCTATGAAAGATATACAATATCCACCTATTATGATCTATGTGAATTCCTTGAGAAAATCTCAAGGAGAACCATGAGGAGTGAATTTGATGATTAGGGTTGATAAGAAATTACTAATGATGGCCATAGGATGATCTTAGAATAAACCCCATTGAAGAACAGAAGAATTGACCCAGGAAGAACTTGAATTTCATGTAGACTGTGACCAGAAATCTCAAGTTCGCAGCTACAGTCAACCATAGCATGACCAGTATGACCAAAGGATCGATCATAGGCATTCGGGAAGATTTCAAAAATCATATGGTCGCAGCTATGGTAGCACCATAAGCGATCGTAGGGTATCAACCGTAAACACTAAGGTCTATACAACATGAGATCATAGGACTAATCAGACACCTATCAGTGCTCTATTTCGATTTCTGACTACTGTAACATGTCACATATGAACCCTAACTTAAATTCATATAACTTTTAGGTTGTTAAATTAATTCAAAGAGAATTTCAAGGTTAATAAAAAACTATTTATTTTTATTGAGTCTAATGCCATGATTGATTCTATGCTTGTATGCTTGTAATGTGCATCTCACATGTCATCTAATATTCTTGCTATTACTCTTCATGCATATTTAATTCTATTTATTTATAACATGATGATGATGATGATGCTAGGAATAGACATGTAAATGTATGTGTGTGGTTGGTGTGTTGGCTGCGAGTGGAGCATCAGGGAGAGGACATAGCATGGTGGTCTTCGACTTCGTCACTAGACTCTAGCTCTATCTCTACTCAAGTCTTGCCCACTAACATCATCGTATCGCCATTACCTTAGCAGAACTATTACATCGTAGGGCATCAGGGGAGGTGGTCTCGAATCGTGTGGTCTCTGACTCTACCGAGGGACCTTAGCTCTATCTCTATGGAGGTATTGAGGGATGCTGGGGTGAGGCCTTGGATACACTGTTTGGCATTAAGATTGGTTAGTTGCAAGCCCAGTTTGCAAGCCCTCGCCAATAGGGCTTACATGTTGGTATGGGTAGGGCATCAGGGGAAGTGTTGGTGGTGTTTGATCCAGACACTTTAGCTCTATCTTTATTCCATGGTGGGTGCATGTGGGACGGAAATGGTGTTTAATCCATTGGGCAGATTCATACACTCGTGTATAGAGGTGCGGCGGCCCCCAAACCATTCTATAGCATATTGCAAACTTATAAACCAGACCAAAGATATGAATTAAATGCATGCATATGTTTGTTGCATTGTTTTGTTCGCTCATTGAGTCATGATGTGTGCTCACCCTTTCGACATCGAATATTTTTAGTTGATGATGCAGGTCCTACTGTTGAAGAATATATGAATGCGTCGATGTATGAACACGTTGCTGCGATGGACGTAGAAGCTGAAGAAGTTATGCATGATTTATCATGCGAGTGCAACCAATGTGTTTTTGCTTAAGTTTAGTTATAATTTGAACTACAGATATGTAATTAATTATTTATTTTTATGTCTTGTGGTTTGGAGATAATTGGATTAAATACTTATTTATCACTGTTAGACTCTCAGTTCATTATCTGTAAGACTTTTGTTTATTTATTTATTACCTCTGATTATTAATGTGGAATGTGTTTTTGGTTTGATATGGTAGGTACGACCTATACGAGATCCTAGGTGAACCGTTGGTTTATTGGTAGTTCATCACACCATTCTGGTTAGACCAGAATTGGGGTGTGACACTCTTGAATTCCCAAATTTGGTGATAGTGAAGAGATTTGGGTGGACTACGGTATAGTGGTTTTTACTTCTCACATTGGGGAGGTTTTCCAAGAAAAATTACTTGTGGTATGCGCGTAGATATTATTGTGCTTGGTATATTGTTCTCTATTTATTTGTTTCCTATTAGGTATACTCAAGAGTAGAAAGAGTTTGTCATTCCCTTTCCTATCAAGTGGAAGGGGTAATAAATATGGTTCCATAATAGAAGAAAAAAAATCAGGACATGGAAAGGTAAAGTGGAGATAGAAGCAAGAAAGAATGGAAAGGATAATGGAAGAAACTATGAACAATGACACCGATCCAATCACGCCTGAAGCAGAGAATATACATGCTTGAAGCGGAGAACGACATCCATAACTGATTACATACAAGTATTTGGTGGAATGATCATCATATGTTAAATCTGAATTATATTTTTAAAAGAAGGATCGAGTCTCTCTCCCATGATGAAGATTTTTATTTCAAAAGCAGATATGATTTTATGGTCAGTCGTGGGTAAATGAAAATTTTCTCCTTGAAAGAATATTCTTCTCATAAAGATTTGGGAAAAAGATTCTTATATGACATTATGTCCTTGTGCCTAGACGCAGGAGAGGTAAAATGACCACCCCACCCCCTAGTTAGATGCCTATTTGTGAACTCTTATTGGTCCATGTGCTAGTTTAGGAGCCACACAATCGGGACCTTTCCCAAAATTGTTAAATTAATGGGTTCCCCATATTGGATATATTTGTGGGATTGATTAATTACCAAGCCCACTGAGTAATAGGAGTCTGTGTCATTAATCGGACCGGTTCAATCTGGTTCGTCTTTCATCTTTCTCCTTTCTTTATTCTTTTTTTTCCACAATCAATTATCAAACTTATTAAGATTAACAAGAAAGATCAAAGTAACCCTATCTTCTCATATCCCAACTAAGATTGGCATACTAAAAACCATATCTGAGGCAAACGACCTATGATCTGACATCAACTCGTCCAGATTCATCATCGTTGTCGTTTAAATTATTATTATCAAGGTTGTGAATGGTAGGCCTTTGAAGTGGATGAAGAGATGAGTCACGAAAGATCTCTATGACTTCTTAACTTTCCCTACCTCTTCTAGTGATGGTCACACTGGCAGGCCATTCAAGTTGAACTTACCGTCGTCCCTCTCGAATTACGCTCAGCTATTGTCACAGCCCATTCTGGGGAATCGGGCATGATATCCGGGTCAACCCAATTAGCCCACCCGAATCATTCAATGATCGATCAACCACAAGATCCACCATACAAATCTCACAATCTACACATGCAATATCCACAAACAATAATATTTGAACATCAGAGTAGTAATAGTGGAAGCATAAATAAGGTAACAGATGTAATCCACTGATATAGTAACATAATAAGTTTGTTATGTCTTTCATACAATTTCAACAATATCATATCATAATTTACTATACAATATCCCAAAGAGTTAATCTGAATGTCATGTTTGTAGATAGTTTAAAACGCCATCTATCTACAAGTACATAAAAAAAATAGACAAAGTCTGACATCAGGTCCCATAGATACAGTCTCTGCAGGGACAGCCCTTGGGATGATCCCTCAGCAGAACTTTATCTAGAGAGAAGCTCCTTACCACAGTAGGCTCCATCGAATCAACAATTACAGAAGAGGTACCTACAACCAAAGCTAAAAGATTTCGATATCGAGGGGTGAGCTCCCATCCCAGCTCAATGAGAAGTCAAGTATCAATGCGGTCTTATCATCATCATCAAATCATGAATATACAAGAAATAAACACAATAACAATGCACATCAAAGTATGAATGCCCCATGGTCTAAGCAGTACCCCAGTAGAGATCTGCCTTGCACGTCAATGGATCTTACGTCGAACAGGTTACCGACCCGCAAAGCTCCGCAGAGCTGTCATATGCTGGCACTACTGGGTGGCTGGGGCAGCTTAAAGTATGCTCACCGATCCCCCCTAGATGCAGTCGTCGTTGTGTCTTTGACTAGCGCGCCTAGCGTGAAAGCCGTTGCCTTGTCTCTGTTAGGAGCGCAATCTCTGGCTTCGCTCAGCCTGGGGTTTTCTTCATTGGGTCATTAGAGAAGAGCGAGTTATCTGGCTCCTTCCACACAAGACGACTAGGATCAACCTAGTGCTCTCCCTTTACTTTCCAATTTTGGAAATGAAAGAAAAAAAATATCTTTCTTTTAAAAACATTGATAAATCAATGCTTTTATATCTTTTGATTTGTTCTTCCTTTTGAGTCCCAGTTGGAAGGTGTTGGGTTAAGTCCCGCAACGAGCACAACCCTCGTGTTTAATTGCACCGTTGAGTTTGGAACCCTGAACAGACTTCCTAGTTGCGCTCAAAGAAATACGGTATGCTGCTTCTACGCTGTCCAGCAAACACAAATGCAATTCGTGCTCAGAAAAAGTCAGCTCAAATATTTTCTCTTGTCTCCCACCTTCACTCTAACCGAACCATACCACCCCTAGACTTATTCGCATGCCCCCCCCCCTTCCTAAACAAGTTGGCATTTCCCCCTTCCTGAATACCAGAACTTCCCCTCTCCTGGTAAGTCACCCTACTAAAGCACAAGATATACAACCATGGGTAATAGTAATGCATGAGATGCATAAAGTAAAGGGGGACACACCTTAGTAGAGACCCCGACACTACTCCCATAGACCACCGTGCCCCCGCTAGAGTGCTAGCTGTGACACAGTGTCTTCAAGTACACAACAATCACATCAATACCAAACATCACCAATTATACCCATCATACATGAAGCAAGAAAGACATAGCATGTGCGTGAAAGTAAATAAGGTCACACCACAGCAAAAACCCCCGACTACCCACTCCCATGGTTCGTCGTGTCCCCACTATAGTGCTAGCAATCCTACATGATTCATGTTCTATGCATCACCCTCCGAGTTTCGCACATCGAATAAACCATCATACATGGTTATCCTTAACAAGGCCACACCCCAGTAGAGACCAAAGGTTTCCCACTCGCATGGTTCACCTTGCCTCCGCTATGGTACTAGCAATTCCCAACATGGTCAGTGTATCCACACATCACCCTCACCTGAGTATCCATATGTCAGACGTATAAGATCAGATCTGTATCGAACTAACAGGTCTTCCCACCTTGTATCAGGTCTACCTATCATGGACAAGCCAAGTGGACCAAGTGCGTGAAGAAGCCACAAGAGCAGGTATGAAATTTAACTCAAAACAGTCACATATGGGTGTGTGGTCGCATGCCTAAACAGGTGTGATCGACCCCACCTCAAAAGAGTCCAACCCATGACTTTTTGGTCGTGGGGTTGCACATTTAAAAAACGTAGGGTTACAGATTTTGCGACCCAACCTGCGACCCTACACCCTGGGGTTGCATGTTTTAAAAAACGTAGGGTCACGGATTTTGCGACCCTACATGCGACCCTATGAAAACAGCCAGAAACCGAAAGTTAGGAAACCTTCCTAATTCGAAGGGGGTCTTTCCTAAACTCATTGGGACTTATTATGGAGGGTTTTTCTCTATAAATAAGATGTCCCTTAGCCTCTTTCACTCCTTTAGAATCCTAATTGAAAGTGAGAGAATTAGAAGAAAAGAAAGAAAAGGAAAGTCTAAGAAGAAGACCAAGGAAGAGGAAAGCTCAGAGAAAACTCTGAATCTCAGCAAGCCTAAGGTATTAACCTATTTCCTATGTTAATTTGAGAGCCTAGAATAGTTCATGAAGAAGATAGGATTAGGAGAAACCCAAATCATCCATCCATGGATAAATTCCAAGAGAATCCAAGGAGGAAGTCATTGTGGACAATGGATGGTAAATAAAATTGTGGTTTTAAGACATAAAACAATCATAGGAAGGACTATGAACATAAGCCAAAGGATTCAAACATGAAGGAATGCACTTAAGAGTGAAAGGTCGACCTTGACACGTGTGGTCGCATGTAGGGTCACATGATATTCGACCCTATGAGACCCACATGTTCGACCACATGCCCTCGGGAAGTTCCAGGGAGGGTGTGGTCGCACGTAGGGTCGCAGTATGTCCAACCCTACCTGTGACCCTACAACCTGGGGTCGCAGAAACTGAGACCCCAGGTGCGACCCTACCTACGACCCTACACCTTGGGATCGCAGAAACTGTTACCCCAGGTGCTACCCTACCCTGCGACCCTACGCCCTGTGGTCACAGAAACTGCTACCCCAGGTGCTACCCCACTTGCGACCCCTCAGCTTCTGTTAGTCTAAACTTAAGGGAATTAATTCTAATTAAAATCTATCAACTTGATTAGGTTTTTCAGTGATTTAAAAGTGATTCATAAAGCTTGGACGAGGATCTATGATCAACCAAAGGTAAGGAAACAATACCTAAACTAATTGGATAATAATAAACTGTTTTTGTTTATTGAGTCCAATGCCATGAATGTTTCTATGCTTGTATGCGTGTATTGTGCATTTCACATGTCATCCAATATTCCTGCTATTAATGTTCATGCATATTTAATTTTGTTTATTTATAACCTGATGACGATGATGATGCTAGGAATAGGCATGTGAATGTTTATGTGTGGTTAGTGTACTTGATGCGAGTGGGGCATCAGGGGGAGGATGTGACACTGTGGTTCATCCTGGTCACCAGACTCTAGCTCTATCTCTACTCAATTCTTGTCCACTAACATCGTCGTATCGTCATTACCTTAGCAGAACTATTACGTCATAGGGCATTAGGGGAGGTGGTCTCGGACCGTGTAGTCTTTGACTCTGCCGGGGGGCCTTAGCTCTATCTCTATGGACGTATTGAGGGATGCTAGGGTGAGGCCATGGATACACTGTTTGACATTAAGATTGGTTAGTTGCGAGCCCAGTTTACAAGCCCTTGCCAATAGGGGCTTACGTATTGGTATGGTTAGAGCATCAGGGGAAGTGTGATGTGGTGCGGTCCTAAGCACTTTAGCTCTATCCCTATTCCATGGTGGGTGCATGTGGGACGGAAATGGTGTTTGATCCATTGGACAGCTTCACACACTCGTGTATAGAGGTGCGGCGGCCACCAATCCTTTCTATTGCACATTGCAAACTTATGAACTAGACCAAAGATATGAATTGAATGCATGCATATGTTTGTTGCACTGTTTTGTTTTCTCACTGAGTTCAAGTTGGAGAGCTGACCCTGGCGCGCGCAATTCTTTTTAGTTTGTGATGTTGCAAATATTTCGGTTGAAGATTATGTCGACACGCCAATATATGAACAGGTGGCGACTATAATGAGCAATGCTGTGGAGGACTATTGTGATTCGTTAAGCGAGCATTTCAACTGTGGATATGCTTAGTGTTAAATTTTTGTATTTGGATATTGTAATATGTATTAAATTATGTTTTGGTTACTTGGAGATAAATAGAATATTAATTATTTATCATGACTAGACCTCAGTTCACTAAGACTTTCGCTATTTATTTTATTATCTCTGATTAATGTGGAATGTATTTTGGTTTAACATGGTGGGGATAGCCTATTCGAGATCCTGGTTGAACCGTTAGTTTATTGACGGTTCATCATACCATTCTGGTTGGTGTAGAATTGAGATGTGACAACTTGGTATCAGAGCTCTCAGGCCTTGCCCATCAAACTTGAATACTTCCACTAAAGTCCATGAACTAAGTTAGGATAAATTAAAAGCTTTAATACAAACACACCATAAGCACCTGTGTTGGTTGAGACAAAACTTAAACAAGACAATAATGTACATATAAAAGGTGGAACCATATATATATATATATATATATATATATATATATATATATATATATATATATATATATATATATATATATATATATATATATATATATATATATATATATATACAGACAGAAAGAGAAAATCTAAACTAATAATAAAGGGTACTATCTATAAGTCAGGCAGTTGCCTAAGTATACAAAGGATATAGTACAGTAGTAAGAAGGGAGCATCTATAAAGCAGAAAATTAGAATACCGAGTTGATACTCACAAGATGTGAAACTCGATGTATGATGGAAGAAGAAGAAAAAATGGCTAGTGACGCCTAAATCTCTGTAGATCTTGGGCTAAATCCAATAGAGATAGGAGAATAATGGCCATACATTAAGAATAAGAGTAACAACAAGAAGATAAAGCTATACTCTTGGGTGATGTGGAGACTCTAAGTAAGATCCACCACAAGCTGATCCATTACCCACTGAGTATTAAGAAGATGTTGCAACTTGACCCCACCACTATCTTGGTCGAGAACGGGTAGTGAAAACTCATCTGAGTAGATGCTAAATAATGATAATCAAATTGAAACAAATCAAATGAGGTAAACAACCAGGCTACTCCAGCCAATCACCTGGACTACCAAGTACCTTGGCCACGGTTGTAATAAACTTGGCCTGACAAAATATAAAAGCAACAACAAATGAGACACTTCTGGCTCTCGGGAGTCTCTTTGTAGGATACTTGGCCAAAGTGTGACCTGTTAGCCCATAAGTAAGTACTGTGACGAAGCGGCTGTTGCTCACCCGACACGATCGTACGAGGTCACAATTCACCCAACACGATCATCCGGGGTGATACGAGAAGAAAAGCGGATGAAGCACGATCCTCGTGGCCTCCTTCATCCCCAGTAGGGAGGCATGGACTTCAAGACTCCTTGATACAGATGAGACATTCCTCAATACAGGTGCCACATTCATGGAGGACGACACATTAGGGGATTGGGGGATAAGCACGGAGGGATAACGAAATGTGAGTCTTCACGACTATGCAAGTTGCTATGTGAATCACTATCCAAGTTGCCAATGCTACATCAACACCTCCGGGTCAGACCATGTATAGTACCAGATGGAAGCAACACTGTACCTCCAGCACCTGTTAGCTATAATACAGTGCCTCCCATACAGCAAGTCCTAGTAATGCACACCTCAGTGCAGAAGCTTGGTGCAAACAAGTAGTGTATCAAGGTGGTTACCCTTATCAGCCACCGATGTATGGGATAGCTGCATCATGACAAAATGATCCGACAAGGATTGAAGAATGTCTTATGAAGATGAAGCCTCGGATGTTTTTAGCAAAGGATCAAATATATTGTGGCAATATAACTAGATAGGTTATATAGGATGCAGTGCATTATTGATTTACTCTTATGATTATAGAGGATGCACATACCTGATTTTAAATTCTCATGTCTTAACAGGATACCTTCTTGATTTAACCTGTCAATTGGAGTTATAGATATTGTTTCTTTAGTATTAGTCCTGATTATATCAATCTGAGCCACTCTCATGATCGACAACGTGAACAGAGATATGAACTGAATGAACAGTTAAATGTTTAATCATGTTGAGCGTACATCTTTTTGATTTATACTTGATTATTGATGTACCAAAACTTTCTCCAGATTTATTCCTATAGTGCCTTGACCAATGGCATTATATACTCGATAGAACCTATAACCATGAGGTTAAGAGCTGTAGAACCTCTATTTCCATGTATTCAGACCATCATGCAACTTAACGACCTTTGGATGACAGTTGGATTACCATAGATTTACTCCTGATCTTTTAAACCTAGGTTCACTAGATAAAGCAAGTGTTCGTCATTATGCTAAATTGAAAGAAGAAAATGAGTTGTCTTTTTTTTTTTGATAAACATTCTGATTTTTACATCCATTGAAAAGATGTTTAGTGATAATGGAATTATTGGAAGGAAGATGATTAAATTCATATTAGATTCTATAGCCAATGAACCTCAGATAAGTAATGGAGGATCTATTTCAAGATTACTGAATGGATGGATATGAGTCATGTCTATAAAAGAGTGTATGAGCAAGAAGTGAGAACTATCAAGAGTGGCTAGTAAACAGTAGATAGCACTCAAGTAGAATTAAAAATGGCCATATCGGTATGAAATTGACAAGGAAGAAGATTTCTAAAAACATATCTAAGAGTGGATACAAGGATAAAGTCAAAAATCATGGCATTGATAGTATTCAGATTAGTACAAATATTACTGAGTTATGCCCAATGTCGATTGAGATGATTAGGTAAAGACCAAAAGAGTTTGGCTGAAATAATAAATTTATAAGCATATATCCTAATGCTTATAGGTAGACTTGGGATATGAAGTAACAATCACAAGATACTTTTGAGGTATATGATAGAGAGACCAGGGTAGAACATCAATGATAAAAGAGATGTAAGCTACTGAGTGCAATATGAGATTTTGATGATAATCTTTGAAAAACTAAGAGATGAAGGAACTAGACAAGCTCTTAAGACCTTTATACCAGATTTTGCTAGTTTAAGCCCTTTTGGACTAGATGTTGTATTGGATGAGTGTTATTAACAATGTTCGAATCATATGGATAGACAGAATTTGGATGCAACCTAAATCGACTTGAGATGGTAGACTTTGACATCATCTTAGGAATAGACTGGTTGTCTCAACACTCTACAAAGTTATTTTGTGCATAAAAGAGGTTATCATTCAAGAATAAAGATGACATATAATTTAGTTTTATTGGAAGCATGTTACCTAAGAAGTAAAAGCTGATCATCTCTATGCAAAAGGCGAAGAGATGCTTTGAAGAGAAAGAAGCTGGATATATGGTATCTATGGTATACGTTATCAAAGAAGCACCATAGATGAAAGATATTGATGTGATGCATAAATTTCCTGATGTGTTTCCAGGAGACTTACCTGGGTTACCATTTGATCGTGCGACTGAGTTCGTCATCGATTTGTTACCAAGGACGATACTTGTGTCAAAGGCACCTATAGAGTAGCTCCTACGGAGTTAAAGGGATTGAGAGTCAACTACGGGAGTTATTAGACAAGGGTTCTAATCGGCTAAGTATTGCATCATGGGGAGCGCCAATGCAATTAGTGAAGAAGAAGGGATGGTAGTGTCAGATTATGTATATACTATCAGAAATTAAACAAGCTCACGATCAAGAATCAATATCTACTACCTCAGATTGATGACTTGTTTAAACAGTTGCAAGGAGAAAAGGTATTTTCTAAGATTGATCTTCGGTCAAGATATCATCAGCTGAAGAATTTGGACAGTGATATTTCGAAGATAGTTTTTAGAACCAAGGTTGGCCAATTATGAGTTCTCGATTGTGACGTTTGGATTAACCAATGCCCTTACATTTTTATGGAGTTGATGAACTGGGTGTTTCATGACATGTTGGATACGTCGGTCATAGTTTTCATAGATGATATTTTGATTTATTCCATGAATGAAGCAACTTATACAACGGATCTTAAAACAGCTTCACAATAGCTGAGAAGTGAAAAGCTTTATGCCAAGTACAAGAAATATGAGACTTGAATAAACAAAGTGATCTTCTTGGATGACGTAACATCATAAAAAGGGATTAAAGTGGATCCTATTAAGATAAAAGTAATCATATGGTGAGAAACACCTAAAGAATATTAAGAAGATCAGAAGTTTCTTAGGTTTAGCTGGTTATTGCAGACGATTTGTGGAGGACCACTCTAAGATCACAAAACCTCTTACCAAGCTAATTAGGAAGGGAGAGGAGTTTAATTGGATTGACAAGTGTGAAGAATATTTCAAGATTCTAAAGTAAGCTTGATATCAACTCCCATCTTGATCGTTCTGACACCAGGGAAACCTTTTACCCTAAACATCGAAGCTTTCGGATTGGATCTAGGATTCGGGTTGATGTAAGGTAAACAAGTGATTGCATATGCTTCAAGAAAACTAAAGGAGCATGAGAAGAGTTACCCTACTCATGACTTCAAATTACCGATTGTGAATTATGCAATCAAGACTTGAAGACATTATCTATACGGAGAAGGATTTTAGATTAAATGGGAATACAAGAGTATTATACATCAGAAAGAGTTAAACATAAGGATAAGAAAATAGCTGAAATTACTCAAGGATTAAAACTATGATATTCAATGTCACTCGAGCTAGGCTAATGTAATAGCTGAGGTTTTGAGCAAAAAGGAAAAAAGAAGCCAAAAGGAGGACCAAGTATGAATGCTGCCTTATGTTTCACAGCAACAAATTCAGATTGGACAAATAGTAACATATAATAGAAGCTAGTGATGATCCAGTTGAGTGAGAACTTAAGGATGAACTTATGGAGAAATAGTTCCTCGCTTGCGTTCACAACATTAAAGATCATCTCTGAATTGATGGATGAAGTAAAGTAGCAATTTTGTTAGATCTGTATATAAGAACGGTGCAAGAAGGTTTAGAGAAAGAAAAACCTAACCCTGACTTACTTTGGATGCAGAGACGGTACTCAGATACAGAGGTAGATTTTGAATACCTGAAGATAAAGACTAGGATATCATGAAGAGGATAATGATAAGAGCCCATTGTACTCAATATTCAAGACATCCTGGAGTACCAATATGTATCATGACCTGAAGAGATTGTACTGGTAAAGAGGAATGATAACAAATGTGGCTTAGATGCATGTTTCAATAACTGAAATTCTCAACAAGTAAAGGCTGAAAGACAAAGACCAACATGGCTTACTACAACAACTATCGAAGCCAGTCTGGAAGTGAAACTGCATTACAATGAACTATGTCACTGATTTGCCACTGACTCCCAGATCAGTTAACGCAGTTTAGATGATTGTTGATCGCTTTATGAAGAAAGCTCATTCCATTGCTATACGACCTCGGTATGCTTTGGAGCGGCTAACTAAGCTATATGTGGATTGAATTTGCTACCAAGCTACTATGTAAATATCTCCTATAAAGCATGGTACGGTAGAAATGTCAAATTCCTTTGTCTTGGAATGAAGTTGGTGAATGAAGAATTTTAAGACCTGAATCTATTGAAGAAACCTGTCGAGTGGCAGGCAAGATCAAAGAAAAAGGGCCAAGACAGCTCAGGATTGTTAGAAGAGATGTCAAGACCTTGAGTTCGCCATAAGTGACAAGTGTTCTTGAAGATATCACTTATGAGTAGTTGAAGCAGTTCAACAAGAAGGGAAAATGGGGTCCTATATATGTGTTGGACCTTATAAAATTTTGGAGAGACGTAGAAAAGTTGCATATCAACTAGCATTACCACTGTCCATGTCTAGTGTGCATGATGTATTTCACATGTCTCTATTGAAGAAGTACATTGGAGATCCATATCAAAGGTATTGACCATTGATCCACTGGATTAGATGGAATACTTAACTATTGAAGTGGTACTAACCTAGTTCATTAGTTGGAAGGTACAACATCTCCAAAGCTGGGATAATTATTATATGAAGGTAACCTGGCTAAGACATGACGTGGAGAAGATTGCATGGGAGGAAGAAGATGCAATGCGAAAATAGAATTCCCACCTATTTACTCTGAAGTAAATTCAAATTTTGAGGAAAAAATTTATTTTAAGAATGGGGGAGTTGTAAGATCTGTACGTTCAAATTTCGAGGACGAAATTTCTTTTAAGGGTTGTGGAGTTGTAAGACCTGTATCGAACTAACCGGTCTTACCACCTTGTATCAGGTCTACCTATCATGGTCAAGCTAAGTGGACTAAGTGCGTGAAGAAACCACAAGACTAGGTATGAAATTTAACTAAAAAACAGTCAAATATGAGTGTGTGGTCGCATGCCTAAACAGGTGTGACCGATCCCACCTCAAAAGAGTCCAACCCATGACTTTTTGGTCGTGGGGTCACACATTTAAAAAACTTAGGGACACAGATTTTGCGACCCTAACTGGTACCCTACACCGTGGGGTCGCATGTTTTAAAAAACGTAGGGTCACGGATTTTACGACCCTACGTGCGACCCTACGAAAACAGTTAGAAACCGAAAATTAGGAAACCTTCCTAATTCGAATGGGGTCTTTCCTAAACTCATTGGGGCTTATTATGGAGGGTTTTTCTCTATAAATAGGACGTCCCTTAGCCTCTTTCACTCCTTTAGAACCCTAATTGAAAGTGAGAGAAAGAGAAGATAAGGAAGAGAAGGAAAGTTTAAGAAGAAGACCAAGGAAGAGGAAAGCTCAGAGAAAACTCTGAATCTCAGCAAGCCTAAGGTATGAACCTATTTTCTATGTTAATTTGAGAGCCTAGAATAGTTCATGAAGAAGATAAGATTAAGAGAAACCCAAATCATCCATTCATGGACAAATTCCAAGAGAATCCATGGAGGAAGTCATTGTGGACAATGGAAGGTGAATAAAATTGTGGTTTTGAGTCATAAAACAATCATAGGAAAAATTATGAACATAAGCCAAAGGATTCAAACATGAAGGAATGCACTTAAGAGTGAAAGGTTGACCCTGACACGTGTGGTCGCACGTAGGGTCGCATGATATTCGACCTTACGAGACCCACATGTTCGACCACATGCCCTCGGGAAGTTTCAGGGAGGGTGTGGTCGCACGTAGGGTCGTAGTATGTCCGACCCTACCTGCAACCCTACACCCTAGGGTCGTAGAAATTGAGACCCTAGGTGAGACCCTACCTGCGACCCTACACCCTGGGGTCGCAGAAACTGCTACCCCAGGTGCTATCCTACCCTGCGATCCTACGCCCTTGGTCACAGAAACTGCTACCCCAGATGCTACCCCACCTGCGACCCCTCAGCTTCTGTTAGTCTAAACTTAAGAGAATTAATTCTAATTAAAATCTATCAACTTGATTAGGTTTTTCAGTGATTTAAAAGTGATTCATAAAGCTTGGTCGAGGATCTACGATCAACCAACGGTGAGGGAACAAGACCTAAACTAATGGGCTAATAATAAACTGTTTTTGTTTATTGAGTCCAATGCCATGAATGTTTCTTTGCTTGTATGCGTGTATTGTGTATTTCACATGTCATCCAATATTCCTGCTATTAATGTTCATGCATATTTAATTTTGTTTATTTATAACCTGATGATGATGATGATGCTAGGAATAGGCATGTGAATGTTTGTATGTGGTTAGTGTACTTGATGCAAGTGGGGCATCAGGGGGAGGACGTGACACTGTGGTTCATCCTGGTCACCAAACTATATCTCTATCTCTACTTAAGTCTTGTCCACTAACATCGTCGTATCGCCATTACCTTAGCAGAACTATTACGTCATAGGGCATTCGGGGAGGTGGTCTCGGACCGTGTAGTCTCTGACTCTGCCAGGGGGCCTTAGCTCTATCTCTATGGACATATTGAGGGATGTTGGGGTGAGGCCTTGGATACACTGTTTGATGTTAGGATTGGTTAGTTGCGAGCCCAGTTTGTAAGCCCTCGTCAATAGGGGCTTACGTGTTGGTATGGGTAGGGTATCAGGGGAAGTGTGATGCGGTGTGGTCCTAACACTTTAGCTCTATCCCTATTCCATGGTAGGTGCATGTGGGACGGAAATGATGTTTGATCCATTGGGTGGCTTCACACACTCGTGTATAGAGGTGCGGCAGCCACCAATCCTTTCTATTGCACATTGTAAACTTATGAACCAGACCAAAGACATGAATTGAATGCATGCATATGTTTGTTGCATTGTTTTGTTTTCTCACTAAGCTGAAGTTGGAGAGCTGACCCTCACACGCGTAATTCTTTTTAGTTTCTGTTGTTCCAGGTATTACAGTTGAAGATTATGTCAACACGCCAATATATGAACAGGTGGCGGCTATGATGAGCCAAGCTCTGGAGGACTATTGTGATTCGTTAAGCGAGCGTTTCAACTGTGTATACGCTTAGTGTTAAATTTTCGTATTTGGATATTGTAATATGTATTAAATTATGTTTTGGTTACTTGGAGATAAATAGAATATTAATTATTTATCATGACTAGACCTCAGTTCATTATCTGTAAGACTTCCGTTATTTACTTTATTATCTCTGATTAATGTGGAATGTGTTTTGGTTTAACATGGTGGGGATAGCCTATTTGAGATCCTGATTGAACCGTTGATTTATTGATGGTTCATCACACCATTCTGGTTGGTGCAGAATTGGGGTGTCATAACACGCACCATCATACATGGCTACACATAGATTCCATCATGCATAGTTATAGTTGTTACAAAAATGCATGCTCAAGCATAGCAGCTATTTAATGGCATATTATAAAGCATAAAAGTAGGAATGTTATAATTCATCAACAAAAGTTATTGCATATTATACATGCTCAAACTCTAAGGACTAGACCCCTCACCTGTAGGCACCAAGGGTGCTGTTGAACCTTCAATCTGATAGGCAGCCTTGCCTCTAGCCAAAGTTGAATTACCTACATTAATTTAATAGTTTCATTAGTTAAGCTTTCATATCCTTCAGTCACTAGTGACAAGTCCTAGGTGTCCATACATGGATCCCAAGGTAGGCTGGGAATCCAATGGTTGGTCTCACTAAGTCCTAGCTAGACTTACTAGCTGACAAAGCTAGAAACGGATAAAAGCTCCAGATGGTACAACCTCTAATTCTTCCCTCCGCCACAACAGTAGATTTTTTTATCCACTTCTTAAATGAAACGAAGGGTGTAATGGATGGTGTATCATCCGGTACAGCCTTCGCATAACTTCCCTATGATCAGATATCCATTATCGAGAGCAAATGGATACATTTTTGAAAGCAACGCCGGATAGTGTTCTCATCGGTACTTCCTTCGGATAAGTCCTAAAGTATATAGGCCCCCCCATTGCAAGGAGACTCTGGAATACTTTCGAAGGGTATGCCCCCAGTGGTCTTCGGAGCTCAAATGTTCTTCTTGCTTAAGGTTTCCCAAAGGAGGTAGAGGCAATAACAGATCTGCCTCCGGCTCACTTTGATATAGTCATCTTAAGTTAAGGTTCATTTAGTCCTTCGGAGGTAGTAGCCCTGACTTACCCTCCGGACCAAGCCTCTAGACTAAACCTCCAAACTATGTCCAAAACTAAACATAAACCAGAGGAAGGTTCCCATTGTTAGGATTTTGGTCCGGCTCACTTTGATACAGTCATTCTTAAGTTAAGGTTCATTTAGTCCTTCAGAGGTGGTAGCCTTGACCTAGCCTCTGGACTAAGCCTCTGGCCTAGGCCTCCGGACTGTGTCCAAAACTGAACATGAACCAGAGGAAGGTTCCCATGGTAATGGTCTTGGTCATTACTATATACCGTTCCTATGCCTAATAAGAGGTCTTGTCCATACTTGGTGAAACCATTGGAGTTCCCAAAACCCCCATGCATTTTCTTGGTTTGTGGTATGGATTACGATACCTGTTTTTGGTTAAACTCAACATTCCATTCATGGGAACCATTAATGGTAGAGTGCTCCAACATTAAGACAGTTATATTGCTGGAAGTGAGGGAGAGAGAGGGATATGGACCATCCCACCAAGAAGTGGACCACCAACATTGCTAGGTTTATCTTGCCACCATTAATGGTGGCCATTAAAGGTGGAGTTTCTCATTAGGTTACTCAGTAGTGCTGAAGGAGGAAGAAAGAGAGAGGAAGGATGGACTTACCTCACAAGAGAGAAGCTAGAAAACAAGCTTGAACTCCTTAACACTCTCCGAAGCCTCTTCTATGAATCCCAATGTCCAAGGAGTGAAATGAGAGACTAGGGTCCCCTATTTATGTGATCCCAAGGAAAGAGAGTGCCTCCCCCACGTGTTACTCGCATAAAAGTTAGAGGCAGTCTGTCGGGTGGTGTTCCATCTTGTTGTTCCTCCGATTAGGCCAAAAAGTGGCTCCGCGCTTGGTTTAGTGGGTCCACCTCAATGGGTTCGACCATGGAGATATCTAAGGCTTCCCTTGCACCCACTTCACCCCTATTGAGGGATCTCATGTTGACCCTATCATCTTACTCAGCTTTCGACTGTCAACTATCTACCAAGGGTTAACCTGGTAAGACCCGACATAGCAGAAATCCAGTTTGGGTGGGGATTTCGAGTGCGGGTCTTACAATCCCCCCGACTTATAAGAATTTCATTCTTGAAATTAGGTCATAGTCTCACGCTCCGTGTTGACCTTATCATTATTCAAATATACACAACTCTGTGGACCCATCCTACTGTCCAATGTTCCAATACTCACCAATAAATGCTTACAAATGACCAAAAGGTTTTAGGTTGTACCTGATTCTTCGGGCTTCTACAGGTTAGTACAAGACCTACCCTTGAGTCAAGGATAACATTCCCAATACCCTTGGCAGTTTTGAGTTCTGTGTTCCATTTTTCTACAGCACTGACATAATATAGCTGTCTTGGGTATCGTACAACCCCTCATCATATGAGCTATGTTACCACACTACTATCACCCTTGACGTATCTTGCTAGGCGAGGTAGTGATCATTGGTACGGTTTTAAATTGGCCTCTTTGAATTTGCTCACAACTCGTGGATTGTAATATTGCTCTTTTACGTGGTGTCTTTTCATCAGTGGTTCCCATGGGTCTCTTGCTTGTCCCTTGGTTTGTCGGTGCCTTACCTTAGAGTCTTTTCTGGTTTAGTATTTCTATCAGATTATCACATTCTGTTGCCATTCGTGCCATAATCCTTCTATGCTGGTCCTGTAAACCTTGAAGGAGATATCTTAGCAAGGTTGATGCAGTTGCCAGTATGGTTATGGGAGTAATTTCATGACGCGCAGCTCTAGCTAGTGTGGCATTAATTCCTTGTTGAAATTCAAAATATAACTGGCAATTGACCCTTGCCAATCCATTCATTACAGAGTCTAGATCTTCAGTGCCCTGCCATGACTATGGTGACAGTACATCTTAACTCACCCCTTATAAGGGGTTCCCGTTCTTGGAGCTCGGGTTACCATCCGATCATGGGTAACGAGGTGAGCACGATCCATAACCTGGTAAAGTTTCCCCATTACATTATCAATTTCCAACAACTCAAGTCCTTAAGGTAAATCACTTTAAACAATCAATCAGCATAATCATGACGTTGATAATAATTGCATACGCAAGGTCCTTAACCTTAGTAGGCACCATCTAACTAATTTAGTATCACGGAGTACACCCTTAGTTGCTTGTTCCCGCAACTACCCATTCCTTAATCTTCGGTGTTATCCTTTGCACAATAGGTGCTTTGATTTAATTTGGTCGCCTCCTAGGTCCTTCACCCTTCATTTCGACCCAAGCAGGCTCGCTATCCTGTTGTCTCACTGGACCGAATGCTTAATTGATATGAGAAATTAGAATACTTGCCAAAGGAAACATTCCCATTCTTATCTCGATGAGGGTATGAGGCCTGGAGAAAGTTGGATTATCAAGGTTTATCGTATATGTCTATTCCCTTATCTATAAAGTACTTAGTTAATCACACTTCATGTTCCCAGCGTTAAGACCATCACATGTTTCTAGTCGTGTCACATCTTTCTTTAAAATTTATACCTTAGCATTCGGATATTTATTTAAATGTTTGTACGTAACAGTGGGCCAGGTACTACTTACGTTCAACCTCATCATCTCGATGTAGATATCACCCGCAGTAAATCTGATGGTATTAAAGGTTAGGACATATTACTCAATTGAGTTTGTTGGTGCTCCAGCCCATACCACCATCTTAGTGTAACCATTACCAAGTGTTCCTAATGTTTCCAATGTTTTCTCTAGTTATATCAAGTGTTCATTTCTACTAGGCATTTTTTTTTACTCTAAGGGTTCTTCTAGAGTCACCAAGTGCTCCTATACTCAGTGTTCACTACCACTTATATAAGTTAAGGCAAGTAGGGCACTTGTCATAATTTCAATGGTTCTAGAGGTCCTACTCCGAGCGTTCAATATACATATGCATTCAATACTTAGACTGAGTACCCGATCTATTTATTGATAAAATTTTCTTACCTGAGTCCCGAGGTCCTGATGGGATGCTCTCCATGCAATGAGTACCATGACATTCCTCTCTTATCTCGGTAAAACCTTTCCGTACCAGTAGCCCTGCTTGAAACCTTCGAATGGCCTCTAGCATTATTAGGCAGGGCTCCCTTCGTTGTGGAGCATAACGGCCCGAGAAGGCTTCCTGAAATGTTTCCCAAGTTACTACTCCATGTCGCTACAATAATACTGGTTGAGTGCTATGCCACTACTCGTAAGGTGAGCCCTCCAATTGGTAGGCAGCGCACATGACTTTTGTGCATCAGAACAATGGAGGAAGTCAGTGATCTCTCCCATAACTCGAATCTAATTTCTTGGTTGGAAAGGGTCATCATAAACTCGATTAAATCGTCCTGGCTTCAGTCATAGGAAGCTAACCATGGTATCATATGTAGTAGCTGGGTTAACTCCTGCGAGAGGGGAAAATGGAGGTAGTCCCCTGCTAGACTCTCCAGTTTCTTGGGTAGGGGTAGAATGGTGGGTAGCCAACACGTTGACAATCGCTTGTATGTGTTCTTCCAATTCTTCCCCCGGAACGAGTGCACTTGAGGTGGGCTTCGTATTAGGGTGCCTGAGTGGTGACATCGTGGGCAATTTCTTAGGTAGATCTGAAAAAGACATTTTCCCATCACATTAAGGTCAGTACACAATTCATAATGAGGTATGTGAGGTGTCATATAATGGGGAAGAGACAATATGCTCAGATGAATGACCAATAAATCCACAAACTGGTGAAGTAACCAACGAGAACATCATGCCATTAGTCAATTGGGCATGCTCATTTGATTAGTACCGCAAAATTCACACCATTTATCCAACCGTCTCATTATGAATCCCAGTTTACAACGCCTGAATCAATTTACTTAGATAGCCCTAGATGTTAGGTCTTTTCCCCCAACTTATAGGGTTTCGGTGGGAGTACCGGGTGCAAGGTCATCCGGCACTCCCTTCGAAAAACGCCTCATTTCTTTTTGGAAGCAAGACGGATGGTCTTGCCTTCTCTAAAATTCCATCCGACTTATCCCTATCAGGCTACCAGAGAGTCAGTTGCAGGCGGAGGCAGGTGGTATACCCTCCAACCTCCACTAACTCCACTTATAGTCTGGCAGAGGGTCAACGGATGGAATTTCCTCTGCATAACTTTACTCCTGATGATTTATGTTACCATTAGACTACTGAAGGGTCATGACCCTTGGTCGCACCTGAGGTTCCTTCCAGAGCCAAATTTTAAGTTACCAAACCTCCGGTTCGTTCATTTCTTTGTCTTATAAAAAGGCACAGAATCGTCATTTTAACTTACACACTGTATTCGGAGGAAACCGAAGGTCTTGCACTCAAACTTTGATTCATGTTCGTTGTCTTGTGTGGTTTTTATGGTTTTAAGTTAGTGAACCCCAAAGGGTACTGTCAAAAGTTTACAAAGCCATGTCCACCACACCATTTTACAGTCCATTTAGTCTCTGGTGGTTTAATCCTTATGGGGATATCAAACATATGATATGGGACATGGGCTTACCATCTCTACAGAGTTAAAATCAATTTACCTGCTTAACTTGGCTCTACGGCCCTGACCTTTATTAAATAGGTGTATAACTATGGTAGCCAGACCCATACAGTTTGCACTGCTTGTCATTTGCTTTGTTGTTTTACTTGTTTGCTAATCTCTTTTCTTGTTCTCTGCAGTCGTTATGGCTTCTTCTTCTAGGAGAGAGGTTCCTAAGAGCATATAGGGTTTTGATGCTGAGTTATTCAGGCCCTACCAAGAAGGTCAATACTGGGATAAATACAAGGAGACCAAGATGGAGGCTGGACGGTGTGTGGTGTTTGATGATCTAGACCAGTTCATAGTCCGCGAGACTTTTAACCAATTTGGGTGGTCACCTACCGTGCGCATATGTGTAACCAGACTTGGTACACCTTTTCTACTGCAACTTGAGATATGGCACCTATGAAGCCACAGTGGAATGGTACATCACTAGCATGGTTAAGGGTGTAGACTTCACTTTGATGATCCCGCAATTGTCTGCCCTGTTAGAGGTGGCTCTAAGAGGAGATCGAATATATAAGGCCCCCAAAGGGCCACTTGACTTGGATAAGGAGGAATTTGAGAAAATGCGTAGGGACTTGATCCAGCCCCAGCATTTGGGCAAGGAAAAGAATAGGGACTTAGATTTCAGGCCCATCCAGAGGGTACTTAATCGGTTGGTTCAGCATAACATTTTGCCCCGGGTTGGCCGCCGAGAGGAGCTTAGTCAGTTTGGTATGTTTGTGACTCATCGGCTGTACATCCAGTAGCCTTTGTGCCTGTCGTATCTGATTTTATGCACCATCATCCATGCTTCTACCCACTGGACCAAGAGGAGCAAGTTCCCTTATGGTCGCATCATGACTCACATCTTTCACATCTATGGGGTGGACCTAGAGGGAGGGACTGTAGATAATGAACACGAGTCATCGGACTTTGGTTGGGAGACCATAGCACGGGATGGAGTTGGATGAGGTGGTCCTTTCTGACCCTGAGTACGAGGCACAGTCTAGGCCTCCAAAAGCAAACAAGCCTTCCGGACGTGCAGCGGCAGCAATAACAGCGGCAATGGAAGTAGTAGCCTCCGCATCTACAGCAGCTCCTTCCTCATCAATGCCCCAAACCAGTATAGGGACAGGTGCACGCCATTATCGCAGGCTTAGGGTAATAGAGGAGGTGCTTAAGCCATCTACCAGTGATGAGGTAGAAAGTGACTCAGATGAGGATGAGAGTAGTAATGATGGTAGCGATGGTGGCCGCGATGGTGGCAACGACGACTACACTGAGGAGGATGCCATGGATCAGGATATTGCCCCAGAGGCTAGTGATGCCCCTCCCACCATCAGATCTCAGGTTGTCCCCCTACCTACAGTGATGGCTCGACTGGTTAATTTATTGAGGAATGTGTCTGATTAGTTGGAGAGATTGGAGAAGAACTAGGAGCGCATGCAGTAGACGATCACAACTCAATTGGAAGTTGTTGAGAGGGATGTGGGATACATTCGAGATGCCCTGATTCTTGTTGGCCATATGCACCATTACGTCTAGCATCCTATGCCTTCTCCGGCTCTTCCAAGTGTACTTTCACCAGTAATTCCATAGGATGGGCCTTCATCGTCAATACTTCCCAATAGGTCCTAGCCACCAGCTTCTTGACTTTTCTTTTCATTATTTCTGTTGGGACATTATGTATACAGGTAACTGTCCAGAGTATGGACTATACCCTATATGTTTTATGACAGTTTATTTATGTAAACATTTTTATCTATCACTTTTTTTGTTTAGTTAGTTTGTACTTGGGATAACTGCCCAAAATGTGGGCCGTATCCCCATTTTTGTACCTTATAACTTGATTATATATGTATCACTCTCCTTATTTTCACTTCACAGTATGCATAGTTGTCTTACTTAACTTCCTTTTGTAATTTACATTATTTTCTTTCTTACTTATTATTTGTGGTGTGAACTAAGGTAATATTCCCCTATTTGCTATTGTTGGTTTGTACATGGCTTTTATATCAGTACCTATGCATCTATTACCGACATGTGAAAATACGTGTGCAGAAAAAATCCATAGGTAGAATCAGAGTAGTTGTGCTATGATACCAAGTGTTGTTATAATCCATTATGGGGAATCGAATGTGATATCTAGGTCAACCCAATTAGCGAATCTGAATCTTTTAGCAATCGATCAACCATAAGATTTACCATACAAATCCTACAATCTACGCATACAATAGCCACAAACAATAATATTTAAACATCAGAATAGTAATAGCAAAAGCATAAACAAGGTAACAGATGTTATCTATTGATATAGTAACATAATAAGTTTGTTATGTCTTTCAAACAATCCCCACAATATCATATCATAATTTACTACACAATATCCTAAAGAGTAAATCTAATTGTCACGTTTCTAGATAGCCTAAAACACCATCTATCTATAAGTACATAGAAGGAAATAGATAAAGTCTTGCATCAGGTCCCATGGATATAGTCCCTGCAGGGACAGCCCTTGGGATGATCCCTCAACGAAACTCCATTGAGAGCGGAGCTCCCCACCATAGTAGGCTCCATTGAATCAGCAGCTACAGAAGAGGTACCTGTAACCAAAGTTAAAAGATTTTGATATCAAGGGGTGAGCTCCCATCTCAGCTCAGCGAGAAGTCAAGTATCAATGCACTCCTATCATCATCATCAAATCATGAATTTACAAGAACTAAACACAATAACAATGCACATCAAAGTATGAATGCCCCATTGTCTTAGCTGTACCCCAGTAGAGATCTGTCCGAACCATACCACCCCTAGATTTGTTTATATGCCCCCCTTTCCTGAACATGTTTGCATTTCCCCCTTCCTGAACAGTCGAACCTCTTCTATCTTGGTAAGTCACCCCATTAAAGCACGGGATATACAACCATGGGTAACAGTGATGCATAAGATGCATAAAGTAAAGGGGGCCACACCCCAGCAGAGACCCCTGGCATCACTCCCATGGACCACCGTGCTTTCGCTAGAGTGCTGGCTGTGATACAGTGTCTATAAACATACAACAATCACATCAATACTAAACAACACCAATCATACCCATCATACATGAAGCAAGCAAGACATAGCATGTGTGTGAAAGTAAATAACGTCATACCCTAGCAGAAACCCCTGACTCCCCACTCCCATGGTTATTCATGTCCCCACCAAAGTGCTAGCAATCCAACATGATTCATGTTCTTTGCATCACCTGTCACACCCCAATTATAGACTAACCAATAGTGTGATGAACCGTTATGACAGCCAACGATTTAAACCAGGATCTCATATAGGCTATGCCAATCATGTTAAACCAAAACACATTCCACAATAATAATCAGAGATATTTGAGTAAATAGCAAAAGTTTTATTAATAATGAACTAAGATCTACATGATAAATAATTAAATGATCTAGTTATCTCCAATTAACTAAAACATAATTAATACATATTACAAGTATAAAAATACGAAAGTTAACCACTATGCGTAATCATAGTTGAAACACTCGCTTGACAAGTCTTATTCGTCCTCCATAGCTTGCATATCCATAGCCGTCACTTGTCCTTATGTTGGCACATCGATATAATCTTCGACAATAACACTTGCAACATCAGAAACTAAAAAGAATTACGCGTGCGAGGGTCAGCTCTCCAACTTGAGCTCAGTGAGAAAATAAAACAATGCAACAAACGTATGCATGCATTCAATTTATATCTTTGGTATGGTTTTTAAGTTTACAATATGTTATAGAAAGGATTGGCGACCACTGCACCTCTATACATGAGTGTGTGAATCAGCCCAATGAATCAAACACCATTGTTGTTCCACATGCACCCACCATGGAATAGAGATAGAACTAAAATGTCTGGATCAAACACCGCCAATACTTTATCTGATGCCCTACCCATACCAACATTTAAGCCCCTATTGGTGAGGGCTTACAAACTGGGCTCGCAACTAACCAATCCTAAATGTCATCCAGTGTATCCAAGGTCTCACCCCAGCATCTCTCAATACATCCATAGAGATAGAGCTAAAGCCCCCCAACAGAGTCGAAGACTACACGGTTTGAGACCACCTCCCCTGATGCCCTACAACGTAATAGTTCTGCTAAGGTAAGGGCGATACGACGATGTCAGTGAACAAGACTTAAGTAGAGATAGAGCTAGAGTCTGGTGACCAAGATGAACCACAATGTTACATCCTCCCTCTGATGCTCCACTCGCATCCAACACACTAACTACACACACATAGTCACATGCGTATTCCTAACATCATCATCATCATGTTATAATAGACAGAAATAAATATGCATGAGCAGTAATTGTAGGAATACTAGATGACATGTGAGATGCACATTACAAGCATACAAGCGTAGAATTACTCATGGCATTGGACTCAATAAATAAAACATCTTGTTATTAGCCAATTAGTTTAGGTCTTATTCCCTCATCTTTGATTGATGTTTGTTTCTCTTCCAAGCTTTAGAAGTCACTTTGAATCTATTAGGAACCTAAACAATTAATGTATGTAAGTTAGGGTTTATGTTTATCAAGTTATAGTAGTCAAAAACCTTGTTTGGTCTCAAAATATGTTTGTTGTTATTGTGTGGTCAAACATATAGTCAGACCTATGGTCGAAATCTATGTGACCACACACTGTGTGGTGGGAGCCTGTGGTCGCATGTTATGCGACCACACCCTGTGACTACACCTTTCCTGGGAACTTCCCAAATAGCTGTGGTAGATCCTCTAGTCACCCTGTGGTCGACCACATGTTGCGACCACATGATGTTTGGTTTATTTTACTTCTCATACGAGTTCTTCCTTATGGCTCATCAATGGGATTCACTCTAAGATCATTCTATGGCCTCTAATCATAGTTTTTCCCTCATCCATTATCCCTAACCTATTCTCTATGGTTTCCCATGGAAAATCTATAATCGAATTATTGTATTAGGTTCCACACATCAACTTGAAAGGAACCTATTCTATCTTATCTACCCTATAGAGTCAAGTCCATACCTTCAGCTTGCTGTAGAGATGGAATTCTTCTCTGTAACACCTTCCTCAAGCTTTTCTCTCCTTTTCTTCTTCTTCTTCTCTTTTTCTCTCTTTCTCTCTTAGGTTTAGAGTTTCAATTTAGGTTTTAAAAGAGTGAGAGAGGCTAAGGAACGTCCCTTATATAGAGAAAAAATCTCCATATAGAGTCCCACTTCAATTAGGAAAGAGATCCCTTAAGTTTTGGAAAATTTCTAAAACACAGAGTCGGTTCAGCATCTTGTGGCTGCACGTGCAGTCACAAAATTCGTGCAACCACACATCGTGTGGTATCATTCATGTGGTCTCACATTGTGTGATCTCATGTCCAACCACACGTATCGACCACACCCCTCAAAACTGCCACCACACGTCCAAAATTTACTAGTTTTTAGTTTTAAGACATGTACCTTACTAGTCCGGTCTTACCACCTTGTATTAGGTCTTTCTATCATGGTTAGACCAAGCAAACCAAGTGCGTGAAGAAACCACAAGGCTACGTATGTAATTCAAACAAAAAATCATCTAATTGAGACGTGTGGTCGCATACCTAACCAGGTGTGGTCGACCACACCTCAGAATTTTGAGACCACTCGAATATAAGATGTGTGGTCACAATTTTGAGACATGTGGTCGACGGATCTTGTGACCCCACGAGCGACTACACGATGATATAACTGACTCTGAAATTAAGAAACCTTCCTAATCTGAAAGGGGGTTCTTTTCTAATCAAAGTGGGACTTTATATGGATGTTTTCCTCTATATAAAAGACGTCTCTTGGTCTCTTTCACTCTTTTAGAACCCAAACTGAAAGAGAGAGAAAGAGAGGAGGAGGAAGAGAAGGAGAATTGAAGAGGAAGGCTAGGAGAAGGAATTACAGAGAAAGCTCTGATTCTTCAGCAAGTTTAAGGTATGGAATCATTCCCTACATTAATTGAATGCCTAGAATAGGTTATGGAGGAAAGATTGATTCAAAGTAAGATCTCAATCCTAAGACCTTGGACAAAACTCTAAGAGATCTATGGAGGGAATCTATTAGGGTGAAGGATGATGTAAAAGTATGAATTTTAAGCCATAGAACAATCATAGGAAAGATCATAATGATAAGCTAAGGAATCAAAACATGAAGGTATTGCATTAAGAGTGGAAAAATCAAC
This sequence comes from Protea cynaroides, assembly GCA_028583415.1. Taxonomy (NCBI): domain Eukaryota; kingdom Viridiplantae; phylum Streptophyta; class Magnoliopsida; order Proteales; family Proteaceae; genus Protea; species Protea cynaroides. Next base: position 92,506,150 of record CM053276.1, on the reverse strand, counting down.
CAATACTCGTAAGGTCATAGTTTGATCGACCACATAAGGAACATGTGTCGACCACACGCCCTCAGGTAGGTTCCAGGGAGGGTGTGGACTCATGTGTGTGGTCGCATGATATGCGACCACACGTATCGACCCCACAACCTACGGCCGTAAAAACTGAGATCACAGGTGCAGTCACACCTGTGACCACTCAACTTCTGGAGGTCTGTTTGATTCCAGGATTGGACCATTGACTACTGTATTTTGATGAACTTGAATCCTAACTTAGAACTTACAAATTATTTGGTTTCCAAAAGGTTCAAGAGTGAGTTAAGAAGCTTGGAGAAGATTGAACATTTCTAACAGGTGAGGGAACAGAACCTAAACTAACTGACTAATAATAACCTATTTACTTTTATTGAGTCCAATGCCATTATTGATTCTATGCTTGTATACTTGTAATGTGCATCTCACATGTCATCCAATATTCCTATTATTACTACTCATGCATATTTATTTCTGTCTATTTATAATATGATGATGACGATAATGCTGGGAATAGACATGTGATTGTGTGTGTGTGTAGTTAGTATACTTGATGCGAGTGGAGCTTCAGGGGGAGGACATGATATTATGGTTCATCCTGGTCACCAGACTCTAGCTCTATCTCTACTTAAGTCTTGTTCACTAGCATCGTCGTATCGCCATTACCTTAGCAGAATTATTACGTCGTAGGGCATCAGGGGAGGTGGTCTCGGATCGTGTAGTCTTCGACTCTATAGGGAGGCCTTAACTCTATCTCTATGAAAGTATTGAGGGATGCTGGGATGAGGCCTTGCATACACTGGATGACATTTAGGATTGGTTAGTTGCGACCCCAGTTTGTAAGCCCTCGCCAATAGGGGCTTACGTGTTGGTATAGGTATGGCATCAGGGGAAGTGTTGGCGGTGTTTGATCAGAACACTTTAGCTCTGTCTCTATTCCATGGTGGGTGCATGTGGGACGACAATGGTGTTTTAACCATTGGAAATATTCACACACTCGTGTATAGAGGTGCAGTGGTCGCCAATCCTTTCTATAGCATATTGCAAACTTAAAAACCAGGCCAAAGATATGAATTGAATGTATGCATATGTTTGTTTCATTGTTTTATTTGCTCATTGAGCTGTGATGTGTGCTCACCCTTTCGACATCGAATATTTTTAGTTGTTGATGCAGGTCCTACCATTGAAGATTACATGAACACGCCGATGTTTGGACACGTAGCGGCGATAGACTTAGAAGCTATGGAAGAGGCACATGATCTGTCGTGCGAGTGCAATTCATATGTTTTCGATTAGTTTAGTTATTTGGTTATCGAAACATGTAATTGATTTTTTATTTTATGTTTTGAGTTACTTTGGAGATAATTAGATAATTGATTATGCTATCACTTTTAGATACTCAGTTTATTAGTATCAGAGACTTTCGTTATTGTTTATTTACTCTGATTATGCTTGTGGAATGTATTTGGTTTAATCAGATGGGCACGGCCTATACGAGATCCTGGTTGAACCGTTGATTTATTGACGGTTCATCACACTATTCTGGTTAGTCCAGAATTGGGGTGTGACAGTTTGGTATCAGAGCTTTTAGGCTCTGCCCTATTAAACCAAAATACTACCATAAGGGTCATGAACTGAGTTAGGACAAATTAAAAATCATAATACGAAAACACACCATAAGCACCTGTGTTGTTTGAGACATAAACTAAGAAAGAGAAAATGCACGTATGTAAGGGAGAAACAAATTTTTTATTTATACCAAAATAAGAATAAGAAAAATATACATCTGAATCAGAATACAGTCCACAATTCGGACAGTTACTCTGTAGAATAAAAGACAAAGAAAATAAATGGGACAATCATGGCGCTGGAGGAGGAAATTCCTCTCGGTCTCGCCCACGGTCCTCGGCATACGCCCTCATGAGCCAAGCTACCAGTGCCTAGGTCACTTGAAGACTCTTGGTGAGACTCGCCACCCGTCCATCAGTCGCACACTGAGCATTTATGATCTCTCCTACCCGATGATCTGTAGCACGCTGAGCATCGTGAATCTCATACAATAAATCCATCATGACATCTGATGGTGGGCGCGAAGGATCAGCCGACTGAGGAGCCCGAGAAGGTCTGGCTCCTGTAGAATGCTGTAGTGATGGAGGAGGTATGGCATCCATATCCATGTACATCCGATCATCGTCACTCTCTAATGCCTCTGCTGCCAGCGGCTGCTGCCGCCACTCGAGTAAGGGGACGCACCATAGAGTTTCTCTCCTTATCACTGACTTGCCCATCTTGCATCCCCATTCTGCAAATTGCCTCTCAGTCTAAGTCAGCTGAAAAGGTGCTCTCATGAATCTTCTCATGCACCAGGTCCACCTGTAGGCGAGTGAGCAGAGTGGTGATCAAGTGCCCATAGGGTAGGTTACCCACCAGACCAGGCATAGTGGCATGGAGCATGGTCTCTGATGATGATATAAGGAAGGCAAACAGGCTGCCTAGTGCAAATGCAGTACAAAAGGTATTGAGTCAACTGTGAAACCTTCTCATAGTGTCTACCCTGGGGACTCAGGTTGTGCTGAATGATCTTGCAGTACACCCGAGGCTCTGGACATAGGTTAATTTCCTTCATCTGCCAGCGGTCTTCCCGAAGAATCTGATTATCAATTTCTATGCGCATTCTCATTGAAAGGAACTGGGGTTCCTTGGGTGCGCAGTAGACCAAGGGACCGTCATTTGAGATGCCCAGGATATCAGCCAACTCATCGTAGTTAAATGAGATCTCTACCCCTTTGACTAAACTGGTGACCCTGAGTTCTCTGTCCCTATCTATATCCTTTGGGTCACCCTCCACCTGTAAATTGTAGTAAAACTGCTTCACCAACTCAGGATGGGTGCAGCCCTCGTACAGAATCATGGGGATCTAGCCCATATCACCAAAAGCCCCCTCCACATTGAATAGGGCTAGACTGGTCAAGTTGACACAACGATCCCCTTCCACCTTCTTGTGTTGGAACCAAGGATATTGTGTCTCCGCTATAATGGACGTGAAGTGACGAGGATCATGAACTCTGGGGACTTTAGTGTGAGCCATGTTGTCTGCAAGGGCATAGACCAACAAACAACTATCAAATATAATGAAAATTTAAAATTTTAAAATTATAACGGCGTGATGGGCCAAAAGCCTCATTTTTGCCCAAATGCTTGGACTAACGGACTCACATATGTCATAAGCCATCATGCAATGACCAATTAAGTGCGAACTTGCTATTAATTAAGATGAAATTGAAAGAAATTTTGGAAGTTTAAAAAATCCCCAAATTCTAGGTCAAAAAGGTAGGTCTTCCATTGATTAACCAAAACGACCGATGCAACCTGAATCTCTTAAAGGGCTTTTGTCCGTTGGGTGTCCAATAGCAAGGTTCATCAATAAAAATCAAATTTTTACAGATAAATAAAATTTAATTGGAAAAAGATTGAAATAGGCGATGAAAACCTAGAATGAATTGACAAAGAGGGCAATGAGAATGTAAAACTTACCGTGGAGATGAGGAATTTGGTGGTTGATCGAAGAAATTTCACTCAAGGTGAGTGGTCGGTACTGTAGCAACTCAGTGGAGGCGAGTTGAGTTGTGAACAGTAGAAGAAAAAAGTGAATGGAAAAGAAAGACTTATAAATCGGGTTTAAAAACTTGATTTGGGGTCGTGTGGTCGTAGAATTCGACCAAAAGTGTGACCACACAATCGACCCCACGATCAACCACAGGCTCTCGGTAAGCTGCCAGGGTTCGTATGGTCGGAACCCTATGGTGGCATATAGTGCGACTACACCCATCAACCCCACAATGAAAATGTCCTGTTTTGACTGAATGACTTTAAAATTTTTAATTTTTACCTCGTTTATTGTGAGATTAACATGAGATCAACGTACATTATACTTGCCTCATATGTTTCCTTGACTTTCAGGCACTACCACTATCGAAAACAAGAAATAGTTGGGCGAAGAATAACCCGAAGAGGACGTAACTCAATTCCACCTCCATCACCACCTATGGAGGTAGATACCCATGAAAACCCTGAGGAATAGGAGAACCAGAATATGGTACCGCCAGGAGTCAACAACTAAGCCAACCCAACAAACTTGCCCTCCCCACCTACAAAATTGGCTACAGTAGTTATGAATTGGGCACAACAGGTATAACAACTACAACAAATGTAAGCCAATATGCAAGCTGCTATGGGAATCACTCCCCAGTCACAAATATAACACCTCTACCGGCAGGGCAAGCTAGTACTGTACCAGGGGGGTAGCAACACCATGCCCCAAACATTAGCTAGGAACAACATGGTACCCGTACAAGCTCAATTACAAAACCCTGAAGTACCTCAAGGCGGATATAACCAATGAAATTACCAATAACAACCGCCTATATATGGAGCATATGCTCAGTATCAGCTGGACCATTCTAGGCTGATCGAGAGTTTTCTAAAAATGAACCCGAGGGAATTCACTGTTAATCCATCGGATCCTTTGTGGTCAGTACACTGGATCGACGAGATGGAAAGAAACTTTATGATGATGACTATCAATGAAGAAGAGAAGGTATTATGCTCAACCTTTATGCTGAAAGGTGATGCCCATCATTGGTGGAAATCTACTCGGAGTTATCTGCTGACAAAGCACACTCAATTGACTTGGACTATCTTCAAAGATGCCTTCTTCGAGAAGTATTTTCCCAAGAGTTTCAGATATGCAATGGAAAAGGAGTTTTTAAGTCTGTATCAGGGACATATGACTATAAACGCTTATCAGCAGCATTATGAAGAGCTATTCTTCTTTGCTCCCTCTAGCATGCAGGAAGAAGATACCAAAACCTGAAGGTTCATCATGGGACTTAGGGGAAGTATATGGGAGCATGTATTGGGATAGAAAAAGAAGATCTATAATGAAGCTATACAAATTGCTCAAGTACTATAATCGAGCTAGAGGGAGAGCTACTTTACTCAGAACAGGGGAATTAAGAGGTCTAATGGGAATACATGTAACGGAGGGAACACCAAGACATTTAAACTCTTCCGTACTCAAGGCTTCAATTCTGCAGCCAAGACTACACCAACAGCCCAACCTTAGTAAAGGCAAGGAAGTGTTGGAGTTAAGTGCTTCAACTGTGATCAAGTAGGGCATTATTCGAGGGACTGTCCTAAACCGAAGAAGCAATTGCAACAATGGTGTTATGCAACAATGTTCACCGCATCCTAAATCGAAGAAGCAACTGTCCTAAATCGTTGGTTGTCGAGAATGGGTAATGAGAACCCATTTGAGTAGATTTCAAATAATGATAATCAGACTGAAGCAAGTCAACGGGGTGAATAACCAGGCCACTCTAGCCAATCTACCTGGACTACCAAGCATTTTGGCCACGGTTGTAATAAATTTAACCTGATAAAATGCAAAAGTAACAACAGATGATACCGGCTATGCAAGTTACTATGGAAATCACTACCCAAGTTGCCAATGTTACACCAACACCTCTGGGTCAGACCAAGTACAGTACCTATTGGTAGTAACACTGTACCTCCAACAACCATTGACCATAACACAGTGTCTATCATACAGTAGGTCTCAATAACGCACATCCCGTATAGAAGCTTGGTGCACAACAAGCAGTGTATCAAGGTGGTTACCTTTATCAGCCACCGATGTATAGGATAGCTGTCCCATGGTAGAATGATCTGACAAGGATTGAGGAATGTTTCTAAAGATAAAGCTCAGCTGCATTTTTATCAAGGGATCAAATCTATTGTGGCCATATAACTAGACATGTCTATATAGGATGCGGTACATCATTGACTTACTCTTATGATTATAGAGGATGCACATATCTGACTTTAAATTTTGTTGCCTTAACAGGATACCTTCTCGATTCAACCTGTCAATTAGAGTTAGATGTTGTTACCATAGAATTAGTCCTGATTATATCAATCTAAGCCACCCTCATGATCGATAACATGAATATAGATGTGAACTAAATGAACAGTTAAAGGTTTAATCATTCTGAATGCACATCTTTTCGATTTACACCTGATTTATTGATGTACCAAAACTTTCTCCAGATTTACTATTGTAGTGCCTTGACCAATGGTACTAGATATTCGATAGAACCTGTAACCACAAGGCTAAGAGCTGTAGAATCTCTATTTCCATGTAGTCGGACCACCGTGCAACCTAACGATTTTTTGATGTCGGTTGGATTACCATAGATTTACTCTTGATCATTTAAACCTAAGTTCACTAGATAAAATAAGTGTTCGTCATCATACTGAATTTGAATTAAAGAAATGAATTGCTTTTGGATAAATATTTTGATTCTTACATTTTCTGACCTTTGATAATAGGCTTGATTAATAAGAAAAATTATGGAAGATGATTGGATTCAGATAAATCTCTATAGCCAAGAAACCTCAGATGAAGTAATGGATAATCTACTTTAAGATTATTGGATATATGGATTTGAATCATGATCTATAAAAGAGTGCATAAGCAAGAAGTGATAATTACCAAGAGTAGCCAGTAAGGAGTAGATAGCACTCGAACTGAGTTAAAAATGGCTATATCAGAATGAATTTTGACAAGGCAAAAGATTTCTAAAAGCATATCTAAAAGTAGATACAACGATGAAGTTGAAAATCATGGCATTGATAGTATTCAGATTAGTACAATGATTATTGAGTTAATCCCAATGTCGAGTGAGATGATTAAGTAAAAGACCAAAAGTGAGTTTATTGGAATTAATAAGAATATAAGCATATATCCTAATGCTTATAGGTAGACTTGGGATATGTAATGACTAAACAATCAAAAGATGTTTTTCAAGATATATGAAACAAAGATCAGGGTAGAACAACAGTGATAAAAGAGATATAAGCTAATAAGTATAATATGAGATTATTGGTGTAAGCTAATGAGTTTTTCGAGTATGAGATTATTGGTGATAGTCTTTGAAAAACCATAAGAGATGAAAGAGCTAGATGTGCGCTTAAGATCTTAAACCAGATTTTGCTAGTTCAAGCCCTTTTGGATTAAATATTATATTAGATGAGTGTTATGAATAATGTTTGAATCATATGGATGGATGAAACTTGGATGCAATCTAATTCGACTTGAGATGACAGACTTTGACGTTGTCTTAGGGATAGACTAGTTGTCTCAACACTCTACAAGCGATTATGTGCATAGAAGAGGTTATCATTTAAGAACAAAGAGGGCCCATAATTTGGTTTTATTGGAAGCATATTGCTTAGGAAGCGGAAGCTCATCTTCTCTGCACTAAAGGTGAAGAGATGCTTGAAAAGAAAGGAGTTGGATATATGGCATCTGTGATAGACATTATTAAATAAGTACCACGGATGAAAGGTATTGATATGATACAAAAATTCCCTGATGTATTTCCAAAAGACTTACCCGGTTGCCACCTGATCATGCAACCGAGTTCGTTATCAACTTGTTACCAGGGATGGCACCTATGTCAAAGGCACCCTATAGAATAGCTCTTACAGAGTTGAAGGAACTGAAGACTCAACTACAAGAGTTATTAGACAAAGGATCTAATTAGCCAAGTATTCCATCACAGGAAGCACCAGTGCTATTCGTGAAGGAGAAGGGCGGTAGTGTTCGCATATGTATGGACTACCAAAAATTAAACAAGCTCACCATAAAGAATTGATATCCATTGCTACAGATTAATGACTTGTTCGATCAGCTACAAGGAGCAAAGGTATTTTTTAAGATTGATCTTCGATCAAGATATCATCAACTGAAGAATTTAGACAGCAATATTTCAAAGACAGCTTTCAAAACCAGGTACGGACATTATAAGTTCCTGTTTATGTCGTTTGGATCAACCAATGCCTTACATCTTTTATGGAGCTGGTGAACCGGGTGTTTTATGACTTGTCGGACACATCAGTCATAGTTTTCGTAGACTATATTTTGGTTTATTTCAAAGACGAAGAAAGTCCTGTAATGAACCTTAAAGCATCCTTACAACGGTTATGAAGGGAGAAGTTGCATGCAAATTTAAGAAATATGAGTTCTGATTGAATGAAATATAATTCTTAGGTCACGTAGTATCCTTAGAAGGAATAAAGGTAGACCCCAGCTAGATAGAAGCTATTGTGGGGTGAGAAGTGCCTAAGAACATTGCAAAGATTAGAAGTTCCTTGGGTTTAGCTGGTTATTACAAACGATTCATGGAGGACTACTCTAAGATCACAATACCTCTTACCAAGCTAACCAGGAAAGGAGAGAAGTTTATTTAGACTGACAAGTGTGAAGAATGTTTCCAGACTCTAAGAGCAAGGGTGATATCAGCTCCCATCTTGATCGTTCCGGCACCAGAGGAAACCTTTTACCCTATATAATGATGCTTTTGGATTGGGTTTAGGATGCGGGTTAATGTAAGGTAAACAAGTGATTGCATATGCTTCAAGATAACTAAAGAGCATCAGAAGAGTTACATTACTCATGACTTAGAGTTAGCGGCAGCGATTAATGCAATTGAGACTTGGAGACATTATCTATACGGAGAGAAATTTTAGATTAAATCAGATTACAAGAGTTTTACTTAGCTCTTCACCCAAAAAGAGTTGAACATGAGGCAAAGGAGATGGTTGGAACACCTGAAGGATTAAGACAGTGATATTTAATGCCACTCGAGCAAGGCTAATGTGGTAGTTGAGGCCTTGAGCAAAAAGGGCAATATGAAGTCTGAGGAAGGACCCAATATAAATGTTGTCTTGTGTTCCATAGCAACATATTCAGATTTAAAAGAAGAGCAATATATAATAGAAACTCGTGATGATCCAATTAAGTGAGAACTTATGGATGAACTTATGGAGCAATAGTTCCTCGCTTGCATTCGCAGTGTTAAAGATCATCTCTGATTTGATGGACGAAGTAAAGGTAATAATTTTATAGGTCCTTATCTGAGAACGGTGCAAGAGATTTAGACAAAGGAAAACCTAACCCTGACTTACTTCAGATGGGGAGAAGGTCTTAAGATACAGAGGATGATTATGCATATCTGAAAGTGAAAAACTCAGATCTTAAATACAAAATAATGCTAGAAGCCCATTTAATTCTGTATTGGGCATATCCTAAAAGTACAAAAATATACCAAAATATGAAGAGAGTGCATTGGTGGAAGGGAATAAAAGTAGTTATGGATTAGTACATGTTTCAGTGTCTGAATTATTAGCAAGTAAAGGCTAAAAGACAAAGACCAGCAGGCTTACTACAACCACTACCAGAACTAGTCAAAAAATGAGACTTTATTACAATGGACTATGTCACCATTTTACCACTGACTCACAGATCGATTGATGCAGTTTGGGTGATTATTGATTGCCTCATAAAGATAGTTAATCGCCTTATAAAGACGGCTCATTTCATTGCTATACGACCTCGGTGTACTTTGGAGCTTCTAGCTAAGCTATATGTAGATATTATTATCTGATTGAATGTTATGTCTGAGAGCATAGTATCAGATAGAGGCTCACGTTTTACCTTAAAGTTTTAGGAGAGACTACAGAAAGCGACGGGAATAAAGTTGGAGTTTAGCACCACATTTCACCTTCAAACTGGACGGACAGTTAGAGCGGATTATGTAGATCCAATGAGGTATTCTCTGAGCCTGTGAGATTGATTTTAAAGGAGCTTGAGTTGAGAAGTTATCGCTGATTGATTTTGCTACCAAGCTACCATATAGATGTCACCTATGAAGCATGGTACGGTAGAAATGTCAAACTCCTCTGTTTTGGAATGAAGTCAGAGAACGAGGAATTATAAGACTTGAGTCTGTTGAAGAAACCTATTGAGTGGAAAACAAGTTAAAAAGAAAAGGGCTAAAACAACTTAAGGTTATCAGAAGAGATGCCAAGACCTCAAGTTTGTCATGGGTGATAGAGTATTCCTGAAAATATCACCTATGCGAGGTTTAAAATGGTTCGGCAATAAGGAAAAATTATGTCCTATATATGTTTTGGATCTTATAAAATGTTATAGAGATGTGAAAAAATTGCATATCAACTAGCGTTACCGCTGTCCATGTCTAGTATGCACGATATATTTCACAGGTCCTTACCAAAGGAGTATGTTGGAGAAGCATCACATGTATTGATGGCAGATCCACTGGAAATGGGAAAAGACTTAACTCTTGAAGTGGTGCCAGTCGAATTTATTCTTCAGAGCTGGGATCTTTATTACGTGAAGGTATCTTGGCGAAGCCAAGACAGGAAGGAGATTACATGGGAAGAAGAAGATGCAATGCGAAAGCAGTATTTCCACTCATTCGACTCCAAAGTACATTCAAATTTTAAGGACGAAATTTCTTTTAAGGATGGGGGAGTTGTAAGATCCGTGAGTGTAAATTTCGAGGATGAAATTTTTTTTAAGGGTCGTGGAGTTGTAAGACCCGCACACCATGAACCCGGTCTAACCTTATGTTCTCGTATCGTGATTAGTCTTTCCATCATAACTGACTCAAGTGAAACAATTGTATGAAGAAACCACAAGATAAGATAAGCAACAAGTCAAATTTAGTTGGTGTGGTTGACTGATTAAGTTGTATGGAAGCAACCAGTCAAAAATTAAAAACCAATAAATTTTGGATGTGTGGTGGCAATTTTGAGGGGTGTGGTCGATACGTGAGGTTGTACATGAGACCACACAACATGAGACCACACGCATGAGAGCACACGATGTGTGGTCGCATATTTTGGCCTTGTGGTCAATGGATTCTGCGACCACACATTCGACCACACGATGCTGAACCGACTCCGAGTTTTGAAAACTTTCCAAAACTTAAGAGATCTCTTTCCTAATTAAAGTGGGACTCTATATGGAGGTTTTCCTCTATATAAGGGATGTTTCTTAGTCTCTCTTACTCTTTTAGAACCCAAATTGAAACTCTAAACTTAAGAGGAAAAGAGAAAGAGGAAGAGAAGGAGAATAAGGAGATTTGGAGAAGAAGGCTGAGAGGAAGGTTTTGCAAGAGAAGGTTCAAGCTCCCTATAGCTAGCTTAAGGTATGGACTTGACTATTTAGGCTAGATTAGATAGAATAGGTTCTTTTCAAGTTGATGCGCGAAACCTAATACAATGATTAAGTTATAGGTTTTCCATGGGAAACCATAGAGAATAGATTAGGGATAATAGATGAGGGGAAAAACTATGATTAGAGGCCATAGAATGATCTTAGGGTGAATCCCATTGATGAGACATGAGGAAAAATTCGTATGAGAAGTAAAATCAACCAAACATCATGTGGTCGCAGCCTATGGTCGACTACAGGGTGATCAGAGGATCAACTACAACTATTCAGGAAGTTTCCAGGAAAGGTGTGGTCACAGGGTGTGGTCGCATAAAATGCAACCACAGTATACGAGATGGACCAATTGTATGAAGAAACCACAAGATAAGGTAAGCAACAAGTCAAATTTAGTTGTGTAGTTGACTGGTTAAGTTGTGTGGAAGTAACCAGTCAAAAACTAAAAACCAATAAATTTTATACGTGTAGTGGCAGTTTTGAGGGGTGTGGTCAATATGTATGGTTTAACATGAGACCACACAATGTGAGACCACACGCATGAGACCACATGACGTGTGGTCGCATATTTTAGACATATGGTAGCATAATTCTGCGACTGCACGTGCGACCATACGATGCTGAACCGACTGTGCGTTTTGAAAACTTTCTAAAACTTAAGGGATCTCTTTCCTAATTGAAAGAGGACTCTATATAGAGGTTTTTCCTCTATATAAGGGACGCTCCTTAGCCTCTCTCACTCTTTTAGAACCCAAATTGAAACTCTAAACCTAAGAGAGAAAGATAAAAGAAGAGAAGAAGAAGAAGAGAAGGAGAGGAAAGCTTGAGGAAGTTGTTACAGAGAAGAATTCCATCTCTACAGCAAGCTTAGGGTATGGACTTGACTCTGTAGGGTAGATCAGATAGAATAAGTTCTTTTCAAGTTGTTGTGTGGAACCTAATACAATGATTCAGTTATAGTTTTTCCATGGGAAATCATAGAGAATAGGTTAGGGATAATGGATGAGGGAAAAACTATGATTAGAGACCATAGAATGATCTTAGAGTGAATCTCATTGATAAGCCATGAGGAAAAACTAGTATAAGAAGTAAAATCAACCAAACATCATGTGGTCGCAGCATGTGGTCGACCATAGGGTGACCAGAGGATCGACCACAGCTATTCAGGAAGTTCCCAGGAAAGGTGTGGCCGCAGGGTGTGGTCGCATAACATGGAACCACATGGTCCGACCACACAGTGCGTGGTCGCATATATTTCGACCACAGGTTTGATCACACGATAACAGCAAGCATATTTTGAGACAAAAAAAGATTTTTGACTACTGTAACTTGGTAAACTTGAACCCTAACTTACATACATGAATTGTTTAGGTTCTTAATAGATTCAAAGTGACTTATAAAGCTTGGGAGAGGAACAAACATCAATCAAAGTTGAGGGAACAAGACCTAAACTAATTGGCTAATAACAAGCTATTTTATTTATTGAGTCTAATGCCATGAGTGATTCTATGCTTGTATGCTTATAATGTGCATCTCACATGTCATCCAATATTCCTGCTATTACTGCTCATGTATATTTATTTATGTCTATTATAACATAATGATGATGATGCTATGAATAGACATGTGACTGTGTGTCTGTAGTTAGAGTGTTGGATGCGAGTAGAGCATTAGGGGAAAGACGTGACATTGTGATTCATCTTGATCGCCAGACTTTAGTTCTATCTCTACTCAAGTCTTGTTCATTGACATCGTCGTATCGCCATTATCTTAGCAAAACTATTACGTCGTAGGACATCAGGGGAGGTGGTCTCGGATCATGTAGTCTTTGACTCTACTAGGGGGCCTTAGCTCTATCTTTATGGACATATTAGGGGATGCTGGGGTGAGGCCTTGGATACACAGGATGACATTTAGGATTGGTTAGTTGCGAGTCCAGTTTGCAAGTCCTCGCCAATAGGGGCTTACGTGTTGGTATGGGTAGGGCATCAGGAGAAGTATTGGCAGTGTTTGATCCGGACACTTTAGCTCTATCTCTATTCAATGGTGGGTGTATGTGGGACGGTAATGGTGTTTGATCCATTGGATGGATTCACAAACTCGTGTATAAAGGTGCGGTGGCCGCCAATCCTTTCTATAGCATATTGCAAACTTAAAAACCAGACCAAAGATATGAATTGAATGCATCTATATGTTTGTTGCATTGTTTTGTTTTCTCACTGAGCTCAAGTTGGAGAGCTGACACTCACGCACGTAATTCTTTTTAGTTTCTGATGTTGCAGGTGTTACTGTCGAAGATTATATCGATGTGCCAATATATGGACATGTGGCGGCTATGGATATGCAAGCTGTGGAGGACGAATAAGACTCGTCAACCGAGTGTTTTAATTATGATTATGCTTAGTGGTTAACTTTCATATTTTGATACTTATAATATGTATTAATTATGTTTTAGTTAATTGAAGATAACTGTATCATTTAATTATTTATCATGTAGACCTCAGTTCATTATTAATAAGACTTATGCTATTTACTCAAATATCTCTGATTATTACTGTAGAATGTATTTTGGTTTAACATGGTTGGCATAGCCTATACGAGATCCTGATTTGAACCATTGATTTTCATGACGGTTCATCATACCATTGGTTAGTCTAGAATTGGGGTGTGACATCACCCTATACATGGTTATCCTTAACAAGGCCATACCCTAGTAGAGACCACAGGTTCCCCACTCCCTTGGTTCACCTTACCTCCGCTAAGGTACTAGCAATTCCCAACATGATCTGTGTATCAACACATCACCCTCACCTGAGTATATGTACGTCAAACGCACCATCATACGTGGCTACACGTAGATTCCATCATACATAGTTATAGTTATTATGCAAATGCATGCTCAAGCAGAGCAGTTATTGAGTGGCATATTATAAAGTATGAAAGTAGGCATGTTATAATTCATCAACAATAGTTAATGCACATTACACATGCTCAAACTCTAAGGACTTGACCCCTCACTTGTAGGCACCAAGGGTGCTATTGAACCTTCAATCTGAGAGGCAGCCTTGCCTCTAGCCGAAGTCAGATTACCTACATTAATTTAATAGTTTCATTAGTTAAGCTTTCATGTCCTTCAGTCACTTGGGACAAGTCCTAGGTGTCCATACATAGATCCCAAGGTAGGCTGGGAATCCAATGGTTGGTCTCACTAAGTCCTAGCTAGGCTTACTAGCTGACAGAGCCAAAAATGGATGAAAGCTCCGGATGGTACAACCTCTGATTCTTCCCTCCGCCACAACACTTAAAATATTTTATCCACTTCTTAAATGAAATAGAGGGTGTGACGGATGGTGTATCATCCGGTACAGCCTCCGCATAACTTTACTGAGAGCAAATGGATACATTTCCAGAGGCAACACTGGATAGTGTTCTCGCCGGAACTTCTTCTGGATAAGCCTAAAGTATATAAGCCCCCCATTGCAAGGAGACTCCAGAATAATTTCGGAGGGTATGCCTCCTGTGGTCTTCGAAGCTCCAATGTTTATCGGATTCGAACCGCTTTTGAATGGAATAGATTTGGAGTCTGTCGTGTTTACCATTTCTAGCAAGTTTGGGGGGGCGAAGCTAGATAGTTGTGCGGAGATGAGATTGATGCTCCGCTCGCCCTCTTATCACCACTTTATCCTATAAAAACCTACCCTTTTTCCGAAGCTTCTAGCTTTTGATCAAGGCCCGTAGACTCTCTATGTTCATAGTTGTAAGGGAATGTACCTCTTGCAGGGAGTCTTTGGTCTAGAGGGGACCCCTCTTCTTTAACGGGCCAGAATTCTATCTAAATAGTTCAGCATGTGGCGCTTTCTTTGAGCTGTCCATCCCTATTGCCCTTGTTCCCCTCGTGCTGTGGTCCCACTGCAGGTAGCCATAGCCACCCCTCTTGTTACAGCTTTTCGTCCATCCAACATAGCAAACTCTCCTTTAGAGGAGAATGTTGCCCAAACGTCAACTCGAAATCATCAGAAGCATTTTGCGCTCTAGATTCAGATGGAGTTGCTTCGGTTGAGGAAGTAGGGGAATCATTAAATGATATCAATGGAGAAGGCTTAGATGCCCTATGTTGAGCAAGGGGGTGGTAGAAACAACATTGACAGTGATCCTATTCTAACTGCACTTGACTTTGACTCAAGAGCTCAGGAAAATGGAACTGGGGATAGGACTAACCACTCTAACTACTCGAACTGAGGTAATCTTTCCGGATTCACTCCGCCTTATAGCCTTGCTTCCCATTGTAATTGCCATTGTAGCACGTGTGTGGCCCAGCCCATAAGGGCCATGTGAACTTGACATCATCCCCACCTTCTTCCAGTATATCACTGGTAGTCCCTCGTGAGTGCAGCATGCACCTTTTTGTTTGTTTCGGAGCCATTTTGGTGGGGAGTACTAAACCCACTACGTACCACACCACCGAGCGGCTCACCTGAATGAAAAGTCTTCCTCCGCCGCCAACTCGACATCGTCGTCACCTGCAAGATATGGCCAAAAAGCTATATCGCGCTAGCAGCAAGAAAACTACTGCGGGTGCTAACACACAACGGTGGTTGTAGATCAGCTAGCGCTCAGGCGCGTGCTAACTAAGCGGAAGGAGATTCAATCGTTCTCGCGGTTCATATGTCAAAGTGCTTCGAAAGGCGCCGGCTCCCTTCTTACTGAAAACATAGCTACGTGCTGGTACTCAATTAGTAGCATTGGCACGTCACTCGGCTCCTCAGCTTACTTCGGTTGCCGCTCCGCTCCTTAGGCACATGTCTCAGCAACACAAAACATAAGGTTTCCCAAAGTCGTCAGAGGCAATAATGGATGGTGTATCCGCCGGTTTTGCCTCTGTCTCACTTTGATACAGACATTCTTAAGTTAAGGTTCATTTAGTCCTTCAAAGGCAGTGGCCCTAACCTAGCCTCCAGACCAAGCCTCCAGACTATTCTAGAACTGAACACGAACCAGAGGAAGGTTCCCATGGTTAGGGTCTTGGTTAATACTACCATATCATTCTTATGCCTAGTGAGAGGTCTTGTTTCCCACACTTGGTGAAGCCATTGGAGTTTCCAAAACCCCAATGCATTTTCTTGGTTCGTGGTATGGAATATGATACCTGTTCTTGGTTAAACTCAATATTCAATTCATGGGAGCCATTAATGGTGGAGTGCTCCAACATTAAGATAGTTATAATGCAAGAAGTAAAGGAGAGAGAGAGAGAGGGATATGGACCATCCCACCAAGGAGTAAACCACCTACAATGCTAGGTTTAGCTTACCACCATTAATGGTGGCCATTAAAGGTGGAGTCTCGCATTAGGTTAGTCAGTAGTGCTGAAGGAAGAAGTAAGAGAGTGGAAGACTGAACTTACCACAAGCTTGAGCTCCTTCACACTCTCCAAAGCCTCTTCCATGAATCTCAATGTCCAAGGAGTGAAATAATAGACTGGGTCCCCTATTTATAGAACCCGAGGAGAGAGAGTGCCTACCCATGTGTTACTCACATACAAATCGGAGGCAGTCTGTCAGGTGGTGTTCCATCTGATTGTCCCTCCGATTAAGCCAAGAAGTGGCTCCGAGCTTGGTTCAGTGGGTCTACCTCAATGGGTTCGACCATGGAGACATCTGAGGCTTCCCTTCCACCCACATCACCCTTATTGAGTGATCCCATGTTGACACTATCATCTTACTTAGCTTTCGACTGTCAACTGTTTACCAAGGGTTAACCTGGTAAGACCTGACACAGTGGAAATCCAATTTGGGTGGGGATTTCAGGTACGGGTCTTACAGCTACCACCACCATCGTCTCTGTTTCCAGATCTCCTCACATGATAGATCGTGTTGTAAGAGACAACATATTGTTTTAATTATTGAATGCTTTATCTTTGCGAACATCTCTATTGCCCATTTAGGACACCTGTCTTTGCCAAGCCATTCAAAATAATGTTGTGTGAGTTTAAATCTGGAGCGCAACCCTTTTCTTCCATTGTTCGAAGCAAGGAATGAGCCTCATCTATCATGCCAACCCTCACCATCCCTAACATGAGGGTATTGTAAGCATAAACATTCGGACTAGATCCAGGACTCTTCATTTCATTGAAAAGATCTACAGCCTCACTAAGACATCCACATTTTCCGTAGTGTTTGATTATTACAGCATATATCTGAGCACTCGATGATCCACAATTCTCTTTTAGTTCCTGAAATAACTAATTTGTAGCTTCTAGGCCTGTCTACTGTGATCAATGCGGTGTTGTAGGTGAGTTTTATCAGTAAAACATGCCCCTTAAAGCATCAAGCCGAATTTGTACTCTATTCCTAGGAGTTCCATTAGAGCTCTTCAACTTTTTTCGAACACAAATTATTTTTAGACATAGTATACCAAATCTATTTCTCATTCTACAATCTATTTTTATTGTAGTTACCAAACAACATTTTAATTTTGACCAAAATACTTTTTGATAAATAGGAAAAAATCAAAAACAAAAATGATACCAAAGAAGCCTCGAGGGTGAGGGATCTAATGGGTGTAATGTCGTATGGATCACTACATACCACATTCAATGACATGTAGCCTTAACATTTTTTTTGTCAAGGCCAATCCTACTAAAAAAGATGTCAAGCATCAATGGAAAGAATCAAATTAATGACCCCTACTTAGGACTTAGGTCAACGTTTACTATTGACATCATGTTTGATGTTTTCAGATTAGATCAAAAAAAAATTTTAAATAAAATTTGCACCATTAGCAGTAATTTTTTTCGAAAACATGACGTGGTGGTGGTCATTGCTTTCTAATGGTTTTTGGATCATTCGCTTGAGAACAATGTCTTGAATTATAAATAGTGGCTGATAACAAGTATATTATCATATGCCAAGTTCCAGTTTGTTACAGTCAAGTTTTTAGTAATTGGTATTGGATCTTTGTATTGTTTTGAGCTGACTCAAATACCTATACTGATATCAATCCCTTTGTTTTAATTATTTTCAATCATATCGACTACATGTCCTTATCATATTGGTTATAACCGATCCTTTTGGTATCGGATGGGTTTCAACTTCGTCCGAAATGACATACGAGTGCCAATTATTAAAACATTAGGTACAACGAAAATTAAAGTTATGCCTAGTGTATGCATTCTTGCAATACATTCTAGGTTAAGAACACATTCACGGATAACAAAAACAACCTTTGGTATGCATGCATTCTTGTTCTTGGATCATGGAATGCGTGAGAACACAATCCATTTTGGAATGTATGCTCTAACCCATTCTGCATTCTGAACCCAATATGGACATACCTTGTAATGCCCCAACCTCCGCACAATTGTCAAGATATTATCCTCTTTAGCCCATGGACCTCAAGGCTTTAAAAGGCGTCTTGACATGTTTCGAGGCTAAGGGTTATCAACTTGCCCAGTCTCTTCCCCCTAACCAATGTGGGACTAAGTTTGTGCACCCTTATCTATCTCTCGAATCACCTGGTAGTCTCCGTATCTTGGTGGGGACCCCTCAACGATCTCCTAGGATGGTCATTTTTTGCCGCCCTCGGGTGTCACGTTCTCCCCTCCTTCGTGCACAGCTTCCCAACTGTGGCCCTACACGGTGTCGGGGTCTACTCTGATACCAATTGTAACACCCCAACCTCCGCACAACCGTCAAGATATTGTCCTCTTTGGTCCATGGGCCTTAAGGCTTTAAAACACGTCTTTACATGTTTGGGAGGCTAAGGGTTATCAACTTGTCCAGTCACTTCTCCCTAACCAATGTGGGACTAAGTTTGTGCACTCTTATCGATCTTTTGAACCACCTAATACTCGTCATATCTTGGTGGGGACCCCTTAACGATCTCCCATGATAGTCGTTTTTCGCCGTCCTCGAGTGTCATATGCCCTGCCCCATAGCCCATTCTAATTCTATATTAGGAATGTGTTCTCTATTTTGAGAATGCACTCCAAGAATGCATAACAAATAGCAGTCTTGATGTTTTAATTAAGTTAATCATCAAATCAGGCCTCCCCCTTGGATTGTGGTTATCTTCTTTGTCACACCCCAATTTCGTACTATCCAGAATGATGTGATGAACCGCTAATTAACCAACGATTCAATCAGGATCTCAAATAGGCTGTGTCCGTTTGCTTAAACCATACACTCCCACAACCACAATCAGAGTAAATAAACAATAGCAGAAATCTTATATATTAAATGAACTGAGAGTCTAAAGATGATAACATAAATTAAGTATTCAATTATCTCCAAAAAGATACTAAGACATAAATAAAATATTTAATCAATTACATCGTCTATATAAATTGAATAAAATCTAATCGAAAACACAGGAGTTGCACTCGCATGACGAATCATGCGACTCCCTCATAACTTTAGTGTCCATCGCCGCCGCATGTCCATACATCGGAGCATTTATATATTCTTCTACTGTGGTACCTGCATCATCAACTAAAAATATTCGACGTCGAAAGGCTGAGCACACATCACGGCTCAGTGAGCAAACAAAACAATGCAACAAACATATGCATGCATTCAATTCATATCTTTGGTCTGATTCATAAGTTTGCAATGTGCTATAGAAAGGTTCGGTGGCCGCCTCGCCTCTATACATAGGGAGTGTAAGCCCACCCAATGGATCAAACACCATTGTCGTCCACATCCACCCCACCATGGAATAGAGATAGAGCTAAAGTGCTTAGGACCGTATTGCATCACACTTCCCCTGATGCTCTACCCATACCAACACGTAAGCCCCTGTTGGCAAGGGCTTACAAACTGGACTCACAACTAACCAATCCTATTGTCAAACAATGTATCCAAGGCCTTACCCCAGGATCCCTCAATACGTCCATAGAGATAGAGCCAAGGCCCCTTGATCGAGTCAGAGACTACACGGTCCGAGACCACCTCCCCTGATGCCCTACGACGTAATAGTTCTGCTAAGGTAATGGCGATACGACGATGTTAGTGGACAAGACTTTAGTAGAGATAGAGCTAGAGTCTGGTGACCAGGATGAACCATAGTGTCACGTCCTCCCCCTGATGCTCCACTAGCATCAAGCACACTAACCACACACATACATTCACATGCCTATTCCTAGCATCATAATCATCATCATGTTATAAATAAACTGAATTAAATATGCATGAACAGTAATAGCAGGAATAGTAGATGGCATGTGATATGCACATTACAATCATACAATCATAGAATCATACATGGTATTGGACTCAATAAACGAAAACAATTTATTATTAGCCAATTAGTTTAGGTCTTGTTCCCTCACCTTTGATTAAGTGTAGATCCTCGTTCAAGCTTTATGAATCACCTTTAAATCAGTAGAAAGGCCTAACAAGTCGATAGATTTTAATTATAATTAATTCCAACAAATTTAGACTAGCTGAAATCGCAGGGTCACAGGTAGGGTAGCACCTAGGGTAGCAGGTTTCTACGACCCTAGGGTGTAGGGTCGAACATGGGGTCGGATACCAATCGACCCTACATGCGACCACACTCTCCCTGGGACTTCCCGAGGGTATGTGATCGATCCTGTGGTCTTGTAGGTCCATTCTAAGATTGTTCTATGGCTCATAACTATGATTTTTACACACTTTTCATTGCCTATGATGATTACTTCTATGGATTCCTTTGGAACTTGTCCATGGATGGATGATTTGGGTTTTTCTTAATCCTAACTTCCTCATAATCTATTCTAGGCTCTTAATTTATGAAGAGAATTAGGTTCATACTTGAGGTTGGCTGAGATTCAGAGGTTTCTCTGAACTTCCTCATCTTCCTTAGTCTTTTCTTCAATTTTCCTTCTCTTCTTCTTTTCCTTATCTTCCTCTTTCTCTCACTTTCAATTAGGGTTCTAAAATGAGTGAAAGAGGCTAAGGGACGTCCTATTTATAGAGAAAAACCCTCCAAAATAAATCCTATCGAGTTTAGGAAAGAACCCCTTGGAATTAGGAAAGTTTCCTAATTTACGGTTTCTGTCTGTCATCGTAGGGTCGGACGTAAGGTCGCAGGATCCGTCGACCCTACACCTTCTTAATCATGCGACCCTACGACTAAAAAGTCATGGGTTGGACTTCTGTTGAGGTGGGGTCGACCCTACCTGTTTAGGCATGCGACCCTACCCTCACATTTACTGTTTTTTGGGTTAGACTCATACCTGATCTTGTGATTTTCTTTACGCACTTGGTCCACTTGGCTCGACCATGATAGGTAGACCTGGTACAAGGTGGTAAGACCGGTTAGTTCGATATGGGTCTTACATCCTCCGCCCTACTCACAGGAAAATCCTGAAGACCCTACCCACAACCATGCCTTTCCAGTTGACCCCAAGATTCAACCACTATCGGTCTCCTCGACAATGTAGACAATGTATGCATTTATTTAGGTTTGCTAATCCTCCACAACAACATGTGGGATATACTGTCTTTATGTTGACGAATGGATAGTGGATCCCTAATAGTGGACCAACAAGAATTCATTAAGCCAGTCCCATAAAGCCCGAAATCAAACTAGACCAAGATTGAAACTAAACTGAAACCGAAATATTTTATATATATTCTGTTGTAATTGGGCTGAAGTGTAAGGATCAAAATCGAATCGATCCAAATTGAAACAGACCGAACCAACTGTTGACACCCCTACACATGACCATGATGGATGTTAAGGTTGTAAAACTAGTGTCAACATTAGTGAGCACCGCAAATGCTACGGGGATCACCTTGAAAATGATCCTCAAAGTGTTGGGATTCAGCCCATGTTTCGAATTTGCAAGTGCCTAAGCTACATTTGTCGTTGGTGACTTACTTTGTAAACTTGTCCAAATCCAATTCATTTGGTGTCTCACCCATTTGAAGAGTCCAACCCACAAAGAGGGACAAGTCCACATGGTGTGTTGTTGACCATATGGAAATGTATACTCATGTAGAAAGGTGTACATAGGGCTTGGGTTTTTTTTTGGGTAAAAGGGCTTGGGTGTGGGATTCAAATCATTGTACGATGTTTTTTTTTCGTGAAAGATTGGGTCTCACTCCATGGATGTAGTCAGGTTTGTACCGAACCATGTTAATTCTCTTGTCTCTTGTGTATGTGCTTGATTTCTTTTTCGTGAATTCCTTTGATCCACTCATGGTTGAGGGAATGATTTCTTATTTTCTTTCCAGCACAAATGACAGGCATTGGAATAAAAGGCAACAAAAGAAGCCTGGGACAGCTGTAAGGTTGTCTTGATTGTAGTAGAAGGCACGGCCTTAGAGGACCTATGCTCCCAAAATTCAACAAATCTGTAAGCTTCCATACAAACCAGCAAAAAATGCCAACCTTTACCAGATACCAGTGGTCCTTGTGGAAGTGTCGTTTTTGCAAAGATGTTACCTCCAAATTATGGGTGCTAATGGTAGCTGAACTTTCTTAACATGCTAAAGACAAAACAGATCCTAACTCTATAAAATTCGTGAAAATGAAAAAAAATTAAACAACTTGAAGTGTGAACATATATGAAAAAAGGTAAACCGGGAATATTCTGTATGGGTTATTCTCTTTCCTGCACTGTTGTGGATGGAATCAGATTCTTCATCTGACATTTGAATTTGTTAAGTTTATATTTCAAAATTTTGAAATGTTTGAAAAACTTAACAAAATTTTCTTGGTTGGGTAAAATTTTCTCCCCACGTCCTATATACAAATCTCACTACGGTTGAGAACAAAAATCTGGATTCTCTTCTCTTGGTAGGACAAAGGCGATATATACAACACCAAAAAGGATTAATGTAGCAAGGGAGGTGGATGGATGTGGGTGGAGAAAGGTCCTCTGCTGCAGTCCTGTGGAGCAAAGGTGATCTTGAGCATCGAGAGGGCATCGATCATGTGTTTCGATGTCCTCTCAATGCTCAGGATTAGGGGTGTCAATCTTGAGACCGCACCGTGTCCCTTGAGCTGGACCGACCGGTTAAAAATCGTACCAAATCAGACCAATTAATAAACGTGTCGGTCTTAGGACCAGACCGATTACTAATAGATCGTTCAAAGTACAGCGATGTAAACCGACGGTCATTCAACTGGACCGACCGATTAAAGCCCGAATGATTCTAGACCAACTAAGGACCGATTAGATTGATATAAGTTTGTTTTTATTTATTTATTTCCACCCATTTTTCCCTCAAATTTTTTTTAACTTTTTACATTATCTTTTTCGTAACATCTTTTTCTCTCTCTCATAGTCTAACTTTTACTTTTAAAAAAAACTAAACAATAACGTCAGTCAGAGACTCAGAGTGCAAACCGAGCTGACATTTTGGAAGCCATCAGTGGTTATGGAGAAATACCAAAGCTTAAAACAAAGATGTTCATTCTCAGCATCACACCATGTAGCTGAATTTTTATCCACAGTTTATTCAATTTTAAACTTGTGCAGCATGAAGACAAAATTGTTGAAAGTTAGGGTCAACTCTACTCTACCATCTATCTTAGGACCTTGTGAAAGTGGTACTTGTAGTGAATACAATTTTATTAAATCAGATTGCAATGGGTCTTTTGATAGATCGAATAGCATAACAGAACATAAGACCAAATAAGATAATCGATTATGAAAATTAATAGACCGATTGAATCGATTAACATAAGACCGATTAGGGACCCAGACCAATCAGATCGAATATAAACGAATCAATGTTTTTCAAATCAAGACATATTAATTAAATATGTCGATTACGATCCAAGGAATTAAATTGGTGGAGACTAATTAAGCTCGATCGAGACCAATCAATTGTCACCCCTACTCAAGATCAAGTCTACTACACAAGAGCGCAGCAGATGATCCAGTCGAGATGTGGGATGACCGGAGGCATGTTTCTTTATTTTAACTTTTTCAATGCCTATAAGACAGCTACAAAATTTCTTTTCATTACCATTTTTTTTATACCAATCATTTTTTTTCCCATTTGGAGGAGGGTTTTGGGGGAGCAGATCATGGGAAAAGGAGTCATTATGACACTTGATAAGATGGGACAGGCATTACGAGAACGTTAAATAGGGCAGTGGGGGATCGGATTCAGATCGTCTCCTGCGGTAGGAGGCTCCTGCGACTGATCCAAGAGCTTGGGGATCAGTCTGGCCACCTGCCAATACATTGAGGGGTGGACCGGCTAAAATCCGACCCTTGACAGGTGACAGGACCGCAAGAGACGATTTGAATACGTGGGGGACTTGTACCTCCAAAAAATGGTTCAGACTATGAGTTCCCAAATTTATGCTTATTATATTTTTTTTTTCTTTATTTTTTCACAAATAAACACAGCCCAAAATAGTGGTGGCAGCTAGGCTGGTGAATCCTGAGTCCAAAAACCTTCCACATATATATATATATATTTTATGAGATTCCATCATAATTGATGTGGTGTGAGACTATCCTCACCTCTGAAGTGTGAGACCTATAATAAACGGTGATGAGATCTATCGAGTATACAAATAAATGGAGATGAGCTATTCTCCCGAAAACTTGCATCAGTGAGGAGATTGAGTGGTTGATTCTCTCACCTCTTCCCCGGTTTCGAATCACAGGCACCCAAGTCAATGATAATTGTCTTCACCTGACGAAAATCATCCTGTACGGTAAATTCGAATAGATTGACAAGAAACTCCTATACACGATCATGGAAACATAAAAGTTGACGTCCACTGATTGGAAAATCGGTATAATATAGATGGAAAGAGCACTTACTCTAAAGATCCACGTACACTTAGTTGAGAATTGAGCTAAGGTTTTCCGAATATTTAATACAGTTATGATAATCTTTCTCAATGCTCCAAGGTCCCACGTCTCTTAACCAAAAAAAAAAAAAAAAAATCCCACCTGCAGTTCTTAATTTCTATTTTTCATTCAATATTTGATTCATATAACTTACAAAACAAAGGTTACATTGTCACTTATTCATGTGTATATTTGGCTAGCCAGTGAAGACTAATTTTCTCCCTTAAGAAAGTTCTTGCAAATCTTCAGCCAAGAATTCCTATCTGGTTCGCCAATCTCCAATCTCGATTTCACATCTTCAGCAAATTCTTTCTGTATTATTTCAAACAACCAACATCAGATAAACTTGTTTATTTTTTTCTTTTTTGAAGAAGAGATGATTAATAAGATTGTTAAAAAAGTGATTACTTACTTCTATAGAATTGTTGGTAGAAAGGCGATCGATGATATTCGATAAGATGTCTTTGGTGTATTCAGGGTGGCCTTGAATGCCTAATATATGATCTCCAATTACAAACATCTCAACTCCAGTCTGTTCTGAGAAAGCTATCACCTCAGCTCCCAAAGGTACCTCCCATACCTGTTTCACATTTGAAATCTTTCATTATTAACATTAATTCAGTTTTTTTTTTTTTTTTTTTTTTTTTTTGGGTACCAGGGAACCCCGTGTTCATGTGAGACCCTGATCCCATATGAACCTAAAAAGACTAGAGCCCATGAGAACCATGGGTCACTTCAAGCGTCCCAAGAATTAAAAAGAGTTGAACTCACACTTCTACTTCCTTAGGCATAATCCCTTGCCAATTAAACTACCTTGGGATTTTAATTTTGTAATTTGCCTCCACATCCTAGACGTTGATAGTTATCTATCCACGGCAGAGAGAGAGAGAGAGAGAGAGAGACCTCATCTTGATGACACTCAATGATGGTAAGAGAATGTGGGATTTCCTCAAGGCCACCAAAGAAGCTAGGTAAGGGCAAGTCATCAACAATTGTGATTTTTCTCAACCCAAGATCCCATCCACCAGGAGCTTTCGCAACCTTACCACCCAGTGCTCTGCACAAGACCTATGTAAACAGAAAACGCAGAGAAACATTAACCAAATGAAACTTTAATTACAAAGATTAAAACAAAACCAAAAGCCTTCAAGTACCTGATGCCCAAAGCATATGCCAAGCACCTTCTTTTCCATGGCATCCAAAGTTTGTAACAGAAAGCAAAGCTTCAAGATCCACAGCTCATTTCCATAAGCATCATATGGGCTACCACTGATGACAAAACCATGATACTTGTGGAGATCATCTATGTCCGGGAATTCTCCATCAACAGCCCTAAACAAGTCCCATTGTTCCCCTTCTTCTGCAAATGCTTTAAGAAATACATTAAAGTATCCACCATACACTTGCATCGCATATTCAGAGTCCTTTGCTGCCAATAACAGACAATACCTCTTATGGTCTCCAGTAACCATCTTCAAGAAAACAGAGAGAAACCTCAGGAAAGAGAGAAAGAAAGACTGAAGAATTGCAGAACTTAGTAAGTTTGAGGGAGAACAGTGAGGATTAATGGGAACCCACTTGTAGAACTGCTTGGAGGTTCGACGCTTTAGTGAGAATTATGTTGGGGGAGAAGGGGTATTTGTAGTAATCGGGAATAATAATAATTATTATTATTTTTTTTTTTAAGGGTGGGGGTGGGGGGTGGTGGGGTTGTCTGATGGCCCGGTTTAATATTTCAACTTTCACGTGTTATTGTGGGATTCACATCGTCTCTTCCCAATGGTTCTGGGAGGATGCGATACTCTTACCTGAATGGTCGACACGTGGTTCTTGGGTGAAATTGAGACCCACGTCTGAGCCGACACTCTGAGAACCACATGTCAACCATCCGAGTAAGGCTACTACTGTCCTCTCAGTAGTTTTGGGAGGAGAGGATGTGGATCAGTTATTGTGATAAGGAATTTTTGAGACCTCAATTTCTTTAGACACGTGTGTGTCTGTGTGTTTTTTTAATTAAAAAAAAGTTTGTTCTCATTTTCTTTCCCTTATTTGCTTGTATTAAATTGTTGTCTTTTGTTATAACTTTTTTTTGGCTGTGACTTGTTTCTATAAGTCTACATTTATCTCTCTAGATCTCTACCTCCCCAGTCAGATCCCAAGGTTATGATGGATTCACATCCTCTTCTCCTAGAGGTTTGGAAGGAGGGGGACATCCCCCGTTGGTTGACCGACACGTGGGGGTCGGGTGAATCCGAACTCTCCATCTGAACCGATACCCCCGTCGACTCGGCTTGTAGGTTCAGTGTCTGTTCGGATTCACCCAAGTCTCATGTGTCAGTCATCCAAAGGGAGCATCCCCCTCCTCTTAAACCTCTAGGAGGAGAGGATTTGGACACCAGCCAAAAAACTGGATAAAACAGGATAATCAGGGTTGGCCATTTTTACCGTTTGTAGGGTTCATATGAATGAGGTTCAAGGTAATGGAATCCAAACTGAATCAGATCAGTATGTCAGAATCACCCGAACCCTAGAAAATTTATGAGGAACGGATAGAGTGGATCAGGATGAATCAGAATCAAAATCAGGATAAACTGATTTTTAAACCCATGGGTCTATATGATAAAGTTCTTAAATATGGTTTCAAGATAGTCATTAAAAGTCAAAAGTTGGGTAAAGAAAACATAAATCTAACATTAATGTGTAGTCACCTCCAAATCCAATTCTTTAGTTTAGGGATTTGGGTCCAATCATGTGATCGCAGTTATGTTTCAATTTGTTTCTATCACTATCATCATCACCATTTGAAAATCTATTATATTACCTTTATTATGAGTGTAAGTTGCCATTTCATGTCCTAACCAAATATTGGACCAAACATGCATGGTACAATGAAACTCTCAGTTCAAGGTGTGGCGTTTGGTTCTTATTACTGAAACTCTCCGTTTTCTCACTCTCCCTTTTCCCGATATGTAGTAAAAGAAAATATTGTCTTCAAGTCGCTCGTTCCGTTCAATTTCAGTCATTGCAGACAAATAGTGGATGGAAGCTCATGAATACTTTATGTTGTTGCTTGCTTCGTTTTATCTTTCCTCTCTTTGTTTCCTTTTCAACTTCTTCATATAAATTTCTACAAAAATTACCATTAATAAACAGAATTTCATCAAGGCCCTTTGCCTTGAGCTCTTCTGCTTTTTCATTGAAGCCCAACAAATGCTTCGTGCGGTAGCAACCCACAGTCTAGACACAAAATTTATACTGGTTAAACAAAAAAAAAAAAAAAAAAAAAACCCAAAAAATATCCCATAAAAAAAATTAAAGCGAAAGGTTGTCAACAAAAGAACAATAGATTTTCCACCATGGTAGCCACTACTAAAAGAGAGGGACCAATAGAGAAAAAGGAAGATAAGAAAATCAACCCCATTTTTTATTAAAATAAAGTCAAATAAAATGGCAAGCATATGGGCTTGGTGTAGGAAAAGTGATACTCTCCCCATATAGGGAGCTGATCCGGACTCCCCTCCCCTTCCCTCTATTGTCCGCTAACCCCCAACACACTTGCCTTTGGCACCCTCTTAAGGGCTCTCCAGAACCCAAAAATTTAAAATAAAAATCCAAATCATAAATTAGAGAAAAATAAGAGGAAAAAAACCCATTGATTAAACCGTTAAAACCAAATTCACAGGCTTCCTCTAGGCTACAAGCAAGAATATAATACCTCATAGCAACTCATTGAGTGACATATCATCAAGTTGGTAGATAAGCACAATAAAAGATTCTTTCCTAATCTGATAATTATATGGAGACCAGATTGTCTATTCCAAGGATCAAGTTCTCGGCCAATATAATATTTTACGCGTACAATGGAATAAGGAAGCACAAGTTGGGTCAGGCAGATCCGGATGAAAACTGGTCCAACTCAAGCTTTTGTTTGATTTGTTTGGACCAATATATGGGAATCAAGCTCAGGATCAGGTTTGGGTTGGAAGGCCGGTTCTTCTCCATATATGTGTTCAAATATAATATGTGGGAAATCCACGGATAAGATATATATATATATATATAATTTTTTTTTTCTTTTGCTAACTATTGGTATAGTCCTGTCTGCGATCGATATTGACCCCACAACCGTATAGACTGGGTCATTCCGGATTGAATGAAAACCATTCGACATACACTCAAAGCAGAAAAAAAAGAATACTTAACACCCCCATGTGAGACCTACCTATAAGATAGACTAGACCAAACACCCAATCCCTTTAGGTGGAGCAGTTTCCTATCATTTAATCGTTCAGTTGGGATCCACATCGTCTCCTCCCTAAAGTACAGGAAGGAGACGATTTGAATCCGTTCAAGAGTCCATCAAGGCGATTGAAGTGCATCAGTGTACCTGTCAACCACCCCAACCCGTCTCCTGAACAGTGGGAATGATTGAACGAGAGACAAACCTTGTCCAAATCCTTCACAGTTCAATCCTGAAAATTAATCTTGATTTCAGTGCTTAGGCCAAACTAAAAAGACTAAGATCGCAATCGGACCAAATCAGTCCGGCCAAAACTGAGGAAGGCATGGGTGAGTAAACCACTAAGGAAGCAGTAGTTCCATCAAGACCTCAAAACTGGTTTTTGGGCAAGATTTTAATGCAACGATGGCCCACCATACTCTAACGTTGCATTGGAATCCACTTAAAACGGTACAGTCTTACACCTTTTATTGGCCATTTCCAACAATGATTCCAACACAACATGTTTGGATCTCAATCAGATTATCCATGTGAAACTTGGATTGACATTGTCTCCATTTCGTTCAATTCATCCAATCACAAATAGATGGACTGGATGTAAAAGACACGCATACCAATATATGAGAGTGTGTCTTTTAAATCCAATCCATCCGTCCACAACTGGACGGACTAAATGACTGGAGACGATCTTTTTCCTGTGAAACTGAAGCCCCAGGCCCTTTTTAGGGCCGCAGAAGAGTTTTCTTACAGTTGTTTTGCCACCAAGCAAACATGGTTTTAAGGATCTGGATTGGGAGATTCGACTCAAAATCCACTGGAGACAGACCCGATTCAGCAAGGATTTAGACTGTTTTTCACACATGTATGCCCGATTTCAAGGCTTTTGGCAGGCCAATCCAACCCGGAATTGGAACCAGATCAGATCAATCAGGCGGATCCTATCCCCGATTCCAAGTACTTGAACCTTTGCCAAAGGATAGTCTAGTGCAGTTAAAGTCTAAATGTCATCCTTAATTTGGATCAGCCTATCCCTGCAACGAAACAATCCATCTAAAATGGGTAATTTATGTGGATTTGGCATCTAATTTTTTTTATCAAAAAAAAAGATAAGATTTGGCATCTAACTTTGCACAAGGTGGTAAACCTCCTTGTTGACATTAGAAAGGAGGTCGGATGTAGCTTCGTTTCTTGTTAGGATTCTAGGCAACAAATAAAAAGGAGGCCGGTGGTCTGACCTGATAGATGAAAAAAGCAAGGGTAGAAAGGAATTCTCAGGTAAAGAAATCACAGCGGGTAAGGGAAATAGTAAAATATTGAGTAAAAAAGGGACTTAACCTTGAGTTTAATTTGGAACTATTTGTGGGGTTCACAGTGCTTACGTCAGTAGTGGGTCCACACGCCTTTGGAATACAATGAGTAATTTGATGGATGGTTTTGTCTCTGACTTAAGCTGCCAATAGCGGATGGGAAAAAGATCATCTATAGTGAGGCCACCCATGTAGTGAGGATCCTACCCACTCAAAGTGGATCGACATGTATCTCAAGGCAATCAAAGTGCATCGAGATATATGTCGATCCACTTTGGATGGATGTGATCCTCACTACACAGCTCACTACAGCTCACTATAGAAGATCCTCAGTACAGAGGATCCCAGTCCTAACGGATGTGCCCCTGAATGATCTTTCGGTAAAAAAAAAAAAAATTTTGCTCCATTAACTTGTGAGTTATGAGAATATCCACGTCTTGCGCTCTCATTGATCGATGGTATTTATACCCAATACTCTTGATTCACGTTGGACATATTACTTTTTTCACGTTTTTTTAACTATCAAATTGAAATGTCAAACTATTCAAAGAAAGAGGTATGGATTCTAAACAATAGGGTCAAGGTTCCATTTGTTGAATTGATAGAATGTTCTCCGTGTATTTGGTAGACAATTGATGGAAAATGGTTGGTTAATGAGAAACTTCAATTAATAAACTAATGACCTAAATATATTATCCTATTGTATTCAAGAAACTGCCTTGTTTTTAAGTGTACTATATTATTTTAGAGGAATGCTGTAACACTACAAAGTGACAAGTGGAAAAGCCAAAAAAAAAAAAAAAAAATACACGTGTTAGACCGAGGTGGGGTGTGTAGAATTCGTAGCCCTTAATTCTTTGTAGTGCTAAAGAGGGACTGAACCAACACTTTAAAACCCTAGTAATGCTTTTTAAAGGGAAAATCTTATTCCAAGCTGTTGAGTAATTCATAATCTACTTTTTAATGACCTCACCCCACTAAACTAATGTCGACGAAATGGAATCACTGAAAGGCAGGTGATTTCATATTGATGATGAAAGCAAAGTGTTTGTGCGTTTAAATTCATAATTTTTTAGAAAAAATCTTATTGTTATCAAGGTTGATTGAAAAAAAAAAAGTTATAATTTTATTTTCTTATTTTTCTATTTTTTTTTCAGTGTGTATAAATTCTGTCATTTTATATATTTATTAGAAAAATATACAATGACAATGACAGTTTTGATAAAGACATCTACATAAATCACTTTCAAATTAAATTTAAACATCTTTTTTTTATCTTTATTTTAAATAATTTTTAAGAATAAAACCAGGAGTAATCAAAAGAAGGTTACCTCTTTGCTGACAAATAATTAAACCTACTTTTTTTTATGAATAGTAAATTTTGTTTCTATTGTCATTTTGATTTGATGCATAAAAGTAAAATTTCAATTTTTTTCAAACTTACTCTGTTGATCACTCTATGATGCAATACTATGAAAGTGTTATGCATTTCTACCCAAAAAGTCAGTCAAAATTCTCAAAGTTGGTTAAAATGGGACCCTAAAAATATCATCTTTTAAGGCCAAAGGTAATCAACCTTGCATGTGCATGGTTATGCATATAGCCATCAAAACATCACAATAAAAATATTTCAAAAATACCCTTACATAATCAGCTGGTGATGGAATTTTCTTCCTGTTATGAATCCCTTCTTTTTAAATAAAAAAAAAATGCTTTAGTGGTTTTGGTTTAACAGCTGAAATCTTGAAGTTCATAAATTCCAACCAAAATGAGACAGAATCCACAATTCAGGTATAAATGATGAATTCAAGTAACATTTTTCTTTTGAAGAAAGTTGTGATTCTTGTGAAATGCATTGAGAAGAATATGGTTGCCATGTTGGGCGGAGTTTGCACTCAAACACAAGAAAGATGAAATGATCATTCTAATCCTGTGAAATGAAAAATGCCACCACTGTTGGATGCTCCTATGAGCAGTCTCATAGGCCCATGCTGGTGCAAGGAACGCAGCCTGACAACCATCCCGCTTCCCAATGCATTTTATCATAAAGGATTGAAAATGAATGGAATGCGGATGATATCTTCCAACATCTAGAAGGGTTGATACAACTTGCAAGAATATAATCGTACTTTTCATTTATATTCAAATGGGAAAAGAATCATGTATGGAACAAAGTTTTGTCATGAAGAGCAAGCATATCTGGTGAGATGATAGGAATTAATTCTCTCTTAAATCTCATAGAGAAGCACTTTATCATAGTTTCTCATGCTACAAGTTGAAGATGCAATGAAATTTCTCTGTATTTGGGTTGGATCTTGTTTTGAACTTCATTTCAACTAACTGCTGTGGTGATTCTCTACTAAAGGAATTCTCAAATAAAAGCTTTCTTTCATACAAAATAAAAAAAAATCCATTAAAGTAAGAGTAAAAAGTAACTATAAACCTTTGACCAAATACAAAATCCTACACAAAAAATTGAGTCCCAACAAACCTCTCACAATCAGACTTGAAAACAAATTTAGGTAGTTCATGGGCAGCAATATCAACCTTTTTTTTTCTCGTTTTTGGTAAAAAAAACATTAACCTTCATACCACATGTTTAGAGGACACATTTAGATTCAATCAACTCTCCTAAGAAGTTGCGGTCCGCTGTCTAGCCCGAACATAGGCTCAACCTCAGTGGACCGTTGCATGCCCTGGTGGTTGTGAGTTTGCCTTTACCTTGCCACACCTCTCCCCCCTCCTCCTTGGGACCCATATTTGGTGGTGGTGAGTCATTACTCAAAAAAAAAATTAAAAAAATAAAAATAAAAGAAAACCACTCCTAAGAAGGTAAAGAGTTTTCTATTAGTACAAGGGGAATTGGGTTCTTCCCCTCGCTTCCTTTTTTTCTGGGTGGGTGGGAGGAGAGAAGGGGAGGGGGGGGTGTAGTGAGGAATGACTTGGAATCCATATTAGAAGAAATACTTTTAAAGTTACGTAACAAAGGAATGATCCTAATCAGTATAGTCATACAGAATGAAAATCTAGAGATTATACTATGTCTAGTCTTGGGAGGTTAGGGTCAGATCATGCAACAAAGCATTATGCCGCCTTATTTCTATTATGGATGTGAACGGTACTAATTAAAAGATCCTTGATCATGCTTGATGATTGTTATCGCATGCAAACCAACACCTAGAACTCCCACATGTGATCACGTAACCACAGCCGAGTCTTAAGGAATCCAGATTGGATTGGATTGGATTATTCTCTTGTAACCATAAGATGCCTTACGTGTAACTCAGTGAAGAGTTTGGGTTTAAGTAGAATAGCCACAATCTGTTGTAACATAATACGGTAGCTATTCTATAAAATGTAACCACTGTACACAGATCAAAATCAAGGAAAAACATTATCCAAAATCATTTGAGTTTACATGGTATCAGAGCCCTAAACAGAGCTATCTCTAATATCGTTTTGTTTTTTTTTTTTTCCTACTATGTCGCCTTCAGATCTCCTGCACACCTCTTCTATGACTCCAAGCCTTCACCATTTCATTTCTATCAAATTAACACAGGATAACTACCCCTTATGGAAGTCACAGTTCTTACCTGTCTTAAGAACTTACGATCTTGAAGGATATGTCAATGGCCTTTTATCTGCATCTACTGGAACGTCTCTGCCAGCTGCTTCTTCACCAACCACTACCTCCACTACAACCGATGCTGCTACTCCTACTGTCAATCCAGAGTATACGAAGTGGTACAAGCAGGACCAACTCTTGCTCAGCTGGCTCATCTCCTCCCTCTCTGAGCCAATATTAGCACATGTTGTTGGACTCACCACCTCTCGTCAGGTCTGGGTGGCATTAGAAAGAATGTTCTCTTCCCATTCCCGTGCTCGTGCCATTCACAATCGTTTGCAACTTTCTGGACTCAAGAAAGGTGGTTTGTCAATTTCTGATTACCTTCAGAAAATCAAGGTATGCATGGATTCTCTTGCTTCTGCTGGTCAACCAATTAATGACGATGAACTCTTGGGTTACATCCTTGCTGGTCTAGGTCCTGAATACGGACCCCTAATCACTTTCATTACTACCCGTGCTGATCGGGTTACCATTGATGAACTATATGATCACTTACTCCAAACTGAATCATGGCTCGAACAATCAAGCCCCACCATCAGTCCCTTTTGCTTCAGCTCATGTGGCTTTCAAGCCTCCCCATGGCCGTGGACCGCCTAGATATCATCGTGGTCAATTTTCAAGCCACCCACACAATGGGGGTCGTTCCCATGGCCGCGGTAGAGGCTCTACCCAAACTAAAGGTGAGCATTATCACATTGATGTCAAACCCCGTGTTATCTGTCAAATATGTGAAAAACCAGGTCATTCTGCAAATCGGTGCTATTCTCGTTATAAACCTACTCAACCAGCTCTAGCTATGGCATACACAGGTGCTACCACTGCACCTACCTATCCAGATATGTCTTGGTATCCTGACTCGGGGGCTACCAATCATCTCACTGTCGATCTCAACAATCTGCACATTACCAATGACTATACGGGCAATGAACATCTTCATGTCGATGATGGAACAGGTTTGGATATTACACATATTGGAAATTCAACTCTTTGTACATTAAAACGGGATTTTCATTTCAAAGACATTATGCATGTGCCTCAAATCACTAAGAACTTATTGTCTGTTAGCCAATTCACACGGAATAATGATGTCTTTTTTGAATTTCACCCTACTTTGTTTTGTATAAAGGATCGTCCAACAGGGCAGATACTACTTCACGGTCGGAGCAATGATGGTTTATATCAACTTCCTCTCAACATTCAGTTATCTTCAAATAAGGTTGCTTTTCTTGGCGAACGTACTTCCTTGGATTGCTGGAATGGCCGCTTGGGCCATCCCTCCGCTCGTGTGACTCGTCACATTGTCCATCACAATGGCCTACCCGTTGTTGGAAAAATGATGCAGCAAGTATGTGGTGCGTGTCAACAAGGGAAGAGCCACCGTTTTCCCTATTATTCTACAATGTCAACATCATCTGTAAGACCCGCACTCCGTAAACCCGGTCTAAACCTTGGTTTTGTGTCGTAGCAGGTCTTTCGATCATCACCGGGCCAGACGGGACGAGCGGATGACAAACAGGTATGAAATCGGACCAAAGATGATCAAATCAACATGATTTTATGTTGACCGGTCGATGGTACCGGTCGACCGGTCAGCTCTACGCAGCTGAGTGCGGAGATCCAGAAATTGACTTCTAAGGGTCCCACTTTCCTGATTTCGAATCCTAAGACTTTCCTAATCCTAATAGGGTTACTAAACCCTAATTTTAGCCTATAAATACACCCTTAAGCCTCCTCAAATCTTTTCCATTGTCTCTCACAAACCCTAGAGAAGAGAAGGAGGATGGAAAGGAGAAGGAGCTAGGAAGAAGAAGGAGGTGCCGCCATTACCGTTCGACGACGCTCCCGTTACGCCAGTCAACGGTAAGTGTTTTAACTACTCTTCTTACCCTATGACTCTAGGATAGTTATAGGGGTGGATCAATACCATGCAAAGTAGGTATTGATCTAAAACCCTAACTGGACCATAAAACCCTAAGTCCGTCAAACCCTGGATTCGAGTTTCGAGATGATATTCATCGAAATAAGACTTGAATGAGTTGGAGATAACTCTAACTCAAAGCTCAGACTTAGAATGGATAGGAGAAACCCTAGAAATCCATGGAGGATGATCGACGACAGTCGAAAAATCCAAGTATGGTCTTCCGGAGACATACTGGTGGACTATACCGGTTGCACACTGTGTGGCTGGTATGTTGCCACCGGTACCTTCCGGGGGGCTGGTCTGTGGGGACCGGCTGACCATACCGGTCGCCAGTCTTCCCCACAGAGCTGCGATCGGTACATGCCACCGGTCAGCTCTGTGAGGGTATTTTGTAACCTTGTTGGGTTCCGACCAACATGAAACCCTAAGAAAAATATTCTAATGAAACTCTAATAATATTGTAGGACTTTGTGACTTTCCGTTTGGATCTTGCGACGTGCAGTAAGCTAACAAACGAGCGTCAGGTAAGGGAATCTGACCTAAACCTAATAATTAATGGACAGTAAATCTTTGTTATTAACACTGAATATATATGATGTGATGTTTGTGCATATTCACATGCCATCCTTTACTTTCAATTCTTATTATTATTCATGCATTGATAGGATGTGATTGTTAGGCATGTGATTATTTTCGTTAGTGTGTGGAGTGGGGCATGTAGCCTGGGATCATTCCTCACACTAGCACCTTTTGTAGTATTCTGTCTTAACATGCTTGGTACGGGTGGGGCATCAGGGGAAGGTCATGGTACGGTGGTCTCCGATGTTGATGTTGGCCTGGCCATGGTTATGTGGCATTGTGGTCTCCGAGGTCGACGCTAGCTTGTCCACGATGCTTTAGCTCTATCTCTATGCCGTAGGGAGTTATGTTGGGTAGGGTCTACCTGCGTATTGTTCTATCCTAGTGTGTTAGTTGCAGATAGGATATCAGGGGGAGGTGAGGTATTGTGGTCTCCAGCCCGA
The DNA here is from genome assembly GCA_028583415.1 of Protea cynaroides. NCBI lineage: Eukaryota > Viridiplantae > Streptophyta > Magnoliopsida > Proteales > Proteaceae > Protea > Protea cynaroides. The sequence goes on along the minus strand of CM053276.1, from coordinate 92,469,112 downwards.
CCTGCACGCTCTAGCTCTATCTCTATGCCATAGACGGTTGTGCTGGGATAGAGCGTACATTGATGACATACAGGATTGGTTAGTTGCGAGCCCAGTTTGCGAGCCCTGGCCAGTAGGGGTTTAGGTACTGGTATGGTTAGAGCATCAGGGGAGGTACGGGGATATCTTAGCTCTATATCTATTCCATGATGGGTGCATGTGGGTAGATGGGGGTGTGATCCATACTGTGCCACACACTCGTGTATAGAGGTGCGGGGGCCACCAAACCTTTCTATAGCACATTGCAAACTTAAACCAGACCACAACATAAAATGATTGTTACTCATGCATAATATTGTGAAATTGTCTGATTGTCTTACTGAGCTAGTTGTGAGCTCACCCTTTGTGTACACATTATTTTTAGATGTTGATGCAGGATACATGGTGGATGACTATATGAACGCTCCGGCGTATGGTGATGTTGCTACTCTGGGTGTACTGGCATGAGAGGACGAGCATGACGCTTCATTCGAGTGCCCTTTCTGCGTGTACCCGTGATTGATTTTATTTATTTGTTTCAGTTATTTTTGGTTGACTTTTAAAGAGATGTAATGATATTATATTTTATGATTGGATTCGAATAATGTGATATTTTATTTAATTTATCAATAGATACTCAGTTCATTCTATTTAAAGACTTCTGTTGTATTATTTATATTCTGATTGTGGTTATGTGCAATGGTTTGTATGAGTGGATACGGTCTATTCGAGATCCTGGTGTGAACCGTTGGTTCAATGACGGTTCACTCACACCATTCTGGTTGGTTTAGAATTGGGGTGTGACAACTTGGTATCAGAGCTCTCGTGCTCTGTCCAACAAACCATATTGCACTTAACTAAATCGATGAACTGAGTTAAGAAATATTAAAATTTTTTAATACAAACACACCCTAAGCATTGTTTGATACCTGAAACGGACTAAGAAAGAGCATAATATACTATACTAAATATGAAACTTAACATGTGCACATACACTAGTTAGGTGAAACGTGAAAACTTTCATTAAATAAGAAAAAGAGTATCAGATAAAATAGTGCTACAGGGTACAGTCCACAAACCGGACAGTTACCCTGTTATATAAACAGTCAAATCAGAAGAAAATATAAGAGGGACAATCATGGGGAAGGGGGCCTAGGAGGAATAGGGTCTGCTATATCATAATCTCGCTCGTAAGCGACCCTAAGCCAGTGCACCTGGTCCTGTGTAACCCGTAGACTACGACCCAGATGTCCCAGCTCCTGACCCATCTCTCACTGAGACTTTAGGATGACCCTCTGGGTGTCCCTGATCTCAGTGAACATACTCAACACCGGGTCTGGAGAGGGATGAGACGGTCCAACTGTAGAGATAGATGGTGGTGCTGCAGGTGTAGGCTGTGGAACTGGTGCTGGTACACCCTCTGCCCTATCCTCATCATCATCACGCTCGACCTCGGCTGCATAGGCCGCATTGGCTGCTGCTGCTGCTGCTACCCTCCCGAGTGGGCGAGGGCGAGCCTCCAACTCGTCGTCGCTAACGGGCAGATCGACCATCTGCATCCTTCGAATAGTATCCCAGTCGATGTCGAATGTCATGGTATCCTCATCAGTAACCTCGCCTCTCATGCTCACACCTAGGCGACGTAGAAGGAAGGTGATGAGACGACCGTATGGAAGGTTACTGGCCTGATCGGCCAGGGTCGCCTGATGCATGGTCCGGATGATGAGGTAAGGGAGAGAGACCCGCTCCCCGGTGCAGACACAGTAGGTGATGTACTGAGTGAGCTGAGATAACTCACTGTAGTGGCCACTCTGGGGCACAATGTCGTGCTGGATGATGCGGCTATAGACTCTAGCTAGGGGCTTCAGACTAGCCGCCTTCATGGGAGCCCCAGTATTTAGGATCTGCTCTGCGATCTCTCGGCATAGGTCCTTACTCAGATAGCCCTTCACTTTTGGAGGGCAGAATGCTAAGTCTCCATCATTGGATACCCCCAGCAGGTCAGCCAATTGGTGGGTGTTGAAGGAAATATGGACGCCCTTGACGTAGCTGGAGATGCGCAAGTCCCTACCCTGGTTGGGATCGTTGACATCCCCATGAAGCTCAAGGTTAGCATAAAAATGCTTAACCAGGTTGGGACGAGTGGTATCTGTGTAGGAGATTACAGACACCCACCCAAGCGCGTCGAAAGCTGCTCGCACATCGAACCTCTCCAACTGATCCAAGTTAACTCGCCGCCTAGATTAGATGTTTTTGCTATCAAACCAAGGGAAACGAGCTTGTGCCTCCAAGGAACAATACGGCACCACTTGTGCCACAGTTCGCTGGACACAACCCGAACATTAAATGTTTCAACTGTCAGCAAGTGGGTCATATTGCAAAGACCTACACTCTACCTAGGAAGCAACCTCCCCAGCAAGGAAAAGTATATGAGGTCACTACCGAAGAGGCAACCGCATCACCCGATGTGGTCACTGGTATGACTCTATCCTTTACTATTTGGCTTACTATTTTCATTGTGTGTATGCGCATGTAGAACTAAGGGACAATAAAAATTTCAGGAATTGTAAATGTAGCTGGTATACCCGCCAGAGTACTATTTGACTCTGGGGCCATGCACTCCTTTGTTTCTATTTCCTTTGGGAAGCGAATGGAGTTACCGATTAAGCACTTGAACCCAAGCTTGATAGTTCGCTCTCCACTAGGAGTCGAAGTGGCTTTGACTGAATATTATGGACCATGTACTGTATGTATTGAGGGCCGAGACTTAGAAGCAAGTCTGGTACTACTCGAGATGGCAGACTTTGATGTCATCTTGGGAATGGATTGGCTAGGCCATCATTCAGCTATTCTTTTATGTGGTGAAAGGAAGCTTGTGCTTACAGACAATAAGGGAAAGGAGTATAGCTTCACTGGGACCAAATTACCTAGGAAGAGGAAGTTGATTCTCTCCGCCCTAAAAGCTAAGAGATTCTTAGAGATGGGGGGAGTGGGGTATCTACTATCTGTAGTCGACATCACTGCTGAGGTGCCAAAGATGGAAGATATAGATGTGGTTCGAGAGTTCCCAGATGTATTTCCAGAGGAGCTTCCAGGTCTACCATCGGACAGGGCTACAGAATTTGTGATAGACCTTATGCCAAGTTCGACGCCGGTGTCTAAAGCACCATACAGGATGGCTCCTACCGAGCTAAAGGAGTTGAAGACCCAGCTACAAGAATTGTTGGATAAGGGCTTCATACGACCTAGCATATCACCTTGGGGAGCACCGGTATTATTTGTCAAGAAGAAGGATGGAAGTGTACGGCTATGCATTGATTACCGTGAACTGAACAAGTTGACGATCAAGAATCGATATCCTTTGCCTAGAATCGACGATCTGTTCGATCAATTGCAGGGTGCAAAGGTTTTCTCGAAGATCGATCTTCGATCGGGGTATCACCAACTGAAGATCAAGGCCAGAGATATTCCAAAGACTGCTTTCAGAACACGGTATGGGCATTATGAGTTTCTAGTTATGTCTTTCGGGTTGACCAATGCTCCAGCGTCGTTCATGGAACTGATGAACCGAGTGTTTCATGATATGTTGGACACTTCGGTCATCATATTCATCGATGACATATTGATCTACTCAAAGAACATGGAGGCTCATACAACACATTTGAGGGCAGCCCTACAATGACTGAGACAGGACAAGCTTTATGCTAAGTTCAAGAAATGCGAGTTTTGGCTGAAGGAAGTGGCCTTCTTGGGCCATGTAGTATCTGAAGACGGTATCAAGGTTGATCCAAGTAATATAGCTGCTATAGTAGGATGGGAAGCACCAAAATATGTTGTGGAGATTCGTAGTTTCCTTGGGTTGGCTGGTTATTATAGAAGGTTCGTGGAAGACTACTCTAGGATCGCTGTTCCACTCACCAGATTGACCAAGAAGGGGGAGAAATTCATATGGACAGATGAGTGTGAGAAATGCTTTCAGACTTTGAAGTCAAGACTAGTCTCTACACCTATCTTGACCATCCCAGAACCAAGCGTACTGTTTACTTTATATACGGATGCTTCAGGGTTGGGTATCGGGTGTGTATTGATGCAAGGAGAATAGGTGATTGCTTACGCATCAAGACAGTTAAAAGAGCATGAGAAGAACTATCCTACGCATGATTTGGAGTTAGCAGCGGTTATACATGCAATCAAAACTTGGAGACACTACTTGTACGGTGAGAAGTTTCAGATTAAGTCATATCACAAGAGCTTAACTTATCTTTTCACTCAGAAGGATCTGAATATGAGACAGAGGAGATGGCTGAAATTGTTGAAAGATTATGATTGTGACATCCAGTACCATCCGGGCAAAGAAAATGTTGTGGCTGACGCCTTAAGCAGAAAGTGGGCATCGAAACCTGAAAAGTACAAATGCTGCATTATGTGCCGCAGCCTCAAGTTCAATTGAAGGTGATGAAGAGTACATAATAGAGTGCAGAAGATCCAGTTGAGCAAGGTTTAATTCATAAGTTCACCATGATTTTTGCAGCTTTGAAGATCTCACCGGATCTAGTTGATGAAGTCAAGGTAGCAATCCTATAGGATCCACATCTCAAGACAGTGCAAGAAGACTTAGAGAAGGGTACGAGCAATCCTGACTTTACCTTGGATTCAGACAAGGTACTCAGGTATCGTGGACGTTTATGTATACCTGAGACTGAAGACTTCAATATCAGAGATCGAGTTATGACTGAAGCTCATTACACTCCATATTCGGTACATCCAGGAAGTACCAAAATGTACCATGATTTAAGAAGACTGTATTGGTGGAGGGGTATGAAAGTCGATATAGCTCGTTTCGTGTTCCAATGTCTAAATTGTCAACAAGTTAAAGCAGAAAGGCAGAGACCCGCAGGTTTACTACAGCCATTACCAGAACCTACATGGAAGTGGGATTGTATTACTATGGATTTCGTCACTGGCCTACCTTTGACACCAAGGTCAGTGGATGCAGTTTGGGTTATAGTAGATCGACTCACCAAGACAACTTGATTCATTGCGGTCAGACCTCAGTATACCATGGAGAAGCTGGCCAAGTTATATGTTGATAATATAGTCAGACTTCATGGCGTTCCAGAGAGTTTAGTATCTGACAGAGATCCCCATTTTACATCAAAGTTCTGGAAAGGATTACAGAAAGCTATGGGAATGAAGTTGAAGTTCAGTACAGCTTTTCACCTTCAGACGGACGGACAGTCAGAACAAACTATTCAAATTTTAGAAGATATGCTCTGAGCCTGTGCATTAGACTTCAAGGGATCTTGGGATGAGAAACTATCACTTATCGAGTTTGCTTATAACAATAGCTATCAGGCTACAATTCAGATGGCCCCATATGAAGCACTTTATGGGAAGAAGTGTCGTACACCTCTGTTATGGAACGAGGTGGGAGAAAGAAGAATTGTAGGACCGGAGTTTGTTGAAGAAACTTGTCGAGTGATTGATCAGATCAAGGAGAGAGTAAAGACAGCTCAAGCTCGACAGAAGCACTATGCGGATAATCGACGTCGAGCTCTGGAGTTTGCAGTGGGTGACAAAGTATTCTTGAAGATATCACCGGTGCGAGGTCTGAAAAGGTTTGGTAAGAAGGGGAAGCTATGCCCCAGGTATGTGGGACCATACGAGATATTGGCTAGACGTAGTAACGTAGCATATCAATTAGCTCTACCACCATCTATGTCAACTGTCCATGATGTGTTCCATGTATCATTGTTGAAGAAGTATGTCAGAGATTCATCGCACATCTTGACAGCAGACCCCCCAGACTTGACTGAAGACTTAACATTTGAAGTGGTGCCTGTGATGCTCTAAAGCCAAAACGTACAGCAACTTCGAACCAAGGATATCCATTATGTAAAGGTGCATTGGAAAAGCCAAAATGTCAAAGAAATTACTTGGGAAGAGGAGAGCACGATGAGGAAGGAGTATCCTAACCTTTTCGATGATCAAGGTACGTTCAAATTTCGGGGCCAAAATTTATTTTAAGGGTGGGGGAGTTGTGAGACCTACATGCAAATTTTAGGGACGAAATTTCTTTAAGGGTGGGGGAGTTGTAAGACCCGCACTCCGTAAACCTAGACGGGACGAGCGGATGACAAACAGGTACGAAATCGGACCAAAGACGATCAAATCAACATGATTTTATGTTGACTGGTCGATGGTACCGGTCTTGGTACCGGTCGACCGGTCAGCTCTGCGCAATTGAGTGCGGAGATCTGAAAATTGACTTCTGAGGGTCCCACTTTCCTGATTTCGAATCCTAAAACTTTCCTAATCCTAATAAGGTTACTAAACCCTAATTTTAGCCTATAAATACACCCTTAATCCTCCTCAAATCCTTTCCATTGTCTCTCACAAACCCTAGAAAAGAGAAGGAGGATGGAAAGGAGAAGGAGCTAGGAAGAAGAAGGAGGTGCCGCCATTACCGTTCGACAACGCTCCCGTTACGCCAGTCAACGGAAACTGTTTTAACCACTCTTCTTACCCTATGAATCTAGGATAGTTATAGGGGTGGATCAATACCATGCAAAGTAGGTATTGATCTAAAACCCTAACTGGACCTTAAAACCCTAAGTTGCCGTCAAACCCTGGATTCGAGTTTCGAGATGATATTCATCGAAATAAGACTTGAATGAGTTGGAGATAACTCTAACTCAAAGCTCAGACTTAGAATGGATAGGAGAAACACTGGAAATCCATGGAGGATGATCGACGGCAGTCGAAAAACCCAAGTATGATCTTCTGGAGACATACCGGTCGACTATACCTGTTGCACACTGTGCGACCGGTATGTTGCCACCGGTACCTTCCGGGGGGCTGATCTGTGGGGACCGGCTGACCATACCGGTCGCGAGTCTTCCCTACAGAGCTGCGACTGGTACATGCCACCGGTCAGCTCTGTGAGGGTATTTTGTAACCTTGTTGGGTTCCGACCAACATGAAACCCTAAGAAAAATATTTTAATGAAACCCTAATAATATTGTAGGACTTTGTGACTTTCTGTTTGGATCTTGCGACGTGGAGGAAGCTAACAAACGAGCGTCAGGTAAGGGAATCTGACCTAAACCTAATAATTAATGGATAGTAAATCTTTGTTATTAACACTGAATATATATGATGTGATGTTTGTGCATATTCACATGCCATCCTTTACTTTCAGTTATTATTATTGTTCATGCATTGATAGGATGTGATTGTTAGGCATGTGATTGTTTTCGTTAGTGTGTGGAGTGGGGCATGGAGTCTGGGATCATTCCTCACACTGGCACCTTTTGTAGTATTCTGTCTTAACATGCTTGGTACGGGTGGGGCATCAGGGGAAGGTCGTGGTACGGTGGTCTCCGATGTTGATGCTGGCCTGGCCATGGTTATGTGGCATTGTGGTCTCCGAGGTCGACACTGGCTTGTCCACGATGCTTTAGCTCTATCTCTATGCCATAGGGAGTTATGTTGGGATAGGGTCTACCTGCGATTGTTATATCCTAGTGTGTTAGTTGCGGATAGGGTATCAGGGGGAGGTGAGGTATTGTGGTCTCCAGCCCGGCCTGCACACTCTAGCTCTATCTGTATGCCGTAGACGGTTGTGCTTGGATAGAGCATACATTGATGACATATAGGATTGGTTAGTTGCGAGTCCAGTTTGCTAGCCCTAGCCAGTAGGGGTTTAGGTACTGGTATGGGTAGAGCATCAGGGGAGGTACGGGGATATTTTAGCTCTATCTCTATTCCATGATGGGTGCATATGGGCAGATGGGGGTGTGACCCATGCTGTGCCACACACTCGTGTATAGAGGTGCGGGGGCCACCAAACCTTTCTATAGCACATTGCAAACTTAAACCAGACCACAGCATAAAATGATTGTTACTCATGCATAATATTGTGAAACTGTCTGATTGTGTTACTGAGCTAGTTGTGAGCTCACCCTTTGTGTACACATTATTTTTAGATGTTGATGCAAGATACACGGTAGATGACTATATGAACGCTCTGGCATATGGTGATGTTGCTGCTTTGGGTGTACAGGCAGGAGAGGACGAGCATGACGCTTCATGCGAGTGCCCTTTCTACGTGTACCTGTGATTGATTTTATTTATTTGTTTCAGTTATTTTCGATTAACTTTTAAAGAGATGTAATGATATTATATTTTATGATTGGATTCGAATAATGTGATATTTTATTTAATTTATCAATAGATACTCAGTTCATTCTATTTAAAGACTTCCGCTGTATTATTTATATTCTGATTGTGGTTATGTGCAATGGTTTGTATGAGTGGACACGATCTATTCGAGATCCTGGTGTGAACCGTTGGTTCAATGACGGTTCACTCACAGCATTCTGGTTGGTTCAGAATTGGGGTGTGACATCATCGGCTCCCTTAGAACTGATACACTCTGATTTATGGGGACCAGCCCCACTTTTATCAGTTTGTGGCAATAAATATTATGTCTCTTTCATTGATGATTTTAGTAAATTCACTTGGTTATTTTTGTTACCATCCAAAGATGCTGCATTGAGAATTTTTCTTAAATTTAAAGCCCATGTTGAGAGACTTTTAGATCGACAAATCAAGGTTTTACAGTCCGATTGGGGAGGTGAATATCGCTCCATTTCCATTGCCTTACGACAATTTGGAATTACTCATAGGGTATCTTGTCCCTATACCCATGAACAGAATGGCACGGCTGAGAGGAAACATCGCCATGTTGTGGAGACAGGTCTCTCTATTATGGCAAACAGTTCACTGCCTATGAGATACTGGGGTTCGGTTTTTGAATTTGCTTGTTTTCTTATAAACCGACTCCCTTCCCCAACAATTGGCAATATCAGTCCATTTGAAAAATTATTTCACAGGACACCTGACTATACATTTATGAGAACCATTGGGTGTGCTTGCTATCCCTATCTTCGCCCTTACAATTCCTTCAAATTGGAATACAGGTCCACTCAATGTGTGTTTATTGGGTATAGTGCATCGCATCGGGGTTACAAATGTCTAAATCGAGAATCTGGCAGAATTTTTGTTGCCAAGGATGTTGTGTTCGATGAACACGTTTCCCTTTGCTGACCCGTGTGTTCCAACCATAGTTAGTTAAAACAGGAACGACAAAAAAACAAAACGGGACGGAACGGGTTTTAAACGGAGCAAAACAAAAAACAGTACGGTCAAAAAAACGGTCAAACATTTCGAGAACGGCAAAAAAACAAAAACGGATGGTACGGGTTTTAAACGGATCAGATATAATACGGTACGGTGAAAAAAACGACAATATACTCCCATAAATTGAAGAATTATATTAATGAAACATATAAATCTATTGGAAAATCATACCTAAATCAATAGGAACAGATGACATTTATGAAGTGTTTGGTCATAAAATGGTGAGAATTATCATCTTCAGTCAAGTAGTTAATTGATATTTTATGTTTGTCTAAGACTTTAAGCATGAATCCATATGGAGAGAGAGAGAAAGAGAGAGAGAGATCAATGGTGGCTTACAATATACGATTGTTATGACTCATAACTCACACCCCACCCTAACAAGTAATAAAGTAATGAGTTTATAAACAATTATGAGGAAGTGGCAGCCTTTAATCCCACATCGGTTACATGTAGAAAGCAATAAGAATATTAAACAATATGAGATTAATCGATTCATTATTTATTAAAGATGCAGGTTAAAATACGTTAAAATACGGATACGGTACGGTACGCGTTTTAAACGGGTTTTAAACGGAAAGGCTTGGAGTATGGAGTATTTTAAAATATTTTTGAGAATAATACGGCAATACGCGTATTAAACGGTTGAGTACAGTACGACAGTACGATACGCGTTTAAAACGAGTTTTAACTAACAGAGGTTCCAACATCTGATTTGCAAATGGCTGTCCACCCATATATAGGAGCACCACCGATTCTCACTAATCCCATCCAAGGCCTCATCAATGACCCACCATCAGGCCCGCCTTTCCATACTCAAGAGCAACACCCTACAATAGCCCCATTAGCGCCATCTCATCCTCCACTACCAGCCGCTCCATTGGGGCCTCAACCAGACTCCATACCAGCAGCACCATCGTCACTAGGTTCTCCACCAACCGATGAACTGGCTGCCCAATCGATGTCGCCCTCTCCTGCTCTCTCGGTTCCCCAAGATAGCACTATGGCTCGGCCTCGTACCCGTGCACAGGCAGGAGTGATGAAATCAAAACACCATACTGACGGCACCATTCCATGGCCACCTTCCGCAGGTCTCCACATGCTATGATTGTTACCATTGCCGACACGGAACCCACCTGCTACACCAAGGCTGCTCTTCATCCAGAATGGGATCTGCCATGAACAAAGAGTTTGATGCACTTCTTCATAATGGGACTTGGTCTATTGTTCCTCCCCACCCATCGCAGAATGTTGTGGGATGTAAATGGGTGTTCCGGATCAAACAATTACCTGATGGCACCATTGATAGGTACAAGGCACGGTTAGTTGCCAAGGGATTTCACTAGCAACCCGGAATTGACTATGGTGACACGTTCAATCCAGTTGTTAAACCAACAACTATTCGCACACTCCTTGCCCTAGCAACTATGAATGATTGGCATGTTCGGTAAATTGACATTCAAAATGCATTTTTACACGGTCATCTTACAGAGGAAGTCTATATGGTCCAACCACCTGGATTTGTCCATCCCCAGTTCCCAAATCATATATATTAGGAAAAACCATCCTAGATGAATCTCAATGTTACTGTTAACCTCAAACCAAAGATGAAAACTTATCTCGAATATCTGTCCTTGTTAATTTAAGAAATTAAGAAGAGTGTCATACCTTTTTTGACGTTTGAAAATTTCTTTTGTTGAAGCACTCTACCCGTGATGAAGAACTCTTTCCGTTGTTGAAGAACCTTGATGATTAGACAAACAAAGCCACTTGTTTCCAAGGATCTCACAAGCAATCGTGGTGCTCACCCCGTTGGACAGTATACCATATCTTGGTATTTTGAACTTTTTCCTCCCCTTGCCTGTGGACCTTGAGATGTTTTATATCTCTAGGGTGGAGATGACCAGCCATAAAGTCCAACCCTAAGTGAGATGCTAGCCTCCTAATGTCATATCCAGATTGCCTTTTGGCATCTTTGACAATACCACAAGTGCCCCTAAATAATAAATAGGGACACAAATACAAACGCCATTTTTTATAAACCAAAAGATTTTGCAACGAAAAATAAAATAAATATTTTTATATTTATAAATAAAAATATTTGATGCAAAATCAAACATGATAACATTATTCAAATTGGCAGTTTGTAGGTACGTGTACACTCTTATAATTGTCAATTCACTGGCAATGAACATTAGGCACTAAGGTCACCACTCAACGTACACGTGGTCTTACCATGATGGACTTCACAGACCATTTGTGCACTGACCGTCGAGAGACTAGTCCCCATGTCTCCCATAGTCTGAGCAATTTTGACTTGCACCCCTCAAACCTATCATGGTCCAATCAATGCCTATGTAAGCACATAGCGCATCATGATAGGTGCGGTCGAGCCAAGGACTACAAAGTGGCTCATTTGAATAATCATCCAGAAACCGCCTATTAATACAATAGACAAAAACAATGGTACCATATAACAAATTTATAAGCCACAAAACATGTAAGCCACATGTCACATATATATACCTCAAAATAGAGATAAAAATGCCCAAAGAGAATATAAAAATAACATAGTAAACCTGTGTTGGGCCACACAAAACCAACAATATATGCCGACTTCATAGAACCCTGTATGGGCTTAAGCAAGCACCATGTGCATGGTATTCCCAGTTGAGCAACAAACTCTTACAGTTGGGGTTTCATCAATCAAAGGCTGACACCTCACTCTTTGTATTTCGGCATCACGGAAATCTCCTCATCATACTCGTATACGTGGATGATATTCTCCTTATTTCAAATAAGACCCACTTAATTGAGTGCATCTTGCATCCTTTAAAGGAAGATTTCCATGTGAAAGATCTCGTCCGTTTTCACTACTTTCTTGGTCTAGAGGGCATCTACACTTCCACTGGTATGGTGCTATCACAACGAAAATATATTCAAGATCTTCTCCAGAAGACAAACATGTTAGATGCAAGACTGGTCTCCACTCCGATGGCCACCAAGCCCCACTGACAAAGGTTGATGGGGACCCGTTACAAGATCCAACAGAATACCGTCGTGTCGTCGGAGCACTTCAATACCTTACTTTCACTAGGCCTGACATTGCCTACGATGTAAATAAGGTCTGCCAATTCATGCATAGCCCGACTTCCACTCATTGGTCCGCTGTCAAACGGATATTGCGGTACCTTAAAGGCACAATTACTCATGGGCTGCTATTCCGCAAATCACCCAATGCAACTTTGACAGCATTCTCCGATGCCGATTGGGCCGGCTTCCCGGATGACAGACAATCCACTGGTGGTTATTCAATCTTTCTGGGCAACAATCACATCTGTTGGAGCTCACGCAAACAGCCAACGGTGGCCCGCTCTAGCACCGAGGCTGAGTACAAAGCATTGTCCAATGCAGCTGCCAAAGTCACCTGGTTACGACATCTACTCCATGAGATTGGTTATCGGTTACCACTTACTCCCATCCTATGGTGCGACAACATTGGAGCTACATACTTATCGGAAAACCCGGTCTTCCATGCTCGAACCAAGCATATAGAAATCGATTTCCACTTTGTTCGAGATCAAGTGCAACGCAACTTGCTTACGGTTCGCTTCATCTCTTCTAAGGACCCAGTTGCTGATTGTCTGACCAAGCCCCTGCCCACGAGCCGTTTTCAATGGCTCCGTGACAAATGCAACATTGGGCCTCCTACGTTGCATTTGCGGGGGTGTGTTATCGCATGCAAATCAACACTTGGAACTCCCACATGTGATCACGTAACCACAACCGAGTTTTAAGGAATCTAGACTGGATTGGATTGGATTATTCTCTTGTAACCATAAGATGCCCTACGTGTAACTCAGTAAATAGTTTGGGTTTAAGTAGAATAACCACAATCTGTTGTAACATAATACGGTAGCTATTCTATAAAATGTAACCACTGTACATAGATCAAAATCAAGGGAAAACATTATCCAAAATCATTTGAGTTTACAATGATATTGTCTTCAGAAGGCCCAAAAAGCATAGACAAGGGAATGAATACAGGTCCATGGGATCCCTGTATATTCCATTTTAAGCCTTCCAATATCTAATAGCATAAAGAACAAATGGGTAGGAAAAAAAGCATGAAGATATGATCCTCTCATCTGTGCAGGTGATTAATTTCCAAGGGGAGAAGATAATGAGTTATATTTACGCTATTTTGATTTAGGTACATTGATCGTAGTCACGCTTTCGGTATACATATATTTCATCACAAGGGATTGAGAAGAATCATACAAAAGTATTTTTAAGGATAAGATAGAAGAATCTTGGAATTGAAGAAAATCCTGTCATTAATAAGAGCAAGCATCTCTTGTAAAGATTAAAAAGTTGATTCTTTTGCTGAGAAACCATCCCCTCATGCTACAAGTTGAAGATGTTCATGAAGATCCTGGAGTTGAGTCTTCTTGACATTTGTTTCAGAAGATGGTTACATATGGTCATACACCTTCTCCAAATGGAAAAGAAATGAAGAAGCAAAGGTGGAAGGTTATTATCTACTTACCTTTAAAAAAAAAAAAAAAAAAAAAAGGTGGAAGGTTTTTAAGCATAAAAATAAAAAATAAATAAAAAGTGGAAGGGTTTAAGGTACGAATCATCAGTTTGATCAGCATTAGACAATAGGTGCTTGTGGTTTTTGATTCCCGGGAATAAGAATTATGTCATGAGATCAGTCTCTAGCCCCCGAAACTGAGGACTATTATATATTCATGGAATTGCTTTTTAAAGCTGATTCCTAGGCTGCGACTTGTTGATGGGTCTCCTTTTATTTTTATTTTTATTTTTTTGGGGTCTGCTCCTGTTGTTGTGCAGAGTGCAAGGCTCTTAACCTGGTCGTGGGCTTTGCCCTTAGTCCAATATAAATCAGATTAGTGTCACATTTTTCCCTAAGGCTCTGATTGGTTGTAATAGAAATAAAAAAGAATTAAATTTTTAAACTTAAAAAAAAAAAAAAACTTTTTTAAGCATTAAGGTATACGCTATCACATGGCCAAATAACTAACTTCCTCCTTAAAAATTAAAATAAAGATTACATCTAAAAAATAATTTTATTAAATATAATAAGAGATCTAAATAATTTATACATTTTTTTTTGGTAAAAAAAATTTATACATATTAAGTAATGATTATAATATATTCATTTTAGATTTAAAATATTCCATTTTAGATTTATAATATTCCATTTTAGATTTCCCTTATAATCAAACAGAGTCTAGGCTTTCGCTTGTATTTCCTAAGGTTGGCACGAGTTGACAAGCTCCGAAGCATTAATGCTCGAAGACAAATGAGGTGTTCCTGAAACCTCAAGTACTGATTATGGGCTTTAACAATTTTTGCTAGAAATGGGTTTGGGCTGCGCCAAGCTCGTATATATTGATCGGTTGGGCTTCCTAGTAAAGAAAACTTGTAATTGAGGCAAAACTCACCTTCATAAATTTATCAAGGCAGTCTAAATATTTGCCATGTGGCAGATCTGATGGGCCCAAATTTTAAGGATAAATAGACCTAAAATTTGATCACATGTAAAATTCACCAATTCACCCCAAATAGAATTTGCCAAATGGCAACATTGAGGCTTGAAAATCGGGACTATGGAGAGACTGCACAGAGTTTGGATCACCTGCATGTATATGTACTCTCCATGAGATCTTATTACTATTGATTTGGCATGGGACCCACCTCTAGAGTGTGGAAACCACAAGATATGGATGGTGATGGGATTTGATGGAAATTAAATGTGTACGTAATCGCAAGTGCACGGTATCGTACAGTAACGGGTAGTTCTCCGGAAGGAATCGCTATTATCCTAATTCAAATAAGACAAAACCAAAGGGATTTGAATGAATTCACACCTTAATCACTTCAAATAAAAATTGATCAAGCAGCAAAAACAATAATAACTAATTCTTAACGGCACGAAGATTTATGAAACCATTATATTAACCATAGAGTAACACAGATCTATTGCAAGAAGGAAACAAAATTAAAAATAAAAGAATGTAAGAAAAACTTATCTCGTTGAAAGATTTCTCTGTCGTTGCTCGTCGTCTTATTGTCACTCCAAGGCGATGTGCAAACGATTATAAAGGGAACCTTCGCTCCTAAATTAAATTAGTAATGGGGTACAACCTCTATTTATCTACCCTACTACAGAGTTCTAAATCTAAAATTAAAACTTAAAAAATAAATAAATAAAAATAAACTTAAGCAAGAAAAACACAACTTGAAAAGAAAAAACTAAAAATCTCGAACTCTCTCATAAATTTTTAAAATTAAAAAAAAACTTACAATAGAATTCTTGAATGTCTTTTTCTATTGCTGAGTATCACACACACACACACATATATATATATATATATATATATATATATATATATATATATATATATATATATATATATATATATATATATATATATATATATATATATATATATATATAAGTGAGTAAAGATCACAATTAATCTTTACAATTGGATTACAAGAGATTTTGTGGAGATAATTTTGGTAACCAAATTTCAATCTTATAGGTTTATTATATGTGGACGATTCTTGAGTAGAAAAAAATCTTGCACCAACTCATCGTATCTTTGGCATCATTATCTCTTCTTGAAAACTTTCATAATCGATTGGAGCTTTTCGTTCTTCCATGCCATGCTAATCTTGTAAATTTGATACCAAATAAATAAGAAATATTTTCTCAAGAGAATAGAATCTTTCACATGAGATTGGACTACTCTTTCACTTGGTCCAAGACTGATCTTATACACAAAATTTGTGGCTCACTTTATAAAATTTATCTCTATGCCTGGCTGCTAAGTTGACTGGGTGAGTTAACTGGACAGGATCACCAAAAATTCATAAAATGATTTTTTTAAGCTCGAATTTCTCCATTCTTTCACCTATATCCTACAAAGATAAAAATAATATTAAATATCCGAGAAGTATCATAAATAGAATAAGAGATGCATATTTTATACCCTAAATTCATACATAAAATATGTTCATCAGATACCCCCATACTTGAGCTTTGCTAGTCCCAAGCAAAGAAAAATATAAAAATAAATAAAATAAAACCCTAACTCACTTTAGTAGGAATCACGATTGCACTTAGCACGTGCAACAAGCCTTTAAACCCCTAGGTCACCCATAGTGGATGAGTTGTGTCTCGTAAGTATTTTTAGAGAATAAACACACAAAATTCATATAAAAATTTTAAACTTTAACTTTGGTATTGAAGAAAATGAACATACACACATCCTATTAGTCAAGACATTCAACTTGGCATCAAGAAAACATAGAAACCCCCACACTTGAACTTTGCTACCTCATATGATTCAAACACTAAGATCGCATCTCAATTAGGAAACCTTGTTATATCTTCTACACATATCTCTCCTTAAGGTGAACCCTTTGTAACATACTGGTAATCAAGACCCAAGATCAGCTTTCAACACTTGTATTTCATTTTTCTTTTCTCTTTTTTTTCTTCTTCCTCTCTAAGCTACTCCACTACAGTTGGCTTGAGGCAGGTGGTTATGCATTCCCATGTTACTATGTAGCTTCGCTTTTGACATATATCTTTAAGAACATTGATGCTAAAGAGTATTCTTTTTTTTTTTTTTTTACAAGAGCTATATCCAAGGAATTTCAATCAAGACAGCTCGCTTCCTGAGGCAAAATACCCTGTCTAATTCCAAGAACAAAAATTCTTATATTATTTTTTTTTGTGATTTTTTTTTCTAGTACAAGGAGGTCTCAGTTTTATTTGAAGGTTGAAATTACTAACTATAACCATAAAAGATTCATCCCTTCATGTGAAGTAAGCTATATTTTCTAACTCGATTCTCACTCCAAAATACAGCCTAAGTACTATCATCACATAGGGTTTCATTACTTCGTATGTGATAGTATCCTAGGTCTCTTTCTCCTTCCTCTTTTGTATCAAAACCATAGAATAGTAATTGATTTTCTCAAAAACTAAAGTTAAAAAGTTAAAAAGTTAAAATTTAAAATTAAAGCTCAAAATTCATTTTTTTTTATTAAAATCTCAACCCTTCCCCCATACTTAAATCATGCATTGTCCTCAATGTATGTATGCAGAAAAATAAAAGACAAGGACAAGGGAAAGAAAAAACTCCCTGAATCAAGGATCGATGTAAAAAGGCTCATGGAGATCCATGACCTCTTCAGTGAAGTCGTGTAGAAGCTCCAAAAATGGCTTTAAACATTGGCCATTCACTTTGCTGGTTGCACCTATACCTGGATTCAAAATCTCAATTGCATCCGATGAGAAAACATTTTGAACAACATAAGGGCCCTCTCAACGGGATCTAAATTTACCAGGAAAAATATGCAAACAAGAATTATAAAGCAAAACCTTGTCGCCAGGGGTAAAAGACTTTTGAAGAATATGTCTGTCATGGTAAGCCTTGGTCTTGTCTTTATAGATGCGGGCACTGTCGTAGGCATCATTTAGTAATTCATCCAACTCAGAGAGCTGGAGTCCTCTATGAGAACTAGCATCTGACAAATCAAAATTTAATTTTTTAATTGCCCAAAACAACCGATGTTCCAATTCGACTGGTCGATGGCAGACTTTCCTATACATCAGACAGTAAGGGGATTGACCAAGAATGATCTTGAAAGCAGGTCTATAAGCCCACAAAGCATCTACGAGGCGAATGGACCAATCCTTGCGAGTCAGATTGACAGTTTTTCCAAAATCGATTTTTCGAGTGGACACTTCAACCTGTCTACTGGTCTGAGGGTGGTAAGGGGTTGCCAATTTATGGGTAATACTATATTTTCGAACAAGGGCCTCAAATGGTTTGATGCAAAAGTGTTTTCCCCTATCGCTAATGATAGCTCGGGGGGTACCAAATCGGGAGAATATATTCCTCTTTAGAAATTTAATGACTATCTTGTGGTCATTGGTCTTAGTAGCAACAACTTCTATCCATTTGGACACGTAGTCCGCGGCTAACAAGATATATTCATTCCAAAAAAACTTTGGGAACGGACCCATAAAATCGATGCCCTAAACATCAAAAACTTCAACCACCAGAATTAGGTTGAGTAGCATCATATTTCGCTCGGTAATGCAGCCTAAAGACTGCAAGAAGGGCATACCTTACAGTAATTAAAGGCATCCTTAAAAAGACTAGGCCAGTAGAATCCAAACTGTAAAACCTTGGCCGCGATCTTACTCAAAGTGGCCACCACATGCCTGATCATGATAGTAAGACAGCACAGATTGTTGTTCATGGTCAGGTACACATCTTCTGATAATCTGATCAGGGCAAGTCTTGAACAGATATGGATCATCCCAAAAATAGTACTTGTCACACCCCAATTCTTAACCAACCAAAATGGTATGATGAACCGTTTATGATCCAACGGTTCAACCAGGATCTCAAATAGGCCGTGTCTTTTTTATTAAACTAGATACAACCACAACCATAATCAGAGTAAATAAACAATAACGGAAGTCTTTAATATTAATGAACTGAGTATCTAACAGTGATAACATAATTAATAATCCAATTATCTCCAAATGACTAAAGACATAAAATAAAATTAATTAATTAATCAATTACATTTCCTGATAATTCAACAATAAAATCTAATAAAAAACACATGAGTTGCACTCGCACGACGAATCATGCGACTCCACCATAGCTTCCATGTCCATTGCAGTAACATGCCCGTACATTGGTGCATTCATATAATCTTCTACAGTATGACCTGCATCATCAACTATAAATATTTGACGTCGAAAGGGGGAGCACACATCATGGCTCAGTGAGCAAACAAAACAATGCAACAAACATATGCATGCATTCAATTCATATCTTTGGTCTGGTTCATTAGTTTGCAATATGCAATAAAAAGGATTGGTGGCTGCCGTACCTCTATACACGCGTGTGTGAAGCCGCCCAATGGATCAAACATCATTGTCGTCCTACATGCACCTATCATGGAATAGAGATAGAGCTAAAGTGTTCGGATCAAACACCGCATAACACTTCCTCTGATGCCTTACCCATACCAACACGTAAGCCCTTATTGGCGATGACTTGCAAACTGGGCTCGCAACTAACCAATCCTAATGCCAAACAGTGTATCCAAGGCCTCACCCCAACATCCCTCAATACTTCCATAGAGATAAAGCTAAGGCCCCCTGGAAGAGTCAGAGACTATACGGTCTGAGACCACCTCCCCTGATGCCCTATGACGTAATAGTTCTGCTAAGGTAATGACGACACGACGATGTCAGTGCACAAGAATTGAGTAGAGATAGAGCTAGAGTCTGGTGACCAGGATGAACCATAGTGTCACGTCCTCCCCCTGATGCTCCACTTGCATCAAGTACACTAACCACACACATACATTCACATGCCTATTCCTAGCATCATCATCATCATCATGTTATAAATATACGAAATTAAATATGCATGAGTAGTAATAATAGAAATATTTGATGACATGTGAAATGCACATTACAAGCATACAAGCATAGAATCATTCATGGCATTGGACTCAATAAGTAAAACAGTTTATTATTAGTCAATTAATTTAGGTCTTGTTCCCTCACCTTTGGTCGATGGTAGTTCCTCGTTCAAGCTTTGTAAATCACTTTTAGATCACTTGGAAACCTTTTATAGATTTTAAATTAGATTTTATTTTCAGCATTTCAGACTAACAGAAACTGAGTGGTCACAAGTGTGGCAACAACTGTGGTCTCAGTTTCTGCGACCACAAGGTGTGTGGTCGCAAGGTGTGGTCGCATACCATGCGACTACACATGCGACCACACCCTCCCTGGAATTTCTTGAGGGCATGTGGTCTATTATGTGTCTCTCGTGTGGTCGCATATCATGTGACCACACATGCGACCACACCCTCCCTGGACTTCCCGAGGGTGTGTGGTCGGATATGTGTGTCTCGTGTGGTCGCATATCACGCAACCACACATGTAATGGTCGATTTTTTTTACTCCCAACTCAATTCCTTCATATTTTGATTCCTTGGCTTACCATCATGATCCTTCCTATGATTGTTCTATGGCTTAGAATTAGTAGTTTTACACAATCCATCATCCTAATAGATTCCTTCCATGGATCTCTTAGAATTTGTCTATGGATTGATGATTGGGGTCTTACTTTGAATCCCTATCTCCTTCATGATCTATTCTAGGCATTCAATTAATATGGAAAATGTTTTCATACCTTAAACTTGTTGATGATTCAGAGTTCTCTCTGAATTTCCTCCTCTTAGTCTTCCTCTTCAATTCTCCTTCTCTTCCTCCTCTTCTCTTTCTCTCACTTTCAGTTTGAGTTCTAAAAGGATGAAAGAGGCTAAGGGACGTCCTATATATAGAGGAAAACCCTCCATATAAAGTCTTACTTAGATTAGGAAAGAACCCCCTTCGGATTAGGAAGGTTTCCTAATCACGGAGTCTGACTGGGTTCGTGTGGTTGCAGGTGTGGTCGCAGAACCCGTCGACCACACAGTAAAAAACTTGCGACCACACGACCCAGATTTCTGTGGTCGCTTTAATCTGAGGTGTGGTCGACCACACCTGTTTAGGTATGTGATCACACACTCCTAATTGACTATTTTTGGGTTCAATTTCATACCTGGTCTTGTGGTTTCTTCACGCACTTGGTCCGCTTGGCCCGACCATGATAGGAAGACTTGATACAAGGTGGTAAGACCGGTTAATTCGATGCGGGTCTTACAACTCACCCCTCTTATTATAAATTTCATCATCAAAATTTGCACATACATTTCTAGTAAAAAAGGTGAGGATATTGCTTTCGCATAGCATTCTCTTTTTCCCATGTGATCTCTTCTACATCTTGGCTTCTCCAAGTAACCTTAACATAATAAATGTCACGGTTGCGTAGACGTTGAACCTTTCGGTTGATAATTTCAGTTGGTGCTACTTCGAATGTCAAATCATCCATTAGACTCGGTGGATCCACTGTTATAACGTGTGTTGGATCTCTAACGTACTTCTTCAGTAATGAGATATGAAATACATCATGCACACTTGACATAGATGGGGGTAGTGCTAACTGATACACCACTTTCTCACGTTTAGCTAGAATCTCATATGGTCGACATATCTCGGACTTAGCTTCCCTTTCTGCCCGAATCGTTTTAACCCTCGCATATGTGATACTTTCAAGAATACCTTATCACCTACGACGAATTCAAGGTCTCGGTGTTGAGTATCTGCATACTGTTTCTGCCAGTTCTGAGCTGTTCTAACTCTTTCCTTGATAATGTCGAGTACTCGACAAGTCCCTTCAACAAACTCTGGTCCAACAATACTCCGTTCTCCAACTTCATACCAAAACAAAGGAGTTTGACACTTCCTACCATATAGTGCTTCATAGGGTGACATCTGTATAGTAGCCTGATAGCTATTGTTATAGGCGAACTCGATCAATGGTAGTTTCTAATCACACGATCCTTTGGAATCAGTAACACAGGCTCGAAGCATGTCTTCTAAAATCTGAATGGTACGCTCTGACTGTCCGTCTGTCTGAGGATGGAATGCAGTACTGAACTTTAACGTTGTACCTATAGCTTTCTGTAATCCTTCCCAAAATTTTGAGATAAACCGTGGGTCTCTATCGGACACAATGCTTTCAGGTGCACCATGCAATCTGAAAATATTATCCACATATAGCTTGGCTAACCTCTCTAGGGTATACTGAGGTCGTATAGCTATGAAGCGAGCTGTCTTAGTCAAACGATCTACAATCACCCAGACCGCGTCAAGTACTCTGGGAGTCAATGGTAACCCGGTGGTGAAGTCCATAGTGATGCAGTCCCATTTCCATGCTGGTTCTGGCAGTGGCTGCAACAATCCTACAGGTCTTTGCCTTTTAGCCTTTACCCTCTGACAATTTAGGCATTGAGATACAAATTTAGCTACATCCGCTTTTATTCCTCTCCACCAATATAGTTTCTTCAGATCATGATACATCTTCGTACTTCTAGGATGTACCGAATAAGCGATGGTGTGAGCTTCCTTCATTAGTCTGTGTCTAATATCCAAGTCTTCATTTTCAGGAACACATACTCTTCCTTTATATTTTAGTACATTTTCAACATCCAAAGTAAACTCAGGAGTAGTCCTACCTTTTTCGATGTCTTCTTGCACCGTTCTCAGATAAGGGTCTGATTTAATAGCGGCTTTTACTTCGTCTAATATATCAGGTATAATCTTCAATGCGGCAAACATATTTAAAAACCGATGAATAAATCCTTGGTTGGTTGATCCACCCGGTGTATCTATCACGAATTGCTCATTACCATGATTGAATACTTTCCTATAACATACATTGCCGCAGTCGTGTTAACTTCTCCCTGGGATTTTATCATTGTTTTTCTGCTTAGGGCATCAACAACTACATTAGCCTTTCATGGATGATACTGGATATCACAGTCATAATCCTTTAATAATTCCAGCCATCTTCTTTGTCTCATGTTCTACTCCTTCTGATAAAAAGATAAGTGAGACTCTTATGATCTGATTTAATCTGAAATTTCTCTCCATACAAATAATGTCTCCATATCTTGACAGCATGTACAACTACTGCTAATTTTAAGTCATGAGTGGGATAGTTCTTCTCATGTGTCTCAGTTGTCTTGAGGCATACGCAACTACTTGTTCTCTTTGCATAAGCACACATCCTAAACCCAACCCAGACGCATCAGTGTACAATGTAAATGGTTGTCCTGGGATAGGAATAGTCAAGATGGGAGTGGATATCAATCTAGCTTTCAATGTTTGAAAGCCCTCCTCACATTTGTCGGTCCAAACAAATGTTTCTCCTTTCTTAGTCAAACTGGTGAGAGGTACGGCGATTCTAAAGTAATCCTCCATGAATCGTCGGTAATACCCAACTAGACCTAAGAAACTCCTGATTTCTGCAACATTCTTAGGTGCTTTCCATTTCAAATGGCTTCAATCTTGCTAGGATCCACTTTGATTCCCTCAACGGATACTACATGGCCTAAGAAAGCGACTTCATTTAGCCAGAACTCACACTTTATAAATTTGGCATAAAGCTTCTCTTTTCTTAGTCGTTGCAAAGCAGCTCTTAGATTCGTGACATGAGTTTCTTTGTCCTTGGAGTAGACTAATATATCGTCAATAAACACAATGAATGACGTATCCAACATGTCATGGAATGCCCGATTCATGAGTTTCATAAAAGTTATGGGTGCGTTAGTTAATCCAAAAGACATGACTAAAAACTCATAATGTCCATATCTTGTTATGAATGTTGTCTTTGGAATATCACCTTCCTTAATCTTCAACTGATGGTATCCTGACCGAAGATCAATCTTGGAGAACACCTTGGCACCTTGCAACTGATCGAACAAGTCATCGATCCGAGGCAACGGGTATCGATTCTTGAAAGTAAGCTTATTCAATTCTCGATAGTCTATACACAATTGAACGCTATCGTCCTTCTTTTTCACAAACAATACTGGCGCTCCCCATGGTGATATGATGGGTCTGATATAACCCTTGTCCAGTAATTCCTGTAATTGTACCTTTAGTTCCTTCAGTTCAGTAGGATCCATTCGATAGGGTGCTTTAGATACTGGTGCGGCTCCAGGTATAAGATCTATAACGAACTCTGTCGTTCGGTCAGGTGGTAGTCCTGGTAGTTCCTCAGGAAATACATCCAAAAAGTCACGCACAACATCAATATCCTCTATTCGTGGTGCTTCCTTGGTGAGATCAACCATGGATACTAGATACCTAACTCCTCCTTTCTCGAGGCATTTTTTAGCCTTTAATGCAGAGAGGATGAGTTTTCATTTACGGGGAAGTTTGGTTCCCGCAAAACTAAACTCTGCTCCTTCCTTATCTTTAAATGTCAATTTCTTTTCTGCACATAATAGGTTTGTAGAATACCGAGCTAACCAATCCATTCCCAAGATAACGTCAAAGTCTGCCATCTCAAGTTGAATTAAGGTTGCATCCAAAATCTTCTCACCAATAAGAACTGGACATGGTCCATAACCTTTTTCTAGTTCCACTTTTAATCCCATAGGCGATCGTACAAGTAATTTGTAGTCTAAAGATCTGAGGGGTAGATTTAGCTTCTTTCCAAATGACACAGATATAAACGAATGAGTAGCTCCAGAATCAAAGAGTACTCTAGCGGGTATGCCATTAATAGGTACGATACCTGTGATTTATTTTAATATAATCTACATGCTCACACAAGTTAATACAAAATGAAAGGTTCAGGTCATACCTGTGACCACATCAGGCAATGCAGCAGCATCCTCAGATGTAACTGCATAAACCTTTCCTTGCTGTAGCTACTTCTTGGGCTTAGGACACTCCCTTGATTAATGTCCTATTTGATTATAGTTAAAGCATTTTACCCCCTCACTATTTTGCTTATATTGAGGTTGGACTGTTGGAGTAGTCTTGGCTGCAGCATTAAAGCCTTGAGTACGGAAGGGTTTAAATGTCTTTGTGTTCCCTCCGTTATATGAATTTCCATTAGGCCTTTTGATATCTCTGTTCTGAGCAAAGTATCTTTCCCTCTGGCTCGATTTCAGTACTCGAGCAATCTGTACCACTTTATTATAAACCTTCTTTTCCAGTCCCAATACATGCTCACCGATACTTCCCCTAAGTCCCATGATGAACCTTCAGGTTTTGGTATTTTCCTCCTGCATGCTAGAGGGAGTAAAGAAAAACAGCTCTTTATAACGCTGTTGATACGCATCCATAGTCATTTGTCCCTGATACAGACTCAGGAACTCTCTTTCCATCGTATCTCTAAAACTTCTGGGAAAATACTTCTCGAAGAATGCTTCTTTATAGAAAGCCCAGGTCAATTGGGCGTGCTTTGTTAACAGATAACTTCGAGTAGACTTCCACCAATGGTATGCATCGTCCTTCAGCAAAAATGTGGCACATAGCACTTATTCCTCTTCCTTAACAGTCATCATCATGAAGTTTATTTCCATCTCATCGATCCAGTGAGCTGGCCACAAAGGATCCGCTGGCTTTCCATTATACTCCTTAGGCTTCATCTTCATAAAACGCTCGATCAGTCGAGAATGGTCCAACTGATACTGAGCATATGCTCCATATATAGGTGGTTGATACTGATAATTGCCTTGGTTGTATATGCCTTGAGCTACTTCAGGGTTTTGTACTTGAGCTTGTACAAATGGTGTTTGAAATGCTTGAGGTACCGTGTTGTTCATAGTCAATGCTTGGGGCACGGTGTTGCTACCCCCTGGTATGGTACTAGCTTGTCTCACCGGTAAAGGTGTAGTATTTGCAGCTGGGAAAGCCATTCCCATAGCAGCTTGCATATTGGCTTGCACTTGCTATATTTATTGCAACTGTTGTGCTAGGTTCATCACCGCAGTAGCCAAATCTATTGGTGGGACTGGCAAGTTTGTAGGGTTAACCTGGTCGTTGGCTCCTGACGGTACCACATTCTGATTTTCCTATTCCTCAGGGTTTTCATGGCTATTTTCCTCCACAGGTGGTGGTGGTGGAATTGGGTTACATCCTCGCCTGGTTATTCTTCGCCCAGCCATTTCCTGTTTCCGATGGTGGTAGTGTCTGAAAGTCAAAGAACATATGAGGCAATCATAATACACATCATTCCCATGTCAAAATCCAATTAATCAATGTAAAATTTTAATTTTCAAAGTCATTCAGTCAAAACACACATTTTCGATCGTGTGGTCTATGGTGGGGTCGCAGTATATGCGACCACAGGGTATGCAACCACACAAAACCCTGTCAACTCACCGAGAGCCTGTAGTCGAACGTGTGGTCGCACTATATGCGACCACAGGTTGTGACCACACAAAATTTGTCAGCTCACTGAGAGCCTATGGTCGATCGTGTGGTAGCACTATATGCGACCACAGGTTGTGACCACACAAAATCTATCAGCTCACCGAGAGCCTATTATCGATCATGTGGTCGCATTTTTGGTCAAATTTTGCGACCACACGACCCCAAATCAGGTTTTTAAACCTGATTTTTGGAGTCATTCTCCACTTTTCTCTTTTGTGTTCAACTCAACTCGCCTCCACTGAGTTGCTACAGTGTCGACCACTCAAGTTTGGTGATTCTTTCATCGATCTACGACCTACGTTCCATTCTTCTAGGTATGTTCTCTACTAGTTCTCCTTTTTAAGCTTTCAAATCTAGGTTTTTCACCATTTATAGGGTTTTCTTCAAATTACTATTTTTCTGAGTGTAAAAATTTGATTTTTATTGGGGGCCTTTGCTATTGGCCACCCAATGGATGAAAGCCCTCAAGAAAATTTGAGTTTCATTAGTTAGTTTTTTTAGAAACTTGAAAATTCCCATTTTTGACCTAAATTTTGAGGATTTCCCAATTGTCAAAATTTCTTCAAATTCAACCTACCTAGTTTGAATTTTCAATTGTATGAGCATTGTAGGATGGTTTGGGACATATGTAAGTCCTCCTGCCCAACTGTTTGGATGAAAAGTGAGGCTTTTGGCCAAATCACACCGTTATAATGCCAAAATTTTGAATTTTTCTCTATATCTAATATCTTGCTTATTGGTCCATGTCTTTGCAGATAACATGACTCGCACCAAAGTCCCCAGAGTTCATGATGCTCTTCGCTTCCAGTCTAATGAAGCAGATGCACAGTATGCTCATTATGAGCGTAAGAAGGTGGAAGGGGGTCGTTGTGTAAACTTGGCCAACTTAGCCCTATTTGATGTGGAGGGCACCTTTGGTGATATGGGCTGGCTTCCTATGATCTTGTATGAGGGTTGCACCTGTCCTGCATTGGTGAAATAGTTCTATTGTAATTTATAGGTGGAGGGTGACCCAGAGGACATAGCCAGGGGTAGAGAGCTCAGGATCACCAGTTTTGTTAAAGGGGTGGAGATCTCCTTTAACTGCCAGGAGTTGGCTGATCTCCTAGGTATATCAAATGATGCCCCCTTAGTATACTGCGCACCCAACGAACCATAGTACCTGTCAGTGATGATGCGTGCAGAGATTGACCGCCAGATTCTTAGGGATGATCACTGGCAGATGAAGGCAATCAAGCTACGGCCAGAACCTCGGGTTTATTGCAAGATCATCCAGCATAACTTGATTCCTCAGAGTGGGCACTATGAGAAGGTTTCACAGTTGACCCAGTACCTCCTATACTGCATCTGCACTAGGCAATCTGTTTGCCTTATTTATATTATTATCAAGACTATGCTCCGTGCTACGACACCTGGTCTAATGGGTAACCTACCCTATGGGCGTGTGATCACCACTCTGCTCACTCGCCTGCAGGTTGACTTGGTTGATGAGAGGATTCATGAGGACACTTTTTTGATCGACCTTGACTGGGAGGCCATTTGTAGGATGGGGATGCGAGATGCGCAGGTCAGTGACGAGGAGAGGAACGCTATGGTGCGTCCCCATACTCAAGTAGAGATAGTAGACGCAGAGGCGGCAGCAGTAGTAGCAGCAGAGGTCCATGGGGGCGATGCTGAGGAGGATGATGATAGGATGTACATGGACGTGGACGCCATACCTCCTCCATCACCACTGCATTCCACTGGAGCTGGCCCTTCTCAGGTTCCTTCCCACTCAGCGGGTCCTTTACATCCACAACCAGATGACGTGATGGGGTTGCTGCGTGAGATTTGGGAGGCCCAGCGTGCTACTGATCAGTGGGTGACGGATCTGGCAGCTAGTCTCCAGATGACCCAGACTCAGGTAGCCTGGCTTACGAGGGTATATGCTGAGGATTATGATCGAGATCGTGAGGCACCTCCTCCTCCAACACCCCAGCTCCATGGTGTATTCATGTCTTTTTATTTTATACTACAGAGTAACTTTCTGGATTATGGACCGTACTCTGTTTCGGATGTATATTATTTTTATTCTCATTTGATGTATACATGAAACCTGCTTCTCCTTTTATATGTGCATTATTCTCTTTCTTAGTTATTGTCTCATACAACATAGGTGCTTATGGTGTGTTTTTCTTAAAACTTTTAAATTTTATCCTAACTCAGTTCACAAACTTTTGTGGAAGTATACATGTTTAATAGACAGAGTTCGAGAGCTCTGATACCAAGTTGTCATACCCTAATTCTTAACCAACCAGAACGGTGTGATGAACCATCTATGATCTAACGGTTCAACCAGGATCTCGAAAAGGCCATGTCTATTTGATTAAACCAGATACAACCATAACCATAATTAGAGTAAATAAACAATAGCGAAAGTCTTTAATATTAATGAACTGAGTATCTAACAGTGATAACATAATTAATAATCTAATTATCTCCAAATGACTAAAGACATAAAATAAAATTAATTAATTAATCAATTACATGTCCCGATAATCTAACAACTAAATATAATCGAAAACACATGAGTTGCACTCGCACGACAAATCATGCGACTCCACCATAGCTTCCATGTCTATTGCAGCAATATGCCCGTACATTGGTACATTCATATAATCTTCTATAGTAGGACCTGCATCATCAACTAAAAATATTCGACGTCAAAAGGGTGAACACACATCATGGCTCAGTGAGCAAACAAAATAATGCAACAAACATATGCATGCATTTAATTCATATCTTTGGTCTGGTTCATAAGTTTGCAATGTGCAATAGAAAGGATTGGTGGTCGCCGCACCTCTATACATGAGTGTGTGAAGCCACCCAATGGATCAAAAATAATTTCCATCCCACATGAACCTATCATGGAATAGAGATAGAGCTAAAGCATCCGGATCAAACACCGCTTAATACTTCCCCTGATGCCCTACCTATACCAACGCGTAAGCCCCTATTTGTGAGGGCTTACAAACTGGGCTCGCAACTAACTAATCCTAATGCCAAACAGTGTATCTAAGGCCTCACCCCCAGCATCCCTCAATACGTCCATAGAGATAGAGCTAAGGCCCCCCGACAGAGTTAGAGACTACACGGTCCGAGACCGCCTCCCCTGATGCCCTACGACGTAATAGTTCTGCTAAGGTAATGACGATAGGATGATGTCGTGGATAAGATTTGAGTAGAGATAGAGCTAGAGTCTGGTGACCAAGATGAACCACAGTGTCACGTCCTCCCCCTGATGCTCCACTCGCATCAAGTACACTAACCACACACATACATTCACATGCCTATTCCTAGCATCTTCATCATCATCATGTTATAAATATACGGAATTAAATATGCATGAGCAGTAATAACAGGAATATTGAATGACATATGAAATGCACATTACAAGCATACAAGCATAGAATCATTCATGGCATTGGACTCAATAAGTAAAACAGTTTATTATTAGCCAATTAATTTAGGTCTTGTTCCCTCACCTTTGGTCGATGGAAGTTCTTCTTTCAAGCTTTGTAAATCACTTTTAGACCACTTGAAAACCTTTTATAGATTATAAATTAGAATTTATTTCCAACAATTCAGACTAACAAAAATTGAGTGGTCGCAGGTGTGGCAGCACTTATGGTCTCAGTTTCTGCGACCACAGGGTGTGTGGTTGCAAGGAGTGGTCACATACGATGCGACCACACATGCGACCACACCCTCCTTGAAATTTCCCGAGGGCATGTGGTCTATCATGTGTCTCTCGTGTGGTTGCATGTCATTCGACCACACCCTCCCTAGACTTCCCGAGGGTGTGTGGTCAGATATGTGTGTCTCGTGTGATCGCATATCATGCGACCACACTTGCGACCACACATGTGATGGTCGACTTTTTCACTCTTAACTCAATTCCTTCATGTTTTGATTCCTTGGCTTACCATCATGATCCTTCCTATGATTGTTCTATGGCTTAGAAATAGTAGTTTTACACAATCCATCATCCTAATAGATTCCTTCCATGGATCTCTTAGAATTTGTCCATGGATTGATGATTGGGGTCTCACTTTGAATCCCTTTCTCCTTCATGATCTATTCTAGGCATTTAATTGATATGGAAAATATTTTCATACCTTAAACTTGTTGAAGATTTAGAGTTCTCCCTGAATTTCCTCCTCTTAGTCTTCCTCTTCAATTCTCCTTCTCTTCCTCTTCTCTTTCTCTCACTTTCAGTTTGAGTTCTAAAAGGATAAAAGAGGCTAAGGGACGTCCTATATATAGAGGAAAACCCTCCATATAAAGTCTTACTTAGATTAGGAAAGAACCCCCTGGATTAGGAAGGTTTCCTAATCACAGAGTCTGACTGGGTTCGTGTGGTCGCAGGTGTGGTTGCAGAACCCGTCGACCACACAATCGAAAACTTACGACCACACAACCCAGATTTCTATGGTTGCTTTAATCTAAAGTGTGGTCGACCACACCTATTTAGGTATGTGACCACACACTCCTAATTGACTATTTTTGGGTTCAATTTCATACCTGATCTTGTGGTTTCTTCACGCACTTGGTCCGCTTGGCCTGACCATGATAGGAAGACCTGATACAAGGTGGTAAGACCGGTTAGTTCGATATGGGTCTTACAATACTTGACTTGAGAATGTAATCTATACCTATCATGAGTGGACCAATGGGAAGGGGTCGCACCAATTACCAAGTAATTTACAATATCAGCGAACCAAGGTCACTAGATACTACAAACAACTGCTCATCCGGGAAAGATTCGTTGACTGGTGAATCGACAGTCAAAGAATTAGGCAGTCGGGATAAGTGGTCAGCAACAAGATTTTCTATTCCTGGTTTATCCCTAATC
Source organism: Protea cynaroides (assembly GCA_028583415.1). Taxonomy (NCBI): domain Eukaryota; kingdom Viridiplantae; phylum Streptophyta; class Magnoliopsida; order Proteales; family Proteaceae; genus Protea; species Protea cynaroides. The sequence continues at coordinate 92,438,075 of CM053276.1, read as the reverse complement.
TCTAAGTTAAACTCCTATAAAAGAAAAACCCATTAAATGAGATGGGCTTTGGCATCCTTTTTCTGCAAGAGATGCTTAAAGGCGACATGATCCGTATACACAATGACATGGGATCCTTTCAAATAGGCACGAAATTTCTCTAAAGTGAATACAACAGCTAAGAATTCCTTTTCAATGGTGGTGTAATTAAGCTTTGCATCATTTAAAGTCTTACTTGCATAACAGATTACATGGGGCAACTTATTGATCCGTTGCCCAAGGACAGCTCCAAATGCAAAATCAGAAGTATCTCATATAAGCTCAAAGGGCTCTGTCCATATGGGTGCCTAAATGATGGGGGCAATGATCAAAACCTTTTTGAGTTGATTAAAATTCTTAAGGCAGGCAACATTAAAATCAAAAGGTTCATCTTTAGCAAGTAAAGAGGTGAGAGGACGAGCAATCTGACTAAAGTCCTTAATGAACCTCCGATAGAAATCAGCATGTCCCAAAAAAGAGCGAATGTCCTTAACAAATTTGGGAACAGGTAGCTTTTCAATCAGTTCAACCTTGGCTCTGTCAACCATGATCCCCTCTTTGAAAATTATGTGACCCAATACTATGCCTTGTTTTACCATGAAGTGGCATTTCTCCCAATTGAAAACTAAATCCTTCTCCGTACACCTAGCAAGAACTAAGGAAAGATTATGTAGGCAATCAAAAAAAGTAGATCCATGCACAGAAAAATTATCTATGAATACTTCCAAAAATTGCTCTATCATATCTGAGAAGATGCTCATCATGCACCTTTGGAACTTGGCAGGGGCATTGCATAGCCCAAAAGGCATGCATCGATAAGCATAGGTTCCATAGGGACATGTGAAAGTGGTCTTGTGTTGATCATCTAAGGCAATGGAGATTTGGTTGTAACCGGAGTATCCATCTAAAAAGCAATAGTATTCATGTCCGGACAACCTCTTAAACATTTGGTCAATGAAAGGCAAAGTTAAGTGATCCTTCTACGTTGCCGTATTCAACTTTCTATAGTCTATGTACACTCTCCACCCTATTTGGATATGAATTGAAATCAATTCATTGTCAGCATTAGCAACTACAGTGGCTCCTGACTTCTTTGGTACCACATGTACTGGACTTACCTACTCACCATAGTCTATGTACAGCTTTATGTAGTCTATGTACAGCTTTCTGTAGTCTATGTACCCTCTCTACCCTATTTGGATACGAGTTGAAATCAATTCATTGTCAGCATTAACAACTACAGTGGGTCCTAACTTCTTTGGTACCACATGTACTGGACTTACCTACTCACTTTCATCTATGAGATATATGATCCCATGATCTAAGCACTTTAGAATCTCTTTCTTAATGGATTCCTTTATCACAAGATTTGTCCGTTTCTGAGATTCTCTTGAGGGGTTGGTACCTTCTATAAGGTGTATATGATGCTGAACAATAAATGGACTAATACCCTTGATGTCAGCCATATTCCAACCTAAAGCTTCCTTGTGGTTTTGTAAGAGTTTGACTAACTTTTCTTTCTAATTAGAAGTCAAATCAGATGCAATAAGAATAGGATGAGTCTGGTCAGGTCCTAGGAAGGCATACTTCAAAGTGGATGGTAATTCCTTAATTCTAAGCTAGGTGGTTCAACCATTGAAGGCTTGGGAGTGGAAGTGGATAGAGGTCCTAGAGGTTCCACAGATGTGTGGATACTCCATGTCTATGATGAAAAAGTGTCCTCAATTCCTCCTAACTCTTCCATACACTGCAAGAATTTTGAGTCAAAGTCAATGTCAAAAGTGGTCTCTACATAGTCAAGGAATTCTTAGAGCATATGTACTTCCTCATTCGGTTTCTTACCCAACCTAAATACATTTAAATCAACAGTTTGGTTGCCAAATGATAGTTTCATGAGACCGTTCCTGTAATTTATCAGTGCATTGCTTGTAGCAAGAAACGATCTTCCTAAAATGATAGGGATTTGATCTCTATTGGAGACAAGATGTGTTTCTAAAACAATAAAATTAACAGGAAAAAGAAATTCTCCTACCTTTAACAAAACATCCTCTACCATTCCCTTAGGAGTCTTTACAGAGTGATCAGCTAGTTGAAGCGAGATGGATGTTGGTTTCAACTTTTTTGATCTTAATTGCTGGTAAACATGATAAGGTAGAAGATTTACACTTGCACCTAAGTCTAGCAGAGCATGATCAATAATGGTGTTGCCTATGATGCAAGAGATGGTAGGACAGCCAGGGTCCTCGTATTTGGCTGCCACAGGATGGTTCAGAAGGGAACTTAAATGTACGGTCAAGAATACCTTTTTGGGACTTTGACTAACCTCTATTTGTATGCATAGTCTTTAAGGACTTTTGTGTAAATTGGGATTTGATCAATTGCATCCAAAAGTGGCATGTTCAATTCTACCTATATGAAGACCTCTAAAATTTTATCAACTAAAACAGTCTTCTTTTGGTTTACCAACCTATTAGGGAATGGGACTAGTGGAGTAAAAACTCTGTCTGTGGTAGTCTCTTTGGATTTTTCAAGTTTATCAGATGAACCTGAAGAAGGAGGCTTAGTAGCTGCTCAGATTAGGGAACATTAACGGGAGCAACTGTGGGTTTGTTCTTTGGTGCTTCATCCCGTAGGTACTCTTGGCCACTCTGTAATGCATGAATTGCATTATATTGTTTAGAGGGCCCTGATTGATTCTCTACGCCATTCACCTGAGGGTTTGACCTATTTGGTTGTGGGTTATGGCGTGGGTTGGTTTATGATTGGCTGGGCAGAATGCCCTTGTTATTTTCACACATCAGGGTAACCAATTGGGTGAGTGTCCTCTCCATATTGGTATGCCCTCCATAAGAGCTGCCACATTCTTCTCCAACTCACTGAGTCTGGTCAGCTCACCCGTGTTAGAAAACCCAGGGGGTTGCTGAAAATTACCTTGGCAAATAAAATTGGGTCTAGGGGGACCATATGGCCTGGTGTAACCAGGTGGACCTTGATTTGGAAATTGGGGTGGGTCCGCATGGTTTTCTTGGTTCTAGGAGAAATTTGGATGATTTCTCTATCCTGGATTGTAAGTGTTACTATACAGATTATAAAGTGCACTTACATTCATATTTTGAGAATTACCCCTTGAAGGGCATTCCTCCATTGTGTGTCCAGGAGTTTAACACCAGTTGCACATTAGGACTTGCTTTTGGATAGGGTCTCTAGGAAAAGCTTATATCCTTTTGATAAAGCTATCTAATTGTGCCTCCTTAGCTACTATGCCATCAACAAAGTAATCTTTACCTTTTTGGGTGCGGTCTGTCTCTTGTACAGACTCCCACTCTCTTGTTTTTTTTTTGACGAGATTCATCAAAAAGTTCCAAGCGTCATTAGCATCCTCATAGAAAGTGAATCCTTAAAGACACATAGACTCAAGCATTTGCTTGGTAGGAAAGTCTATCCCCTCTTAGATAATTTGACAAAATTGTCACATTTCAATACCATGGTGAGGGCACTCTTGGAGTAGGCATTGGAACCTCTCCATGAGTTATGAAAAAGACTCATTTGGCTATTGTTTGAACCGCATTATATCCCTTTGAAGTTTATTTGTCTTGTGAAGAGGAAAAAACTTTTTAAGGAATAATACAGTAAATTTATCCCATGATGTAATGGAATTTATGGGAAGACCATAAAGCCATTTTTTAGCTCCATCCTTGAGTGAAAAAGTGATGCACCTCAATTTGGTAGCATCATCACTGAGCTGTTGTATCTTAATGAGGGCACACACCTCCTCATACTACGGAGGAACAAGTATGCATCCTCTAAAGATAACCCATGGAAATGGAGAAGCATGGTAATGAATTGAGTTTTCAATTCATAGTTATTTCCTGTGGCAATCGATAATTGAATACATGAGGGTTGTGCTGCCCTAGCAGGGTAGAACCTATCCTTATATGTGGTCTTAGGTTCAGCCATTATAAACGATGGGACTCTAATCAAAAGGTTGGTAGAATCATGAGTCTACACTGTCATGCACAAACCTCTTTAAAGGACAAAAAAATTTCTTTCTTTTTCCTCTATATTTGATGTGAAAAGCTGTATTAATTCGAATCGGGGTCAATGCAAACCTCTTGACGATCAATAGCTTAGAAACTGGTCATATCCGCAATCATCTTGAGAAACAATGTTGTTACTGCCGAAGCTATTGGTTGTTATTCCTCTTGATAATTCGATAGCCAAAATCCCTTAACACCACATCATGATCAGGATTGGACCGTCGATTGTATTGTTCCAACCTAACAGATCGGAGGTGCAAAGAAAGGCATGAAAACCAATGAAAAATTTTTTGTATTTTTTTTAATCACTTTGAACTATTTACAATAGGAAAAATAACGGCTTGCCTCTGTGGCAACGACGCCAAAAACTTGATGGAATTAAATGTGCATGTAACCGCAAGTGGACGGTATCATGTAGTAACGGGTCGAACTTAGGGAGGAATCGCTATTATCTTAACTCAAATAAGGCAAAGCGTACCAAAGGGATTTGAATGAATTCACACCCTAATCACTTCATATAAAAATTAATTAAGCAACAAAAAAAAATGATAACTAATTCTTAATGGCATAGAGATTTACGAAACCATTATATTAACCATAGAGTAACACAGATCTATTGTAAGAAGGAAACATAATTAAAAATAAAAGAATATAAGAAAAACTTATCTCGTTGGAAGATTTCTCTGTTGTTTCTCGTCATCTTGTTATCACTCCAAGGAGATGTGCAAAAGATTACAAAGGGAGCCTTCTCCCCTAAATTAAATTAGTAATGGGGTACAACCTATATTTATCTACCTTATTACAGAGTTCTATATATGAAATTAAAATTAAAAAAATAAATAAATAAAAATAAACTTAAGAAAGAAGAACACAACTTGAAAAGAAGAAACTAAGAATCTCGAACTCTCTCTTAAATTTTTAAAACTAAAAAAAAAATTACAATAGAATTCTTGGATGCCTTTTTCTATTGCTGAGTGTCACATATATATACAAGTGAGTAAAGATCACAATCAATCTTTACAATTGGATTACAAGAGATTTTGTGGAGATAATTTTGGTAACCAAATTCCAATCTTGTAGGTTCATTGTATATGGACGATTCTTGAGTAAAATAAATCTTGCACCAACTCATCATATCTTTGGTATCATTATCTCTTCTTGAAAACTTCCATAATCGATTAGAGCTTTCCATTCTTTCATGCCATGTCAATTTTATAAATTTGATTCTAAATAAGTAAAGAATATTTTCTCAAGAGAATAGAATCTTTCACATGAAATTGGACTACTCTTTGACTTGGTCCAAGGTTGATCTTATACACAAAATTCATGGTTCTCTTTATAAAATTCATCCTTATGCCCGACTCCTGAGTGGACTTGGTGAGTTAACTAGACAGGATCACCACAAATTCATAAAACGGTCTTTTCAAGCTCAGATTTCTCTATTCTTTCACCTACACCCTACAAACATAAAAACAATATTAAATACCCGAGAAACATCATAAATAGAATAAGCGATGCATATTTTATGCCCTAAATTCACACATAAAATGTGTTCATCAGGATCCCATACAAGTACGTGCAAGTAAACTATTCTCGACTGCACAATAGTTATCCCAGCAAATACTTGTCACATTCCCGTTTGGTTATAATATCATGTAACATACTTTTAAGGTTGGTCTATTGACGTCCACCTTCAAAAAGTGAAGAAAATCTTGTCTCTCTATTTCAATAATACCCTTATTCATAATCCCATCCGTGGAGAGAACCTTTTTCCTAAACATATTTAATTATTGATAAATCATAGAAACCTAAGGTACTAAAATGGGAGATGGTTTTCCAAACTGGCGGTGAAGGCTGTACTCTTTTACATGTTATTTTGGAATCATAATTGAAAGAGAAAATTACTGATCATATTTCCTTTGTACTTCACTCTTAATCCAATAATATCCTAAACTTCCAAAAATTACAACGGTTCCCATTATACATACGGTGTTAAGCATATAATGTAATGGAAAACTTTACCCTCTACTAAGGTAAAAACAAGAAATCTACTTTCCTACTGAAATGTCTATTTTTACCTTTATATTTTCAGTTAAATGCAATCACTTCTCACATAACATCTTCACTTCCACAATGATGATATTTACCACATCCTACATGAAGCAAGCAACCTAGCACGTGCTACCAGTTCGTGCCCTAGGTTCATGCCACCTGTTTTATAACACTGGTTATGTGATACGGGTTCTGTGCCACCGGTACGTGCTACCAGTTCTGACCCAGAAACCAAGCACGAACCAGAGAAGTTCTTCTTCTTTGGGAAAGGTTTTCCAGCATGGTTTCCTTCATTCTAAATGGTGGAAAACACCCTTATACTATTATTACATGTAATGGGAGTCGTTTAGACCCCATGGATGTCTCCATTCATGGAGGGGATGATAATCTAGGTTTTTTAGGTCAAGATTAATCTCCACTAATGGAGGTTTAATTTTCACTTCATGATATCCATTTTAGTTGGTGGGAATCATCTCCCTATCATTTTTAGGCACAATAGGAGCCATTTATGGCTCGATTAAACTCCCTATGGAGTAAGTAAACACAACCCTAGGTTTTCTAGGTTGTTAATGGAGTCTCCATTAATGGAGCTCAACCGCCAAGCTTTTGCAATAAATACTAGGAAGAAGGAAGAGGGTTCATTGTACTTGTCTCTAGGGATTTGGTGCTAAGGCTTGGAGCTTTAGCTTTAAGTTCCACTTTCTCTTCTCTTCTTCTCTCACTCTCACTCTTCTATGGTTCTAAGAAGGAGAAAAGGAGGTTGAGTCCTCTTTTTTTATAGAACCCATGGAGAGAGAAAGACTCAAATGTATGTGCAACTAGTTGCTGTCAAGCGGATGAACGTACATCTAGTGCGTACTATTGGTTGGGCTTAAGAATTGATTTAGGCCTGGTTTGGTGGGCCCGATTGGTGGGATGCTTTCTAGGTTTCTTAGACATCATTCCCCCATGTCCTACCATCACTAAGTGATCCAAAAAGTTGACCTAATCATCATATAGAGGGTCGAAAGTTAAGGTGCCAAGTGTTGGCACAGTAAGACCCAATACAGAGATATCCGAATCATGATGATTTCGGAGTGGGTCTTACAATACCCCCAATTTATAAGAAATTTGCCTTCGATATCAGCTCATAGTTGTAAGTTCTTATCCAATGCCTATGGGTGTCTTATCATTTCTCATGGCTCACAAGATTATTACATACGTTAGCTACAGCACTTAGTAATCAAAAGAGTTCAAGGCTTACCAATTCCTCCAAACTTCCTCGCATTAGAGCGAGGTCCACGCTCACATGAAGGCATAGCATTCCCAATACTTTTGGCAGTCCTGACTTTCATGCCCCATCGCTCCGCAGGAGAGACAGGTAGCAACTTCCTCAGGTTTTTGCGATGGTGCCCTTCCAGTTGGTCCGGTGCATAGTCGCATAAGGTGCTTTCGACTGCCACACCGATAATATTTCCAGGTACCCACATTAGGTGGGTGGTGGCCCCATCGAAAGTTTCTCATTCCCAAAACAAGGTACCCTTGGTGGTACTCGTGGTGTTTCTTCTTCTAGGTTTTTCTTTACTTATTTCCCCTTCCTTGGGCTACTAACTCCTCCTTTACAAGACATTCAAGATGAAAACTCAATAATAGTAATCCATGAGGTTATCAATCCAAGTCACATCATACATTTCCGATCTCCCAAAACTTTGGCACACAGTTCATCACATACAACATCATGTGTTATTCTTAATGCAATCTTACTCAAGTAATTGTGCCCAAGTGTATTAAATACAAATCAGTAGGACTTCTCACTGCTTTAGTTCCCCCATTGTTCTTCCAACATTATACCCAACGCGAACAACGGTATCTTAGCCACTGTACTTGTAAACTCTCTGTCCTTGCTATCTCATAGTCCTTATACGCATCATGCACTATAAGACCCGTATCGAACTAACCGGTCTTACCACCTTGTATTAGGTCTTCCTATCATGGTCGGGCCTAGCGGACCAAGTGCATGAAGAAACCACAAGACTAGGTATGAAATTGAACCCAAAAATAGTCAATTAAGAGTGTGTGGTCGCATACCTAAACAGGTGTGGTCGACCACACCTCAGATTAAAGCGACCATAGAAATCAAGGTCGTGTGGTTGCAAGTTTCTGACGGTATGGTCGACGGGTTCTAACGACCACACCTGCAACCACACGAACCCAGTCAGACTCCATGATTAGGAAACCTTCATAATCCGAATGGGGTTCTTTTCTATTCTAAGTAGGACTTTATATGGAGGGTTTTTCTCTATATATAGGATGTCCCTTAGCCTCTTTTATCCTTTTTGAACTCAAACTGAAAGAGAGAGAAAGAGAAGAGGAGGAAGAGAAGGAGAATTGAAGAGGAAGACTAAGAGGAGAAAATTCAGAGAAAACTCTGAATCTTCAATAAGTTTAAGGTATGAAAACATTTTCCATATCAATTGAATGCCTATAATAGATCATGAAGGAGATAGGGATTCAAAGTGAGACCCCAATCATCAATCCATGGACAAATTCTAAGAGATCCATGGAAGAAATCTATTAGGATGATGGATTGTGTAAAACTACTAATTCTAAGCCATAGAACAATCATGGGAAGGATCATGATGGTAAGCTAAGGAATCAAAACATGAAGGAATTGAGTTGGGAGTGAAAAAGTCGACCATCACATGTGTGGTCGCATGTGTGGTCGCATGATATGCGACCACACGAGACGCACATATCCGACCACATACCCTCGGAAAGTCCAGGGAGGGTGTGGTCGCATGATATGCGACCAGAGACACATGATCGACCACATGCCCTCGGGAAATTCAGGGAGGGTGTGGTCGCATGTGTGGTCGCATGGTTGCTACCACACCTTACGACCATACACCCTGTGGTCACAGAAACTGAGACCACAGGTGCTGCCACACCTGCAACCACTCAGTTTCTATTAGTCTGAATTGCTAAAAATAAATTTTAATTTAAAATCTATAAATTTGTTAGGTTTCCAAGTGGTCTAAAAGTGATTTACAAAGCTTGAACGAGGAACTACCATCGACCAAAGGTGAGGGAACAAGACCTAAATTAATTGGCTAATAGTAAACTATTTTACTTATTGAGTCGAATGCCATGAATGATTCTATACTTGTATGCTTGTAATGTGCATTTCACATGTCATCCAATATTCCTGTTATTACTGCTCATGCATATTTAATTCCATATATTTATAACATGATGATAATGATGATGATGCTAGGAATAGGCATGTGAATGTATGTGTGTGGTTAGTGTACTTAATGCGAGTGGAGCATCAGGGGGAGGACGTGACACTGTGGTTCATCCTGGTCACCAGACTCTAGCTCTATCTCTACTCAAGTCTTGTCCACTGATATCATCGTATCGCCATTACCTTAGCATAACTATTACGTCTAGGGCATCAGGGGAGTTGGTCTCAGACCGTGTAGTTTCTGACTCTGTCGGGGGGCCTTAGCTCTATCTCTATGGACGTATTGAGGGTTGCTGGGGTGAGGCCTTGGATACACTGTTTGGCATTAGGAATGATTAGTTGCGAGCCCAGTTTGCAAGTTCTTGCCAATAGGGGCTTATGTGTTGGTATGGGTAGGGCATCAGGGGAAGTGTCATGCGGTGTTTGATCCGAGAACTTTAGCTCTATCTCTATTCCATGATGGGTGCATGTGGGACAAAAATGGTATTTGATCCATTGGGAAACTTCGCACACTCGTGTCTAGAGGTGCGACGGCTACCTATCATTTCTATTGCACATTGCAAACTTATGAACCAGACTAAAGATATGAATTGAATGCACGCATATGTTTGTTGCATTGTTTTGTTTGCTCACTGAGCCATGATGTGTGCTCACCCTTTCGACGTCAAATATTTTTAGTTGATGATGCAGGTCCTACTGTGGAAGATTATATGAATGCACCAATGTACGAACATGTTGCTGCGATGGATGTGGAAGCTATGGTGGAGTCGCATGATTCGTCGTGCGAGTGTAACTCATTTATTTTCTATTAGATTTAGTTATTGGATTATCGAAACATGTAATTGATTAATTTATTAATTTTATTTTATGTCTTTAATCATTTGAAGATAATTGGATTGTTAATTATGTTATCATTGTTAGATACTCAGTTCATTAATATTAAAGACTTCCGCTATTGTTTATTTACTTTGATTATGGTTGTGGTTATATCTGGTTTAATCAAATAGACACGGCCTATAGGAGATCCTGATTGAACAGTTGGATCATAGACAGTTCATCACACCATTCTAGTTGGTTCAGAATTGGGGTGTGACATGCACCTTGTTGGCTAAGTATAATCTCTTTTTCTATGTAACCATGCCATTTGTATACCTCTCATATGCAATAATGGGGCGGTCAATAATCATGTGACCATAATTAACTACCACAACTTAAGCTATGTCCTCACTCAAAATCCATTTATGTCATTACATAGCTCGATAAGTTGCATGATGAGTTTGCATCAAGGAATTGGAATACTTGATGGAGCCAATATTCAAATTCCTGGTGCAAAGTGCAATCATGTGACAATATTTAAAGCATTTATCAAGCCTTGCTATTTTCATGTTAAATGCCATTATATGCTATACTTAAATTACACTTAAAGCAAAAAAAGGCATACCTATAAATGCCCCAGGGTAATTCTGGGAATCCTCTTGCATCATGGTAAATACATTGCCTACCGCCTATGTTAGTGGTCCTTGGCATGTCAATTAACAAGTCCTAGCCAAGTGCCCATGCTTGCCGTAGTTATAGCACTTTGCACACACCTTAAACAGGGTGACAGAAGGCATGGCCCTCGGTGGCCTGACCTGGCATACTAAAGCTACAGGCTGAGCTTGAATAAGTATTGGGCTGCTGGCTACTGGTCCGATGAGCTGTAGAGTAGAGGGAGCGGTAATAGAGGGACTCGGGTACTACACCCCGAATGGCCTGGTAGCAGGGTAGTTGTCTGTACAATTGGAAGCCTTCTTTTGACTCTGGTAGTTTTGCCTATACCCATCTTCTATACTTTTTATCGTTTGTACAGTGTCGCTGTATTTTGTCAGTCTCATAGATTCCACTACAACCTTCAGATCCCCTCTCAAACCCTGCATAAACCTCTTTAGTTTTAATTCTTCCTCTCTCATAGTAATAGGAGAGAAGTAGAACAGCTCTTCAAATTTCTATTGATATCTTTCCACTATAAGGCCACCCTGGGTAAGGTGAGGTACTTTACTTCCTTCCTGTCCCGAATGCTTTGGGGAAACAAATTTTTAAAGAATGCATCCTTGAATATTTGCTAGGTGATCTCCCCATGGCACTTTTGTAGGGTGGGCTGGATCCCTTTCAACCAATCATATGGTACACCTTCCAGTTGATAAGTGGCACACAAGAGCTTCTGGGCTTTAGAACACATGAGTGTCTCTAAAGCCTTCTCCATGGCCTATATCCAAATGGCCGACGACATGGGGTTTGTACCTACCCCGGTGAACTTCAGTGGTGTCATAATTTGAAAATATTTCATTACTCTAACACCATCCATGGGTTCCTGAGCTGCCACTCCTGCCATAGTAAGATGAGTCTACTACTGAGGAGATAAAATGTCCCTAGATGGAGGTGGAGCCCCACCAACTAAGGTCTGCCCAGCTATAGTAGGTGCTGGGGGTGTTTCGGTAGCTGACAATGGTACCAACCCTTGCCTAAGGGCTGTTACCAAATTCGTAAAAAACTATTGTTGGGTTCCTTAATTGTCCTGTTGCTCTTGCGCTTGCCTAATAGCTTGTAATTTCTCTTGTTCTTCTAAGAAATCTTTCTTCTATCTCTCCCAAATTTGGACCAACCTAACCATTGTAGCATTCATATCTGTCGCTGTTACCATAGGAGGTGCCAGTGGAAGATTCTGTGGCAATGGTGGTGTGGGAATGGTGGTTCCCTCATTGCCAACCTCCCTCGTAGTTAGGCCCAAGTGTATCTTCCGTACCCGTGTGCTTCGTCGGGGAGGCATTGCTTGTCTCCTTGTATAATGAGGAAGCTCTGAAAGAAAAATTTTATGTCCCAAATAGTACAAGCAATTAGTGGGTAATCGATAAAAATTCCACATTTGATCATGCATGGGGCAGGGAGACAACATTTGCACACCCAAGGTTAAATTAAGTCATCCCAATAATCCCAGAAAACCATGTCACATGCCACTTAAACTCCTAGGGAAGATTGAGAAATGAATCAAAACTTTTGTAGGGCATACACATTAATTTGGATGGCATGGTAGCCTACATCAGATAATAATCATGGGGCAGGTTGCAAAAGGGATAGCATGCAGAAATTAAAATTGGGGTACCCCCAATTTATAAGAATAAAAGGCCAATGTAAAGGGGTAAAGTGATCTGGCAAAACCCCAATCTAAATAGGCCATTTTTTAATTAACCGGAGAGTTTGGGTCTTGCCTTCCATTCTCAAAGTCATGCTTGAGAGTCTTCAGATGAACATCATTGTCAGGGGCATCTTGGATCTTCTCTAGTAGGGTAGGCGGAATAGTCAAGGTATAGAGCAGCTCAGCTGTCGCCTCTATCCACTCTGTCGTAACAGTTCCAGTAATAGAGGGTTCAGCATCTGGAGGAGGTTCAAGAACCATTGTATGGCCATACAGTGCCCATCCTTGTGTTCAACTGACTCAAAGGTTTTCCTTCTATGATGACCATCGCCTTCCGACTAAGAGCATCAGCCACCACATCAGCCTTACCAGGCTAATACTTGATAATGTAGTCAAAATCTTTTAATAGCTTTAAGCACCTTTGATGTCTCATATTAAATCCTTTCTGGTTGAACAGGTAAACCAGACTCTTGTGATTTGACATTATACAGAACTTTCGTCATATAAGTAGTGTCTCCATATCTTGAGGGCGAAGATAATTGCTGCAAGCTGCAGATCATGGGTAGGGTAATTCCTTTCATGCACTTTTAGCTGTCTTGAGGCATGAACTACAACTTTGTCGTCTTGCATGAGTATACAACCTAACCCATACCTTGATGCATTTGTATAGATGGGGAATGGAGTATTATCCGATGGAATAGTCAGAACTGGGGTGGAGACCAGCTGCTCAAGAATTTGAAAGCTTTCCTCACATTTGTCTGACCACTCAAATTTTACACCTTTCTTTGTCAATCCCATCAATGGTATGGCTATACGGGAATCCCTCAATAAAGCATCAGTAATAGCCAACTAATCCAAGGAGACTTCTGACTTCTGTAACTACTATGTACACCAACCCATGAGTGCATTGACCTTACCAGGGTCCATTGCTAGACCTTCAGCTGATATGACATGTCCCACGAAAGCTACTTTCCTGGGCCAAAAACTCACATTTCTTGAACTTAGCATATAAATTCTCTAGTCTTAACTTCTGTAGTGCTAAGAGGAGGTGCTCCCCATGGGTGTCATCATTGGGAGAGTAGATGAGGATGCCATCGATGAAAACGATGATAAACTTATCTAAGAACTCATGGAATACCCGGTTCATCAACTCCATGAATGATGTTGAAGCAATCCCTAATCCGAAGGACATCACCAAAAACTCAAAGTGGCCATACGTTGTCTTGGGTATGTCACTTCCCTTGATATTTAATTAGTGATAGCTCGACCGTAGGTCTATCTTCGAAAATACACTTACCCCCCTGAAGTTGATCGAACAAGTCGTTGATTTGGGATAAGGGGTACTGGTTCTTGATAGTGAACTAGTTCAAATCCCGATAATCAATGCATAGACGGACACTACCGTCCTTCTTCTTTACAAATAATACTGGTGCTCCCTAAGGTGAGATACTGGGTTTCATAAAACCCTTATCCATTAGCTCCCGAAACAGTGTTTGGAGTTCTTTCCACTTAGTGGAAGCCATGCAGTAAGGAGCATTCAGAAGCCGAAGCTGCATCCTAGAACTAAGTCAATCACAAACTCTATTTTCCGATCTAGTGGTAGACCAGGTAGTTCCTCAAGAAACACATCAAGGAATTCATCTACTACTGGTATGTCTTCTAACCTCGTTATTTGGGCTTCAGTGTCCAATACAAGTACTAAGTAACTTTCACACCCTTGGTGCCATAACTGAGAAGCTTAAAGTTGCCGACAGGAACAACTTGCGATACTTCTTAGTTTTATCGCTTGTGAACACAAATGCTTGCTTATCTATAGGTAGGAATAGGATCTGACGTCTGGAGCATAGAATGCTGGCCTGGTGTTTGGCCAACTAGTCCATTCCGAATATCATGTCAAAATATTTCATCTCAAGGCTGGCGAGGTTAGCCCCCATCACCTTATCCTCTATTACCACATTACCTAGTCCATAATATGTCTCTAGACCGGACTTGGGTCCCACTTTGAGATCACCCAATATAATTCTTGTCATCTCATTTACAGTTATTCGTGTTGCTATCATTTTCATTATATAACTGAGATCCTTGGCTTTTTCTCAACTATCACCACTAAAATAAGGGGCAAAGGCCTTACAATCCATTTGGTTACCTAAATGCCTTCTACCTTCCCTAGGTAAGGTCATACTCCCGTAACACCATCCCTACCCATTCATTGGGGTGTTGATTGAGTAAATTTGGACTGTTAACCCCCAATTTATAAAAAGCAAACCAGGATAATTTAGAAACTTCTTGCCTTTGCTTAATTAACCACTTACAACATGTCCATTATGTATTACTTGTGTTAATTTTCTAGGGTGCTCATTCTCACTACCAACCCTAACAATGGTCCAGTTGGCCCACTTGCATTAGCAAGCAATACATAATTTATGCCCTTGTTTATCCATAAATTGAATTTTCACTCCATCATCGTTTGGTGGAATTAATTCCCTTCTATTGTATGACTTGTTTAGAACCATCCATAGTGAGATCGTGGTCACCTCATCATAGGGCTAACAGGGCTACTAATTTGGTCCTTAAAGTCCACTCACATGGTTTGGGGTGTCCATGAGTGAATAATTTTTCCTACCTCATCTGAGTTACATTCATGTGCACCCGCTGAGCTTGGTTTGTCACATGTTCATTTTGGTCCCATCCAGAGGTAGATTCATCCCTCTGTTCCCTAATTTATATGGATAGGACCAAGGTCATTACCGACTCCTTTCCTTAGACCGTGGGGTGCTATTCCCTTATACTAATGAGCATTACTTGACCTTGCCCATTAATATCTGTCACTATCGCATTTGATGGTAACCAATAATTGTCATCCCTAAGGAGCAATAAATCAATCATCATTCTACCATGAGCCTTATGGTCACCTTGTATAAATTGGTTCTCTTTGTCTTACCCTTTACTGATTACTTCGATTTGTCAGTTACACTAACTCCCATTTTGACTACCTTTTCATAGGTGACATGACCCCTAAGAGAGTTGTTGACCCTTCAGGGCAAGGTTCTAACGAGGATTGGTTCACCTCTTATGCTGCTTGTATTTCGAGACTACTTGCAGCTGAACAGACTTCAAGGTCATCTTCTGACCTAGGGCAGGTGTTCGACGTACTCCAGCTCATGCAGAAGAAAGTGAAAAAGTTGGCTAAGGGTCAGGCGAGACTGGGGAGATGAGTGGAGATTATGGGGACTCACATGGGCCACATACATGATGCTATGATTACTATTGGTCACTTGCATCATCATGCTAGGCGTAGGCCTGCTCTTTTACCAGTTCCGATGAGTGCACCTCTACCATCTGTTACCTAGGAAATACCTCTAGTACCTGCACCCATTAGTGGATCTTAGCTACCTCTTACTGTGGATGCCCCTTCTTCAACTGCACCACAGATCATGTTTCAGCCTTCTGCCTTATCGATTAGCCTCAACAGACAGACTAGTGATCCACTCCTTGGTTTTTTTGTTTACTTTTCTTTTGACTTGATGTGTATATAGGGTAACTGTCTGAGGTGTGGACTATACCCTACTTTTGTCTTAATTACATCATGACTATTTATCATATTTTTGGTCAGATACTTGTATCTTCTTTTCTTTCATTTGGAATAGATACTACATCAGGGGATAACTGCCCGGGTTGTGGGCCGCATCTTAATTTTTGTACTTAAAATCGGATATATAGGCTTATAAGTCAATACAGACTGAATCGGTAGATAGAACTAGTTGTATGTTCCACTGGTAATTGATGCCGGTTAACACTTAGTCATTTTCGTATGTATTTTAAACCGAAAGATGGATCAGATTATGGTCATCTGGTTCATATGCTGCTACAGTCCTAAGGTTCCAATAGGTCATTTAGGGGCTAAGTCGGGTGGTCAGTCATCCGATAATTCCACCAATAAATAGTAAGCTTAACCAATGTTTAAGGGTAAAACGGTGCCACTGGTATATCCGATTGAACATGACACTGGTATGTGGCACCGGTAGTGGTCTATCGGTTTCGCTGAGGTCTGACAAATCACAAATTAGCTTTGCCAGATCCTTGGTCTAAGGCTACCGAATCTAGGGCAAATGCCAGACTGATGGTATGTGCATTTGGTTCATGCCACCGGTTCATGCCACCAGTTCTATGACACTGGTTACATGATATTGGTTCTGTACCACCGGTACGTGCTACCAGTACGTACTATCGGTTCTAACCCAGAAACCAAGCACGAACCAGGGAAGTTCTTCTTCTTTGGGAAATGTTTTCCACCATGGTTTCCTTCATTCTAAATGCTGGAAAAAACTTTTCTATTGTTATTACATGTAATGGGAGTCGTTTAGACCCCATAGATGTCTCCATTCATAGAGGGGATGATAACCTAGATTTTCAGGTCAAGCTTGATCTCAATTAATGGAGGTTTGATTTCTACTTCGTGATATCCATTTTAGTTGGTGGGAATCATCTCCCTACCATTTTTAGGTACAATAAGAGCCATTTATGGCTCCATTAAACTCCCTATGGAGTGGGTGAATACAACCCTAGGTTTTTTTGGTTGTTAATGGAGTCTCCATTAGTGGCACTCAATCGCCAAACTTTTGTAATGAAGACTAGGAAGAAAAAGGAGGGCTCATTGTACTTACCTATAAGGATTTGGTGCTAGGGCTTGGAGCTTTAGCTTCAAGTTCCACTTCCACTTCTCTTCTTCTCCCACTCTCACTCTCTCACGGTTCCAAAAAGGAGAAAAGGAGGTTGGGTCCTCCTTTTTATAGAACCCGTGGAGAAAGAAAGACTCAAATGGACATGCAATTGGTTACTGTTAAGCGAATGAACGTTCATTCGGTATGTGCTGCCAGTTGGACTTAAAAATTGATTTAGGCCTAGTTTGGTAGAACCGATTTGTTGGGATGCTTTCTAGGTTTCTTGGACATCGTTCCCTCATGTCCTACCATCACTAAGTGATCTAAAAAATTGTTCCAATCATCATATGGAGGGTTGAAAGTCAAGGTGGCAAGTGTTGACACAGTAAGACCCGATACAGAGAGATCCGAATCATGAGGATTTCGATGTGGGTCATACAGTCATTTACCAACCACATTCACAAAATTATCTTTAACATACAGTCATCAACGAAATTACTGTATTAAGGGTTCAATCCATCCACAAGGTTAAAACTAACTTAAACATTCTTCTAAGTAAAACTAAATAAACATGCTTCCATCAACAGTAAAATATTACAATATATGTAAAATCATTGATCCATGCTTGGTTTAAGATGTCAATTTTGTGGTCTTGCGGCATTTGCTCTTTTCCCATTCTTTCTACCTTCGCTGCCATTTTTGCCTTTTTTTTTTCTTTTTTTTTTTTTATGCTTGAACATTAGGGCCAATGTCATCTCCTCTTTCAGAAATTCTTGTCCTCTACATAAAACCAAAAAATAAGGTAAAATTGACAAGTAATTGAAAGGGAATTTTCAAAAAAAAAAAAATTATCATACTGATTAGATAGTTGTAATACCTTTACACTTTGTCCCTCTCCTATAGATTTTCCTTTGCTTTTAACAAGTGCCTTTTGACAAGTTCTTTTGCTATGGCCTACTTATGTGCAAATAACACATCTGACACTCCTAGCACTCTTGAAATTGAGACTTAGTGCTTCACCTTCTTCTGTTCTTATGGGGTTTCCTAGGTAGCCTTTTCAACGGTGGAGGTTGCAAGACACCATCCTTAACCCCTCTTTCTACTAATGATATGTCTGGCAATGAGTGAATCAATTCCCCATAGGATAGCATATATTTATCTGTGGTGAAATATTCATGGCAATAGTCTTGAAGCTTTCCCCTCTTCAAGATAAGGGCTGCTGTTGTAAGCTTGCATGGTAGCCTTGAACTTTTCCAACCTCCACACCTAGAAGACATTGCATCCAATTTAACAACATATTTATTGTTGCCATCTATCACCTCAAATTCACCAAGCCAAGCTTGTGTTGCCCTACATAATCTGAAACTATTCTTTATAGAATTTGGCTTACTTAGTACCCTAGGTGTGAGTTTCCCCCTAAAATGCAACCTTTTTCATACCTTTTTTTGTAACCTGCTCATCAGCTTCACCCGAATCTGGCCTATCAAAGTAGTGATAGGCTTGCATCTTTAGAGATCAATCCATTGGTTAAAAGACTCAGGCATGTTGTTAGTAATGTGATAACCTTTTGATTTGTAATCAAATGCATGTCTTGGCCACAAAGATGCATCTAATTTGCTCAACAACTCGTTTGGATCTTTGTTGTGGTCCTTCATTTTTGTCATTGTGAAAACCAACCACATTTGTTGATTTACAAGCTACCCAAAATTGCCTCCTTAATAAGCCTAGGAATTTTGGCCTTAAAATTGTTGTATAAATGTCTACAACAATGTCTTTGGCTGACCTATGAAAATATATTTCCAATGACCTCTGAGAGACCCTACAAAGCACATAACAACATAATTAATAGTAGTTTAGTGAAGAAATTACAAGAACAAATTAAGGGTGCATTTTAAAGTTAGAGTAAACTATCAATGGCTGGGGAAATGGCAAGCTTCAAACTATCAAGAAACCATTGCCAACTATCTTTGTTCTTACATTCCACCACAAAAAATGCCCACAAAAATAAGTCATTGTTCACATCCAAGGAAATGGCGGCTAACAGCACTCCTCTAAACATCCATTTCAAATGACATCTATCAAAACCAATAAATGATCTGCATCCTTTCACAAAACCATTATGACATGCATTGAGACATACAAATACCCTTTCGAAAATAGGATTGGCATTCATATATAATCTCTCATAATTACTAGAACTTGAAGATAGTACCAGGGTTCTCATCCATTATCCACCTACCATAAATCGGTAATTGTGCATAGGATTTCAAAAAATAGTCTTCATTTTCTCCCTTAGCAATCATGTGTTCCCTACACAACTGCATGGGACGTACATTTATCTCATACTTTGCATTTAGAGCTCTACGCATACTTTCAGATTTTAATTCAGGGTCAACTTTAAGTTTGTCTGCAAATTTTCTTGTTATCCATGAAGATGTGGCATTTTTGTTCTTTGAAACCTTACCATAAGAATGCACAAAGTTGAAGGACTTCACCATGTAAGTTGTTCCATCTATCGTTGGTGATGCATAGATTCTACAAGTACACCATTCGATAGCTCAAACTGTAGTTACTCTTGCATTTTCATTTTTTAATCTGATAATCTCAACACCCTCTTGTATGACGTAGTCATTGAGAGTAGACCAAAAAGCATTGACATCTTCAAAAACTATACCTACTGTCATCTTCACTCCCTCACCATCATCAATATCAACATCCCTCCAACAATCATTTCTTTAGGAAAGTCCTTGGAATTGTAATCTGATAGTTTGTCATCATTGCTTTTATCACCATCTCCTGAGCCATCCATTTTCTCATCACAATCTATTTTAGTCTCAATTTTGTCACCAACATTTTCACATTCCTCATCTGATGACTCATAAACTCCTACAGAGTCATCCTCACTACTTAGATTGATGTTATAATTCTTTGCAGTCTTCTCCCTTCTCTTACCAGTATTACTACTTTTACTAGTGGAAGCAGAAGATGTATCTTTCCTTTTACCTTTGGTTTTGGTACTCATAGAATCCTTGCCATTACCTTGAATTGTTATAGAGGAATTAATAATTTTCCTAATATTGTTAGTCACCCTAATTATCACGACCCATTTTTGGATGGCGTAATACTCGGGTCACCCAAATGGTGACCTGAACCACCCAAGATCATGTGCATGCTGTGATCTACTAACGACTACACAATAGTCTATATATGCAATATCCAATATAAATCAGATAATAATCAACAATAATACAGCAGTGGAATAAAATAGAGAATCATATAAACAACTAATGCCATCTGCATTGTATTGCAATGAAATAAATAATATTGTTTGTTATCCAATTATAGTGTTGTTCTCAAAACATATCCATAGTGTATGATTGTACAAGTAAAATCCCAAAAAGAATAGATCTAGAAAATCCTATGATAAATAGACTACATAGTCTATTTACAAATCTACAAAATTATAAGAAAGAGAAGGTGTGCATCATCATGATCCATAGATGTAGTCGCTGCAAACATAGCCCTCGCTGTGCTCTATCTTTGGATCTTCGCCGATAGAACCATTGTCCACCAAGGGAGCATCCATGAAATCAACCATAGACATGGTACCTGCATTAGAGTCTAAAAATAAGTATCTATACGAGGGTGAGCTCACATCCCAGCTCAATGAGGAATCAGGGATCACAATGCACATGCGAATGAATGCAAAAATGCAGTTCATTAATTAAGCCTGGTGTAATGGTTCTGATAGTGTTGTCTCGTGATTTCACCGCAGTCCCTGACTAATGGATTTTAACACTCATGCACGAGTTACGTAGATGCGGTGTCCATGATTTCAGTAACTATGACCTCCCACACCTTAAGAAAGGGCCACCCCTGGCCACGGGCTAGTGGCTCGCCAACCCCAAGTATAAGCTCTATCCTAGCATCTGAGACCCCTGGCTGATCAAACTCATCTATCACCTCTACATCATCGTATCTAGGGAAACTGAGCCCATGCTAGTATGTAACCCCCTACTAACAAGGGTTCAAATACCATGGTGTGTAGAACCTCCAATGTCTAAAATGATCACATAAATATAAAGGGGGCCGCACTCCAGCAGAGATGCCTGAACTCAGCCTCAGGCCTCGAATTGTGCTCCCACTAGAGTACTGGTCATGCAAAGCAGGGTCCATATGGTCATACGCCACCAATCCTTCAATGCCTGCATGCCATACAAACTAAACACAATTCATCCATCAAACATTCATAGTTATATATATGCAAATGCGTGAACATTTATAAGCAGTTACCATAGGGCATGTTATTCACTTTCATTTAATCAAACAGTAGACCTATTAATTATATGGACCCAACCCCTCACTTAAAGGTACAATTGCTACAAAACTGGAGGTCGGTTGAATACTTTACCCCGAGTCCTACGTAAGATTTCCTAAACAGATGCATAGACTTGTATATGTTAGTTGGATGTCCTTTAAACCAATGTAGACATGTCCACAACTCTGTTATGAGGGTCCCAAGAAAATCCAGGAACCCCGCGGTCAATTCTCAAAGAAAATAGGTAGTCAGTTGGCTATCTGCAAACCAATTAATGGATGGGAAGCCCAGTGGAAGTATCCGTCGACTGGTTTGCACATAACCCAAAGGTAAAGCAATTGCTTATTCGAGGGCTGGAGCCCAACAGTAGTATCTGTCAGCTAGCATCTATCGGCATAAGGATGAGCCCTTAAGGGGCTACAAGAATTAAGTTAGCTGGTCATCTCACCGGTTCTATATAGCTTCCGATACATTAGTCCAAAGCATGGCCAACACCATGGGCGAGCCAGTCGATAATAGCCCAGCGGAATGTAAGACCGTATCGAACTAACCTGGTCTTACCACCTTGAACCAGGTCTACCCATCATGGTCAAACCAAATGGATCAAGTGCGTGAAGGAGATCACGATCCCAGGTATTAAACTAACCCAAAAACACTAAAAATAGGGGGAGGGTCACATACCCAGCAAGGTAGGGTCAGATCCCCCAGTTAAAAGTCAGAGCCTGAGTTTTACACCGGGGGTCGGACATTTTAAGAACCAGGGGTCGACGGGATCTCCGACCCCCTCATCGACCCCCAGTCTACTGATAGTAACCGTGATTTGGAAACTTTTCAAATTTCAATGGGATTCCTTCCTAATCTCCATGGGACTTATTTTGGGAGTTTCTATTCTATCAATAGGACGTCCCTAAGCCTCTTTCACTCCTTTTAGAACCCTAATTGGATTGAGAGAAAGAGAAGAAAAGGAGAAGAGAAAGAGAAGAGAAGGAAAGTGGAGAAGAAGATCAAAGAGAAGGCTTCAAAGAATCAAGCCAAATTCTCAGGTATGGATACTATCTCCATGTAATTCTACAAACCTTAGAATAGATAGAGAAGAGGGAATGATCTAGGAGAAACCTAAATCATCCACCCATGGTTAGGTTTTCATGGAAAACCATGGGGAAAATCATAAAAGCCATATAGGTGAGTGAACTATGGTTCTAGACCATAGAACATGTGTGGAATGGGTTGTAGAAGCAAGCCATAGGACCCCAAACACGAAGAATGGACTGTAGGAGAAAAAATTGACTAAACCCACAGGGGGTCGCACGGGGGGTTGATGGCCAATCGACCCTACCAGACCCTGATAATCGACCCCTAGTGTTCGGGAAGTCCAGACTGTGGGTGATCACACCCAGGGTCGATGGAACTTCCGACCCTAGCATCGACCCCCAGTTAACAGCATGCTTTTTAAAGTCTGAATTAATTCTAATTAAATTCTATCGACTTGTTTAGGTCTTCTAGTGATATAATATCGATATATAGTTGATTCTTAAAGCTTGAAAGAGGACCTACGATCAAGTAAAGGTGAGGGAACAAGATCTAAACTAGTTGGCTAAGAATAAACTATTTTTATTTCTTGAGTCCAATACCATGACTGATTCTATGCGTATAAGCTTGTATGTGCATTCAATATGTCATCCAATATTTCTGCTATTACTATTCATGCATATTTAATTCTGTTTATTTATAACATGATGATGATGATGATGCTACGAATAGGCATGTGAATGTATGTGTGTGGTTAGTGTATATGGTGCGGGTAGGGGATGGTATCAACCGATACAGCCATGCCATTTTCATGAGGTGTATATTATGCCATGGTTCTACTCAAGTCATGTCCACTGACATCGTCGTATCGCCATTACCTTAGCAGAACTATTACGTCGTAGGGTATGAGGGGAGGTGGTCTCGGACCGTGTAGTCTCTGACTCTGCCGGGGGGCCTTAGCCCTATCTCTATGGATGTATTGAGGGATGCTGGGGTGAGGCCTTGGATACACTGATTGGCATTAAGATTGGTTAGTTGCGAGCCCAGTTTGCAAGCCCTCGCCAGCAGGGGCTTACGTGTTGGTGTGGGCAACCGGTACAACCATGCCATTTTCATGGGGTGTATATTGTCCATGGTGGGTGCATGTGGGACGACAGTGCCGTTTTCATTAGGCGGTTTCACACACTCGTGTATAGAGGTGAGGCGGCCACCGAACCTTTCTATAGCACATTGCAAACTTATAAACCAGACCAAAGATATGAATTGAGTGCAGGCATATGTTTGTTGCATTATTTTGATGTGTGCTCACCCTCTCGACGTCGAATATTTTTTTAGTTGATGATGCAAGTACTAAAGCTGCAGATTATATGAATGATCCGGTGTATGCGCGTGTCACTGCAATGAAAACTGAAGACTTAGAGGATGTGCATGACCCCTCATGCGAGTGCAACTCATGCGTATTCATTTAGGATTTATTTGAATTTATAAAAGGATGTAATTGGTATTTTATTTATTTATATCTCAGTTGATACAACAATAACTTGATATTTTAATTATGATTATTACATTTAGAGTTCTCGGTTCATTTACTATAAGACTTCCGCTATTGTGTATTTATTCTGATTATGGTTGTGGATGTGCATGGCGGCTTTATTTTTAATGGATACCACCTATTAGAGATCTTGGTTGAACCGTTGGTTTATTAGCGGTTCATCACACCTTTCTAAATGGTGCAGAATTGGGGTGTGACTCGAAAGGTGCCGTCGGTTTATGTCTGTCTGTTGGGCCTAGCTCAAAAATAATATAAGTGTAGAGCCTACCGGTAGATAGTAGCCTAGCGGATTAATTCGCCAACATGAGCCCCTTGCTCAAACCAAGATGAAGCCAGGTGCAAGGGCTTGCCCCTGCCTCTAGCTAGCATCCACCAGTTGAGTCAAAAACCAGACTCAACCGGAGAAGAAGTTATGAGAGGTGGGTTGTAAAACCAACACTCCACTAACCTGGTATAACCGTGTCGTGCCAGGTCTTCCCATCATTCCTGGACCATGTAGACCGAGCGTGTGAAAATAGATCACAAACCAGGTATAAAAATCGACTCAACATCCAAAACTGAATACATATGGTCGCATACCTGGGTAGGTACAATCGACCATATGGTAAGAATGAAGATCACAAATCCAAGACCCCACGATCGATGATTTCGACCCTACAATCGATGGGTTCTGCTATCGTAGTCATCGACCGTGAGACCCCAGATCAGACTCCGAGTTTTGGAAACTTTCCTAAACTAAGGGATTTCTTTCCTAATTGAAAGAGGACTCTATATGGAGAGTTTTCCTCTATATAAAGGATGTCCCTTAGCCCTTTTTCACTCTTTTAGAACATTAGTAAACCCTAGAGAAACAGAAGGGAAGAGAAGGAAGAGAAGGAGAAGAAGAAAAGGCTAAGGAGAGGATTTTACCGAGAAGAGATTGGCTCTCTATCACAGGCAAAGGTATGAATTTAATCTCTCAAGATGTAAACTCTAAGGAATAAGACTGCTATGGAAGATAGGCAATATCAACCTATTATGATCTAAGTGATTTTCTTGAGAAAATCCCAAGGATAACCATGAGGAGAGAGTTTGATGATTAGGATTGATAAGAAACTACTAATAATGGTCATAGGATGATCTTAGAATAAATCCAATTGAAGATCAGAGGATTTGACCCAGGAAGAACTCGAATTGCATGTAGTCTATGACCAGAAATATCAAGGTCGTAGCTACGATCGACCATAGCATGACCAGCATGACCAGAGGATCGACCATAGGCATTTGGGAAGATTTCAAAAATCATATGGTCGCAGCTATGGTCGCACCATAAGCGACCGTAGGGCATCGATCATAGGTAGTAAAGTCGATACAGTATGAGACCATAGGACCAATCAGACACCTATTAGTACTCTGTTTCAATTTTCTACCACTGTAACATGTTATATATGAACCCTAACTTAAATTCATATACCTTTTAGGTTGTTAAATCAATTCAAAGAGAATTACAAGGCTTGGAAGGAGATCAAATTTTGCTAGTAGGTGAGGGAACAAGACCTAAACTAATTGGATAATAACAAACTATTTTATTTTTATTGAGTCCAATGCCATGATTGATTCTATGCGTGTATGCTCGTAATGTGCATCTTACATGTCATCTAATATTCCTGCTATTACTGATCATGTATATTTAATTCTGTTTATTTATAACATGATGATGATGATAATGCTAGGAATAGGCATGTGATTGTATATGTGTAGTTGGTGTGTTGGATGCGAGTGGAGCATCAGGGGGAGGACGTGGCATGGTTCTTGACCTCGTCACCAGACTCTAGCTCTATCTATACTCAAGTCTTGCCCACTAACATTGTTGTATCATCATTATCTTAGCAGAACTATTAAGTCGTAGGGCATCAGGAGAGGTGGTCTTGGACCGTGTAGTCTCTGACTCTGTTGGGGGGCTTAGCTCTATCTCTATGGACGTATTGAGGGATGCTGGGGTGAGACCTTGGATACACTATTTAGAATTAGGATTGGTTAGTTACGAGCCCAGTTTGTAAGCCCTCGCCAATAGGGGCTTACGTTTTGGTATGGGTAGGGCATCAGGGGAAGTATTGGTGGTGTTTGATCCGGACACTTTAGCTCTATCTCTATTCCCTGGTGGGTGCATGTGAGACGACAATGATGTTTGATCCATTAGGTGGATTCACACACTCGTTTATAGAGGTGCAGAGGCCACCAAACCTTTCTATAGCACATTGCAAACTTAAAAATCAGACCAAAGATATGAATTGAATGCATACATATGTTTGTTGCATTGTTTTGTTCGCTCACTGAGCCGTGATGTGTGCTCACCCTTTCGATGTCGAATATTTTTAGTTGATGATGTAGGTCCTACTGTTGAAGAATATATGAATGCGCTGATGTATGGACACGTTGCTGCGATAGACGTAAAAGCTGAAGATGATGCGCATGATTCATCATGCGAGTGCAACCAATGTATTTTTGCTTAAGTTTAGTTATAATTTGAACATTAAATATGTAATTAATTATTTATTTTTATGTCTTGTGGTTTGGAGATAATTGGATTAAATACTTATTTATCACTGTTAAACTCTCAGTTCATTATCTGTAAGACTTCCACTTATTTGTTTATTACCTCTGATTATTATCGTGGAATGTGTATGTGTGGTTTGATATGGTGGGTACAACCTATACGAGATCCTGGTTGAATCGTTGGTTTATTGGCTATTCATCACACTCTGGTTATATCAGAATTGGGATCTGACAACTTGGTATCAGAGCATCTCAGGTTCTACCCATTGACCTAACTACTTTCACATGAGTCATGAACTGAGTTAGGATAAAAATTAAAAGCTATAATAAGAACACACCATAAGCACCTGTGTTGTATGAGACATAAACTAAGAAAAAGAATAATGCATATATATAAATGGAAAACCAATTTTATATATATATATATATATACAAATGGGAGTAAGACATGATACATCCGAATCAGAGTACGATCCATAAATCTGGACAGTTACTCTATAAAATAAATGAGAAAAGGAAATAAATGATATCATGGAGCTGGAGGTACTGGAGGAGGAGGTGCCTCACGATCTCTATCATAGTCCTCAGCATATACTCTCGCGAGCCAGGCCACCTGAGTTTGAGTTTCTAGGAGACTAGTTGTCAAATCCACTACCCACTGGTCTGTAGAGCGCTGGGCATCAAGAAGCTCTCTTACTCTCCAATCAGTCAAGCGTTGAGCCTCCAGAATCTCACGTAACAGCCCCATCATGTCATCTAGTGGTGGGCGTGAAGGGCCAACTGAATGAGAAGCCTGAAAAGGGCCAACTCTAGTAGAGTGTTGTGGTGATGGAGGAAGGATGGCATCCACATCCATGTACATCCTATCATCATCCTCCTCATCATCACTCTCGTGTACCTCTGCTGCTACCTCTGTTGCTGCTGCTGCTGCCACTCGGTCCACCTATAAATGAGTGAGTAAGGTGGAGATCAGTTGCCCATAGGGCAAGTTACCTCTCGAGTCAGGCAACGTAGCTCTGTGCATAGTCAGAAGAATAATATATGGGAGGTAGACTAGCTACCTAGTACAGATGCAGTACAACAGGTACTGGGTCAGCTTTGAGACCATCTCGTAGTGTCCACCCTGGGGAATAAGATTATGCTGGATAATCCTACAGTAGACCTGTGGCTCTGGATGCAGGTTGACTGCTTTCATCTCCCAGCGGTCATCCCAAAGAATTTGGTTATCTATTTCTGCACGCATCTGTGTAGACAGAAACTATGGCTCCCTGGGTGTACAGTAAACCAACTGACCATCATTTGAGATGCCTAGGAGATCAGCCAACTCCTGACAGTTGAAAGAGATCAGAACCCCTTTCACCTAGCTAGTGATCCGAAGCTCTCTACCCCTATCAACATCCTCTAAATCACCCTCTACCTGTAGCTGATAGTAAAACTGCTTGACCAAGTCCGAGCGAGTGCAAGCCTCGTATAGAATCATTGGAAGCCAACCCATATCACCAAACGCCCTTTCCACATCAAATAGGGCTAAATGGGCTAAGTTAACACATCTACCCCCTTTCACTTTCTTCCAGTCAAACCAAGGATATCGCACCTCTGCTTCAACGAACCTGAAGTGTCGTGGGACATGGATCCGAGGAAATTTAGTGCGAACCATGATAGCTGCAAGAAAAGAAAATAAGAAAAACAAGTTAGATAAATTTGAAAATTTGACAGCATAACAATGTAAAGTGGGCAAAAGCCTCACTTTTCACACAAACTTTGGGCAAGTGGACTTACATAGGTCCCAAATCATCCTACAAGGCTCATTCAATTGGAAATTTCAACTAGGTAGGTCGAATTTGAAGAAATTTTGACAATTGGAAAAAACCCCCAAAATTTAGGTCAAAAATGGGAATTTTCAAGTTTTTACTAAACTAACCGATGAAACTCGAATTTTCTTGAGGGCTTTCATCCATTGGGTAGCCAATAGCAAAATCCCCAATAAAAATTAAATTTTTATGGTCAGAAAAATATTAATTAGAAGAAAACCCTACAAATGGTAAAAACCCTAGGTATGAAAGCTTTAAAATGGAGAAAAGTAGAGAACATACCTCAAGGAATGGAATCGAGATTGCAGATCGATGGAAAAATCACCAAGTTCATACAATAGACACTGTAGCAACTTAGTGGTGGCAAGTTGAGTTGTGATTGTAGGAAAGGAAAGGAGAATGAGAGGGAAAAATCTCTAAAATAGGTTTAAAAACCTGATTTTGAACCATACGGTCCCACAATTCAACCAAAACCATCGACCGTATGATTGACCATAGGGTCTCGGTAAGTTGCCAGGATTTTGAAGGTCACACCTATGGTCGCACAACATGCGACCGTAGGCCATCAACCGTATGACTGACTGTTGTCTGCATTTTGATTCTGTCTGAACCTTTGCCTATTAATTTTGTTCTTCTCTCGCTTTCCATTGTGAGACTAACCCAATACTACCATTCTATTTTGTCCCACATGTGTAGCTTTGCCAATAACATACCACCCAAGAGTTTAAATGGTTGGGCGCAAAGTAAGCAGAAGGAGACAGAATGCAAACCCATCTCCACCACCTATGGAGACTAATGGCAATGAAGGTCAGCAAGGACAGGAAGGAAATATTGGAGCTCAGAATGCTGTACCTCAGAATGTTCACACCCAAGCCAACCCAACCAACTTACTTACACCACCTACGGATTTGGCTACTGCGGTGATGAATTTGGCACAACAAATGCAGCATATACAGCAAATGCAAGCCAACATGCAAGATGCTATGGGAATTGCTTTCCCAGTTAAAAACACAACATCTCTACCTACAGGACAAGCTAGTACTGCACCTGGTGGTAGAAACACTGTACCCCAAGCACCGCAAACACTAGCAGTACAAGGCCAAGTGTAAAACCCTGAAGCACAGCAAGGTGGGTGTAACCAAGGTAATTATCAGTATCAACCGCCTATGTATGGGGCATATGCACAATATCAGCTTGATCACTCCAGACTGATCGAGTGTTTCTTGAAGTTGAAGCCAAAGAAATTCATGGGCAAGCCATCAGATCCATTGTGGCCAGCTCACTGGATCGATGAGATGGAAAGAAACTTTATGATGATGACTATAAATGAAGAAGAGAAGGTATTATGTACTACATTTATGTTGAAAGGTGAAGCACACCACTGGTGGAAATCAACTAGAAGTTATCTGTTAACAAAGCACGCCCAACTGACATGGGTTATTTATAAAGAAACTTTCTTCGAGAAGTATTTTCCAAGGAGTTTTAGAGATCAAATGGAAAAGGAGTTCTTGAGCCTGTATCAAGGACAAATGTCAGTAGATGCTTATCAGCAGTGTTATAAAGAACTATTTTTCTTTGCTCCCTCCAGCATGCAGGAGGAAAATACTAAAACCCAAAGGTTCATCATGGGACTTAGGGGAAGTATCCATGAGCATGTATTGGGACTGGAAAAGAAGATTTATAATGAAGCTGTACAGATTGCTCAAGTACTGGAATTGATCTAGAGGGAAAGTTATTTTGCTCAAAACAAAGGTATAAAGAGGCCCAATAGAAACTCATACAACGGAAGGAACCCAAAGACATTTAAACCCTTCCGTACTCAAGGCTTTCAATGCTGTAGCCAAGATTACTCCGATAGCCCAACCTCAACGGAAGCAAAGTAATGCTGGAGTTAAATGCTTTAATTGCGATCGAATAAGACATTATTCAAGAGTGTCCTAAGCCAAGGAAGCAGCTACAACAAGGAAAGGTTTATGCAGTTACTTCTGAGGATGCTACTGCATTGCCTGAGGTGGTCACAGGTATGATCTGAACCTTTCATTTTGTACTACCTTGTGTAAGCATGTAGACTAAATTAAATCAAATCACAGGTATCGTACCTATCAATGGCTTACCTGCCAGAGTACTCTTTGACTCTGGAGCTACTTATTCTTTTATATCTGTATCATTTAGAAAAAGTTAAATCTACCCCTCAGACTTTTAGACTATAAACTGCTTGTACGATCACCTATGGGAATAGAAGTGGAACTAGACAAAGGTTATGGACTATGTCCAGTTCTTATCGACGAGAAGATTTTGGATGCACCTTAATTCAACTCGAGATGGCAGACTTTGATGTTAACTTGAGAATGGATTGGTCAGCTCGGCACTCTACAAACCTATTATGTGCGAAAAAGAAACTGACATTTAAAGCCAAAGAAGGAGCAGAGTTTAGTTTTGTAGGAACCAAACTTTGCCGTAAACGAAAACTCATTCTCTCTGCAATAAAGGCTAGAAAATGCCTCAAGAAAGGAGGAATTGGGTATCTAGTCTCCGTGGTCGACCTCACCAAGGAAGCACCACGAATGAAGGATATTGAAGTTGTGCATGAATTTTCGAATGTATTTCCAGAGGAACTACCAGGACTACCACCTGACCGAGTGACAAAGTTCGTTATAGATCTTATACCCGGAGCCACACCAGTATCGAAAGCACCCTATCAAATGGCTCTAACTGAAGGTATAATTATAGGAGTTACTGGACAAGGATTATATTAGACCCAGAATATCACCATGGGGAGTGCCAATATTATTCATGAAAAAGAAAGACGGTAGCTTTCAACTGTGTATATATTATCGGGAATTGAATAAGCTTACAATCAAGAATCGGTACCCATTGCCTTGGATCGATGACTTGTTCGATCAGTTGCAAGGTGCCAAAGTGTTCTTCAAAATTGATCTTCGGTCAGGATACCATCAGTTGAAGATTAAGGAAGGTGATATTCCAAAGATAGAATTTAGAACCAGATATGGACATTATGAATTTTTAGTCATGTCTTTTGGATTAACTAATGCACCCGCAATATTTATGGAACTCATGAATCGAGTATTCCACGATATGTTGGATACGTCAGTCATCGTATTCATTGACGATATACTAGTCTACTCTAAGGACAAAGAAACTCATATCACAAATCTAAGAACCACTCTGCAGCGACTAAGAAAGGAGAAGCTTTATGCTAAATTTACCAAGTGTGAGTTCTAGCTAAATGAAGTCGCTTTCTTAGGCCATGTTGTATCAGCAATAGGGATAAAAGTGGATCCTAGCAAGATTGAAGCCATTGTAAAATGGAAAGCACCTAAGAATGTTGCCGAAATCAGAAGTTTCTTAGGTTTGGCTGGTTACTATCGACGATTTGTGGAAGATTACTCTAGAATTGTCGTACCTCTCACCAGTCTAACTAAGAAAGGAGAAACATTTGTTTGGATAGATAAATGTGAAGAGTGTTTCCAAACATTGAAGGCTAGATTGATATCAGTTCTCATCTTGACTATTTCGATCCAAGGACAACCATTTACCTTGTACACTAATGCGTCTGGATTAGGTTTGGGATGTGTCGTCACACCCTAATTCCACACTATTCAGAATGGTATGATGAACCATTAAGAAACCAATGGTTCAACCAGGATCTCAAATAGGTTGTGTCTGTTTGCTTAAACCATTCACATCCACAACCATAATCAGAATAAATACACAATAGCAAAAGTCTTAATATTAAATGAACTGAGAATCTCAATGTGATAATCATAAATAAAATATCCAATTATGTTGTATCAACCAAGACATAAATAAATAAAGTATCAAATTATATTTCTTTAATAGTTCAAATAACAATCTAATCGAAAACGCATGAGTTGCACTCGCATGATGAGTCATGCGTCTCCTCTATATCTTCAACATCCATTGCAGCAACGTGCCCATATGCGGGAGCATTCATATAATCTTCCACAGTCGTACATGCATCATCAACTAAAAATATTCGAATTTGAAAGGGTGAGCACACATCACGGCTCAATGAGCAAGCAAAACAATGCAACAAACATATGCATGCATTCAATTCATAATTGTGGTCTGATATATAAGTTTGCAATGTGCAATAGAAAGGCTCGGAGGCCGCCTCACCTCTATACACGAGTGTGTGGAGCCGCCCAATAAATATCGGCATTGTCGTCCCACATGCACCCACCATGGGTAAGTATACACCCAATGAAACGGCATTTCTATACCGGCTGCCCATACCAACACGTAAGCCCCTATTGGCGAGGGCTTGCAAACTGGGCTCGTAACTAACCAATCCTAATGTTTGATGGATTCATAATTTTATATATTTATTTCCCTTATATTTAGTCTATTTAACATATTATATGTCTTATGGTACTCATTTGTGATGATTCCTTATATATAAGACATTGGTGGAAAGTATTGGTGATTTATGTTTAAAATAAAAAAATTCTGATATTTTTAATAATGACCTTCTGAATTTCATGCAGGTTTTTAATGTGGAAAGAATTCTAGAAATCAAACGTGATCCAAAAATCTGATTTGAAAAGTTGATTAGAATTCAAACCAGAGAAGGAAGATTACCACCCATAGAAGGTTTACTATTGGAAGGATTTGATTGATTGTCAGAAATCTTGAGGAGAATATACACCTCAATGGAATATTACAAAGATTGGCAAATCTAGAGGTGGCATTTGGTTAATGATTGAATGATTCTCTATCTAAACTAGGCAAGCAGATTTTGTTTAATCTTTATTTCCATGTAATAAGGTTGTCAATTCTAGATATACCAGTTTTAATCTTCTCTACTATGGCTATTTAAGCAATGTAAATGCTACGTAATAGATCATCCAAGAATTATTGAGAAGATAGTTTTATTTCTTTTGTCTTTTTTTTCCATCATGTCTAGCTAAGTTCTTTAATCGATTCAAGGGAATTTCAATCCGGTTAGTAAAATTGTGAGACTTGGTGCATAATTTTAATTATTCTTCTATTCAAATATCTATATTTCTTGGTTTTTCAAGTTAATGACTGTATGATTCAGTTTATTAAGAGGCCTATTAATTGATTGAGTTATGTGATTTATTGTTAATCTGAGTCTATAATCCGTAATTGTTATGGTGTTCAGGAAAAGTAGCAATTAAGCAGAACAATTATGATCCAAGTTTTTGTTACTTGCTTAAAGGAAACATAGAATGAATTAAATAATCTGACGCTTGTTAGATTGTTGTTCATCTTTAACTCCCTCCGAGAGTGTAATGCTATCAGTAAATTCATGAGGATTGCTTAATACCAATTGATTTATTGATAAGAATTAAATTGTGTGCTGGGTTCAAATTAATGAAATTAGGGAAGGTAAGGATTGTCTGGATTTTTGATAATCCTTGGTTAAATATTTGAATAGAGAATAATATATATGAGGTCAGTGATCAATTTGCAGCCGTGAGTAAATTTCCTTGAATCGACACCATCTTCCATTGAATTTTTATTACTTAATTTTCTTGTCAAATAAATTACAGAAGAAAACCCCCCCTTTTTCTTGGTATGTAGACAATTTGATTAACTAGTCCCTGTGGATTGACCTTTACTTATCATTACTATTCATTATAGGTAGAGTAATTTATTTTTGGTTGTGCTCAACACGCATCAACGTTAAACAGTGTATCCAATGTCTCACCCTAGCATCCCTCAATACGTCCATAGAGATAGAGCTAAGGTCCCTGGCAGAGTCAGAGACTACACGGTCAGAGCCAACCTCCCCTGATGCCCTATGACGTAATAGCTCTGCTAAGGTAATGGAGATATGACGATGTTAGTGGACAAGACTTGAATAGAGCTATGGTACAATATACCCAATGAAAATGGTATTGCAGTACCGATTGCACCATCCCCTATCCGCATCAAGTATACCAACATTAACTTAGTGGACAAGACTTGAGTAGAGCTATGGCACAATATACCCAATGAAAATAGCATTGAAGTACCGCTTGCACCATCCCCTACCCACATCAAGTACACTAACCAAACACAAACATTCACATGCCTATTCCTATCATCACCATTATCATCATGTTAAAAACAACGAAGTAAATATGCATAAACAATAATAATAGAAATATTGGATGACATGTTATATGCACATTACAATCATACAATCATAGAATCATACATGGCACTGGACTCAATAAACGAAAATAGTTTATTATTAGCCAATTAGTTTAGGTCTTGTTCCCTCACCTTTGGTTAAGCTTAGGTCCTCTTTCAAGCTTTAAGGATCACTGATATATCACTAGAAAGACCTAACAAATCAATATAATTTAATTAGAATTTATTCCAACAATTTTAAGCTTGTTGTATTGCTAGGGTCGCAGGTTGGGTCGCAGGATGGGTCGCAGGATATGAGACCCCAGGGTATAGGGTCGATCATAGGGTCGGTTACCCATCGACCCTAGGTGCGACCGTAGCTTCCCTGAACTTCCCGAGAGCTAGGGGTCGATCCTGTGGTCTGATAGGGTCGGTTACCAGTCGACCCTAAGTGCGACCAGATGTAAATTGAGTCGACTTTTCATCTTACAGTCCACTCTTTCGTGTTTTGATCCTTTGGCTTACTTTCATAGTCCATTCTATGATTGTTCTACGGCTTAAAACTACAAGTTACTTCCTTCACTTTGTTTACCATGATTCCCTCATGGATTCCATTGAAATCTTACCATGGACGGATGATTTGGGTTTCTCCTAGATCCTACCCTCTTTATATACTATTCTAGGGTCTTACACAATCTATGGAGAATGTTTTCATACCTTAGTCTTGCTGAATTCAAAGATTTCTCTGAAACTCTTCTCCTTAGCCTTCTTCTCCAACTTTCCTTCTCTTCCTTTTCTTCTCTTCTCTCACTTTCAATTAGGGTTTCAAAAGGAGTAAAAGATCCTAAGGGACATCCTATTTATAGAGCAAAACCTCCCAAAATACGTCCTAACGAGTTTAGGAAAGGTTCCCTTTGAATTAGGAAAGTTTCCTAATTTTTGGTTTCTGTCAGTTTGCCTAGGGTCGATCCTAGGGTCGCAGACTCCGTTGACCCTAGGGTCTCAAGTCATCCGACCCTAGGGCTCAAAAGTCATGGGTTGGACCCTGCTGAGGTGGGGTCGACCCTACCTGTTTAGGCATGCGACCTACCCTCCATTCTATTATTTTTGGGTCAATTTCATACCTGGTTTTGTGATTTCCTCACGCACTTGGTCTGTGGGGCTCGACCATGATAGGTAGACCTGGTACAAGGTGGTAAGACTGGTTAGTTCAGTACGGGTCTTACATGTGTGCTTATGTAAGCAGAATAAGTAATTGCATATGCCTCAAGACAAGTGAAGACACATGAGAAGAACTATCCCACTCATGACTTAGAATTAGCAGCGGTGGTACATACTGTCAAGATATGGAGACATTATTTGTATGGAGAGAAATTTCATATTAAATCAGATCATAAGAGTCTCACTCATTTTTTTAATCAGAAGGAGTTGAATATGAGATAGAGAAGATGACTAGAATTACTGAAGGATTATGATTGGGATATCCAGTATCATCCAGGAAAACCTAATGTAGTTGCTAACGCATTAAGCAGGAAAGCTATGACAAAATCCCAAGAAGAAGCTAGTGCAAATGCTGTAGTGTATGTCACAGGAAGAGTATTTAATTACGATAAAGAGCAGTTAGTTATTGATATTCCGAATGAATCAACGACCAAGGGTTTATTCATCTATTTTCAAACATGTTTGCTACATTGAAGATTGTACCTGATTTGCTAGACGAAGTAAAAGCAACTATTAAATCAGACCCTTATCTGAGAACGGTGCAAGAAGACCTTGAAAAAGGTAGGACTACTCCTGACTTCACCTTGGATTCTGAGAAAGTAATAAGATACAAAGGGAGAGTATGTGTTCCTGAAAATGAAGACTTGGATATTAGACACAGACTAATGAAGGAAGCCCACACCACCGCTTATTCAGTACATCTTAGAAGTACAAAGATTTATCATGATCTGAAGAAACTATATTGGTGGAGAGGAATGAAAGCGGATGTAGCTAAATTTGTGTCTCAATGCTTGAATTGTCAGCAAGTAAAGGCTAAAAGGCAAAGACCTATAGGATTATTGCACCAATTACCAGAACTAGTATGGAAATGGGACTGCATCACTATGGACTTCGTCATCGGATTACCATTGACTCCCCGAGTAGTTGACGCGGTCAGGGTGATTGTAGATCGTTTGACTAAGATAGCTCATCTTAAAGCTATACGACCTCAGTACACCCTAGAGAGGTTAGCTAAGCTATATGTGGATAATATTGTCAGATTGCATGGTGTGCCTAAAAGCATTATATCCGACAGTGTCACACCCCAATTCCGGTTGAACCAGAAGTGTAAGTGAACCGTCACTGAACCAACGGTTCACACCAGGATCTCAATAAGATAGCATCCACTCATACAAATCATTGCACATAACCATAATCAAAATAAAATAAAATACAGTGGAAGTCTTAAATTAAATGAACTGAGTACTTCTATTGATAAATAAATTATCCAGTTATTCAAAATACCAAAACATAAATAATTATCCTTACATCCCAATTATAAATCCAACTGAAAATAAATAAAGAAACAAAACCAACATCCTAAAGATACATGCAGAAAGGGCACTCGCATGAAGCGTCACGCTCATCCTCCCCTGCTTGCACTTCTAAGGCAGCAACACCTCCATACACAGGAGCATTCATGTAGTCCTCCACAATATAACCTACATCAACATCTAAAAACATGTATATATAATAGGGTGAGCTCACAACTTAGCTCAATAAGACAATCTGACAATGCAACAAACATATGCATGAGTAACATTCACATTATAGAACGGATTGGCGGCCATCGCACCTCTATACACGAGTGTGTGAAGCCGCCCAATGGATCAAACACCACTGTCATCCCACATGCACCAACCATGGAATAGAGATAGAGCTAAAATTTTTGGATCAAACATCGCCAATACTTCCCCTGATACCCTACCCATACCAACACGTAAGTCCCTATTGGCGAGGACTTACAAACTGGGCTCGCAACAAACCAATCCTATATGTCATCACAGTAGTCCCTATCTCAGCACAGCTCCCTACGGCATAGAGATAGAGCTAGCGTCTAGTGGCCAGGCCGGAGACCACAGTGCCACTTCCTCCCCCTGATACCCTATCCGCACCAAGCTTGGTAAGACAAAATGATACGAAAAGGTGCTAGTGTGAGGAATGATCCCAGACCCCAGGCCCTTCCCATTCCACACACCAACAAAAACAATAACATGCCTAACAGTCACATCCTAGCATAGCAAGTATGCATGAACAATAATAATAACTGAAAGTAAAGATGGCATGCGAGTATGCACAAACATCAGTCCATAGAATCATAATTATTAACAACCTTTTACTGTTATTAAATTATTAGGGTTTAGGTCCGATTCTCTTACCTGACACTTGTTTGATAGCTTGCTCTGCGTCACAGAATCTAAACTTGCTATCCCAAGGTCCTACATGATATTAGGGTTGAATTAGAATTAGTTTCTTAGGGTTTACGTTGGTCAAAAAACCAACTGGGTCAAAAACACTCCTCATAGTGCAGACCGATCGCAGGTACCAGTCGCAGGTACCGGTCGTGGCACTGTGGGGAAAGGTGCAACCGGTATGGTCGACCAGTCCTCATAAACCAGTCTCTGAGAGATATCGATTGCAGGTACCAATCGCATAGGGTGCGACCGGTATGGTCGACTAATATGTCTCCGGAAGATCATACGCTTGGTTCTCACCTTCCGTCGGTCACCCCCTATTGATCCTAGGGTTTCTCCTATACATTCTAAGTCTAAGCAAAGACTTAGAATTGTTTTAAACTCCATTCAAGTCCTAGTTTCAATGATCTTCAACCTAGAACTTGAATCTAGGGTTTACCGACTATATTACGGTTTGACGGCAAATTCTGGTTTAGATCAATACCTCACCTTGCATGGTATTGATCCATTCATGACTAACCTTCTAAAAAGCTTAACGTAGAGGAAGGTTTAAGCACTTACCATTGACTCGTAGTAGAGTGTTCTTCGTCCAACGGCGACGGCGGCTCCTCCCTTTCCTTCCTTAGCTCCTTCTCCTTCTTCGATCTCTTTCTCCTCTTTAGGGTTTGTGAGGATCAATGGAAGAGATAATAAGGAGGTCTAGAGGTCCTTATATAGACTAGGGTTGAGTTTAGGAAGCCCCCTAACATTAGAAAAGTAATTTGGCTCGAAATTTGGAAAGTGGATCCCGCAGAGATCCATTTCCAAATCTAAGTGGTCTGCCTGCGCAGGCATACCGGTCGACCAGCACCATCGACCAGTATGAAATATTTATCATACATGGGTCTATTTTCGTACCTGATTGTCATCTGTTCGTCCCGTCTGGCCCGGTGATGATTGGAAGACCTGTTACGACATGAATTAAAGGTTTAGATCGGGTTCATGGAGTGCGGGTCTTACAACTCCCCCACCCTTAAAAGAAATTTCGTCCCAGAAATTTACATGTAGGTTTCATAACTCCCCCACCCATAAAATAAATTTTGACCTCGAAATTTGTACGTACCTTGGTCATCGAAAAGATTAGGGTATTCCTTTCGCATCGTGTTCTCTTCATCCCAAGTGATTTCTTTTACATCTTGGCTTTTCCAATGTACTTTCACATAATGAATATCTTTGCTTCGGAGATGTTGTACCTTTCGGCATGTGAGCATCACAGGTACGACTTCAAATGTCAAGTTCTCTGTCAAGTCTGGTGGGTCTGCTGTCAAGATGTGTGATGGATCCCTGACATACTTCTTCAATAAAGAAACAAGGAACACATCATGAACGCTTGACATGGATGGTGGTAGAGCCAATTGATATGCCACATTACCACGTCTGGTCAAAATATCATATGGTCCGATATACCTGGGGCATAGCTTTCCCTTCTTACCAAACCGTTTCAAACCTCGCATAGGTGATATCTTCAAGAATACCTTGTCACCCACTGCAAACTCCAGATCTCGACGTCGGTTATCTGCATAGTACTTTTGTCGAACTTGAGCTCTCTTCACTCTTTCTTTAATTTGATCAATCGGTCGACAAGTTTCTTCGACGAACTCCGGTCCTATAATCCTTCTCTCTCCCACCTCATTCCATAACAGAGGTGTACGACATTTCTTCCCATAGAGTGCCTCGTATGGAGCCATTTGGATCGTAGCCTGGTAACTATTGTTATACGCAAACTCGATGAGCGATAGCTTCTCGTCCCAAGCTCCTTTGAAATCTAGGGCACATGCTCGGAGCATATCTTCTAAGATTTAAATAGTTCTTTCTGACTGCCCGTCTGTCTGAGGATGAAAAGTTGTTCAAAACTTCAACTTGGTTCCCATGTCTTTTTGTAATCCTTCCCAGAACTTTGATGTAAAACGAGGATCTCTATTAGATACTATACTTTCTGGGACGCCATGAAGTCCGATTAGGTTATCCACATATAACTTGGCCAGCTTCTCCATGGTATACTAAGGTCTGACAGTGATGAATCGAGCTGTCTTGGTAAGTCGATCGACTATAACCTATACTGCATCCACCGACCTTGGTGTCAAGGGTAGGCTAGTGACGAAATCCATTGTGATACAATCCCACTTCCATGCTGGCTCCGATAGTGGTTGTAGCAAACCTGTGGGTCTCTGCCTTTCTGCTTTAACTTGCTGGCAATTCAGACATTGGAATACGAATCAAGCTACATCCACCTTCATACCCTTCCACCAATATAGTCTTCTTAAATCATGGTACATCTTGGTCCTTCTTGGATGTACCGAATATAGGGTGTAATGAGCTTCTGTCATAACTCTATCTCGGATATTTGAGTTCTCACTTTCAGGTATACATAATTGTCCACGATACCTGAGTACCTTGTCTGAATCCAAGGTAAAATCAGGGTTGCTTTTACCCTACTCTAGATCTTCTTGCACAGTCTTGAGGTGTGGATCCTGTAGGATTGCTACTTTGACCTCATCTACGAGATCTAATGAGATCTTCAAGGCTGCGAACATGAATGTAAACTTATGAATTAAGCCCTGTTCCACTGGATCTCCTGCAATCTCTAACATATGTTCTTTATCATTCTCTATTGAGCCTAAGGCTGCAGCACACAGTGCAGCATTTGTACTAGGTCCTGCCTCAGGTTTCAATGCCCACTTTCTGCTTAAGGCATCAACCACAACATTTGCCTTACCCGGATGGTACTGGATGTCACAATCATAATCTTTTAATAGCTCCAGCCATCTCCTCTGTCTCATATTCAGGTCCTTCTGCGTAAAAAGGTAAGATAAACTCTTGTGGTCCGACTTAATCTGAAACTTCTCACCATAAAGGTAGTGCCTCCAAGTCTTGATTGTGTGAATAACCGCTGCTAATTCCATATCATGTGTAGGATAGTTCTTCTCATGCTCTTTCAACTGTCTTGATGCATAGGCTATCTCCTATTCTCCTTGCATCAACACACATCCAAGACCCAACCCTGAGGCATCCGTATATAGGATAAATGGCAAGCCTGGTGCAGGGATGGTTAAGATAAGTGCAGAGACTAGTCTTAACTTTAAAGTCTAAAAGCACTTCTCACACTCATCTATCCATATGAACTTTTCTCCTTTCTTGGTTAGTCTGGTAAGTGAAACGGCGATCGGTGAGTAGTCTTCCACGAATCTTCTATAGTAACCAGCCAATCCAAGGAAACTACGAATCTCCGCAACTGATTTCGGTGCATCGCATCCTACTAACTGCGATCTTGCTTGGATCTACCTTGATACCGTCTGCAGATACTACGTGACCCAAGAAGGCCACTTCCTTCAGCCAAAATTCATACTTCTTGAACTTGGCATAAAGCTTATCCCTTCTCAGCCGTTGTAGGGTTGTTCGTAAATGTGTT
This sequence comes from Protea cynaroides, assembly GCA_028583415.1. Classification (NCBI taxonomy): domain Eukaryota; kingdom Viridiplantae; phylum Streptophyta; class Magnoliopsida; order Proteales; family Proteaceae; genus Protea; species Protea cynaroides. Next base: position 92,396,641 of record CM053276.1, on the reverse strand, counting down.
GCACGAGCCTCCTTGTCCTTTAAGTATACAAAGATGTCATCGATGAATACAATGACCGAAGTGTCCAACATGTCATGAAACACTCGGTTCATTAGTTCCATGAACGACGCTGGAGCGTTAGTCAACCCGAATGACATTATCAGAAACTCATAATGCCCATACCTTGTTCTAAAAGCAGTCTTCGGAATATCTGTTGCCTTGATCTTCAATTGGTGATACCCTGATCTAAGATCAATCTTCGAGAAAACCTTTGCACCCTGCAACTGATCGAACAGATCATCGATCCTATGCAAAGGATATCGGTTCTTGGTGGTTAACTTGTTCAACTCTCGATAGTCGATACATAGTCATACACTACCGTCTTTCTTCTTTACGAACAATACAGGTGTGCCCCATGGCGATATGCTTGGTCGTATGGAACCCTTATCTAGTTGCTCTTGTAATTGGGTCTTCAACTCTTTTAATTCTGTAGGGGCCATCCTGTATGGTGCTTTAGACACCAGCGCCAACCCTGGCATGAGGTATATCACGAACTCTGTAGCCCTGTTTGGAGGTAGACCTGGTAGATCCTCTGGAAATACATCTGAAAACTCTTGTACCACATCTAAATCTTCCATTTTTGGTACCTCTACAGTGATGTCGACCACAGACACTAAGTACCCCATTCCTCCCTTCTCTAAGCATCTCTTAACTTTTAGGGCAGAGAGGATCAGCTTCCGCTGCCTAGGTAATTTGGTTCCAGTGAAGCTAAACTCCTTTCCCTTATCATATTTAAAAAATAAATTTTCTTTCGCCACATAATAAGCTAATTGAATGATGGCCTAGCCAATCCATTCCCAAGATGACGTCAAAGTCTGCCATCTCAAGTTGAACCAGATTTGCTTCTAGGTTTTGGCCCTCAATACTAACTGAACACGGCCCATAGCATTCAATGCCACTTCTACTCCCAACGGAGAGTGAACTAACAAGCTTGGGGTTAAACACTTGATAGGTAATTCCATTCGCTTCCCAAAAGAGTGTGTAGCTCCAGAATCAAAGAGTACTCTGGCGGGTACACCAGCTATATTTACAGTTCCTGAAATTTAATTATCCCTTAGTTCTACATGCTCATACACAACAAAACAGTAAGCAAAATAGTAAGGGACGGAATCATACTAGTAACCACTTTAGGTAATGCGGCTGCCTCTTTAGTGGTGACTACAAATATCTTCCCTTGCTGTGGCAGTTGCTTTTTAAGTAGAGTACAGGTCTTTGTATAATGACCCAATTATTAGTAGTTGAAACATTTGACATTTGGGTTTTGTCCAGCTACCTGTGATGGTGGTGGTGCAATAGTATTCCTTGCTGGCACCACAGCAGACTGAGCCCTGTATGGGCGGAATGGTCTAGTGTTCCCTCCACCTGAAGTCTCAGTAGCAGGCCTCTTCAGTCCCCTGTTTTGAGAAAAGAAGCTGTCTCTTTGGCTTGATTCAATCACCCTAGCAATCTGCACAGCCTCGTTATATATTTTCTTCTCCAAACCCAAGACGTGCTCTCAGATACTTCCTCGCAATCCCAGGGTGAACCTGTAGATCTTGGTTTCCTCCTCTTGCATGCTTGCTGGAGCAAAGAAAAAGAGCTCTCCATACCTCTGCTAGTACGCATCAACAGTCAACTGGGATTGTTGCAGGTTTAAGAATTCCTTCTCCATTTGATCACAAAAGCTCTTCGAAAAGTACTTATCAAAGAAAGCTTCCTTGAATATTTCCCAAGTGATCTGAGTGTGCCTTGTCTCCAAGTATGTCCAGGTAGAATTCCACCAGGCATTAGCATCTTCCTTGAGCATGTGCGTAACAAATAGCACCTTCTCATCCTCCATGCAAGTCATCAGACAGAAGTTCTTCTCCATCTCAGCAACCTACTGTACAGGCCATAGTGGTTTTCCTGGTTTTCCTATGAAAGTAGGGGGTTTCAATTTCAAAATCCTATCCACCACTCGTCTTAGGTCATTCTGCCCCTATGCATTTGTTCCATACCATGGTGGTGGGTACGGATAGATCCCTTAATAGGCTGACAACATTGAAAATTGGTGTGGTGGTTGTAGATTCTGTCCTTGGCCCATCGGCCCAGTACTACCATCCATTGGCAGTGTGGTGGTATTTCCCCCAGACTCAGGTGTACCTTCTGTGGGAATATATCTGGATGGCCTGAACATCTTCAACGTCTCGTTCAGAAACACCTTCTACTGAGCTCCCATCTGATAAACCAGATTCGTCACAATAGTCTCAGAGTTAGTGTGAGGAGGGCCTGACAGATTTGTTGGTGCTCTGTGACTCTGCCCTTCTCCACCTTTCGGGTTCAGGTTTTGCTCATCTACAATTCCTGCTTCCACATTGTCCTCAACTTGACGTCTCCTTGAGTGGTGAGGCTTTCGTGAGCCTCTACGACCATTTCTGGCTACTATCTTAAATTACTCTTTCCTGTTTGGATCTGGGAAGAAGACATAACACATGAGGTACAATTTAATAGTCATAATAGTGTTAGTCTTTAACAAGTTTAAGGTGAAAATTGTAAGGGAAGCTTTAATCCAAAATTTAAAAATTTCCTCATCATTTTTTATAATTTTTTTATCCGATCGCGACTTATCGGTCGTGACACTGTAGAGTGTGGTGCGACCGGTATGGTCGATCGGTCAGCACCACTCTCGTGGCCGAGAGGTACCGATCGCAGGTACCAAGGGTACCGGTCGACCGGTATAGGGCAAACTGTCGACCGGTATGCCCAGAAAGGCTTTAGAATCGCAAAAAATGAGTCTTTTCTCACTTTTCTTCTTTCCATTCTCTCCGATAGCGATTTCTCTCTGACTTGGTGAGTTGCTACAGTCCAACCGGTGACCTTAAGAGCAATCCTCTTCCGATCAAGACCTTGAACATCATCTCCAAGTAAAGTTCTTCCTTCCTTTCTTCCTTTTACATCATTTCTTCATGATTTCTTGCCCAAAAACTAGATTTTTCTTGGTTTGGAAGATTTTAACCGTAGGAACTCTTTTCCTTTGGCTTAGAACTAGTTTAAGGACCTCTATGAACAAAAGCCCTCAATTTATTTGAGGTTCCATTGTATGGTTTTTCTAAAAACCAAATTTTTGGGTTTTTGACCTAGGTTTTGGTTAAAATCGATTTTTTCTTGAAATTGCTAAATTTCTTGCTTGTTTGATGATTATTTGGTTTCCATAAGATATTAGATTGTTACGTAAGTCCTCCTACCCAAATTTTGGGTGAGTTCGAGGCTTTTGCTTCAATTAATGTCATTATGCTGCCGAAATTTCAGAAATTCTAACCAATTTCTCATGTGTTTTGTTTTTGTTTTGTAGTTTAAAATGTCTCAACGTCATGGTTCTGGTAAACATGCATTCACCCATGGCATGAACCATCCATACCCTCCGGTTCCACAGTTTGATGAGTGGTGGTTTTGTTCTGCGGCGGCGCAAGCTCGTTTTCCCTGGTTTGAAGAGAAGAACATCGAATCGGGGCAATGTGTAAACCTGGAGCAGCTACAATGATTTGACGTTGAAACAGCCTTCGATGCACTTGGGTGGCTACCCGTCATTACTTACACAGTGACTACCCATCCCAACCTAGTCAAGCATTTTTATGCTAACCTGGAGGTCAAGGGGAATGTTAACGACTTCAGCCGTGGTAGGGACCTCCGCCTAACCAGCTTTGTCAATGGTGTTCCTATATCCTTCGACACTCACCAGCTCGCTGATCTCTTGGGGATTCCAAATGATGGTGACTTAGTTTACTACGCCCCCAAGATGAAGGGCTTCTTTACTGATGATCTGTGCAAGGAGGTTTCAGAGTAGATCCGTAACCCAGGGGAGCCCATGAAAGCTGCCAGTTTAAAACCTGTTCCTCAAGTATATTGTCGTATCATCCAGCATGACATTGTTCCTCAGAGCGGCCACTACAGTGAGTTATCTCAGCTCACCCAGTACCTGACTTACTATGTCTGCACTAGGGAGCGGGTCTGTCTTCCTTACATTATCATCAAGACTATGCGTCAGGCTACCATGCCTGATCAGATAAGAAACCTTCCTTATGGTCGGCTTATTACTACACTCCTGCAGCGCCTTCGGGTAGACATGAGGGGTGAGATTGCGGTTGAGGACACCATGACCTCAGACATTGACTGGGATGCCATTGTCCGGATGAGGATGGAAAATCTGCCCATTAGTGATGAGGAGCTAGAGGCTCGTCCTTGTCCGCTTAGGAGGATAGCAGCAGTGGCAGCAGCTGCAGCAGCAGCAGCAGCAGCAGCCAATGCGGCTCATGCAGAAGAGGTAGGGGATGATGGTGATGATGATGAGATGGAGGACATTCCAGCACCGGCACCACAGCCCATACCTGCAGTGGGACCATCCCAACCTCCTCCAGATACCATGATGGGTATGTTTATGGAGATTCAGGATGCCCAGCATGAGATGAGCCGTGACCTAGGGTGCCTTTCTCGCAGCCTCATAGTCACACAGGAGCAGGTACACTGGTACAGGGTAGCATATGAGCGTGACTATGACATTGCTGACCCCATTCCTCCTATGTCCCCAACCCCCTGATAGACCACTTTATTTTTCTCTCCTCCAAATACATTGACTTTTATAACAGGGTAACTGTCCGATTTGTGGACTGTACCCTGTGGCACAATTAACTCTTGATATTCTTTGGATATTTTATGTTTATAATTTTTTTTACTTGTTATGGTAATTCATGATCATTCTGCTTGTCACTATGGTTTCCTCACTAGAGTACGTCTATTTATTAATTCCACCTTTAGTATAGCACATTATGCTCCTTAGTATTTAATCTCACGCATCTAACAGGTGCTTAAGGTATGTTTTTATTAAAAGTTTTTAATTCTTCCTATCTCAGTTCATCGACTCACTTAAGTGCAATTATGGTCTGTTGGACAGAGCCTAAGAGCTCTGATACGAAGTTGTCACACCCCAATTCTGGCTGAACCAGAACTATGAGTGAACCATTACTGAACCAACGGTTCACACCATGATCTCAATAAGACCGTGTCTACTCATACAAACCATTCCAGATAACCATAATCAGAATATAATAAAATACAGTGGAAGTCTTAAATTAAATGAACTGAGTACTTCTATTGATAAATAAATTGTCCAGTTATTCAAAATACCAAAACATAAATAATTATCCTTACATCTCAATTATGAATCCAACTGAAAATAAATAAAGAAACAAAACCAACATCCTAAAGATACACGCAGAAAGGGCACTCGCATGAAGCATCATGCTCGTCCTCCCCTGCTTGCACTTCTAAGGCAGCAATAGCTCCATACACTGGAGCGTCCATGTAGTCCTCCACAATATAACTTGCATCAACATCTAAAAACATGTATATATACAAGGGTGAGCTCACAACTTATCTCAGTAAGACAATCAGACAATGCAACAAACATATGCATGAGTAACATTCACATTATGGTATGGTTTTAAGTTTCCAATGTGCTATAGAAAGGATTGATGGCGGCCACTGCACCTCTATACACGAGTGTGTGAAGCAGTCAAATGGATCAAACCCACTGTCGTCCCACATGCACCCACCATGGAATAGAGATATAGCTAAAGCGTTCGGATCAAACACCGCCAACACTTCCCTTGATACCCTACCCATACCAACACGTAGGCCCCTATTGGCGAGGGCTTGCAAACTTGGCTCGCAACTAACCAATCCTATATGTCATTACAGTAGGCCCTATCCCAACACAGCTCCCTACGAATGGAGATAGAGCTAGAGTTTAGTGGCCAGGCCAGAGACTATAGTGCCACTTCCTCCCCCTGATACCCTACCCGCACTAAGCATGCTAAGACAGAACGATACGAAAAGGTGCTAGTGTGAGGAATGATCTCAGACCCCAAGCCCTTCCCATTCCACACACCAATGAAAATAATTGCATGCCTAACAATCACATCCTAGCATAGCGAGTATGCATGAACAATAATAATAATTGAAAGTAAAGATGACATGCGAGTATGCACAAACATCAGTCCATAGAATCATAATTATTAACGTTTTACTGTTATTAAATTATTAGGGTTTAGGTCTGATTCCCTTACCTGACGCTTGTTTGATAGCTTGTTCCGTGTCACAAAATCCAAACTTGCTATCACAAGGTCCTACATGATATTAGGGTTGAATGAGAATTAGTTTCTTAGGATTTACGTTGGTCGAAAAACCAATTGGGTCAAAAACACTCCTCACAGTGGATCCACACCTCAAGACTGTGGAAGAAGATCTAGAGAAGGGTAAAAGCAACCATGATTTTACCTTGGATTCAGATAAGGTACTCAGGTATCATAGACGATTATGTATACCTGAAAGTGAAAACTCAAATATCCGAGATAGAGTTATGACAGAAGCTCATTACACCCCATATTCGGTACATCCAGGAAGCACCAAAATGTACCATGATTTAAGAAGACTATATTAGTGGAGGGGTATGAAAGTGGATGTAGCTCGATTCTATTCCAATGTCTGAGTTGCCAGCAAGTTAAAGCAGAAAGGCAGAGACCCGTAGGTTTGCTACAACCACTATCGGAGCCAGCATGGAAGTGGGATTATATCACAATGGATTTCGTCACTGGCCTACCTTTGACACCAACGTCGGTGGATGCAGTATGAGTTATAGTCGATCGACTTACGAAGACAGCTCGCTTCATCACTGTCAGACTTCAGTATACCATGGACAAACTAGCCAAGTTATATGTGGATAAAATAGTCAGACTTTATGACGTCCCAGAAAGTGTAGTATCTGACAGAGATCCTCATTTTACATCAAAGTTCTGGGAAGGATTACAGAAAGCCATGGGAACCAAGTTGAAGTTTAGTACAGCTTTTCATCCTCAGACAGACGGGAAGCTAGAAAGAACTATTCAAATCTTAGAAGATATGCACGAGTGTGTGCCCTAGATTTCAAAGGAGCTTGGGACGAGAAGCTATCGCTTATCGAGTATGCTTATAACAATAGTTACTAGGCTACGATCTAAATGGCTCCATATGAGGCACTCTATAGAAAGAAATGTCATACACCTCTGTTATGGAATGAGGTAGGAGAGAGAAGGATTATAGGACTGGAGTTCGTCGAAGAAACTTGTCGAGCGATTGATCAAATTATGGAAAGAGTGAAGACAGCTCAAGTTTGACAAAAGCACTATGCAGATAACCGACGTCGAGATCTGGAGTTTGCAGTGGGTGACAAGGTATTCTTGAAGATATCACTTGTGCGAGGTCTGAAACAGTTTGGTAAGAAGGGAAAGCTAAGCCCCAGGTATGTGGGACCATACGAGATTTTGACCAGACGTGGTAATGTGGCATATCAACTGGCTCTACCACCATCCATGTCAAGCGTTCATGATGTGTTCCATGTTTCTTTATTGAAAAAGTATGTCAGGGATCCATCACACATCTTGACAGTAGATCCACCAGACTTGACAGAGGACTTGACATTTGAAGTCGTACCTGTGATTCTCATAAGCCGAAAGGTACAACATCTCCGAAGCAAAGATATCCATTATGTGAAAGTGCATTGGAAAAGCTAAGATATAGAAGAAATCACTTGGGAGGAAGAGAACGCGATACGAAAGGAATACCTTAACCTTTTCGACGAACAAGGTACGTACAAATTTCGAGGCCGAAATTTATTTTTGGGGTGGGGGAGTTGTGAAACCTACATGCAAATTTTGGGGATGAAATTTCTTTTAAAGGTAGGGGAGTTGTAAGACCCGCACTCCATGAACCCGATCTAATCCTTTAATTCGTGTTGTAACAGGTCTTCCAATCATCACTGGGCCAGACGGGACGAACGGATGACAACTAGGTACGAAAATGGACCCATGTATGATAAATATTTCATACCGGTCGATGGTACCGGTCGACCGGTATGTCGGCGCAGGCAGACCACTTAGATCAGGAAACAGATCTCTACGGGACCCACTTTCTAAATTTCGAACCAAAGGACTTTCCTAATGTTAGGGGGCTTCCTAAACTCAACCTTAGTTTATATAAGGACCTCTAAACCTCCTTATTATCTCTTTCATTGATCCTCACAAACCCTAAAGACGAGAAAGAGATCGAAGAAGGAGAAGGAGCTAAGGAAGGAGAGGGAAGAGCCGCCGTCACCATTGAACAAAGAACACTCTACTGCGAGTCAATGGTAAGTGCTTAAACCTTCCTCTACATTAATCATTTTAGAAGGTTAGTCATGAATGGATCAATACCATGCAATGCGAGGTATTGATCTAAACCAGAATTTGTCGTCAAACTCTAATATAGTCGATAAACACTAGATTCAAGTTATAAGTTGAAGATCATCGAAACTAGGACTTGAATGGAGTTTGAAACAACTCTAACTATTTGCTCAGACCTAGAATGTATAGGAGAAACCCTAGGATCAATAGGGGGTGACCGACAGAAGGCGAAAACCAAGTGTATGGTCTTCCGTTGACATACCTGCGACCGGTACCTATGACAGGTATCTCTCGGAGACTGGTCTGTGGGGACCGGTCGACCATACCGGTCGCATCTTTCACCACAGTGCTGCGACCGGTACCTGCGATCAGTCTACACTGTGAGGAGTGTTTTTGACCCAGTTGGTTTTTCGACCAATGTAAACCCTAAGAAACTAATTCTAATTCAACCCTAATATCATGTAGGACCTTGTGATAGCAAGTTTGGATTCTGTGACGCGGAGCAAGCTATCAAACAAGCGTCAGGTAAGGGAATCGGACCTAAACCCTAATAATTTAATAACAGTAAAACGTTGTTAATAATTATGATTCTATGGATTGATGTTTGTGCATACTCGCATGTCATCTTTACTTTCAGTTATTATCATTGTTCATGCATACTCGCTATGCTAGGATGTGACTGTTAGGCATGTGATTGTTTTCGTTGGTTTATGGAATGGGAAGGGCCTGGGGTATGGGATCATTCCTCACACTAGCACCTTTTCGTATCGTTCTGTCTTAGCATGCTTGGTGCGAGTATGATATCATGGGGAGGAAGTGACACTGTGGACTCCAGCCTGGCTACTAGACTCTAGCTCTATCTCTATGCCATAGGGAGCTATGTTGGGATAGGACCTACTGTGATGACATATAAGATTGGTTAGTTGCGAGCCCAGTTTGCAAGCCCTTGCCAATATGGGCTTACGTGTTGCTATGGGTAGGGTATCAGGAGAAGTGTTGGCGATGTTTGATCCGGATGCTTTAGCTCTATCTCTATTCCATGGTGGGTGCATGTGGGACGACAGTGGTGTTGGATCCATTGGGCAGCTTCACACACTTGTGTATAGTGCTGCGGTGGCTACCAATCCTTTCTATAGCACCTCTGTCGTCCCACACACTTCACCTATATGGCTTTCATGATTTCCCCCATGGTTTTCCATGAAAACCTAACCATGGGTGGATGATTTGGGTTTCTCCTAGATCATTCCCTCTTCTCTAGCTATTCTAAGGTCTGTAGAATTACATGGAGATAGTATCCATACCTGAGAATTAGGCTTGTTTCTCTGAAGCCTTCTTCTTGATCTTCTTCTCCACTTTCCCTTTCTTTTCTTTCTCTTCTCCTTCTCTTCTCTTTCTCTCAATCCAATTAGGGTTCTAAAAGGAGTGAAAAAGGCTTAGGGACGTCCTATTTATAGAGTAGAAACTCCCAAAATACGTCCCATTGAGATTAGAAAGGAATCCCATTGAAATTAGGAAGGTTTCCTAATTTTTGGTTCGAGCTATTTTTATCGATTATCGGGGTCGATAGGGGGGGTCGGAGATCCCGTCGACCCCTGGTCCTTAAGATGTTCGACCCCCGATATAAAACTGGGGGTCTGACTTTTATACTGGGGGGTCCGACCCTCAGGATTTAAGTAGGTGATCGTACAAGTAGTTTGTAGTCTAAGGATTTAAGGGGTAGATTTAACTTCTTTCCAAACGACACAAATATAAAGGAATGAGTAGCTCCTGAATCAAAGAGTACTCTGGCGGGGATGCCATTAATAGGTACGATACCTGTAACCACATCAGGTGATGCGGCAACATCCTCAGATGTAACCGCGTAAACTCGTCCTTGATGTAGCTGCTTCTCGGGCTTAGGACATTCTCTTGCTATATGGCCCACTTGGTTGCAATTAAAACATTTTGCCCCTTCAGTAATTGGCTTCTGTTGCTGTTGAACTACGGGGATAGTCTTGGCTGCAGCGGTAAGGCCTTGAGCACGGAAGGGTTTGAATGTTTTTTTATTCCCTCCGTTATAAGAATTTCCAACTGGCCTTTTTATACCCCTGTTTTGCATGAAATAACTCTCCTTCTGGCTCGATTCTATAACTCGAGCAATTTATGCTGCTTCATTATAGATTTTCTTTTTATGTCCCAGAACGTGCTCACGGATGCTTCCCCTAAGTCCCATAACGAACCTTCGGGTCTTTGTGGTTTCCTCTTGCATACTAGTGGGTGCAAAGAAGAACAGTTCTTCATAACGCTGTTGATAAGCATATATGGTCATTTGTCCCTGATATAAACTCAGGAACTCTCTTTCCATAGAATCTCTGAAACTTCTTGGAAAGTACTTCTCAAAGAACGACTCCTTATAAATATCCCAAGTCAATTGGGCGTGCTTTGTAAGTAAATAAGCTCTGGTAGACCTCCACCAATGGTGTGCATCTCCTTTCAGCATAAAGGTGGCACACAACACTTTCTCTTCTTCATTTAATGTCATCATCATAAAGTTTCTTTCTATTTCGTCGACCCAGTGTGCCGGCCATAAAGGATCTGCTGGCTTGTCATTAAATTCTCTGGGCTTCAGTTTCAGAAAACGCTCCACCAGTCTGGAGTGGTCTAGAGGCTACGAAACATACGCTCCATATATAGGTGGTTGGTGTTGATATCCCCCTTGAGCTATTTCAGGATTCGGAATTTGAGCCTTCCTGATAGGAGTCTGAGGTGCGTGGGGTACTGTGTTACTTCCCCTGGGTGTTGTGCTTGCCTATCCAGCTGGCATTGGAGGTGTTTGTGCAGCTGGAAGAGTTATGCCTATGGCAGCTTGGATAGTAGCTTGTGCCTGTTGCATTTGTTACAGCTGTTGGGCCAAGATCATCACGACTGTGGCCATGTCTGTAGGTGGAGCTGGCAGATTGGTAGGATTTGCCTGCCCATTTATGACGGACGGTGCCGTGTTCATGTTCCCCTGTGTTTCCGGGTGTGTCTGGTTATCTTCCCTCACAGGTGGTTGTGGGATAGAGTTACGGCTCTGTCTGGTTGCTCTGCGTCCTGCCATAAATAAATCTGCTAGTAGGATTTCCTGAAATCATCGAACACGAGAGAAAATCATTAATTACTTCATTCTCATATTTTAAATCCACTAACAAATGCAAATTTCCATTTTTTCAGATCATTCTATCGAAAATACTATGTTTTCACTGCAGGGTCGATGGTGGGGGTCGATGGGTATCCGACCCTCAGTATCCGACCCTAGGAAATCACCCATTTTTCCCGAGAGCCGGGGGTCAATGGGGGGGTCGGAGTATGTCCGACCCAGGGTGCGACCCCTGGTTCTCTATCAAGTTCCCAAGAGCCGAGGGTTGATGCAGGGGTCGATATGGGAGTCGATTGTTCTAATCGAATTGTCCAACCCCTGGACAAAAATATCTGATTTTTTAGTCCGATTCAGAGTCCATTTCTCATTCTTCCTTCTCCGCTTCGACTCAGCTCGTTCCTCTGAGTTGCTACAGTGCTCATTCCGACCCGTTGGTGGTTTGCACTCCTCGTTCCATCGTCTACACGTCCGCTACAGGTATTTCTTCTACCTTTTCATGTTTTTAGGTTTCTTAACATAGGTTTTTACTTGTTTAACTTGTATTTTTCAAATTAAACTTTTTCCAATCGTAAAAATTTGATTTTTACTGGGGGATTTTGTTATTGACGACTCGAGGAACGAAAGCCCTCAAAAATATTTGAGTTTCATCGATTGGTTATCGAGAAACTCAAAAATTTCACTTTTTGCCCTAATTTTGGCGAAATTTTGAATTTCTTGAAATTTCTTGCAATTCAATCTAATTAGTTACAATTTCTGACTGTTTAAGTCTCACAAGTCAGTTTAGGATCTATGTAAGTCCTCCTGCCCACGTCTATGGGTGAAAAGTGAGGTTTTTGTCCAATTTACATCGTTATTATGTCGAAATTTCAGGTTTTTACTCTCTACTAACCCATTATTTATTTTTCTTTCTTATTTGCAGATGCTATGGCTCGTACCAAGGTACCTAGAGTTCGCGACCGTCTTCGTTTCCATTCTAATGAAGCCAAGGCACAGTATGCCCACTACGCTCACAAGAAGGTAGAGGGAGGTCGCAAAGTGAACTTGGTCGAGTTAGCCTTGTTCAATGTGGAGAGAGCATTTGGTGATATGGGATGGCTCCCTGTCATCACTTATGACGTGTGTACCCGTCCTGATTTGGTACGCCAGTTCTACTGTAATCTCCAGGTGGTGGGAGATTACAATGATGTGGAGAGGGGTGATGAGCTGCGCATCACGAGCTACGTCAAGGGAGTTGACATCTCATTTGATTATCAGCAGCTGGCCAACCTACGGGGCATTTCCTATGCTGGCCCCATGGTTTTCTGTGCTCCTGGAGAGCCCCAGTTCTTCTCTCTACAGATGAGGGCTGAGATCGATAGTCAGCTCATCCGACCTGATCGCTGGCAGATGAGGGCGTGTTATCTGCGTTCAGATCCACAGGTATACTACAAGATCATTTAGCATAACCTGATACCATAGAGTGGTCATTACGAGAGGATCTCCCAGCTGACCCAGTATCTCTTATATTGTATATGCACTAGGCAGCCCATCTGCCTTCCATACATCATTACGCATACCATGATCAGTGCCACGTTCCCAGTCACACTAGCAACCTTCCTTACGGATGCATGATCACTACCTTGCTTACCCGCCTAGGGGTTGACCTAGTGGATGAGAAGATTCAGGAGAAATCCTTCTCATCGCCTCTGGATTGGGAGGCTATTTGTAAGATGGGCATGCGGGATGCCCAGGTCAGTGATGAGGAGAGGAATGCGATGGTGTGCCCTCGCACTCGAGTGGAGATGGCTGATGCTAAGGCTGCAGCAGCAGCCACTGGAGCAGGGGTTCCTGGGGATGATGACGATCTGCTGTATATGGATGTAGATGCCATACCCCCTCCATCACCTACTCATGCTACTGGAGCTGGTCCGTCTTCTTCGGCTGGTCCTTCATATACTCCATCTAATGACATGATGAGGATATTACACGAGATACGAGAGGCTCAGCGTATGTCTGACTAGAGGATGGGAGAGCTTCTAGAGGCTCAGCGCTCGTCCGATCAGCAGGTGGGAGAGCTTCCAGCTGCTCAGCACGTATCGGATCTACGGATGGGAGAGTTGATGGATGCTCAGCGTGTGACTGACGAGCGGGTGGCTGATCTCACAGCTAGTCTCCAGACGACCCAGACTCAGATAGCTTGGTTGACCAGAGTCTACGCTGAGGACTATGATAGAGACCGTGAGGCACTGCCTCCCCCAGCACCTCCAGCTTCTTGATATACTCCTTTTATTTTTCTTTTTGTACTACAGAGTAACTGTCCGGACTATGGAGTGTACTCTGCTTCGATCATATATATATATATATATATATATATATATATATATATATATATATAGACGTTTGTTCTTACTTTCTGGTTGTATTTATCTTTGTTTCTCATTTAATAGATGCATTATTCTCTTTCAGTTTAGTCTCAAACAACACAAGTGCTTATGGTGTGTTATTATTATGTCTTTTATATTTTTATCCTATCTTAGTTCACGACCCTTTTTGTGGAAGTATATGGTTTTACAGATAACGCCTGAGATGTTCTGATACTAATTTGTCACACCCCAAATTCTGAACCATTCAAAACGATGTGATGAACCGCTATAAACCAACGGTTCAACCAGGATCTCTATTAGGCGGTATCCATTAGAAATAAAAGCACGCACATCCACAACCATAATCAAAATAAATACCCAACAGCAGAAGTCTTATAATAAATCAACGGAGCACTCTAAATGTAATAACCATAAAAAAAATATCAAATCATTGTTGTATCAATTGAGACATAATTAAATAGAATATCAATTACATCTTTTATAAATCCAAACAAAATCCTAATGGAACACGCATGAGTTGCACTCGCATGAAAGGTCATGCGTATCCTCTAAGTCTTCAGCCTCCATTGCAGCAACGCGTACATACACCGAATCATTTATACAATCTGCAACTGTGTTACCTGCATGATCAACTAAAAATATTCGACGTCGAGAGGGTGAGCACACATCATGGCTCAGTGAGCAAACAAAACAATGCAACAAACATATGCATGCATTCAATTCATATCTTTGGTCTGATAAATAAGTTTGCAATGTGCTACAAAAAGGATAGGTGGCCAAACGTCACGTTTATTGACCCTTCCTCTATACACGAGTGTGTGAAGTCGCCCAAAGGTAACGTTTATTGCCGACTCACATACACCCAATTCATGGATAATGTACACACAAAGGTCATGTTTATTCCTGTACCCATTGCCCATACCAACACGTAAGCCCCTGCTGGCGAGGGCTCGCAAACTGGGCTCGCAACTAGCCAATCCTAATGCCAAACAGTGTATCCAAGGCCTCACCCCAGCATCCCTCAATACGTCCATAGAGATAGAGCTAGGGTCTAGTGACCAGGATGTATCATAGTGTCACGTCCCCCCTGATACCCTAGGACGTATTAGTTCCGCTAAGGTAATGGCGATACGATGATGTTAGTGGACAAGACTTGAGTTAGAGATAGAGTTAGAGTCTGGTGACCAGGATGAACCACAGTGTCACGTCCTCCCCCTGGTACTCGCTCGCATCAAGCACACCAACCATTCACAAACATCTACATGCCTATTCCTATCATCATCATCATCACCATCATGTTATAAACAATAATTAAATATACATGAACAGTAATAATAGAAATATTGGATGACATGTTGAATGCACATAACAAGCATACACGCATAGAATCAATCATGGCATTAGACTCGAATAAAATAGTTTATTATTAACCAATTAGTTTAGGTCTTGTTCCCTCACCTTTACTTGATCGTAGGTCCTCTTTCAAGCTTTAAGAATCAACTATATATCGATATTATATCACTAAAAAACCTAACCAAGTCGATAGAATTTAATTAGAATTAATTCAGACTTTAAAAAGCATGCTGCTAACTGGGGATCGATGCTAGGGTCGGAGGTTCCATCGACCCTAGGTGTGACCACCCCTATTCTGGACTTCCCGAACACTGGGGGTCGATGATCAAGGTCTGGTAGGGTCAATAGGCCATCGACCCCCCATGCGACCCCCTGTGGGTTTTGTCAATTTTTCACCCTTTAGTCCATTCTTCATGTTTGGGGTCTTATGGCTTGCTTCTACAATCCATTCCACACATATTTTATGGCCTAAAATCGTGGTTCATTCACCTATATGGCTTTCATGATTTCCCCCATGATTTTCCATGAAAACCTAACCATGGGTGGATGATTTTGATTTCTCCTAGATCATTCCCTCTTCTCTAGCTATTCTAAGGTCTGTAGAATTACATGGAGATAGTATCCATACCTGAGAATTAGGCTTGTTTCTCTGAAGCCTTCTCCTTGATCTTCTTCTCTACTTTCCTTCTCTTTTCTTTCTCTTCTCCTTCTCTTCTCTTTCTCTCAATCCAATTAGGATTCTAAAAGGAGTAAAAGAGGCTTAGGGACGTCCTATTTATAGAGTAGAAACTCCAAAAATACGTCCCATTGAGATTAGGAAGGAATCCCATTGAAATTAAGAAGGTTTTCTAATTTTCGATTTGAGCTGTTTTTATCGATTATCGGGGGTCGATAGGGGGTCGGAGATCCCGTCGACCCCTGGTCCTTAAGATGTCCGACCCCTGATATAAATGTAAGACCCATATCAAACTAACCTGGTCTTACCACCTTGAACTAAGTCTACCTATCATGGTTGAGCCAAATGGACCATGTGCGTGAAGGAGATCACGATCCCAGGTATTAAACTGACCCAAAAATACTTAAATAAGGGGAGGGTCCCATACCCAGCAAGGGAGGGTCAAACCCCCCCAGTATAGAAGTCAGACCAACAGTTTTATATGGGGGGTCGAACATTTTAAGGACCAGGGGTCGACGGGATCTCCGACCCCCCTATCGACCCCCGGTACTCGGTAAAAACTGAAATTAGGAAACTTTTCTAATTTCAATGGGATTCCTTCCTAATCTCAATGGGACTTATTTTAGGAGTTTCTACTCTATAAATAGGACGTCCCTAAGCCTCTTTCACTCCTTTTAAAACCCTAATTGAATTGAGAGAAAGAGAAGAGAAGGAAGAGAAGAAGAAGAGAAAAAAAGAAGGCAAAAAGGAGAAGAGTTACAGAGAAGGAGTATTCTTCTCAGGTATGGATACTATTTCCATGAGTTTCTAAAGACCTTAGGGTAGATAATGAAGTGGGTATGATCTCGGAGAAACCCAAACCATCAACCCATGGTTAGGTTTTCATGGAAAACCATGGGGTAAATCATGAAAGCCATATAGGTGAATGAATCATGGTTCTAGGCCATAGAACATGTGTGGAATGGACTGTAGGAGCAAGCCATATGACCCCAAACACGAAGAATGGGCTGAAGGAAGAAAAATCGATAAAACCCACAGGGGGTCGCATGGGGGGGGTCGATGGCCAATCGATCCTACTAGACCCTGAGCATCAACCCCCAGTGTTCGGGAAGCCCAGAATAGGGGTGGTCGCACCCAGGGTCGATCATAACTCAGACCCTAGCATCGACCCCCAGTTAACAGCAAGTTTTTTAAATTCAGAATTAATTCTAATTAAATTCTATCAACTTTGTTAGGTCTTCTAGCAATATAATAACAATATAAAGGTGATTTTAGAGCTTGAAAGAGGATCCACTAACAAGCTAAGGTGAGGAAACAAGACTCTTAACTAATTGGTTAATAATAAACTGTTTTATTTCTTGAGTCCAATGCTATGCTTGATTCTATGCGAACATGCTTGTAATGTGCATTCAACATGTCATCCGATATTTCTATTTATTGTTCATGCATATTTACATTATTGTTTATAACATGATAATGATGATGATGATAGGAATAGGCATGTGAATGTATGTGTGTGGTTGGTGTACTTAATGCGAGCGAGTATCAGGGGGCTGTCATGGGCTGGGCCTCATAACTTTAGCTCTATCTCTAACTCAAGTCTTGTGCATTAGCATCGTCGTATCGCCATTACTTTAGCAGAACTATTACGTCGTAGAGTATCAGGGGAGGTGGTCTCGGTCCTTGTAGTCTCTGACTCTACCGGGGGGCCTTAGTTCTATCTCTATTTTCGTTCTGAGGGATGCTGGGGTGAGGCCTTGGATACACTGTTTGGCATTAGGATTCATTAGTTGCGAGCCCAGTTTGCAAGCCCTCGCCAACAGGGGCTTACGTGTTGGTATGGTAATGTACAACAATAAACGTTAACCTTTGTTGTACAATGTTCATGAATTGGGTGCTTGTGAGTCGACGATAAACGTTACCTTCGGGCAGCGTCACACACTTGTGTATAGAGGCGGGGTCAATAAACGTTAATCTTTGACCACCCAAACCTTTCTATTGCATATTGCAAACTTTAAACTAGACCAAAGATTTAAATTGACTGCATGCATATGTATTCTTGCATTGTTTTGTTTGCTCACTGAGCCATGATGTGTGCTCACCCCCTCGACGTCGAATATTTTTAGTTGATGATGCAGGTACTACCGTCAAAGATTATGTCAATGCTCCAGTGTACGGGCACATGGCGGCGATGGAAGTTGAAGATGAAGTGGATACGCATGATTCCTCTTGCGAGTGCAACTCATGTGTATTTGATTAGATGTTATTTTCATTATTTGAATTTTAGGAAAGACATGTATTTGATATTAATTTATGTCTTAGTTGACACAGAATAATTTACCATTTAAATATTAATATCACAGTAGATTCTCAGTCCATTTTACTATAAGACTTCCGCTATTGTGTATTTATTCTGATTATGAATGTGGATGTATGAGGTTAGATAAAATGGATATCGTCTGTCCGAGATCTTGGTTGAACCATTGGTTTGCTAGCGGTTCATCACATCATTCTAAAGAGTGCAGAATTTGGGGTGTGATAATAAAACTGGGGGTCTCACTTTTATACTGGGGGGGTCCGACCCTCCCTTGCTGGGTATGCGACCCTCCCCTTATGTTTAGTATTTTTGGGTCAGTTTAATACCTGGGATCGTGATTTCCTTTACGCACTTGATCCGTTTGGTTCGACCATGATGGGTAAACCTGGTTCAAGGTGGTAAGACCGGGTTAATTCGGTTCGGTTGTAACAGTCCAGCTGGTCTTTGTCGTTCAGCCTTTACTTTCTGACAATTTAGGCATTGAGACACGAACTTAGCTACATCTGCTTTCATTCCTCTCCACCAATATAATTTCTTTAGATCATGATACATTTTTGTACTTCCAGGATGTATCGAATAGATGGTGGTATGGGCTTCTTTAATCAATCGGTGTCTAATGTCCAAACCTTCTGTTTCGGGTACACATATTCTTCCTTTGTACTTCAGTACCTTTTCTTCGTCCAAGGTGAACTCAGGGTTAGTCCTACCTTTTTCGATGTCCTCTTGTACCGTTCTTAGGTAAGGGTCTGATTTGATAGCTATCTTCACTTCATCTACCATATCTAGTATAATCTTCAATGCGGCGAACATATTTGAAAACCGATGAATAAACCCTTGGTTGGCTGATCCATCTGGTGTATCTATTACAATCTGTTCACTATCGTGCTTGAATACTTTTCTGGTGGTACACATTGCGGCAATTATGCTAACCTCTCCCTGAGATTTTATCATTGCCTTTCCACTCAACGCGTCGGCTACTACATTAGCTTTTCCCTGATGATACTGGATATCACAATCATAGTCTTTCAGTAGTTCCAGCCATCTTCTTTGTCTCATATTTAGCTCCTTCTGATTAAATAGGTAAGTAAGACTTTTATGGTCTGATTTAATCTGAAACTTCTCCCCGTATAGATAATGTCTCCATATTTTGACAGCATGTACTACTAGCGCTAATTCCAAATCATGAGTGGATACCGTTGGTTAATAGCGGTTCATCCCCAAATTCTGCACCATTCAGAATGGTGTGATGAACCACTATAAACCAACGGTTCAACCAGGATCTCTATTAGGCGGTATCCATTAGAAACAAAACCACGCACATCCACAATCATAATCCGAATAAATACACAATAGCGGAAGTCTTATAATAAATGAACTGAGCACTCTAAATGTAATAACCATAATAAAAATATCAAATTATTGTTGTATCAACTGAGACATAACTAAATAAAATATCAATTACATCTTTTAATAAAATCCAAATAAAATTCTAATAGAACACGCATGAGTTGCACTCGCATGAGGGGTCATGCGTATCCTCTAAGTCTCCAGCCTCCATTGCAACAACACGCGCATACACCGAATCATTTATTAATCTGCAACTGGGGTACCTGCATCATCAACTAAAAATATTCGACATCGAGAGGGTGAGCACACATCATGGCTCAGTGAGCAAACAAAACAATGCAATAAACATATACATGCATTCAATTCAAATCTTTGGTCTAGTAAATAAGTTTGCAATGTGCTATAGAAAGGATAGGTGGCCAAAGATCACGTTTATTGACGCCGCACCTCTATACATGAGTGTGTGAAGGCGACCCAAGGTAACATTCATTGCCGACTCACATGCACCCAATTCATGGACAATGTACACACAAAGGTCACGTTTACTGTTGTACCCGTTGCCCATACCAACACGTAAGCCTCTGCTAGCGAGGGCTCGCAAACTGGGCTCGCAACTAGCCAATCCTAATACCAAACAGTGTATCCAAGGCCTCACCCCAGCATCCCTCAATACGTCCATAGAGATAGAGCTAGGGTCTAGTGACCAGGATGTACCATAGTGTCACGTCCCCCCCTGATACCCTAGGACGTATTAGTTCCGCTAAGGTAATGGCGATACGACGATGTTTAGTGTACAAGACTTGAGTTAGAGATAGAGCTAGAGTCTGGTGACCAAGATGAACCACGGTGTCGGTCCTCCCCCTGATACTCGCTCACATCAAGCACACCAACCATTCACATACATCCACATGTTTATTCCTATCATCGTCATCATCATCATGTTATAAATAATAATTAAAAATGCATGGACAGTAATAATAGAAATATTGGATGACATGTTGAATGCACATAACAAGCATACACGCATAGAATCAATCATGGCATTGGACTCAAATAAAATAGTTTATTATTAACCAATTAGTTTAGGTCTTGTTCCCTCACCTTTACTTGATCGTAGGTCCTCTTTCAAGTTTTAAGAATCAACTATATATTGATATTATATCACTAAAAAACCTAACCAAGTCGATAGAATTTAATTAGAATCAATTCGAACTTTAAAAAGCATGCTGCTAACTGGGGGTCGATGCTAGGGTCGGAGGTTCCATCGACCCTGGGTGCGACCACCCCTATTCTGGACTTCCCGAACACTGGGGGTCGATGATCAGGGTCTGGTAGGGTCGATTGGTCATTGACCCCCCATGCGACCCCCTGTGGGTTTTGTCAATTTTTCATCCTTTAGTTCATTCTTCGTGTTTGGGGTCCTATGGCTTGCTTCTACAATCCATTCCACACATGTTCTATGGCCTAGAACTGTGGTTCATTCACCTATATGGCTTTCATGATTTCCCCCATGGTTTTCCATGAAAACCTAACCATGGGTGGATGATTTGGGTTTCTCCTAGATCATTCCCTCTTCTCTAGATATTCTAAGGTCTGTAGAATTACATGGAGATAGTATTCATACCTGAGAATTATGCTTTTTTCTCTGAAGCCTTCTCCTTGATCTTCTTCTCCACTTTCCTTCTCTTCTCTTTCTCTTCTCCTTCTCTTCTCTTTCTCCCAATCCAATTAGGGTTCTAAAAGGAGTGAAAGAGGCTTAGGGACGTCCTATTTATAGATTAGAAACTCCCAAAATACGTCCCATTGAAGTTAAGAAGGAATCCCATTGAAATTAGGAAGGTTTTCTAACTTTCGGTTCATGCTGTTTTTACCGATTACCGGGGGTCGATAGGGGGTCGGAGATCCCATCGACCCCTGGTCCTTAAGATGTCCGACCCCCGATATAAAACTGGGGTCTGACTTTTATACTGGGGGGTCCGACCCTCCCTTGCTGGGTATGCAACCCTCCCCTTATGTTTAGTATTTTTGGGTCAGTTTAATATCTGGGATCGTGATCTCCTTCACGCACTTGATCCGTTTGGTTCGACCATGATGGGTAAACCTGGTTCAAGGTGGTAAGACCGGGTTAGTTTGTTACGGGTTTTACAACTCCCCCCTACTTATAAAAATTTCATCCCGAAAATTGGTCATACCTTCTGAGTCGAATAAATGTGGTATTGTTTTCGCATAGCATTCTCTTCTTCCCATGTAATTTTTTCCATGTCTCTACTTCTCCAAGTGACCTTAACATAATAGATATCTCGGTTGCGTAGTCATTGAACCTTTCGGCTGGTGATTTCAGTTGGTGTTACTTCAAATGTCAAATCATTAATCAAATTAGGCAGATCTACTGTCAGAACGTGCGTTGGTTCTTTGACATACTTCTTCAATAAGGAAATATAAAATACGTCATGCACACTTGACATAGATGGTGGTAGTGCTAACTGGTAAGCCACTTTCCCACGCTTAGCTAGAATCTCATATGGCCCGACATATCTTGGACTTAGTTTCCCTTTCTGTCCGAATCGTTTCAATCCTCGCATAGGTGATACTTTTAAGAATACTTTATCACCCACGACGAACTCAAGGTCTCGGCGTCGGGTATCGGCATATTGCTTCTGACGATTCTGAGCTGTTCTCACTCTTTCTTTGATAATGTCGACTACTCGACAAGTCTCTTCTACAAATTCCGGTCCAACAATACTACGTTCCCCATACAGTGCTTCATAGGGTGACATCTGTATAGTAGCCTGATAGCTATTATTATAAGCGAACTCAATTAGTGGTAACTTTTCATCCCATGATCCTTTGAAGTCAATTACACATGCTCGAAGCATATCTTCTAGAATCTGAATTGTACGCTCCGACTGTCCATCTGTCTGTGGGTGGAATGCAGTACTAAACTTCAATGTTGTACCCATACCCTTCTGCAATCCTTCCCAAAACTTTGAAGTAAATCATGGATCTCTATCGGACACAATACTTTCAGGTACACCGTGTAATCACACAATGTTATCCACAAACAGCTTAGCTAACCTCTCCAGTGTATACTGGGGTCGTATTGGTATAAACCGAGCTGTTTTAGTCAAACGGTCTATAATCACCCAAACTGCATCAACTACTCGAGGAGTCAGTGGTAATCCTGTGACGAAGTCCATAGTGATGCAGTCCCATTTCCATGCTGGTTCTGGTAACGACTGTAACAGTCCTGGTGGTCTTTGTCGTTCAGCCTTTACTTTCTAACAATTTAGGCATTGAGACACGAACTTAGCTACATCTGCTTTCATTCCTCTCCACCAATATAATTTCTTTAGATCATGATACATTTTTTTACTTCCAGGATGTATCGAATAGATGGTGGTATGAGCTTCTTTCATCAATCGGTGTCTAATGTCCAAACCTTCTGTTTCGGATACACATATTCTTCCTTTGTACTTCAGTACCTTTTCTTCGTCCAAGGTGAACTCAGGGTTAGTCCTACCTTTTTCGATGTCCTCTTGTACCGTTCTTAGGTAAGGGTCTGATTTGATAGCTGTCTTCACTTCATCTACCATATCTTGTATAATCTTCAATGCGGCGAACATATTTGAAAATCGATGAATAAACTATTGGTTGGCTGATCCATATGGTCTATCTATTACAAACTGTTCACTACCGTGCTTGAATACTTTTCTGGTGGTACACATTGCGGCAGTTGTGCTAATCTCTCCCTGAGATTTTATCATTGCCTTTCTACTCAACGCATCGGCTACTCTTCCAGCTGCACAAACACCTCCAATGCCAGCTGGACAGGCAAGCACAGCACCCGGGGGAAGTAACACAGTCACCCACGCACCTCAAAATCCTATCAGGCAGGCTCAAATACCGAATCCTGAAATAGCTCAAGGTGGATATCAATACCAACCACCTATATATGGAGCGTATGTTCCGCAGCCTGTAAACCAATCCAGACTGGTGGAGCATTTTCTGAAACTGAAGCCCAGAGAATTTAATGGCAAGCCAGCAGATCTTTTATGGCCGGCACACTGGGTCGATGAAATGGAAAGAAACTTTATGATGATGACATTAAATGAAGAAGAGAAAGTGTTGTGTGCCACCTTTATGCTGAAAGGAGATGCACACCATTGGTGGAGGTCTACCACAGCGTATTTACTTACAAAGCACGCCGAATTGACTTGGGATATTTATAAGGAGACGTTCTTTGAGAAGTACTTTCCAAGATGTTTTAGAGATTCTATGGAAAGAGAGTTCCTGAGTTTATATCAAGGACAGATGAACGTGGATTCTTATCAACAGCGTTATGAAGAGCTGTTCTTCTTTGCACCCACTAGTATGCAAGAGGAAATCACAAACACCCGAAGGTTCGTCATGGGACTTAAGGGAAGCATCCGTGAGCACGTTCTGGGACATGAAAAGAAAATCTATAATGAAGCATCACAAATTGCTCAAGTTATAGAATCGAGCCAGAAGGAGAGTTATTTCATGCAAAATAGGGGTATAAAAAGGCCAGTTGGAAATTCTTATAACGGAGGGAATAACAAAACATTCAAACCCTTCCGTGCTCAAGGCTTTATCGCTACAGCCAAGACTATCCCCGTAGCTCAACAGCAACAGAAGCCAATTACTGAAGGGGTAAAATGTTTTAACTACAACCAAGTGGGACATATAGCAAGGGAATGTCCTAAGCCCAAGAAGCAGCAACATCAAGGACGAGTTTACGCGGTTACATCCGAGGATGCTGCCGCATCGCCTGATGTGGTTACAGGTATGACTTATATTTTGTTAGTTGTATTACATTGTATGAGCATGTAGACTAAATCAAAAATAAATCACAGGTATCATACCTATTAATGGCATTCCCGCCAGAGTACTCTTTCATTCATGAGCTACTCATTCCTTTATATCTGTGACGTTTGGAAAGAAGTTAAATCTACCCCTTAAATCCTTAGACTACAAACTACTTGTACGATCACCTATGGGATTAGAAGTAGAGTTAGAAAAAGGTTATGGACCATGTCCAGTTTTTATTGATGAAAAGACCTTGGATGCGACCTTGATCCAACTTGAGATGGCAGACTTTGACGTCATCTTGGGAATGGACTGGTTAGTTCGACATTCTATAAACCTATTATGTGCCAAAAAGAAGCTAACATTTAAAGATAAGGAATGAACCGAGTTCAGTTTTACAGGGATGAAACTTCCCCAAAAATGAAAGCCCATACTCTCGACGCTAAAGGCTAAGAAGTGCCTTGAGAAAGGAGCAGTCGGTTATTTAGTATCGATGGTTGACTACCAAGGAAGCACCACGAATGGAAGATATTGATGTCGTGCATGACTATCCAGACATATTTCCTGAAGAATTATCAGGATTACCACCCGACCGAGCTACAGAGTTTGTTATAGATCTTATACCTGGAGCCGTACCAATATCGAAAGCACCCTATCGAATGGCTCCTACTGAACTGAAGGAATTTAAAGTACAACTACAGGAACTGCTGGACAAGGGTTACATTCACCCTAGCATATCACCATGGAGAGCGCCAGTTTTATTCGTGAAGAAGAAGGACGATAGTGTTCGCTTGTGTATAGACTACCGAGAACTGAATAAACTGACAATCAAGAATCAGTATCCATTGCCTCGGATCGATGACCTGTTCGATCAGTTGCAAGGTGCCAAAGTGTTCTCAAAGATTGATCCTCGGTCAGGCTACCATCAGCTGAAGATTAAGGATGGTGATATCCCCAAGACAGCATTCAGGATCAGATATGGACATTATGAATTTTTTGTCATGTCTTTTGGATTGACAAACGCACCAGCAACTTTTATGGAACTTATGAACCGGGTTTTCCACGACATGTTGGACACGTCGGTTATTGTATTCATTGATGATATATTACTCTACTCCAAAGAAGAGGAAACTCATGTCAAGAATCTAACGTCGTTCTGCAGCAACTACAAAGGGAAAAGCTCAACGCCAAATTTACAAAGTATGAGTTTTGGCTAAAGGAAGTCACATTTCTAGGCCATGTAGTATCTGCTGAAGGAATTAAAGTGGATCCCAGCAAGATTGAGGCTATTGTAAAGTGGGAAGCACGGAAGAGCGTTGCAGAAATTAAAAGTTTTCTGGGTCTAGCTGGGTATTATTGATGATTTGTGGAAGACTATTCCTGAATTGCCGTACCTCTTACTAGTCTGACTAAGAAGGGCGAGAAGTTTGTCTGGATGGATAAATGTGAGAAGAGTTTTCAAATCTTGAAAGCTAGATTGATATCAACTCCAATCTTGACTATCCCAATTCCAGGACAACCATTTATCTTGTACACCGATGCGTCAGGACTGGGATTAGGATGTGTACTCATGCAAGGAGAACAAGTAATTGCTTATGCCTCAAGACAACTGAAGACACATGAAAAGAACTACCCCACTCATGATTTGGAATTAGCAGCAGTAGTACATGCTGTCAAAATATGGAGACATTATCTGTACGGGGAGAAGTTTTAGATTAGATCAGACCATAAAAGTCTTACTTACCTATTTAATCAGAAGGAGCTAAATATGAGACAAAGAAGATGGCTGGAAATACTGAAAGACTATGATTGTGATATCCAGTATCATCCGGGAAAAGCTAATGTAGTAGCCGACGCGTTGAGCAGAAAGGCAATGATAAAATCTCAGGGAGAGGTTAGCACAACTGCCGCAATGTGTACCACTAGAAAAGTATTCAAGCATGGTAGTGAACAGTTTGTAATAGATACACCAGATGGACCAGCCAACCAAGGGTTTATTCATCGATTTTCAAATATGTTCGTCGCATTGAAGATTATACCGGATATGGTAGATGAAGTGAAGACAGCTATCAAATCAGACCCTTACCTAAGAACGGTACAAGAGGACATCGAAAAAGATAGGACTAACCCTAAGTTCACCTTGGATGAAGAAAAGGTATTGAAGTACAAAGGAAAAATATGTGTACCCGAAACAGAAGGTTTGGACATTAGACACCGATTGATGAAAGAAGCCCATACCACCATCTATTCGATACATCCTGGAAGTACCAAAATGTATCATGATCTAAAGAAATTATATTGGTGGAGAGGAATGAAAGCAGATGTAGCTAAGTTCATGTCTCAATGCCTAAATTGTCAGAAAGTAAAGGCTGAACGAAAAAGACCAGTAGGACTGTTACAGCCGTTACCGGAACCAGCATGGAAATGGGACTGCATCACTATGGACTTCGTCACAGGATTACCACTGACTCCTCGAGTAGTTGACGCAGTTTGGGTGATTGTAGACCGTCTGACTAAAACAACTCGCTTTATACCAATATGACCCCAGTATACACTGGAGAGGTTAGCTAAGCTGTATGTGGATAACATTGTGCGATTACACGATGTACCTGAAAGTATTGTGTCCGATAGAGATCCACGATTTACTTCAAAGTTTTGGGAAGGATTGTAAAAGGCTATGGGTGCAACATTGAAGTTTAGTACTGCATTCCACCCACAGACAGATGGACAGTCGGAGCGTACAATTCAGATTCTAGAAGATATGTTTCAAGCATTTGTAATTGACTTCAAAGGATCATGGGATGAAAAGTTACCACTGATTGAGTTCGCTTATAATAATAGCTATCAGGCTACTATACAGATGGGACCCTATGAAGCACTGTATGGCAGAAAGTGTCGAACTCCGTTGTTTTGAAATGAAGTTGGGGAACGTAGTATTGTTGGACCAAAATTTGTTGAAAAGACTTGTCGAGTAGTCGACATTATCAAAGAAAGAATGAGAACAGCTCAGAATCCTCAGAAGCAATATGCTGATACCCGATGCCGAGGCCTTGAGTTCGTCGTGGTTGATAAAGTATTCTTAAAAGTATCGCCTATGCGAGGATTGAAATGGCTCAGACAGAAAGGGAAACTAAGTCCAAGATATGTCGGGTCATATGAGATTCTAGCTAAGTGTGGAAAGTGGCTTACCAGTTAGCCCTACCACCATCTATGTCAAGTGTGCATGATGTATTTCATATTTTCTTATTGAAGAAGTATGTCAAAGATCCTATGCACGTTCTGACAGTAGATCTGCCTGATTTGACTGATGATTTGACATTTGAAGTAACACCAACTGAGATCACCAGCC
Source organism: Protea cynaroides (assembly GCA_028583415.1). Lineage (NCBI taxonomy): Eukaryota > Viridiplantae > Streptophyta > Magnoliopsida > Proteales > Proteaceae > Protea > Protea cynaroides. The sequence goes on along the minus strand of CM053276.1, from coordinate 92,369,042 downwards.
GAAAAGGTTCAACGACTACGCAATTGAGATATCTATTATGTTAAGGTCACTTGGAGAAGTAAAGACATGGAAGAGATTACATAGGAAGAAGAGAATGCTATGCGAAAACAATACCCTCATTTATTCGACTCAGAAGGTAAGAACAATTTTGGGGACGAAATTTTTATAAGTAGGGAGGAGTTGTAAGACCCGTATCTAACTAACCCGGTCTTACCACCTTGAACCAGGTCTACCCATCATGGTCGAACCAAACGGATCAAGTGCATGAAGGAGATCACGATCCCAGGTATTAAACTGACCCAAAAACACTAAAAATAAAGTGAGGGTTGCATACCCAGCAAGGGAGGGTCGGGCCCCCCAGTATAAAAGTCAAACCCCCAGTTTTATATCGGGGGTCGGATATCTTAAGGATCAGGGGTCGACGGGATCTTCGACCCCCCCTATCGACCCCCGATAATCGGCAAAAACAGCACAAACTGAAAATTAGAAAACCTTCCTAATTTCAATGGGATTCCTTCCTAATCTCAATGGGACGTATTTTGGGAGTTTCTACTCTATAAATAGGACGTCCCTAAGCCTCTTTCACTCCTTTTAGAACCCTAATTGGATTGAGAGAAAGAGAAGAGAAGGAGAAGAGAAAGATAAGAGAAGGAAAGTGGAGAAGAAGATCAAGGAGAAGGCTTCAAAGAAACAAGTCTAATTCTCAAGTATGGATACTATCTCCATGTAATTCTATAGACCTTAGAATAGCTAGAGAAGAGGGAATGATCTAGGAGAAACCCAAATCATCCACCCATGGTTAGGTTTTCATGAAAAACCATGAGAAAAATCATGAAAGCCATATAGGTGAATGAACTACGGTTCTAGGCCATAGAAAATGTGTGGAATGGATTGTAGAAGCAAGCCATAGGACCCCAAACACAAAGAATGGACTGAAGGATGAAAATTTGACAAAACCCACAGGGGTCGCATGGGGGGTCAATGGCCAATCGACCCTACCAGACCCTGATCATCGACCCCCAGTGTTCGAGAAGTCCAGAATAGGGGTGGTCGCACCCAAGGTCGATGGAACCTCCGACCCTAGCATTGACCCCCAGTTAGCAGCATGCTTTTTAAAGTCTGAATTAATTCTAATTAAATTCTATCGACTTGGTTAGGTTTTCTAGTGATATAATATCGATATATAGTTGATTCTTAAAGCTTAAAAGAGGACCTACGATCAAGTAAAGGTGAGGGAACAAGACCTAAACTAATTGGTTAATAATAAACTGTTTTATTCGAGTCCAATGCCATGATTGATTCTATGCGTGTATGCTTGTTATGTGCATTCAAAATGTCATCCAATATTTCTATTATTACTGTTCATGCATATTTAATTATTGTTTATAACATGATGATGATGATGATGATAGGAATAGGCATGTGGATGTATGTGAATGGTTGGTGTGCTTGATGCGAGCGAGTATCAGGGGGAGGACGTGACACTGTGGTTCATCCTGGTCACCAGACTCTAGCTCTATCTCTAACTCAAGGCTTGTCCACTAACATCGTCGTATCGCCATTACCTTAGCAGAACTAATACGTCGTAGGGAATCAGGGGGGACGTGACACTGTGGTTCATCCTGGTCACCAGACCCTAGCTCTATCTCTATAGACGTATTGAGGGATGCTGGGGTGAGGCCTTGGATACACTATTTGGCATTAGGATTGGTTAGTTGCAAGCCCAGTTTGAGAGCCCTCGCCAGCAGGGGCTTACGTGTTGGTATGGGCAACGGATACAGCAATAAACGTGACCTTTGTGTATACATTGTCCATGAATTGGGTACATGTGAGTCGACAATAAACGTTACCTTTGGGCGGCTTCACACACTCGTGTATAGAGGAGGGGTCAATAAACATGACCTTTGGCCACCTATCCTTTCTATAGCACATTGCAAACTTATTTACCAGACCAAAGATATGAATTGAATGCATGCATATGTTTGTTGTATTGTTTTGTTTGCTCACTGAGCCATTGCTCACCCTCTCGACGTTGAATATTTTTAGTTGATGATGTAGGTACCACAGTTGCAGATTCTATAAATGGTTCGGTGTATGCGCGTGTTGCTGCATTGGAGGCTGAAGACTTAGAGGATACGCATGACCTCTCATGCGAGTGCAACTCATGCGTGTTCCATTAGGATTTTGTTTGGATTTATAAAAGTTGTAATTGATATTCTATTTACTTACGTCTTAGTTGATACAACAATAATTTGATATTTTTATTATGGTTATTACATTTAGAGTGCTCAGTTCATTTATTATAAGACTTCCGTTATTGTGTATTTATTCTGATTTTGGTTGTGGATGTGCGTGGTTTTGTTTCTAATGGATACCGCCTAATAGAGATACTGGTTGAACCATTGGGTTATAGCGGTTCATCACATCGTTCTGAATGGTGCAGAATTTGGGGTGTGATAAGACCCGTATCAAACTAACCCAGTCTTACCACCTTGAACCAGGTTTACCCATCATGGTCGACCCAAACGGATCAAGTGCGTGAAGGAGATCACGATCCCAGGTATTAAACTGACCCAAAAACACTAAACGTAAGGGGAGGGTCGCATACCCAGCAAGGGAGGGTCAGACCCCCAGTTTTATATCGGGGGTCGGACATCTTAAGGACCAGGGGTTGACGGGATCTCCGACCCCCCCTGTTGACCCCCGATAATCGGTAAAAACTGCACGAACCAAAAATTAGGAAACCTTCCTAATTTCAATGGGATTCCTTCCTAATCTCAATGGGACGTATTTTGGAAGTTTTTACTCTATAAATAGGATGTCCCTAAGCCTCTTTCACTCCTTTTAGAACCCTAATTAGATTGAGAGAAAGAGAAAAGAAGGAGAAGAGAAAGAGATGAGAAGGAAAGTGGAGAAGAAGATCAAGGAGAAGGCTTCAGAGAAACAAGCCTAATTCTCAGATATGGATACTATCTCCATGTAATTCTACAGACCTTAGAATAGCTAGAAACGAGGGAATGATCTAGGAGAAACCCAAATCATCCACCCATGGTTAGGTTTTCATGGAAAACCATGGGGGAAATCATGAAAGCCATATAGGTGAATGAACCACGATTCTAGGCCATAGAACATGTGTGGAATGGATTGTAGAAGCAAGTCATAGGACCCCAAACACGAAGAATGGACTGAAGGATGAAAAATTGACAAAACCCACAGGGGGTCGCATGGGGGGTCAATGGCCAATCGACCCTACCAGACCCTGATCATCGACCCCCAGTGTTCGGGAAGTCCAGAATAGGGGTGGTCACACCCAGGGTCGATGGAACCTCCGACCCTAGCATCGACCCCCATTTAGCAGCATGTTTTTTAAAGTCCGAATTAATTCTAATTAAATTCTATCGACTTGGTTAGGTTTTCTAGTGATATAATATCGATATATAGTTGATTCTTAAAGCTTAAAAGAGGACCTACGATCAAGTAAAGGTGAGGGAACAAGACCTAAACTAATTGGTTAATAATAAACTGTTTTATTCGAGTCCAATGCCATGATTGATTCTATGCGTGTATGCTTGTTATGTGCATTCAACATGTCATCCAATATTTCTATTATTACTGTTCATGCATATTTAATTATTGTTTATAACATGATGATGATGATGATGATAGGAATAGGCATGTGGATGTATGTGAATGGTTGGTGTGCTTAATGCGAGCGAGTATCAAGGGGAGGACGTGACACTGTGGTTCATCCTGGTCACCAGACTTTAGCTCTATCTCTAACTCAAGGCTTGTCCACTAACATCATCATATCGCCATTACCTTAGCGAAACTAATACGTCGTAGGGCATCAGGGGGGACGTGACACTGTGGTTCATCCTGGTCATCAGACCCTAGCTCTATCTCTATGGACGTATTGAGGGATGCTAGGGTGAGGCCTTGGATACACTGTTTGGCATTAGGATTGGTTACTTGCGAGCCCAGTTTGCGAGCCCTCACCAGCAGGGGCTTAAGTGTTGGTATGGGAAACGGGTAGAACAATAAACGTGACCTTTGTGTGTACATTGTCCATGAATTGGATGCATGTGAGTCGGCAATAACGTTACCTTTGGGTGGCTTCACACACTCGTGTATAGAGGAGGGGTCAATAAACGTGACCTTTGGCCACCTATCCTTTCTATAGCACATTGCAAACTTATTTACCGGACCAAAGATATGAATTGAATGCATGCATATGTTTGTTGCATTATTTTATTTGCTCACTGATCCATGATGTGTGCTCACCCTCTCGACATCGAATATTTTTAGTTGATGATGCAGGTACCCCAATTGCAGATTATATAAATGATTTGGTGTATGCGCGCGTTGCTGCAATGGAGGCTGAAGACTTAGAGGATACGCATGACCCCTCATGCGAGTGCAACTCATGCGTGTTCTATTAAGATTTTATTTGGATTTTATTAAAAGATGTAATTGATATTTTATTTAATTACGTCTCAGTTGATACAACAATAATTTGATATTTTTATTATGATTATTACATTTAGAGTGCTCAGTTCATTTATTATAAGACTTCCGCTATTGTGTATTTATTCTGATTATGGTTGTGGATGTGCGTGGTTTTGTTTCTAATGGATACCGCCTAATAGAGATCCTGGTTGCACCATTGGTTTATAGCGGTTCATCACACCGTTCTGAATGGTGCAGAATTTTGGGTGTGACAATATGGAGACTAATCTGGATTAGGCAATTTGAGTGCCTAACACCTTCCCAAATTGTAACATGACACTTACCCATTGTTTCTCTGGTTTGACCATAAGCCTTAATCCATTACGTGAGTCATTATATTTCTCATATGAGAAATTATATATAGGTCCTAGACCTTATCTAGGTGGCGACTCCCTTTTCATTTTTTATATTTCAACCATTTCATACAATTACAATTACAAAACCATTCGTCCTTACAGTGGCGACTCCACTGGGGATAATATGTCAGGCTTCAGATTTACTATCTTTTCCTAAGATCAGGAAATGAGCTATGTTTTCTTGTATGTTAGGTGTCATGTAATTATTGTTGACATGAACTGTTGTGTGATATAAATTGTTGTGTGCTATATATTGCAATCTCTTGGGGGTGTGCTACACATTGAGTGGCTAGCGGTAACGGGTTTCCAATTTATACTGGATGACCTGTCAAGCGAAACCACAGCTTTGACCTCGTACTTCGGGTATATTAAAAGGATGTAGAGTCGATGATTCAGTGTTTATATACCGTTAGACATTCTCATCCTCGTCAAGGTAACTCTTGCCGAACCTATCATCTATACTACTAACATTTGTTGTGATCCGGTTCATTAACGAACAATTAGAGTGAGATTACGTTAACCTCGATATTCATGTTGATGTATTCAGAATCGCTCTACTCTCAGTTTGACATATTGATTTTCTTAAATCTATTCAGGAGCTTACAACTCATGTAATAGGCTTATCATATTCAATGACAAAGATGAGGGTGACTCGATTCTTTCTTATATCAACACGAATATCTTAATTAAAGTGCTTGCTCACTTATTCGTTTTGAACCAAAAATTATTGATATCCTTCATAGGAGTTGGCATGCTAACGGATCTATGCCAAACCTTCCAAATTTGACAAGTCTGTGTAGTTGGTGATCATATAGTCCATCTTGGAATCATATTTTCAGAAACCATCTATAAGGCTATTCAATTTAATGAGTTTGGCAAGGATAGGTTAATTTGTCTTCGCTTATGAAAGAACTAACCATGATATGGTCGAGTCATTGTATGTGCATGTGTACTCCTTCCAAGATTACTTCCCAAACCATTTATTCCCTCCTGATTATTTCTTTCCTTCGGTTTTCCGGTCCCAATTCAGTGATCATCCATTTCTTTAGCCATTTGGACTCGAGATCCCACCACTAGGAGACTTTTTAGAGCGTCTGTCCCAAGATCCTTGTCTCCAGTCACAAACAATTTATCGGACATCATGGAGGGTCAAGATCATCCGAAATAGCCCACCAATGTCAATGAAGATAGAGAGAGAATAATACAATTGGAAAGAACCGTTAATGCCCTAGTAGATCTGGTAAAGAAAAATCAATTCCATATAGAGCAGAGCATGAAAGATAATGGGAAAACCAGAAAGAAAAGAGGTGAAGAGAAGTCTGATACTCCAAAAACCCAAACCTCAAGCTCTAGAGAGCCCTCTCCACAAGATCTTGGGTCTGATGGTGAAGAGGATGAAGAAGAGATCTTATACGAAACACCTAAACCTACCAAGAAGCCTTAACCCAAGATTGATAGGAGGATGGATAATGTAGAACAGTTGCTTAGAGGTTTGAAAGGAGTGAAAAGTCAAATAATCGACTCGGAAGGTTTATGTTTCTTTCCAAATGCCAAATTACCATCGAAATTTAAGTGGACTACAGAGAAATTCGATGGAACGGGTGATCCAAAGACCCATCTAAGATCTTTCACCGGACTACTCAGACAAGGTAGAGGGTTTTCTGATGAACAATTAGGACAAGCTTTCCAATTTTTACTTACTGGCGGTGCCCATAGGTGGTTGATGAATCTAAGACCTTCTCAAATTCATTCATGGGGAGATATTACCAAAGCATTCAGTGAACAATACTCCTATAATACAGAGATTAAGACCAATAGGAGACAATTGGAAACCATGACTCAACTGCCTAATGAAGGATTCACCTCTTACCTGACCCGATTCAGATCAGTGGCTGCACAAATGTGGGATAGACCTTCAGAAAGAGATCAAGTAGCACTGATAATGAAGGTTTTGAACAAAGTGTACAAAGGTTACCTGTTTGCCCAAGGGATTTTATCTTTTGAAGTGTTGATGGCTGTTGGACAACAAGTGGAGGACAGCATCAATCATGGAGATGAATTACCAATTAAGATAGATGCAACCCCAATGAGAAAGTCTTACCAATTAAGCCAACAACAATTACAATGCCCTCGGCTGTGAAAAATGTAGCATCTACTAATGCAAAACCATTGGTCATTGAAAGTGGCAGCTCTGGTTATTCTACTTCATCTTAGGGAAACTGAAGGCAGTTTACTGAGTTGGGTTTACCTCGAGCCGTTACTTTGGATAAGCTTGTAAGTGCTGGCAAACTTAAAATCCTTGATCCCAAACCTCTCCCAAATCCTTTACCAGCAAGTTTTTGACCAAATAGTTTCTGCAAATACCACAACCAGAACGAACATGAAACCGAATATTGCTTTAAACTAAAGCATGTCATTCAAGATATGTTAGAAAATGGAACATTCAGGATCGAAAATAAGCAAGCTTCAGTAACAAATAATCCTTTCCCACGGCATTCAACTAATGTCATAGAAATATTTGAAGAAATTTTTTATCCTACTTGTCTTATTACTTCTGAATTTGATCCTATTACCATTCCCTCTCATGCTATTCATCTTGAAACTTTACCTGAGTTCATAAAATCTGATAGTCAAGTTAATATGCTTCAAGAAGCCGGACATCATTTAGAGGTATATTTTCCAGAAGATCTAGAGTATGCCAATGCTGAAATTTGTGTCAATGAGCCTTCGATAATTCACATGACGGGTCATGAGACAAAGGTAGCTCAAGTGAGCAGAAGTTTCAAAAATCTAGAAATATACTTCCCGAAAGTTGAAGAATTTACAGTAAGTGAAAGAGAAGTGGTCAATCATTCAAACCAGCAGTTTTGTCAGTGAATAATCCGGCACAACTTGTGAGAGAAAAAGAACGAGGTCAAGTTAGTCAACCAGAATCTCAGAATTCAGTTTTAAAGCAATTGCAGAAGACACAAGCAAACATGTCAATTTGGAGTTTGTTAATGGCTTCTAAAACCCATAGAGATACAGTTCTGAAGTCATTAGCGAGCATTCTAGTACCAATCTCTACTGATAGCACAGAGTTGGCTAATCTGGTTGGTGGCGTATATGCCATAAATGCTCTAACTGTCACACCCCAATTTCGTACTATTCAGAATGGTGTGATGAACTGCCAATAAACCAACGGTTTAACCAGGATCTCGAATAGGCTGTGTCTGTTTGCTTAAACCATACACATACACAACAATAATCAGAGTAAATACACAATAGCGGAAGTCTTTAATATTAAATGAACTGAGAGTCTAAAGATGATAACATAAATAAATTATTCAATTATCTTCAAAATATTAAGACATAAATAAAATATTTAATCAATTACATCGTCTATATAATTTGAATAAAATCTAATAAAAAACATAAGAGTTGCACTCGCATGATAAATCATGCGATTCCATCAAAACATCAACATCCATTGCTGCCGCATGTCCATACATCGGAGCATTCATATAATCTTCAACCGTGGTACCTGCATCATCAACTAAAAACATTCGACGTCGAAAGGGTGAGCACACATCACGGCTCAGTGAGCAAACAAAACAATGCAATAAACATATGCATGCATTCAAGTCATATCTTTGATCTGGTTCATAAGTTTACAATGTGCAATAGAAAGGTTTGGAGGCCGCCGCACCTCTATACGAGTGTGTGAAATCGCCCAATGGATCAAACACTATTGCTGCCCCCACATGCACCCACCATGGAATAGAGATAGAGCTAAAGTGCCCAGATCAAACACCGCATGACACTTCCCCTGATGCCCTACCCATACCAATACGTAAGCCCCTATTGGCGAGGGCTTACAAACTGGGCTCGCAACTAACCAATCCTAATGTCAAACAGTGTATCCAAGGCCTCACCCCAGCATCCATCAATACATCCATAGAGATAGAGCTAGGGTCTGGTGACCAGGCTGAACCACAATGTCACGTCCCCCCTGATGCCCTACGATGTATTAGTTCTGCTAAGGTAATGGCGATAGGACAATGTTAGTGGACGAGACTTGAGTAGAGATAGAGCTAGAGTTTGGTGACCAGGCTGAACGACAATGTCACGTCCTCCCCCTGATGCCCCACTCGTATCAAGTACACTAACCACACACATACATTCACATGCCTATTCCTAGCATCATCATCATCATCATGTTATAATAAACGAAATTAAATATGCATGAATAGTAATAACAGGAATAGTAGATGACATGTGATATGCACATTACAATCATACAATCATAGAATCATACATAGCATTGGACTCAATAAACGAAAATAGTTTATTATTAGTCAATTAGTTTAGGTCTTGTTCCCTCACCTTTGATTGAGTGTAGATCATCTTTCAAGCTTTAAGAATCACTTTTATATCACTAGGAAAACCTAACAAATAGATAGATTTTAATTAGAAATAAATTCCAACAATTTAAGCTTGCTATATAGCTAGGGTCGTAGGTTGGGTTGTAGGTATCTGAGACCCCAGGGTGTAGGGTCGGTCATAGGGTCGGTTACCCATCGACCCTATGTGCGACCGCAGCCTCCCTGGACTTCCCGAGAGCATGGGGTCGATCCTGTAGTCTCGTAGGTCCATTCTAAGAATGTTCTATGGCTCATAACTATGATTTTTACACACTTTTCATTTCTATGATGATTACTTTCATGGATTCCTTCGAAACTCATCCATGGGTAGATGATTTGGGTTTCTCCCTACCCTAACTTCTTCATATTCCATTCTAAGCTCTTAATTTATGAAGGGAATTAGTCTCATACCTTAGGTTGGCTGAGATTCAGAGGTTTTCTCTGAATTCCTTCTCTTTAGTTGTCTTCTCAAATTCTCCTTCTTTTCTTCTTCTCTTCCTTCTCTTTTCTTTCTCTCACTTTCAATTAGGGTTCCAAAAGGAGTGAAAGAGGCTAAGGGACGTCCTATTTATAGAGAAAAACCTCCCAAAATACGTCCCATCGAAATTAAGAAAGGACTCCCTGAAATTAGGAAAGTTTCCTAATTCAAGGTTTCAGTCTGTCACCATAGGGTCGATGCTAGGGTCGCAGGATCCGTCGACCCTAGGGTCTCAAGTCATCCGATCCTAGGACTGAAAAGTCATGGGTTGGACTCTGTTGAGGTTTAGTCGACCCTACCTGTTTAGGCATGCGACCCTACCCTCATATTTACTGTTTTTGGATCAAATTCATACCTGGTTTTATGATTTCCTTTATGCACTTGGTCCACTTAGCTCGACCATGATAGGTAGACCTAGTACAAGGTGGTAAGACCGGTTAGTTCGGTAAGGGTCTTACAACTCCTCCCTGTTTATTAAAAATTTCATCCTCGAAATTTATACATACCTTCCGAGTCGAAAAGATGAGGGTATTGCTTTCGCATTAAATTTTCTTCTTCCCATGTGATCTCTTCTATATCTCGACTTTTCCAGGTGACTTTAACATAGTATATGTCACAATTACGTAGACGTTGAACCTTTCGATCGGTGATTTCATTTGGTGCTACTTCGAACGTCAAATCATCAGTTAGAACTGATGGATCTGCTGTCAAAACGTGCATTGGATCTCTGACGTACTTCTTTAATAAGGAGATATGAAATACATCATGCACACTTGACATAGATGGTGGTAGTGCTAATTGATAAGCCACTTTTCTACATTTGGCTAGAATCTCATATGGCCCCGACATATCTCAGACTTAGCATTCCTTTCTATCCGAACCGTTTTAACCCGCGCATCGGTGACACTTTCAAGAATACCTTATCACCGACAACAAATTTAAGGTCTCGGCGTCGAGTATCTGCATATTGTTTCTAACGATTCTAAGCCGTTCTTACTCTTTCTTTGATAATGTCGACCACTCGACAAGTTTCTTCAACAAATTCTGGTCCAACAATGCTACGTTCTCCAACTTCATTCCAAAAAAGAGGAGTTCGACACTTCCTACCATACAGTGCTTCATAGGGTGACATCTGTATAGTAGCTTGATAGCTGTTGTTATAGGGGAACTCGATCAATGGTAGTTTCTCATCCCATGATCCTTTAAAATCTATTACACAGGCTCGAAGCATGTCTTCTAAAATCTGTATGGTACGCTCTGACTGTCAATCCGTCTGAGGATGGAATGCAGTACTAAACTTCAACGTTGTATCCATAGTCTTTTGCAATCCTTCCCAAAACTTTGAAGTAAATCGTAGATCTCTGTCGGACATAATGCTTTCAGGTACACCGTATAGTCTGACAATTATCCACATACAATTTGGCTAACCTTTCTAGTGTATACTGAGGTTGTATTGCTATAAAGCGAGCTGTCTTAGTCAGACGATCTACAATCACCCAGATCAACCACTCGATGAGTCAATGGTAACCCGGTGACGAAGTCCATAGTGATGCAGTCCCATTTCCATACTGGTTCTGGAAGTGGTTGCAACAGTCTGGCAGGTCTTTGTCGTTCAGCCTTCACCCTCTGACAGTTTAGGCATTGAGACACGAATTTAGCTACATCTGCTTTCATTCCTCTCCACCAATATAATTTCTTAAAATCATGATACATCTTTGTACTTCTAGGATGTACCGAATAGGCGGTGCTATGAGCTTCCTTCATTAGTCTATGTCTAACGTCTGAGTTTTCTGTTTCAGGAACACATATTCTTCTCTTGTACTTCAGTACCTTTTCATCGTCCAAGGTGAACTCAGGAATAGTCCTACCTTTTTCGATGTCTTCTTGTACCGTTCTTAGATAAGGGTCAGATTTAATAACGGTTTTCACTTCATCAATTATATCAGGTACAATCTTCAATGTTGCGAACATATTTAAAAACCGATGAATAAACCCTTGGTTGGTTGATCCACCCGGTGCATCTATCACGAACTGCTCATTACCATGATTGAATACTCTTCCTGTATACACATTGCTGCAGTCATGTTAACTTCTCCTTGAGATTTTATCATTGGTTTCCTGCTTAGCGCATCAGCCACTACATTAGCCTTTCCTAGATGATACTGGATATCACAATCATAATCCTTTAATAATTCCAGCCATCTTCTTTGTCTCATGTTCAACTCCTTCTGATTAAATAGATAAGTAAGAATCTTATGGTCTGATTTAATCTGAAATTTCTCTCCATACCAATAATGTCTCCATATCTTGACAGCATGTACTACTGCCGCTAACTCCAAGTCATGAGTGGGGTAGTTCTTCTCATGCGTCTTCAGTTGTCTTAAAGCATACGCAACTACTTATTCTCCTTGCATAAGTACACATCCTAAACCCAATCTAAATGCATCGGTGTACAAGATAAATGGCTGTCCTGGAGTAGGAATAGTCAAGATCGGAGCAGATATCAATCTAGCCTTCAATGTTTGGAAACTCTTCTCACATTTGTCGATCCAAACAAATTTTTCTCCTTCTTAGTCAAACTGGTGAGAGGTACGGCAATTCTGGAATAGTCTTCCACAAATCGTTGATAATACCCAGCTAGACCTAGGAAACTTCTAATTTCTACGACGCTCTTTGGTGCTTCCCACTTTACAATGGCTTCAATCTTGCTAGGATCCACTTTAATTCCTTCAGCGGATACAACATGGCCTAAGAAAGCGACCTCATTTAACCAAAACTCACACTTTGTAAATTTGGCGTAAAACTTCTCTTTTCTTAGTCGTTGTAGAGCGACTCTTAGATTCATGACATGAGTTTCCTTGTCCTTGCAGTAAACCAATATATCATCAATAAACACAATGACTGATGCATCCAATATATGGAATACCCGGTTCATAAGTTCTATAAAGTTTGCGGGTGCCTTAGTCAATCCAAAAGACACGACTAAAAATTCATAATGTCCATATCTTGTTCTGATGCTGTCTTTGGAATATCACCGTCCTTAATCTTCAACTGATGGTATCCTGATCGAAGATCAATCTTGGAGAACACCTTGGCACCTTGCAACTGGTCAAATAAGTCATCAATCCAAGGCAATGGGTACCGATTCTTGATTGTCAGCTTATTCAGTTGCCGATAGTCTATACATAGTCGAACACTACCGTCCTTCTTCTTTACAAAGAATACCGGCGCTCCCCTTGGTGATATGCTAGGTCTGATGTAACCCTTATCCAACAATTCTAGTAACTGCACCTTCAATTCCTTCAGTTCAGTAGGAGCCATTCGATAGGGTGCTTTAGATGCTAGTGCGGCTCCAGGTATCAAATCTATAACAAACTCTATAGCTCGGTCGGGTGGTAGTCTTGGTAACTCTTCAGGAAATACATCTGGGAAGCACGCACAACATCAATATCCTCCATTCGTGGGGCTTCCTTGGTAAGGTCGACCACTGAGACCAGATACCCAACTCCTCCTTTCTCAAGGTATTTTCTAGCCTTCAATGCAGAGAGGATGAGTTTCCGTTTACAGGGTAGTTTGGTTCCCGCAAAACTGAACTCTGTTCCTTCCTTGTCTTTAAATGTCAGCTTCTTTTCTGCACATAATAGGTTTGCAGAATGCCGAGCTAACCAGTCCATTCCCAAGATGACGTCAAAGTCTGTCATCTCAAGTTGAATCAAGGTTGCATCCAAAGTCTTCTCGTCAATAAGAACTGGACATGGTCCATAACCCTATTCTAATTCCACTTCTAATCCCATCGGCGATCGTACAAGCAGTTTGTAGTCTAATGATTTGAGGGGTAGATTTAGCTTCTTTCCAAACGACACAGATATAAAAGAATAAGTAGCTCCATAATCAAAGAGTACTCTAGCGGGTATGCCATTAATAGGTACAATACCTATAATTTGTTTTAATTTAGTCTATATGCTCAAACAATGTAATCACAAAATGAAAGGTTCAGGTCATACCTGTGACCACATCAGGTGATGCGACAACATCCTCAGATGTAACTGCATATACCTTTCCTTGCTGTATCTGCTTCCTGGGCTTAGGACATTCCCTTGAATAATGTCCTACTTGGTTGCCGTTAAAGCATTTTACTCCTTCATTATTTTACTTTTGTTGCGATTGAGCTACTGGGGTAGTCTTGGCTGCAGCATTGAAACCTCGAGTAAGGAAGGGTTTGAATGTCCTTGTATTCCCTCCATTATAAGAATTTCCGTTTAGCCTCTTAATACCTCTATTTTGAGCAAAGTAGCTCTCCTTCTGGCTCGACTCTATTACTCGAGCAATTTATACTGTTTCATTGTAGACCTTCTTTTTCAATCCCAGAACATGCTCATGGATGCTTCCCCTAAGTCCCATGACGAACCTTCGGGTCTTTGTATTTTCCTCTTGCATGCTAGCGGGTGCAAAGAAAAACAGCTCCTCATAACGCTGTTGATATGCATCCACAGTCATTTGACCCTGATACAAACTCAGGAACTCTCTCTCCATAGAATCTCTGAAACTTCTAGGAAAATACTTCTCAAAGAATGCATCTTTATATATACCCCAGGTCAATTGGGTGTGCTTGATTAACAGATATGTCCTGGTAGACTCCACCAATGATGTGCATCGCCCTTTAGCATAAATGTGGTGCACAACACTTTCTCATCTTCATTCACTATCATCATCATAAAGTTTCTTTCCATTTTATCAACCCAGTGTGCTGGCCACAAAGGATCTGCTGCCTTGCCATTAAATTCTTTGGGCTTCATCTTCAGGAAACGCTCGACCAGTCTGGAGTGGTCCAGCTGATATGGAGCATAGGCCCCATTCATAGGTGGTTAGTACTGATATCCACCCTGAGCTACTTCATGGTTCTGCACTTGAGCCTGCATGACTGGTGTCTGAGGTGCGTGGGGTACCATGTTACTTCCCCCTGGTACTGTGCTTTCCTGTCCTGCTGGCATCAGTGTCGTATGTGCAGCTGGAAAAGCCATGCCTATGGCAGCTTGCATATTTGCTTGTACCTGTTGTATTTGCTGCAGCTGTTGTGCCAACTTCATTACGGGTGTAGCCAGGTCTGTAGGTGGGGCTGGCAAGTTGGTAGTACTTGTCTGGCCATTAACCACGGACGGTGCCGTATTCAGATTCTCCTGTGTCTCAGGATGTATATGGTTGTCTTCCTCCACAGGTGGTGGTGGTGGAATAGAGTTACGGCTTTGTCTGGTCACTCTTCGCCTAGCCATTTTCTATTCTGATGATGGTAGTGCCTGTAACCAATCATAGCACATGTGAGCCAATCAATATAGTTGTTCTCCAGTCAAAATCCAACTAATCAAGATAATTTTCAAATTTTTCAGATCATTCTGGCAAAAATATTGTATTTTCCATCGTAGGGTCAATGACAGGGTCGATCGTTATGCTACCTGAGAATCACTGTCAGCTTACCGAGAGCCTAGGGTCGATGATAGGGTCGGTATATGTCCGACCCTAGGTCCGACCCCTAGTTCTCTGTTAGATCACCGAGAGGCTAGGGTCGATGACAGGGTCGATCATAGGGTCACATGTCTTGGTAGAATTCTACGACCCTACGATCCAGAATCAAGTTTTTAATCCCGATTTTGGATTCATTTCCAATTCTTTCTCCTCCCTTCCAACTCAACTCGGTTTCCTGAGTTGCTACAGTAGCGACCCCTGGTGTTTGGTGATCTTCTCTTCCATTTGCAACTTCCGCTCTGTCTCTTCAGGTATACTCTCTACTATTTCGTATTTTGAAGCTTTCAAAACTAGGTTTTTCCCCCATTTATATCATTTTCTTCAAATTAAAATTTTTTTAACCATATAAATTTGATTTTTATTGGGGGCTTTTGCTGTTGGTCACCCAATGGACGAAAGCCCTCAAAAATATTCAAGTTTCATCGGTTGGTTATCGAGAAACTTGAAAACTTATAATTTTGACCTAATTTTTGAGATTTTTTGAATTTATTGAAATTTCTTCAAATTCAATCTTTCTAGATTAAATTTTCAACTGTATGAACCTTGCAGGATGGTTTGGAACCTATGTAAGTCCTCCTTCCCAAGTGGTTGGGTGAAAAGGGAGGCTTTTGACCAGTTTATGCCGTTATAATGCCAAAATTTTTGGGTTTTTCACCATTACTAATCTATTATTTGTCTTTCTTTGTTTTGGCAGATAACATGGATCGTTCCAAAGGGCCTAGGGTTCATGACCCAGTTCGTTTCTGCTCTAACGAGGCCGAAGCTCAGTATGCTCGCTATGCTCGTAAGAAGGTAGAGGGGGTCATCGTGTGGACTTGGCCAGTCTAGCCTTGTTCGACATGGAGGGGGCATTTGGTGATATGGGCTGCCTCCCTATGATTACCTATGACGCTTGTACCTGCCCTGATTTGGTGAGACAGTTCTATTGTAATCTCCAGGTAGTAGAGGATCACAATGACACAGAGAGGGGTAGGGAGCTCAGGATCACGAGCTACGTTAAAGGAGTAGAGGTTTCCTTTGACTGCCAGTAGCTAGCTAACCTGTTGGGCATATCAAACGCCGGTCCCTTGGTGTACTGTGCTCCCAGGGAGCCCCAGTTTCTTTCTTTGAAGATGCGTGCTGAGATTGACAGTTAGCTTATCCGAGGTGATCGCTGGGAGATAAAAGCGATCATTCTACGTCCGGAGCCTCAGGTGTACTGCAAGATCATCCAGCACAACCTGATACCCCAAAGTGGACACTATGAGAGGATCTCCCAGTTGACCCAGTTTGTCATTTACTGCATTTGCACTAGGCAGCCTGTCTGCCTACCCTACATCATCCTGAGGATGATGATCGGTGCTACGTTGCCTGGTCAGATAGGCAACCTGCCTTACGGATGCCTGATCACTACACTAATTACCTGCCTAGGTGTTGATTTAGTAGATGAGAAGATTCAGGAGAAGACTTTCTCATCAATACTGGACTGGGAGGCCATCTGTAGGATGGGCATGCGGGATGTTCAGGTCAGTGATGATGAGAGGAATGCCCTAGTGCGTCCTCGTACTCAGGTAGAGGTGGCATACGCTGAGGCGGCAGCAGCAGCAGCAGGAGGAGAAGGGGTTCATGGGGGTGATGATGAGGATCGCATGTATATGGATGTAGACGCTATACCTCCTCCATCACCTCCACATTTTACTGGAGCTGGTCCATCTCGAGCTCCAACACACATGGCTGGTCCTTCACGCCCACCCTCGGATGATATTATGGGGCTACTACGTGAGATTAGAGAGGCCCAACGTGCGTCAGATCAGTGGACGGCCGAGCTGACAACTAGTCCCCAGGTGACCCAGACTCAGGTGGCCTGGTTGACTAGAGTGTATGCTGAAGACTATGATAGATATCGTGAGGCACCTCCTCCTCCAGCACCTCCAGCTCCATGATGTATATATTTTTTTTTTGTTTTTCTTGTATTACAAAGTAACTATCCGGATTGTGGACTGTACTCTGATTTGGATATGTATCAACATTGCTTTTGATTTGATGGATATAAAGCTTGTTTCTTCTTTTATGTGTGCATTATTCTCTTTCTTAATTTTGTCTCACACAACACAGGTGCTTATAGTGTGTTCTTATTACAGCTTTTAAATTTAATCCTAACTCAGTTTATAAACTTGTATGGAAGTATACTGGTTTAACAGACAGGGCCTAAGAGCTCTGATACCAAGTTGTCGCACCCCAATTCTGTACTCTTCAGAATGGTGTGATGAACTGTCAATAAACCAACAGTTCAACTAGGATCTCGAATAAACTATGTTCGTTTGCTTAAACCATACACATACACAACAATAATCAGAGTAAATACACAATAGCGAAAGTCTTTAATATTAAATGAACTGAGAGTCTAAAGATGATAACATAAATAAATTATTCAATCATCTTCAAAATACTAAGACATAAATAAAATATTTAATCAATTACATCATCTGTATAATTTGAATAAAATCTAATAAAAAATGTAAGAGTTGCACTCGCATGACGAATCATGCGATTCCATCAAAACTTCAGTATCCATTGCCGCCGCATGTCCATACATTGAGCATTTCAACCGTGGTACCTGCATCATCAACTAAAAACATTCAACGTGAAAGGGTGAGCACACATCACGACTCAGTGAGCAAACAAAACAATGCAACAGACATATGCATGCATTTAATTCATATCTTTGGTCTGGTTCATAAGTTTACAATGTGCAATAGAAAGGTTTGGAGGTCGCTGCATCTCTATACACGAGTCTGTGAAACCGCCCAATGGATCAAACACCATTGCCGCCCCCACATGCACCCACCATGGAATAAAGATAGAGCTAAAGTGTCTGGATCAAACACCGCATGACACTTCCCCTGATGCCCTACCCATACCAATACGTAAGCCCCTATTGGCGAGGGCTTACAAACTGGGCTCACAACTAACCAATCCTAATGTCAAACAGTGTATCCAAGGCCTCACCCAGCATCCCTCAATACATCCATAGAGATAGAGCTAGGGTCTGGTGACCAAGCTGAACCACAATGTCACGTCCCCCCTGATGCCCTACGATGTATTAGTTCTGCTAAGATAATGGCGATACGACGATGTTAGTGGACGAGACTTGAGTAGAGATAGAGCTAGAGTCTGGTGACCAAGCTGAACCACAATGTCACGTCCTCCCCCTGATGCCCCACTCGTATCAAGTACACTAACCATACACATACATTCACATGCCTATTCCTAGCATCATCATCATCATCATGTTATAATAAACGAAATTAAATATGCATGAACAGTAATAATAGGAATAGTAGATGACATGTGATATGCACATTACAATCATACAATCATAGAATCATACATGGCATTGGACTCAATAAATGAAAATAGTTTATTTGCCAATTAGTTTAGGTCTTGTTCCCTCACCTTTGATTGAGTGTAGGTCCTCTTTCAAATTTTAAGAATCACTTTTATATCACTAGAAAAATGTAACAAATCGATAGATTCTAATTAGAAATAAATTCCAACAATTTAAGCTTGCTGTATAGCTAGGGTCGCAGGTTGGGTCGCAGGTATCTGAGACCCCAGGGTGTAGGGTCGGTCATAGGGTCGGTTACCCATCAACCCTATGTGCGACCGCAGCCTCCCTGGACTTCCCGAGAGCATGGGGTCCATCCTGTAGTCTCGTAGGTCCATTCTAAGAATGTTCTATAGCTCATAACTATGATTTTTACACACTTTCCATTGTCTATGATGATTACTTTCATGGATTCCTTCGAAACTCATCCATGGGTAGATGATTTGGGTTTCTCCCAACCCTAACTTCTTCATATTCCATTCTAAGCTCTTAATCTATGAAGGGAATTAGTCACATACCTGAGGTTGGCTGAGATTCAGAGGTTTTCTCTGAATTCCTTCTCTTTAGTTGTCTTCTTAAATTCTCCTTCTCTTTTCTTCTCTTCCTTCTCTTCTCTTTCTCTCACTTTCTATTAGGGTTCCAAAAGGAGTGAAAGAGGCTAAGGGACGTCCTATTTATAGAGAAAAACCTCCCAAAATACGTCCCATCGAAATTAAGAAAGGACTCCCTGAAATTAGGAAAGTTTCCTAATTCAAGGTTTCAGTCTGTCACCATAGGGTCGATGCTAGGGTCGCAGGATCCGTCGACCCTAGGGTCTCAAGTCATCCGATCCTAGGACTGAGAAGTCTTGGGTTGGACTCTGTTGAGGTGGGGTCGTCCCTACCTGTTTAGGCATGCGACCCTACCCTCATATTTACTGTTTTTGGGCCAAATTCATACCTGGTTTTGTGATTTCCTTTACGCACTTGGTCCACTTGGCTCGACCATGATAGGTAGACCTGGTACAAGGTGGTAAGATCGGTTAGTTCGGTACGGGTCTTACACTAACTTTCGGAGATGCTGATCTAACCCAAGACGGGAAAAATCACACCAAAGCCCTATACATCACAATCTGCTGCCGAGGAAATTTTATACCTCAAGTCTTGGTTGATAATGGGTCCACTCTTAATGTATTTTCATTCATAACATTCAAGCATCTGGGGTTCGAGGAAGAAGAGTCACGTCCATCTAACTTGAGTATCTGTGCTTATGATAACACCCGGAGGACTATCTTGGGAGAAATTTTCATTCCGATCAGAGTAGGATGTGCTGATTTCAATACAAATTTTCAAAACCAGGCAGGGGCTGTAGCATCATCTCTCCACCAAAAGATCAAATTCATTCATGATGGGGTGGTCATAACTGTTTTGGCTAATTCAGAGCTGTAAGTGCTTTGGTCATAGACAGTACTGGATCTGACAGTGCTTCAACCACCTCTCCTGATATTCGCCTGGGTGGATTTCAAATCAGCACGGTCCGAGCTACCATCAACCCAGATCCATCAGGTAAAAGTCTTGTATTTCCGTTATTTCAATTGCTTAACATGGCTTATTTTTCAAGCATGGGTCTTGGCTTACATCAACAAGGCAATGTGAATATAATCTCTATCTTGGTGAATGAGTACAGATTCGGAATAGGGTACACCCCAACAAAGGAAGAGTTGAATAGAATAAAAGAAAAACAAAAAATAGTCGATGACAAATTCTTGAGGCTAGAAAAAAGAAAGTACAAGAATAATGGACAGTTCAGAGAAGATGTAGGAATAAAGAGGAAGACATGGAAGCAGCAAAGATCAGACGAAGCAATCAATCAAGTCCATTTCGAAGGGTTACATGAAGAAGGAGATACATATTTCAAAACATTGAATGGGTACTTCATTCGCGAAGGAGAAAGCTTTCCCTATTGTGGGTTCCCAGAGCCTTGGTTTAATGTACATTTTTCTGTTCGAGTACCTGGATTTGAAATTTTCTTCGATTGTAATATTGATTGGATGGAATTAGAACAAATGAATATTCAGAATCAAAAACAAGATAAGTCAAGGCCAGAAGCAGAAGTGTTCGATGTCGGCAACTTATTTGACAACAACCAAGTGATGACTCTTATTGAAGAGGTCGAGAATAAAAATCTGGATCCTCAACAGTTCATCCTACCAATCGATGGGCTAGTTCCGAATTGGATTTGTTTTAGTCACTTCATTCTCCCTTCTGAGTTGTCATGTTAACCTGATAGTACGGCCATGTCTAGGTCAAAGGTTATTGAGTCTTTAGATAGGATAGAGTCTTTTCCTAGCGTTGAATTTGTTCCATTTGGAACCACCTCTTCTGAAAATTTGCATGATATTAATAAAGTTCAACATTTTGACTATACTATTTTTACATCTTTCGATTCTGTTTCTAACTCTAGCTCTGATAATGATGATGATGATGAACCTCCGTCTGAAATATTAGAATCTATAAAAGCTTCAGAAAAGATGAAAGTTCAATCAGCTGGTGAAAAGTTCAAGATGATTGACCTGGGCACAGAGGAACAACCTAAGAAAATTAAGATTGGGATCACTCTGAATGATGAAGAAACTACTAAGATGATAGACCTGTTGATTGAATTCCAAGAAGTGTTTGCCTGGTCCTATGATGATATACCTGGAGTGGATACCACTGTGGTGCAACATAAAATCCCTTTACTCCCTGGATTCAAACCTAATAAGCAGAAGTTGAGGAGATTAAAGCCAGAATGGGCATTAAAAGTAAAGGAGGATATTATGAAGCAATTAAATGTTGGTTTCTTGGAAGTTGCTACCTATCCTGATTGGTTGGCAAATATAGTGGTTGTGCCCAAGAAGGACGGAAGACTGAGGGTTTGCGTAGATTATAGAAACTTGAATAAAGCAAGTCCAAAAGATGATTTTCTGCTATCCAAGATAGATATTTTGGTCAATAACACTGCCAAACATGCCTTATTATCTTTCATGGATGGATTTTTCGGATATAATCAAATCAAGATGGCCCTTGAGGATAAAGACAAGACCTCTTTCATAACAGATTGGGGTACATACTATTATACTGTGATGCCATTTGGATTGAAGAATGCTGGAGCTACATATCAAAGAATGGCTACAACGGTACTCCATGATATGATTCATAAAGAAGTGGAAGTATATGTTGATGATATGATCGTAAAATCAATCAATAGAGAAAATCATTTTATAGCTTTGAGAACTTTCTTTGAGAGAATCAAGCTTTACAAGTTAAGATTGAATCCTCAGAAGTGTACATTTGGAGTCACAGCCGGTAAAATATTGGGTTTCATGGTTAGTAATAGAGGAATTGAGATAGATCCATCAAAGATAAAAGCTGTATCTGAAATGTCACCTCCCACAACAGAAAAAGAGATAAGAGGTTTTCTGGGAAGGGTTCAGTACATAAACAGATTCATAGCTCACCTGACAGCAATCTGTGAGCCAATATTCAAACTATTAAAGAAAGATCAGCCAAAAACTTGGAATCCTCAATGTCAATTGGCTTTTGACAAAATTAAAGCCTATTTGATGAAGCCACCAGTGCTGGTTCCTCCAGTCCCAGGAAGGCCATTGTTGCTATATTTATCTGTTTTGGATGGTTCAATGGGATCCATGATAGCTCAACATGATACTGATGATCATACAGAAAGAGCCATCTATTATTTGAGCAAGAAGTTTACTGGATACGAAACCAAGTACATACCTCTAGAAAAGACATGTACAGCATTAGTGTGGGTCACAAGAAGGTTGAGACACTATATGCTTTCATATCCAATCATCCTAATCTCTCAAATGGATCCTCTGAAATATTTGTTTGAGAAACCAGCATTGACAGGAAGGTTAGCACATTAGTTATTGCTTCTATCAGAATTTGACATCATTTATACCACTCAGAAGGGTATTAAAGGAAGTGTGATTGCTGAACATTTATCTGCACATCCAGTGGAAGATAATACAAGACAATTGGAGGATGTGTTCCCAGATGAAGAAATAGATAACATTCAGCAGGAAGAAAGAGGTGATAATTGGATAATGTTCTTTGATGGAGCGGCAAACCATCGTGGTTGTGGAGCTGGGGTATTGCTCATTGATCCAGAAGGAACATTTACTCCTTTGTTATTTCGGTTGGATTTTGAATGTACCAATAACATAGCTGAATATGAAGCCTGTATCTTGGGTCTCAAAGCAACAATGGCCATTGGGATTCAGAGTTAGAAAGTTTATGGAGATTCATCTGTAGTCATTTATCAAATCAGAGAGGATTGGAAAACCAGAGATGAAAAGCTCATACCCTATAAGCAATATGCTTTAGTACTAGCTCAATATTTTCAAGAAATTAAATTTGACTATTCTCCAAGGGAAACGAACAAATATGCTGATGCTTTGGCGATGCTGGCTTCAATGGTTAGTTGTGGATTGGATGAACAAACAAAACCATTGATAATTGAAAAGAGAACACAGTCTGCATACCTAGAAGAAATCAATGCTTTGATAGTTGACGGTCGACCATGGTTTGCACAAATAGTGGATTTTATCAAAGAAGGAAAGTACCCAACTGATGTATCCTCCGGCGATAAAAGAGCTTTACGACGATATGCTACACAATTTGTGTTATGTGAAGATATTCTATACAAGAGGTCCTATGATGGTGTACAATTGGTGTGTGTTGATGAAGAACAAGCACAAAATATCATAGAGTAAGTCCATTAAGGAATTTGTGGTCCACACATGAATGCCAAAATTCTAGCAAAGAAAATTCTTCGACTGGGGTATTTCTAGAACACCATGGAAGCTGATTGTGTTAAATTTGTGAAGCATTGCCATAAGTGTCAGATTTTTGCCAACTTGATACATGTTCTACCTACAGAGCTGCATACCCTCAGTTCTCCATGGCCTTTCTCAACCTGGGGTATAGATGTAATAGGAAAAGTCCATCCTAAAGCTTCAAATGGGCATGAGTTCATTCTGGTGGCCATAGATTATTTCACAAAATGGATAGAAGCTCAATCTTATGCCAGGTTGACTGCAAACAAGGTTGCCAAGTTTCTACAAGAATTCATCATCTGTCGACATGGGATGCCTCATAGCATCATATCGGATCAAGGTCAACATTTAAGGGGAAAAGTACAGGAGTTGTGTGACAAATTTCACATCCAAAGGCATAGGACTTCTCCTTATCGTCCATAGACCAACGGAGCAGTAGAAGCAGCTAACAAAAATGTTAAAGTTATTCTTCAGAAGATGGCTGAAACTCATTTAGATTGGGCTGATAAACTATCATATGCACTCTGGGCATATCGAACATCTATTCGGACCTCTACTGGTGCCACTCCATATTCATTGGTTTACGGCATGGAAGCTGTGCTCCATGTCGAGATAGAAGTGCCCTCATTGAGAGTCCTCATGGAATGTAAGATTCCAGAAGCTGACTGGATGCAAAACAGATATGATGAACTGAATTTCATTGATGAGCGAAGAATGAGATCCATAGACAACGTTAGAAAGTATCAACAAAGGATTGCTACTGCTTTCAATAAGAAAGTGAAGGTTCGTCATCTAGCAGTTGGAGATTTAGTGTTGAAAGAACAAAGAGCTCCAGTTTTTTATCCAAGAGGAAAATTCTGCCCAAATTGGCTTGGACCTTATACAGTCAGAGAAATTCTGCCAGGGAAAGTTGTTCATCTGACAGACCTTGATGGAAACGAGTTGCAATATTTGACAAATTTGGATCAAGTGAAAAAATATTACGTGTAGTCTCCACATCTATTCAAAGAAATAGAATCAAGGCCTTCTAAAAAAAAGGGGGGGGCTATACAAAAGCAAAGATGTTGGATGGCATATAGCAAGGAGCAGAGTAGCATATCGACATTGAAAATACTGTTTGGTTGATCTGAACTCTCGGATGGAGCTATCATAACCATCAAATTCAGAGGTGATTTATCATCTCATCATTATTAGGGAAAGAATCCTGTTTTTCCGACAAAACTCTTCTAACCGTTCATCAATTCGACGGTTGTTCTAGGGGTTCAATTTTAGTCCTCCTACAATGTGCGGACATTTGTCTCTTGGTTATGTCAATCTTTAAAGCTTCCTCACATAGATCTGACTGGGAACTTATCTGCTATACAATATTCCAACGACGTCCAAAATTCCCATAGTCCATTTTCATATGCCAAAATGATATCTCCTCAGTGGGATAGATCATTCTACAAAATAGCCAAAAGCTCTTCCAATGGTAGCCCCATATGGATAGTTTCTTATCTGTCCATCTGAACCATCGCTTTCCTCATTTTATCCATAGATTTGAAATTTTTGAGTCCAGACATGGTCGTATAAGTCAGTATCATATATACAATTTCTCAAGGATATTCCTCACATTTAAGCATTTCTAATGACGGCTATTCTAGAGATAAATGTCAAATTACTGATTTTTATCAGAATATATATAGAAATCTTCGATGGTGTTCAAGCTTGGTTGTTGTTTAACTGTTGCATAGACATGGACCGAGTTCTGCGACACTGGACTTGGCGTATGATGTTTTGTGACCATACTTCTTTAAGTTCGCTTCATCTTGAGGCGTTATTTCAAATCATGTCCATGCATTTGTATCCTAGCTTGATAAAGGCTACAATCAAATTCTGGGATCCAGAAGTACATGTATTCCGGTTTGGGGAGACAAAAATCTGTCCGACTATTGAAGAGTTGCGAGTCTGTCTCATGTATCCTTACAGAGAAGGAATATTCAAACCAAACCTGAAAGAGGATTATACTGAAGATATCAAGAACTTCTTTGGGTGGAACAAGAAAGAAATGGACAAATTTGAAGTACATGGCCGATTGAATGTGAGCAACATGATTGAAGCCTATGCCCATCTGGATACAAAGAACATAGAAGAGAAATTACAGAAGAGGAATGTATATGTTTTTTGTAAGACTGTTCGAACCCTCTTACGTAGTTCTCAAAGTACAAAATCTCCAGCTATCATGGAGCTTATCATTGCTACCCGGGGTGGCATAGATATCATTCCAACAATTTTGGCTGAAACCCTGAAAGGTCTAGACAAAGTAGCCAAAGGTAGTGGTCGTTTTGAAATCAACAAATTTTCTGGGTCACCTTATCTTTTACAATACTGGCTGTGCAAAAGGTTGGGTCTAATCCCCGATTTGGAAGTGTCTATGTTTGCCTCATTCCATTATGAAAGAAGAATGAATGTTGCGGTAATGTATGAAGAAAATGATTGGCCAACTCGTCTTTAGGCAATAACAGCAGAAGACATTAGATGGAGATGTAATTGGTGGACTTTCAATCGAGTTATAATGAATACATTCCACAATTCACACGTTCAGATCATGGGCTTGACACATTCAACTTTCTATTCTCCCAGAAGATTGTCTCGCCAGTTTGGAATACTTCAAGAGGCATTTGAAGAACCGGATGAATCTGACACACCCAAGGAATTGACGTCACAACTAGCAAGCGGGAATGTTTGGGACTGGAGCAAGAGAAATATATTATCGCTTTGAATTGATTCCAAATTTTCTTTAGAATTCAATAATACTGATGTCGGTCGAATGGTTATTTAATTTACTCAATGATTATCTTGTATATCAAACAATTTCATGTTCAAATTACAATGTATTTGACTTCTGAGAACAATTCTGAGTGTCAAACTAACATAACCATTAAAGAATGTCTGTTTGTCAAATATTTTTGTGTTTATAATAATTGCTGCAGGTAAAATTTTTAGCGAAAAATACCATGGAGAAGTTTTGAAGCCAAAGGTATATACTTTCTATTTATTCTTCGAACGACAAATTTGAAGCGTTCATTTTCTTTAACCTCAATTTACCAGTCTCGGTTAAAGAGGGGTATCTGTAGACACTTCAAATTTGTCGAACAAAATTAAATTGATTTTTTAGCTCAAGGTAACAAAAATGTAAATAAATAATAAATAAATAAATATAAAAATAAAGAAAATGGGAAAATAAAAAATAAATAAAATAATAAAATATAATAAAAAAAATAAGATGAATAAAATGATCAATGGAAATAAAGTAAAAATGGAAGATAAGAAGAGGATGAAGGAAAGAATCATAAAAATAAAAAATAAAATAATGAAGTAATAATAAATATAATAATAATAATAATAATAATAATAATAATAATAATAATAATAAATAAATAAAAGGGGAAAGGATCATAATAATAAATTATAAAATTAAAATTGAAATTACTTAGATTGAAAATTTTTGTTAATTAATTTTTTTACTTTTAAATTTAAAACAAATAAATAAATAATAAATAATAACAATAAACAAATAAATAAAATATAATAAAATATAATAAAATAAATAAATAAATAATATATAACGATAACAGAATAAATAAAAATAATAAAGTATAATAAAATAATAATAATAAAATAAATAAAAATCTCAATAAATAATAATAAATCATTGAATTAAAAATTATTATTCAGATTGAAAAGGAAATTGGTTAGTTAATTTTCTTTTACTTAAAATTTTAAAACAAATAAAGTAAAAAATATATAATAATAATAATATATATATAAATAATAATTGTGATAATAAATAAATCGATTTATACAATCCAAAATTGATGTCCACATGGTTTGGAAACAAGATTCCAAATCCACGGTAGATCAAACCTTGCTATAGCCGAACACAGCCACTGCTCTTTTATACTAGAACCATATGAACACAGTTGTGTTCTTCACTCTTTCTTCTTACTGATCTTCCTCAACTCCCTTTGTTGTTCATCCATTCTTCTTCCTTGCTGAATTCTTCTTTGCTATTCTACACTCCTTGCTGCTTTCTCTCTGCTCTCTCGTCTAACATTTCACACTCTCAAACGTATGAAATGCTATAGTGAAAAAATGAACTAATAATTCGACTCTTATATTTATATTAAAGTGTTAAAAATCACGTAGACAATAAAGTCTCTAAATTGTCCCTATTTAAACTAACCTAACCTGATCAGTGACTAATTTTTCAGTCACCCCTTTAAAACTAGGTGCTAACCATCCCCTCAACTTCTTGCTATTTATCTCAAGGCCCCTAGGCCTCTGATTTAATCGCAAAATAAAACCATACACCAGTACGTACAGGTGTTAGTATAAATTAGCAAGCTAGTGACACCTCAATGGCTAGCTGTCCTTATGCCTGCAACCACAATTTGTGGGCTGAACGACTTGGTTTGCTGGCTGGCCGTTGGGCCGGCTAGACCAAATCCAAGTTGGTCCACCCCTACTTCTTTGTGCTTTTTTTTTTTAATTAAAAAAAAAACTCTTTCTGTCTCTTTAAGTGGGGCCCACTTTAAATCCCACACATAAATAATGAATAATTTCATAAAATAACCTCAAATAAAAACAACATGACTTCCATTAGCGTATAATAAAACTTTTTTTTTTTTGGTAGAAGCGTATAATAAAACTTAGCACTATAATAGCCTTATCATATAAAATATTATTATAAGGTTAAGGTTTAACTCGTATGTAAGACGGGCAACATATTAAAAATCTAATAAATAAAAACACACATAAGCCATTAGGGCTCCATTCTCACTTAGGATTGACAAATTACCAAAATGCCTTTCCACTTAGCAATGCTTCTAAGATAACACAAAGCTACTAGAACTGGGGTATTACTTCCACCCTTTTTAAAAATAATTTTTTCCTCAAAATTAATAAAATCTTGCATCAAATGATAAACTTATAATCAAGAATTAAACTTCAATGAATATAAACAGATAAATATATTACAGGTTACCTAGTCTTGGGGTGGTTGTTTCAACAACCTCTTTTACTTCTTCTTCCCAGACTTGTTTCAAGTTAGTTGGGTGCAGCAGTTGTAGATCAGTTGGTTGTCCTTGTTGTCCTTGATTCCATTATACAGGGGTTTTAATTGGATCAGGACAATTCTCCAAATTAACTTGTTCTATAATTAATCATAATTCGGTAGGTTCATACGCCCTAGAAATATTTTAAAAATTCAGCAATACCATAAACAATTCTATTTTAGAAATTCTAAAAGTAGCATGACTGAATGTTCAATTTTCTTATCAGGGGAGTCCGGAAAGATCAATATAAATATCTCTAGAAACTTCTATCTAAAAACACTTCTTCCTCAAAATATGCTCTTCAAATCCACAACATGTATCCTCTAGTCATCACTTTTACCACTTCATTGTCCTTTTGACAAGTCACCTTCCTTTAAGATCCTTCAATTAAAAGTATGATTCAGAAATTGATCTCTATCCCATCTGCTTGCCCTATAAGGCCTAGAGAAAGATCCTGACACAGAGGTTTCTTGTCAGAATCATATCAAGAGTGGGAGCAAGAAAGAGATAGTAATCCTAACACAATAATAGGTTATTAACGCTTTAGGCATAGTAACCAAATCGTCTTCTGCCGACGTGCTTTCTATCAAGGGTGAGATTTCAATTGACCTACCTCCCCATGTATTGATAGGCAGATTGACTGATCCCCAACCCCTTGGATCAGCAAAACCCTCCTGTCGTAGGAGAGGATTTGAATCCTCAAGCATATCTTGGTAGATAACTATGCCACATATAACAACAACATTTATTTATGCTCAGTAATTAAGTTAATATTAATAATAGTAATAATAATGTACAAATCACAAGGTACACTGTGATTACCGCATGTGACTCCTCAGTCTCACAGATAGCCAAAATATACACCCGAGCTTGGCCTCTCTGAACCTGTCCTCCTCACGAGGCTAGGTGGCCTGCTCAAGTGAAATCATTGCTACTAATCTGCTATGTAGCTAACATTTCCCTCGACAACTGGTGGCAAATCTGGCTCTTCCATCCCAGGCACTCTTGGATCAGATGTGGAACAAACTTAAACTATATGGCCCTCCTAGCTTCCAAATTGTCCTTTCACGATCATCTACAATCATCAAATTGCTTCTTGGCACATATTAGGTTTACTGGTGTGGCTAGCTGATTATAAATCCTTTCCTCATCTTTAGGTATATCACCATATGAGATGCTTTGTACTTCATATTCCTTACTAACATCAGGTGTAATATGAAATGAAGAATTTCCTCGTATTTCTTCTCAAACTCTGTCAGAGACATAGATTCATGAGTAACCGCTAACTATATAAACCTTTCTTCTCTACTAATGAACACATTGGGAGGCGGTTCCTCCCTTTCTTCTCTAATATCCTTCTTAATAGTTCTCTATATATGATCCATCTTTCCTTATAGAGTCTGGCTTACGCATCTCACTTGCACTCGTCTAGACATTCATAGCTGAGTCGTCTCCTCCGCTCTCTTGGAGTTATTTCAGAACATACTGGGGGGGGGGCTATCAGACCTATTTCTTTAAAAACTAGAAATCTCTCAGCTACAATGATTGTGTCCCTACTCTATGGTGGGGTGCCACACAATATCAGGATCAACAGGTTGGATGAATATTACTGGAAACTAAGCTTGAATTTTTTTTTTCTTTCCTTAAACTGTAACTGAGTCTCAGTTGAAACATAACACCCTCATATGGTTAAACTTAAACACTCATCATATTATATATAACCTAATACATCAAAGTGCAATGAAAGCTACTATCTACTGTCAAGGAGAAAGCATCACAAGGTACCCCTTGCCTCATACAATGAATTTAAAGCACTTAACTGAGAAAAACACATTTAAGCTGACAATCATTTTTATAAAGTGAGAACTAACTTATTCACAACTACTCACAAGAAAGAATGCATAATGAAGGTATTCCGTTGCCTGCTTACTGGAGCTGTATTAATTACATAATTATCTTTCTCTTCTTACCTAGAAAGAAACTAAAATACATCGGTTGTCTAGGATTAAAACCTAACAAGGTATCCTAGGCATATATAATTGTCTGTATAACTGTATTACTTATTAAAAATTACATAATTGAATAGTATTTGGTTGTTCTTCTTAGGAAACAATTAACTACATAGTAGCAACTGCTTAGACTCAACGAAAAACCTAGGACTCAAGCTTTGCCCTCTAATTAACTACGTACGTATTACATCTCTTATGAAATGGTTCTCTTACACTCTTTCCCTCGCTAATTCTGGGAGTCCTAGGACTCAAGCTCTGCCCTCCTCTAGCAACAACTATTCAAACTCAACGGAAAACCTCTGGTCGAACCTCTTTTGTCTCTGCTTCATCAAAGATGAAGGTGTGAGCTCACTGCTTGGTGAACTCACACCCATCTAAGCTAAAACATGCACAATAATAACAACATATACATCGAGAACATGATGTAAAAACAATTGGGGGAAGTATGAACGTGTGAAGATACAAGCTGGAAACAAGTAAAAATATAAATTGAAAACATCATGAAATATCCTATGCTGACAGCACGTAATGACATGGATTAGAATTTCATTACATATCATACACTGATAACATATGATGGCATATGTTGAGGCAACATGTGATGGCATATGAAAGTAACAAACACATATTCATAATGAAATATAAACTATCCTCATACTAAATAATTACTAGTGTTTCTTTCTCTTTCTTCTTATTTCTTTACCACTTGTATCCCCTTGACTCAACTAGATCGACCATTTCTTGCCTGTTACATCGGCTCAATGGATTAACCTTTTTTTTCCTTCTCATTGACTCAACGGGTTGGCTTGTCACTTAACATATTCAACGGATAAGTCGTATCTTGTCTCTTGTCGACTCATCGGATTAGTTGTTTCTTATCATCTTCTTTGCTCAATGGATCGCCCTTTTTTTGCCTTGTTGCTTCAATTACTTCATATTACATTATTTATTTCATCAATAAAGTCAAGTGCTTTCATAATATATCATCAGTTTTCATTCTTTAACTTATATCTTTGCATAAGCTGTTAAGTGATGTATTAAACATTACCACACACATTCTTATTTCACTGGTGATTTTTAAAATATCATGAAACATCAGTCGTCTACATACCATCACATTCACAGGTAAGTCCCCTCACCTGGTATATTGTCTGTCCCTCTCCTTCTAAAGCTTGTTTAGTTCCTCCCTCAATTCTGAGCCTCAACTCTTTTCTTGATTTTTTTTTTTTTAGCCTCCCACTTGATCTTTCATCTCATCTTCGTCAGAAATTGAAGGGATTTTTTTTTTTTACTCAGTCGCTCTGTTGCTTTCTTTCCTCAAATTAAGTCAACTTCAGCTTTTTCCCCTTCGTTGTTCAGAAAACCAGCAGCTCCTACTGCTCCCTTCTTCTCCATCTTCTTCAACAAGAGTATCACCTCTTCATTCAGTCTTTATTTTTTTTAGGGAAAAGAAACACATCCGCTCTGCTTCTTTTCTCACTCCACCCACCTTATTCTACACGGTCCTTTAGTCCTACACTTTGTCATTCTTGTCATTCTCACTATTCTTCTTCCGCTCTCCTAGCTGATTTCTTCTCTCTCAGCTCTATCTTTCTCCCTTCTGTTCCTGCTATAACCGAACACAGCCACTGTTCTGTTCTTCCTTCTTCCTGCTATTCTCCTCTTTTTCTACTAGAACCATATGAACACAGTTGTACATGTTCTTCAATCTTTCTTCTTACTAATCTTCCTCAACTCCCCTTACTATTCTTCCATTCTTCTTCCTTGCTGATTTCTTCTTTGCTATTTTACCCTCCTTGCTGCTTTCTCTCTTCTTTCTCTTCGGACACTTCACTTTCTCAAACGTATGAAAAGACAATAGAAAAAAAATGAACTAATAATTCAACTCTTATATTTATATGAAAGTGTTAAAATCTCTTATCCAATAAAGTATCTAAACTGTCCCTATTTAAACTTACATAACCTGATCAATGACTAATTTTTCAGTCACCCCTTTAAAATTATGTGCTAACCTTCCCCTCAACTTCTTGCTATTTATCTCAAGGCCTCTAGTCCTCTAATTTAATCACAAAAAAACCTCACACCTTACTTACAGGTGTTAGTATAAATCAACAAGTTAGTGACAGCTCAATGGTTGAGCTGTCCTTATACCAGCAACCATTTGAGGGTGTAACGACTTGGTTTGCTGGCTGGCCCTTAGGCCGGCCAAACCAAGCCCAAGTTGGTCCTCCCTTACTTCTTTGTGTTTTTTTTTTTATTTGAAAAAAAAATATATCTTTCTCTCTCTTCAAGTGGGGCCCATTCACAACTCCACACATAAAATAATGAATCATTTCATAAAATAATTAACCTCAAATAAAAACAACATAAAATATTTTAAATAGTAAAATCATAAAATTACTTCCATTAATATATAATAAAACTTAGCACTATAATAGAATTATCATATAAAATAGGGAAAAAGCCAGTTACCTCCCCTTTACTATAGCTAAATGACAATTGACCCTCAAAATTTTAGAAAAAAACAAACGACCCAACGATTAACTAAATGAAAGAACTTAGGTTTTTTTCAAAGAAAAACAAAAAACAGCACAACTAATTCTTTCATTCTCAGTCCAAGGATTTCCCACTTAAAACAACTTCAATCATCCCAAAAATCCGTTTAAGAACAAAACCCCAGCCCTACAATTCCATTGTTGGGAAGCTTCATCGTCTGCGGAAGAAAAGCAGAGGGTCTTGTCTCTTTTTTTTTTTTTTTGTGTTTAATCAAATATTCTAGCTAATTTCTATATATTAAAAGAACTCCAATCCACGAATGGGACTCACTTGAGTGCAATTGCAAAACTTTAATTACACAGAAAAGAGAGGAGAAGTAGGAAAGAGGAGAAAATGGAGGGGGCTGGGTCGTCGGCCACTGACAATAGAGAGTGAGAAGAAGGGTGAGAGAAAAGATAGGAGAAGAAGTAGGAAAGAGAAGAGAAAAAGTAGGAAAGAGGAGAAAATGGAGGGGATTGGGTCGTCCCCACCAACCATAGAGAGTGAGAAGAAGGGTGAGAGAAAAGAAAGGAGAAGTAAGAAAGAGAAGAGAAAATGGAGGAGGTGGATCGTTGGCTAGGAAAAGAAGTGCGGCTACAGTGTCGTCAATTGGTTGCGGCAGAAGATTAAGGAAGAAGAAGTAGAGGAAGAGAGGGGTTAATTTGATCATTAAAAAAAATTGGGCTCTCACCGTCGGTATCTAACAGAATATTCCTAACGGCATGGGTCTATTTGTATTTTAGTAGTGTTTCTATGGGAGGTATTTGTCTTTTCTAAAAACTTTGTGGCTCAATTATCATTAAGGTATAGTACAAGGGAGGTAACTCTCTTATTCCCTATAAAATATTATTATAAACTTAAGGTTTAACTCATATCTAAGACAGGCAACATATTAAAAATCTAATTAACAAAAACACACATAAGCCATTAAGGCTACATTCTCACCTAAGGCTAATAAAATATCAAAATGCCTTTCCACCTACCAATGCTTTTAAGATAACACAAAGCACTAGAAATGAGTATTACAGAACCAGCCCAATAATAGTCAGATATAACCCATTAATCCATTTTTTTTTTACTACATATGCATATAGTAAACCTAGAACCGATTTTACCATAAAAATAAATATAAAATAGAACTGACTGATACCGGAACAATAAGAGTCTATTAAGCCAGCCCAATAACAAATCGATACGAGACCAGCCTGTTAACGAACGTATCAATACAGCTCACCCTAACCTGAATCTCTTATTGAACATATTTTGGACTGCCTCTAAAAACCCCAAGACCAATTTAACCTACCCAAACTGGACTGAACCGAATCTACATCCTCTCCTCCAAGACAATATGGAAGAGAGGTGGCGCCCTATACGGATGGTGAAGCTCAAATTCATCCAAGCCCTCTATTCGGACCAAACCAGCCCCTTTTTTTTTTCTTTTTTTCTTTTTTTTTTTGGTGAAGAACCGACCCCTTCACATGTAGGAAAGCCAGTTTCGTATTTTTATTAGATAAGCAGGAAAGCCAGTTTTGTTTTTTTGTTGGATAAGCAGGAAAGCCAGTTTTGTTGCTTTGGTGTTGATGACATCTACACTTCCACCACGCCACGCCACGCCACGCCAAAGTTTGTTGCTTAAGGTTTTTGGACTGGCGGTTGTATCCATCTCGAGAGTTAATAACACTGATTCCACGTGCACAGCACTGCAGAATTCTTAGTACTTACACCTTTTTGTTGTGAAGAGGTACGCTCATACCACGTGTCGACTGTTCAACCATTGATTTATGGATGGAGGCCGCAGATTATTCCAATCGAACAACAAAACATATCCATTACTAATGTCATGGAACTACTTTCATTCCTTAACAGGTAGCAGCAAGTACTGTTAGGACTCCCACGTTAAGCTTCCCAAAAACGGGAACGACTTTCTGGCGGGGAGTAGAAGATTAGAAGGTGCGTAGAGATTATAATTGCTTCCAATATTTATTTCAATTGTTTAATTAACTTGGATTATGGTATTAAATCTCGCGACTCTCGGCCATATACTTGAAAATCAAAAAAATCAAATTAAAGGTAAAAAAAACACCCAAAAATCTTCTATCTCTCTCTGCTTTTTTTTTTTTTCAGTAACGCTTCGAGGAAGAAGATTGTTGAGAAAAACCCTAACTTTTCAGCTACTCTGTCCTAAATTGAACAAACGAACTTGGGCTTGGTGCTGGATCTTCTCCCGATCTTGGGCGAATTTCGGCTTCTAGGGTTTCCTGGAAGATCAATTCATTGATTTTTTGGGGGGAGTTCTAGGCAGAGAGATATGAGCTTTGAAGATCTCGAATCTGGTCGGCCTTTGGCTTCAAGGCGAGGGAACATCAACGATAAGCAGGACCACACACAAGCTGTTGCTTCCGGTGTGTTTCAGATCAACACCGCTGTCTCCACGTTCCAACGCCTCGTTAATACCCTCGGAACGCCTAAAGACACGCCTGAATTCCGGGAGAAGCTGTAAGTTAGTGTGCCATAAAATTGCTGGTCAATTTGTTTTTCTTATATAAAGCTTGGTTTTGGGTCTAATCATTTTCTGGGTTCATCTAAAGATTTTGAATTTTGGAATTTTCTGGGTTGGATTCTTTTGAATGTTGAATTCTCATGTTGTTGCATTGATTAGTCAGCGGAGATACTGAGAATGTATTTTGGAGCTGATAATATTTTGGGTAGGATTATGATGTTACATTATTGAATTTAATTGCATGCGGGATTTATAACGCCATAAATGGTGTAATTAATGGACAGAGGGTCATAATTAGCATGCACGTACTTGTGTTTTAGCCGACCTCATTTTGATGGGATAAGGCTTTGCTGTTTTACTTGTGTTTTAGAAGAGTTCTCTCTCTAGTTTGAGCTTATTCTTAGTTTCATATTGTTCAAATAATTGCAGTACTGTTTTTCAAGCTGTATGTAATAGCTCTTAATATGTGAAGCCTTGCAAGTTATGCATCAAAGGATAAATGTCATTAACCTTTACAAAGTGGATTCTACAACATTTCTAATCATAGTGTCTTACTAGCTTTCTTCTGTTTGCGTGCCGGTGCTTGGAATTCAAATTGCTTCACTTCTATGATCCTATGACTTGTAAAATTTAATGCAGCGGAAATGTTAGTGCCTTGCAGAAGAATTCTAGGAACCTTTCTTGCTTAGGTAGTTCAACTTGCAGATATTTTTTTTATGAATTTCTCTTCCACACTGCAGTGGATACTGGTGAACTGGTGTTCTAAATTGTGAGTCGTTATCATGTTTCTCATTGAATGCTGTATTCATGAAACTATCGTTATCTTGTTTTTCATTGAAATCTGTATTCATGAAACTAGGAGCTATTTGGATGGTTAAAATTGAGGATATAAGGTTGATCTCTTGAGTGATGACTCCTTCTTACTATTCTTAGCATATTAGCTTATTTAAGTTTCAAGTCTACTCTGATAAAAGCATTTTTGCTGCTGACAGCTGCTTTTGGTGGATCCCAATCCCAATTTTCTAAATGTAGGCAATTAATAAAGAAGTGGGAGATGCATGTTGTCTTGCTTGGTGATTATTTAGAGTGTTTTAATTGACGAAGGTAGTTTAATCTTAAAGTTATTATCTCAGGAAGGATTAGTAGAGTTTTCTTACCATCTCTGTGAGTTCTTGTTTCCTTTATTTTGGATTTTAAATTGATTTTATGTCAACTTTTAATCAGGATTTATGGCCAAGCACTATGCCGGGAGAGCTTATCTCTTCCCTGCCAACAGTTATGGTCTGGTGTCTGCAACATAATCCTGAGACCTGCTCCAACTAGGAAATTCCAAGCACACATTATTGCATTATTGTTTTGTAAGTTGCAACTTTCATGTGTTCGGACATCTTGGCTGTTATTTGTCAACAGCTTCCTTCTTTTATGCCTTGTCAGAACATTCAGATTGACCACTCCTAATGATGAAAAATTATTCAGAAAGTTCACTTGGAAAGATTCCAAGTGACTGCTTATTTTGAGGGTAGACCAGATTTTGGTTTGTATTATAATCTCCAATATGGTATACTTTATTTCATACTTTGTGATTCACCACAGAAAATGGAATACTGAGTTGCATCTGCTGCCCTTCTCATGTGTTGTCCTTGGCTCACATTGGTGAGGATCCTTTCATTCATCTAAAGTCTCCATTCAAGTTGTCTAATTTAATTATTAAATGGAGATAAGTTTTCCATATAGTATTTGCTGGACAGTTGGAGGGCTAACTTACATGATCCACAGTTCTTGTTATATCTGTGACATTAGTACTTCAAATATATTGCAGAACTCCTAGCTGTTCCTAATTAGAGTAGTCTAGTTAGGAATCTTTATTTCCTTTGGAGTGTCACCTTTTAAGCTATTAGGGATTTAGTAAGCCACTATCATGGACATGGAGTTGTGATCAATGAAATACTGAACTTGGAATTGCTGGATTGGTGTCTTACTCCGGTCTTGTGATTGTTGCAGAGATAGCATCCATTGTTTGGTGTCACTGGTTGTTAGTTGTTGTTTTTCATTTCTTTCTACTGCAATCTTGGCCCACTATTATTGGAAATTCATTTTCTGCTATGGTTTGTAAGGGTCTACTGCATTCATCTTCTTTTGAGGCTCTTCCTTCTTTTTGATTGATTGCTCACAGCTAATTATTACTATTATTGTATCTCTAACCATTCTTTGTTGTTGATGCCTGCTACTGTATTCTGAGTTGAGAAAGACAACTGATTGAAAAATATCTTGGGTTATATGAATTGATCACCCCCCAACCCCAACTAATTGTACAATTATATGAATTGTACAAATAAAGTTGTACAATTAATGTGAAAATTTTTGGAGTAGTTGTCAGGTACATCTCTGCAAGTCGATTTTGGGAGGTTATTTGATTGTCCTTTATTTAAGGCAATTCAGCTTTTCCTTGCATTATTGGATTCCACTACCTGATGCCACTGCTGCGATCTGGATCTTCAAAAACTTTGTATCGTTGCTTTAATTTTATGTCTTCTATAGGATTGTGAAGTTTCATGGGATTTAGGCTTCGTTTGATTGGTTTGGCTTTGACATAATTTTGCATCTTCTATAGGATTGTGAAGTTTCATGGGATTATGGCTTCGTTTGAATGTTTTTGATTTGACGTTGATGATAAGGGTTTTCATAGGGTGTTGCAAAATCCCTGATTGTGACTTTTGTTGAAGGATAGACTGAACCTGAATGAATCATATTTATTTGAGGGTGGAGCCTATGTCCAGCAGCTGTTGGTGGTTTTGTTAACTCATTATGCATTACCCGTATTTATGACCCACCCTTTTTATCTATATAAATGTGCTTATCATCCATTACTGGAACCTATTATGTGTCTTTTCTAAGACAGTCTGTCCTTGTGTCTTGCCCAAATGCACTGTGAGACTTGTGGCCATATGCTTTCTGGTTGCTTCTGTGTAGTTTCTGTTTTATATCCAAAGCACTCATTATGTTGCTTTTAGTTTATCTTGTATTCACTATTGAAGACCTCATATTATTGCAATTTTGATTGTCACATGGTGTCAAATTTGAGTGACCTATTGATAGAAAGTCTTGTGACATGTACGTTCATCAACCATATAGCCAAGCTGATGCAAGGCTTGAAAGTCTGGACATGATCATATGGCATGATTTTGATATCTCAACTGTACAACAGACCAACGTTAATGGATAATGGCCAGGATGTTAACTTTAGGGCTATTGGCCTATTGACCTATTGGGTCCTAATGCTTGAATTTTCGAGGAAAAATATAAATTCCTTGAGAATTTGCATTGAACTTGTTATTTATATGCTTTCTAGCTGATTGTTTTCTCTTCTCCAATGACCATGTGTTGAATGGTTATATATGATGGACCATTATTATAATTAATTCATTTGATTTGCAGGCACAGGACAAGGCTACATATTGGGCAGTTGGTGAAGGATACTTCTGCCAGACTCAAACAAGCTAGTGAAATAGATCAGCATGGTGACGTTAGTGTAAGTTAACAGGCAATTAGCTTTGTGATTTGCCATGTGATATGACCTCAAAGAGCATTGCTTTTTTCTGGTTGTTCTTTTTCTCCCATGTACCTTTATATCTTTTCGGTTAGGGACTCGGATCATCATTTGTAGGGCTGCATTTATTGGTTGAAGACTGGAGGTCATTGGTGTCAGAAGTCTTACAGATTATAATATTAAGAAGTTTCAGTACGACTTGTCTGTTAAATGTTCTGGCAGACAGTTGTGTGGTTCAGACCATGGCTTTCTTTGTTGATCAAGTCTTGAGTATTGATAGCATGGGTCTGAGACTGAACAGTTTTCGTTAGCTTACTGACCCGTAATATTATTTGCTCTGATAAAATTATGCTCCCTACCCTTCCTTTATGGTAATCTGTTCATATACCAGAACTGCTTGCCATGTTCTTGTGTTTCTAATGCCCTTGCCTCACAACGCAGTCCAGCTAAATGCTTTCGATCTTATTCACTCTGATGGTTATGAGCTTGTATCTTCTTCTTTCTGGAGAACTGGGGTTTTTCTCCCTTGACCTTAAGTTTTTTTTAACTTCAGGCCAGCAAGAAGGTAGCTGATGCAAAGCTTGCAAAAGATTTCCAGGCAGTTTTAAAAGAATTTCAGAAGGCACAAAGGCTTGCAGCTGAGAGGGAAACAGCATATGCCCCCTTTGTTCCTCAAGCAGTTCTTCCATCGAGGTAACTATTGTCGGATACCTTCTTCTTGAATGCTGGTAATCTTAAGTACACCAGCATCTTAAAATTGTTGGCATCTGTATTTACCTTGAACTCTGTAATCTGTACCAAGATAGTGGCTTTGTTTTTATTTGCTGTTCCGTAGATGTTTAAATGTGTGATGCTTTTCAATTTCAGCATAAGCATCTTCTCATTCTATTGTATGATCCATGGTACAGCTATACTGAAAGTGAGATAAATGTAGGGTCAGATAAGAGTCCAGAACAGCGTGCTCTTCTTGTGGAATCTAGAAGGTGAGCTTTGCTTTTATGATATGTACTGTGAGTTGTATTAGTGATCTTTATTAGTTCTTAAAGAGTTATTAGAATATTGCTGCTATTTCTTGTCAAAACAGACACAATCCTTGTAATTGAACAGCTTGGAAAGTTCAAAATTATGGTTAAAAGTTCATACAAAGTTACGAAAAACAAAGTTCCTTTACCACGTTTAGTTAATGTTAGGAATACTCCCCCCCCCCCCCAAAAAAAAAAAAAAAAAAAGAAAACAATTATTTGACGTGGCACTTGTCAATGTGACCAAATAAAATGTACGATATTGTTCGTCGTACCATGGACTTTTGGACTTTTAACCTCATTTTTACACAGCAAAATGCCTTTTGCTTGGCCCACTTAGGAAGCCCTTGCTATATGTTCTTTTTGCCATGTGTGTGTGTGTGTGTGTGTTTTGGGAGGGGGAGGATGTTCTAGCAATTCTGTGATGGATAGGGCATGGTACTAGGCTAGTGTCAAATTTCAGAGCGTCATTCTGTCATATACCAGCACCTATATTGGCATGCATCCTCTTGGTTGTCCTAAAATTTTAATGGTTGGCTCCTCTTGGTTGTCCTAAAATTTTAAACCATTATTTTTCTAATTGTGTTTGTGCTGAAATTTGACATGTGAGCAGGGAACCTCAGGTCTACGTGCCCCGTGAAATTTAGGCCCCATCTGACCTGTGATATGGTAGATATCTATGCTGTACAGGAAGGCCTTCCTCAGTGTTCCATGCAGGAAACAACTTGCTCCTTTAGTCTGTGTGCATGTAGATATTTTGCTTTGCAGATCCACCAGTTCCATTCAGGGAGAAGTTGAAGAAGAACCCTATTGTCATTGCTTGGATGGAACTTGTCATAGTCATTATAATAATCATCATATTACTATTATTGTTGTGGTGGAACAATTTGGAATTGCATTTCGACATTAAGGGCGTCCCAGTGAACAGGCTCCCGCTATTGCAGGGTATGGGGAGGAGTAGAATATAAACAGTCTTACCCCCGCAACGCAGAGAGACTGTTTCCCTGTTTCGAACCCGTGACCACCAGGATGCATTTCGAGATTGCTGGTTGTTAAATAAATTGTGGGATAGCTCACAAAATACCACTTGGGGGTCAAACCCAAACCTTAAGGCATTAGGTGGAGATAGCCCAATGGTATATTAAGACATATCCAAGCTCTCTCAAATAACCAATGTGGGACTATACCTCTCTGACTCGCAATTTCTCAACACTCCCTCTCATGTGTGGCTCTACACGTGGACATACGTCTTAAGGAGATAAGAAACGGACAATGTTCTGATACTATGTTAAATAAGGTGGAATAGCCCAAATACCACATGAGGATCTAACCTTAAAATCTTGAGGCATTAGGTGGAGAGAGCCCAATATTATATTAAGACATATCCAGTGTCCCAAATAACTGATGGCAGACTATACCTCTATAACTTCCAACATCTCAACTGCTGATACCTTGAATTATGTACTTGAATTGTGGTATGCAGACAAGAGGTGTTGCTACTGGACAATGAGATTGTCTTCAATGAAGCCATCATCGAAGAAAGAGAGCAAGGGATCAAAGAAATACAGCAGCAAATCGGTGAGGTGAATGAAATTTTCAAAGATCTAGCTGTGCTGGTTCACGATCAAGGAGTTATTATTGGTAAGTCGGTAAACCTTTTAATCATTCATATGGTTTCTGTTTCTTTGCATAGTGCATATGATGTACTAAGTGCCAAATGTACCTTGTACAGAGGAAATAGATAGCAATATTGAGGGCGCCCATGCTGCTACTGAACAAGCAACCTCCCAACTTTCGAAAGCATCCAAGACCCAAAAATCCAATTCATCTCTGGTAAAGTAGTCGTTTCTGTATTATTTTTTCTTTGATGGATCATGGTGCCTGGACTGTTAGTGTTGATAATCAATTTGACTATGAATCAGTCAAAAGGGA
Source organism: Protea cynaroides (assembly GCA_028583415.1). NCBI lineage: Eukaryota > Viridiplantae > Streptophyta > Magnoliopsida > Proteales > Proteaceae > Protea > Protea cynaroides. Next base: position 92,326,952 of record CM053276.1, on the reverse strand, counting down.
TTTCCCCTTGGTTTCTTTTGAAATTTGGTTTGGAGAGTTGATAAACCTTGGTCTAAGTGTCTAACTTCTAATCTCTCCTGCCAGACCTGCTTGCTGTTGGTGATATTTGGGGTCGTTCTGCTCATTGTAATCATAGTCCTTGCAGCTTAAGCGGTTAATTTGTTCTCCAGGTTAACCAATATCGCTTTTGCTACAATTTGTGACCTCTTTGCTAATCCCATTGATGATAATGTTCTTCTGGAAATCCTGATTGACTGGATATACAGTGTTTAAACTTGGTCTTTGGATGTGTATAATAACCTTCAGTTGCCTTTGTTTGGGCTTTAAGGTTTTCCTTGCTCTTTTTTTCTTTTGGGTAAGTTGGTGTTGAGTTTTTTTTGGGGGCTACGTCCCACTGTATTGTGTAATTATCCTTCTATAATTAATAAACTGAAAATTCGTTCGCTCCCTATCATATTTTCCCCCTTTTTTTTTTTTTTTGGGGGGGTGTTTGTATAAGAGGCTCCCGTGGGGGCCAACTTTTTTTTGGATTAGAAACAATTCTATTCCATTTCAATTGGCTAATTTTGCCTGAATAACTTGAACTCCCTCCGGATGTATTCATGTAAACCTCCAAGATCTTTCATTAGGGAGCTTCATTTGATGGGCTCAGTTCTTTTGCATGATTCATGTATTTAAAGTGCTGCCCATTTAAATAGGCAGACCTTCCTCAATTCCTTACTAGAAGGATGCGCCTCCATCAAGAAAAGGCATAATGTTAGATAAACGGGCTACGCACCCAACCAAGCATGCGCTTTCTATCCTTTGTCAAACTCCTCTCTGGCCCTGCGAAAGATCCCCGTGCATCCAATGTGACGCTTGTGGTTGGTGGTAAACTATCGACACTTCTCTTAAGGATTTCATCACTCTAACACACTAACTGAGAAAGCGGTTCAGAGATATCAACACACGAAATAGATAATGAGCACCGGCACTTGGGTTTAGACGTCTTTTCGAAGGGAAATTTCAACTAGAGACCGCAAGGTAATGAACCACAAGGGGTATCCCCGTTTCCGTCAACCAAATAGATTTTGTAAATGGCCTGCCCAGGGAGCTCGCAAAAGTGCCTCTGATGAACAACTTTGTGGTGTGCGAAACTTCGGGGTGTAGCCGATGAGTCCGAGTACAAACTATGAAATAGGCATTGACTTCTGTTGCTTTGAAAGAAATCATTCCCACTGTTCTCCCTTCTATTAAATTCCACGTTTCTTCTCCTACCCTTAGAAGTAAAGGGGCGGTATAGAAGAGTTATGAAGTTTTATTGTTGCTTCGACTTCATTCATATACTTGTCAACTCAGTTAGTGAAGGCAACATGTGAAATGTTGTCTAAGACCCCGAAAAGGGACCAAGAAAATGAGAAGTAGAAATAGAGGCAAAGGTTGTAGCAAAGGAGGGAGAGATGGCCCATTACCTGATTTGAGAACCTAGTAACCTAGCATCCTCACCCACCCTCGCCCACGTCCAAACTCATTGGATCAATATCCAATTCCACCAACGGCAGAGACAGTTGGATAGATAGCCCTTGCTGTTGATTTTTAACTGCTTACCTTGAACAATTGGAAGAGCACAACATATATTAGGCACAGACCAAGGCAAAACAAATTGGATTTAACCAGATCGGCCAGCATATGAGTAAGCATAAGTTGTTTCAGTTGATGGCCCCAAGGCGAGGAACGAAAGAAAAGTTCTTAATAGACCCTTAACGATACGTAACTAGTTGATGGGAAGCTGTTGGTAATGTCTCTGTCACTAGTGATGGTGCAGCTTTCATGGTGGCAAAGATGAAGCTTTCTTCATTGTTGTTCTGGCATCAGCTGATGTTCCCTGGGTGGACCATCATTATCCAAGTCTTTAAGTAGCGGTCATTACCATGTGGTTGGTGCACTTTAATAACATCTAGGAGAAAGAAGGATCCACATCCTCTCCCCCCAGACGTTTGGTAGGAGGGGCGGCAACCCCATTAGATGGCCGACACCTAGAGCTCAGGTGAATCCGAGCCGACAAAGGGGTGTCGACTCAGACAGAGGGCTTGGATTCACTCGAGCCCTAGGTGTTGGTCATCCGACAGGGGTGCCGCCCCTCCTCCCGAACCTCTGGGAGGAGAGGATTTGGATACGAGAAATAAAGGGTGATATAGGCAAAAGATCTACCGGAAAAGGGGATCTCCAAATGCCCTGACTATGGTAGCCCAAAGCCCAAGCATGCTAAACTATGAGCTAAAACATTTACAATTCTAGAAACAAAAGAAAATGAAATAGGCAAAAATTGAGAGGAAAGTTGTCGAACATCATGAATAAATACAACTGCTTCTTTGGGTGGATGACAACTTATTTTGTAAACAGAGCACAAGAGTATGGGAGTCCAAATTACCCGTTTGACAGTTCCAGAACTTAAAGCCTTTGAGAGCCCAAGTTTAAGGGCTAAGGCCTTACCAACAAAGTGTGAAGAAGGGTGCAAATGATCTTCCCCAAACTATCTGATTAGGAAAGCTTATAAAGTTGAGGGGAATACAATGGATACTTGACCTCTCACAAGAGAAAATAGGGAGGAAAACTTACCATTATTCCTACAGTCTGGAAGAAAAACTAAATCCGAAACAAAAGTGTCCAAACAGGGGGGGGGGGAGGAGAAGGAGAGGACTGATCTTTATAACCAATGATATTTGGAACCCAATGATCCAACCAAATATTAGTGGAGCTGCCATTACCAACTAACCTCAACAAGTCGCCTTGCAGGGTCAGCAGCGTTCGACAATAAAGAACACTTCTCCAAGCCCATGAAGGTTGGGACAGTAGCACAACACTAAGGAAATCACCTCCAAAAAATATATTTACTAGAGATAAGCAGAACTAGGTGAGAATCCAGAATATATAGAATCTGCCAACCGGTAACAAAACTAGGTTCTAAAACCTAAAATCTTTCAACCCCAAACCACCATCATGCTTGGGGAGACAAACACTCCCAACTTAACCAATGTAACTTTCTTTCATCATAGAATGCCCCTACCAAAAATTTTTGATAAGCTAAGCTCTAAAAGTATCTCATCCAGGAGTACAAAACGAGACATGGTGCACTAAGGAATCACAAATGCAACAGTCTATTGGCCTTCGTATTGTAATTGTTGACAAAATGGTCAAAGTGGACCAAGTTTGATAAGAGAGAGTGTTTGCAGGCCCCACTGATGTCGCGGCAGTGTTCCTAGTGATGTGGCAATGTTTTTGGTCATGTGGCAGTGCTTCAACAGAAGAGAGAAAATGTGGAGATAGAAAGAGGAGAGAGAAAATTAATCAGATGGGTCCCACACTCTGAGGTGGCATGCCACCATGGCAGCCGGGCATGGCACTTGGCAGCCAAGGCCAACCAAAGCATGTTATGCCACAAGACCCACAGGCCAACAACAGCTATAAGACCCGCACTCCATGAATCCGATCTAAATTTTTAATTCATGTTGTAACAGGTCTTCCTCATCACTGGACCAGACGGGACGAGCAGATGACAACCAGGTATGAAATTGGACCAATCGGACCAATTCAAGTATGAAAAACTAGATACCGGTCGATGGTACCAGTCGATGGTCGACCGGTATGGCCTGCGCAGACTTGGATCCGAAAAAGGATCTCTACGGGTCCCACTTTCTAAATTTCGAACCGAAGGACTTTTCTAATGTTAGGAGGCTTCCTAAACCTAACCCTAGCCTATATAAGGACCCTTAAACCTCCTAAAACCTCTCTCATTGATCCTCATAAACCCTATAGAGGAGAAAGAGGCTGAAGAAGGAGAAGAAGCTAGGAAGGAAAGGGAAGAGCTGCCATTGTCGTTCGATGAAGAACACATTACCGCGAGTCAACGGTAAGTGCTTAAACCTTCCTCTACATTAAGTATTCTAGGATGGTTAGTTATGATTGGATCAATACCATGCAAAGCGAGGTATTGGTCTAAATCATATTTTGTTGTCAAACCTTAATCTAGTCGATAAACCCTAGATTCAAGTTCTAGGTTGAAGATCATCGAAACTAGGACTTGAATGGAGTTGAAAACAACTCTAACTCAGTGCTCAGACCTAGAATGTGTAGGAGAAATCCTAGGATCAATAGGGGGTGACCGACGGAAGGCGAGAACCGATGTATGGTCTTCCGGAAACATACCGATCGACCATACCGGTCACACCATATGTGACTGGTACTGCGACCGGTACCTCCCGGGGACTGGTCTATGGGGACCGATCGATCATACCGGTTGCACTTTTCCCCATAGTGCTGCGATCGATACCTGTGACCGGTCTGCTCTGTGAAGAGTGTTTTGACCCAGTTGGTTTTCTTACCAACGTAAACCTAAGGAAAAACTATTCTAATTAAACCTAACATTGTGTAGGACCTTGTGATAGCAAGTTTGGATTCTGCGATGTGGAACAAGCTAGCAAACAAGCATCAGGTAAGGGAATCGGACCTAAACCCTAATGATTTAATAAACAGTAAATTGTTGTTAATAATCATGATTCTATGGTATGATGTTTGTGCATACTCATATGTCATCCTTTATTTTCAGTTATTATTATTGTTCATGCATACTCGCTATGCTAGGATGTGACTGTTAGAAATGTGATTGTTTTCGTTGGTGTGTGGAATGGGAAGGGCTGGAGGTCTGGGATCATTCCTCACACTAGCACCTTTCGTATCGTTCTGTCTTAGCATGCTTGGTGCGGGTAGGGTATCAGGGGGAGGAAGTGGCACTGTGGTCTCCGGCCTGGCCACTAGACTCTAGCTCTATCTCTATCCGTAGGGAGCTGTGCTGGGATAGGGCCTACTGTGATGACATATAGGATTGGTTAATTGCGAACCCAGTTTGCAAGCCCTTGCCAATAGGGGCTTACGTATTGGTATGGGTAGAGTATCAGGGGAGGTGTTGGCGGTATTTTATTCGGACGCCTTAGCTCTATCTCTATTCCATGGTGGGTGCATGTGGGACGACAGTGGTGTTTGATCCATTGGACAGCTTCACACACTCGTGTATAGAGGTGCGGTGGCCGCTAATCCTTTCTATAGCACATTGCAAACTAAAACCAGACCATAATGTGAATGTTACTCATGCATATGTTTGTTGCATTGTCTGATTGTCTTACTAAGCTAAGTTGTGAGCTCACCCTGTATATATATACATGTTTTTAGATGTTGATGCAGGTTATATGGTGGAGGATTACCTGAACGCTCCAGTGTACGAAGGCGTGGCTGCCTTGGATGTGAAAACAGGAGAGGACGAGCATGACGCTTCATGCGAGTGCCCTTTCTGCGTGTATCTCTAGGGTGTTTATTTGGATTATTTTATTTATTTTCAGTTGGATTTATAAAGTGATATAAGGATATTAATTACGTTTTGGTGTGGAGAATAACTTGATATTTTATTTATTTATCAATAGATCACTCAGTTCATTTAATTTAAGACTTCCGCTGTATTTTATTATATTCTGATTATGGTTATATGCAATGATTTGTATGAGTGGACACGATCTTATTGAGATCCTAGTGTGAACCATTGGTTCAGTGATGGTACACTCACACTTCTGGTTCGGCTAGAATTGGAGTGTGACAACAGCCACTAGGCAGGCAAGGCCGAGCCAAACATGGCCAGTAGCAGCAATAGGGGGGCATGCCACATACCATGACCGCCAACAGCAGCAGGCTACAAGGCAACAAAGCTTGCTGCCCCACTACCATGCACGCTCATGGCCTGCCTGCGCAAGCCCACCACATGCTCAATGTAATTCCTTGTGTGAGAATGGGTTTTCTCCTAGAGAGAAGCACCTCTAGGCCAAAACTCATCTCAGGTTGAGTTTGATGAAGAAATGTGGTTACAGAGGCAATTATAGATCTCCTTGGGGACAATTTTGTCAAGTTAAATAAGAGAAGATGCAAGATCTATGGCCTGGATGAAGCCACACAGCTAAAATTCCTATCAGATGGCTTAAAAAAGGGTGGTATCTAGTGTATCGCAGAGATCGCGTTTTGGTTCTCCCGAAAACTTCCTATTGGCCAAACGCAACGTAAATTAGTGGTTTGCATCACATGTAAATGGCACCTCAATCTAGTGCTTCACACGTATCATGCGTTGGAGTGGATCCTCATCTGACGGCCTCAAGTGACTCTGATCGCGCCTGACGCGATCTAACATGATCCGACGGATCTGAGCCAATCTCACTTTTTCCAGGTTGATCTAGCGGTCTTCGATTGAGATTCCCCTATGAGCCAACCACATCTTGACAACATCGTCTGCTGCGTCAGTGAAGGCGGCTCTAATATGAGGCGCAAGTGCATCGAATGCATCTAAAAGATGTCATTTATAATAAATCCATTGGCCGATCTTGTTTTGGCCATGACTCGGCCATCCGATATCCAAATCGGATGGTTCAAAGTGCTCCGAGCCTGTTTTTGAAAGCTTTATCTATTGAGACTGGTTTAGTGTCAAAAAACAGAGTGGAAATTCAAGAAACAAGGGTTCCAAAAGAAGGTAGAAGGGGTTCTTAGGGTTTTGGAGAGTTTTTGCTTGGTTTTTGCCTAGGGGTGAGCACATAATCACTCACCAACCTCATTTATGTCTGTAATGAAGCATTGAGGTTGTTTTTGGGAGGTTGATGGAGCTTCATTGAATATTTTAGTGATTGTTGGACTGTTGGAGGAGAGAGATGATGTGTAAGTAAGGAATTTCTTAAAGTGTTTAGTTCTTCCAACATTGATGACTGTGGGAGGTTCCATTGAGCTTGTAGAGACACTACGCATATCTTCAGACGTCGAAATGCCTCGGTTGTGATATTTTCTCAATTCTACTGTTATTTATTGATTCAATACTATGTATGCTAGAGTAGGTCAAAATATTTGAATGTCTATCTAGTTTGGGAGTCCATTGTGTGCTAGCTTAGGTAAAAAGAATGTTGAATACCTAGCTAGCTTGAGTTTCATTGTAGGGCATCACTATAAGCCCCAAAATCTACCATTTTGTATTGTGTTCAGTGGGTGCTGGTGTGAGGATAATGGGAAATCGACGTGATCCTCCTCGGGATGGAAAATGTGTATCCCGTATCGATGAAGATCGATTTGTTCTGTTGGAGTCGCCACCTAGATTAAGGTCTAGGACCTCTAAAAATGTAGCCTCACCCTAAGGTAAGACTTCTATTGACTCGTGACCCAATGTATCAGTTCTTTGGTCTGCAAGAGATCGGGTAAGTATTCAGGGTACGGTTATGGGAAGGTGTTAGGCACCCAAATCGCCCGATAAATATCGGCCTCCTAAACTTTCCTTAAATTCTAATCTGTGCTATGACTAGGGTTCAATGGGGGATGTCCTAAACCAAGTTGCTAAGTTATTCTAACCTAAGGTTCAGCCAATCATGTTTTAAAGTAAATAAACAAACAAATGTAATGTACAATATTATACAGTGAACCGGACCAAAGATGATTCGGTCTTGGACTGAATCTGAGATGTGTAAAACATCTCAAACTGCCTACGTATTCCAATCCTGGAAATCAAGTCCAAAAACTTAGTTCGAAAGGGTTTGTGTGATTAATGATTATGGAAGTGATTTATGCATTTGCTTCAATTAGATTCTTTTGTTCAAGTTGAAGTTTATGCTGGATGTATGGTTGATGGGTGGCTTTGTACCGTATTTGGGATTCCCAAATTGCCTACGTATTCTAGGGTTTGCCCTAGAAATCAGGTACGACGTAGTTCGAAAGGGTTTTGAGAGTCGGATTTGGAATGTGTACCAAAATCCTTCCAAATTTGTCAATAGGATCTAGGGATGAGACCTAAATTCCTACCATTTTTATTGTTTCCATTTTTGTTAATAGGATCTAGGGATGAGACCTAAATTCCTACCATTTTTATTTGGGATGTGTACCAAATTCTTTCTATTTTGTCAATAGGATCTAGGGATGAGACCTAAATTCCTACCATTTTTATTGTTTCCATTTTTGTTAATAGGATCTAGGGATGAGACCTAAATTCCTACCATTTTTATTTGGGATGTGTACCAAATTCTTTCTATTTTTGTCAATAGGATCTAGGGATGAGACCTAAATTCCTACCATTTTTATTGTTTCCATTTTTAGGTTTCTAGGGTTTCCTATCCCTTTTCATTGTGATTTTTATTTTTTAGGGTTTCATACCCTAATTATTCTCTTTATTCTAGGGTTTATTTTGCCCTAATTATTCTTTCCATTTTTAGGGTTTCACTACCCTAATTGTTCAATTCTTTCCATCTTAGGGTGTATCTTGCCCTAGTTGTTGTACAATGTAAACAATCTAACAAAGCAATGTGAGCTTAAATATAGCAGTGTAAGCATCCAAATATAGCATGTTGGAAATATATTCAAATTTAGCAACACATCAGTCAAAAATAGCAAGTGAGCATGTGAATCAATACAAACATGGTAAGTGTGCATCCAAACATGACATTAATATGTGAGCAAGTGTAGTAGACAAATATGGCAATAAGCATGTGTAGCATGGCAATCATGGCAATGTGATTATTCCAATTATGGCAATGTGATCATTCCAATTATGACAGTGTGACTATTCCAATTATGGCAGTGTGACCATTCCAATTATAGTAGTGTGACCATTCCAATTATAGTAGTGTATGCATACGAGCATCCGAACATAGCATGTGAACAAATATAGCATCAAATATGGCATGTGAGAAACAACCAAAGCATATGAGAATCAATCAAAACATGATGGAACACATAGCAAGATGACAGCTTTGTCAGGCTGGACCAAAATGGGCACATAGGGTACTGTACTTACTCAAAAAATTCTTAAAAGATATCCCTGGAAAGAAGACTCAGAGGCCAACATTTTGTCTCAAGGAAGCTAATCCTAAAAGAGCCCATAGGCAGGTCGAAAATATTCCCCAAGTACAGGCAAATACACTGGTCAGGTCTGTTCCAGATTTTTGACCAGTTGCACCATAAATTCCAAATAAAATTCTATTCTCAATGAAAATTAAATACAGACATATGTCTATGTAGATAACTGTCTGATCTAAAATTTTATTAAGAAAAACAAGTTAAAACAGTATAATTTCTTTGTGAAAAATGACTCTTTTCAATCATGCAAATCAGCACATCATGACAGATCTGAAATCAAAGCACTATGTACTTAAAAATTGATATCAATTCAAATAAAAATGAAAAAAATATGAAACCAGTGCCATTTTTTATAAGACTTTCATGTCTAAAAAGTTCATGTTAAGTGGATTTTCTGATTATGGCCATAAGGCCTTTGTCTAGAGACTTTCCGATGGAGGATTGCATTACATCCGAGAAAATAGCAATGTCAAAGACAAATTTTTTGATATACTTCCCCAATTCCAAATGGAACGAAATTTTTAGGTTAGTCTTCTATCATATCAGAGAGACTCCCATAAAATTTTGGACTTCAAAATTTTAGAAAAAATAAATATGATGTACGTCCTAAGTTTGAACCCTAAATCTGGAATTTTCAGATCAGAAAATCACTTTATGAAATTTACAAAAAACATCAAACATCATTGTATATCAATCAAAAATTCATTATTGAATAGCTTAGACAAATTATCATTCATGAAAAATGTTATACATAGGCATCCTAACATTAACAAGCATGTAATAGAGCATTCATGATTGAGATTTCATGAAAATTAGCCTTTTTCAAGCAAAATTGGCATTCGGGCATTATAACGACCTCTAAATTTGTTTAGAGTACTAACCTTGGGCTCAAATCGAGCGAAGCCGTTGATGAAGGGTGATTGGGGGTTGTATCAATCCCCTTTGAATGTGAATCCTCCTTCTCCTCTCTTCTGCTTCTTTCTCTCTTCTCTTTCTCTCTTTTCTTCTTCTCTTTTCTTTTTTTTCTCTTTTCTCTCTCTTTCTTTCTTCCTCTCTCACGTTTTCTCTCTCTCACTCACGTTTCTCTCTCTCACCCACGTTCCCCTCTCTCTCTGGTATGGAAAAGGATCCCTCCTCTCTCCTATTTATAATTTTTCACTCATTTTCTAGACGATCCTTCTTTCCTTTTCTTCTTTTTTCTAGAAAATCTTTTTTTCTCTCCATTTTTCTTCTTTCCTTTCTTTTCTTCCTCTCTCACATTTTTTCTTCTTCCTTTCTTTCCTTTTTCTCATTCTTCTTCTAGAAAACCCCTTCTCTTTCACGTCTCCCTCTCTCCTCTTTCCTTTTTCTTCTCCAAGATCTTTTAGATTTCATCTCAACCCTAAAGCCTCCTTCTCTTTCACGTCTCTCTCTCCTCTTTCCTTTTTCTTCTCCAAGATCTTTTAGATTTCATCTCAACCCTAAAGCCTCCTTCTCTTTCACGTCTCCTCTCTCTCCTCTTTCCTTTTTCTTCTCCAAGATCTTTTAGATTTCATCTCAAACCTAAAGCCTCCTTCTCTTTCACGTCTCCTCTCTCTCCTCTTTCCTTTTTCTTCTCCAAGATCTTTTAGATTTTATCTCTTATATATAATAATATATATTATATACACATATATTTAATAACATACATATATGTATAGTATACAATATATATAATATATAAATACTATGCACATGGATGAACTGGTTCGAAACGGGTTGAGACTGACTTAGGTTGACTGAGTTAAACTGATATGGGTTGAGCTAGGTTGGACCAAAAACTGGCTTGAACTGAGTTGACTGGATTAATTGGAATTAACTGGGTTTTCTCTCCTTGTCATTTCATGGGTCATTTCCGCTGTCATCCCGCATGGAATTTTCCGATGGCCTCTATTCCAAATTTTTTTTTTGCGTTCATTTTGTAGAACATTAAAAATGAGGAATATAGGAACTGGAATCACCTGAATCCGATGTAGAACGGAAAAGATATGCAGCTTTGAAGTTCTGACGATAATTTTGCATGCAAGCTTGCATGGGACCCACTGGTGACTTCTACCCGGGATTTTTACGTCCACTTTGTAAAACATCATGAATGAAGAATAATGGTCTTGGAATCATCTGAATCCGATGTCGGATGATCAAGATATGATGATTTGAAATTCAAACAATCCAACTTAGGATAATTTGCATAAAGGCCCCTAGGATTATTTATAATAATTTCATAAACCTCCCTCATATGTATCATCTGACTAAAATAGTCATATCTTCCTCATTTGATATCGAAATTGAGCAATTCTGGTCTCGTTTCGAAGATAATTCTATGACCTACGCATCAATGCAAAATTATAACCCATGACCTTGCTGTGGACCCATTGAAAACTTCCTCAAATTCACAGACCCATTGAAAACTTCCTCAAATTCACAGTCAAGAATCCAAACTTTCGATCACCTTTCTTCCTTTTGTTGTCCACACACCAGCAGGACTTTGTTTAGTTGGGATGGCAAAAATTGGGTGCTTACAGCTGGACACTGGCTGTTGTAGCCTGAACCCTAACGTTGTTTACCCTCTCAGTTTTATTTTAGGAAAACATAGGGTAATTATCCTTGTCCTGCAAAGGACTAAAAGTTGAGTATTGAGTAAATATGAAGCCCATTGGGCATTACTCCATGGATTAGCCATCATACACTGTGGTGGTGAACCACGTAATATCCATGTGTCATTGTTTGCTTGACTTTCTTGTCCATTGTGAAGTGCATGGAATGAATTGCAGGATGAGTATGTAAATCTGATAGACTTGACCACTAAAGTGCATGGAATGAATTGTAGGATAGGTGTGCAAATATGGTAGACTTGACCACTGAGTGATAACGAGGTAGACCCCCCCTCTCTCTCTCTCTTCTCAGTGTCATTCAAGGTTCATCACAGTCTTCACCAACACCTCTCTCCCAATTGGAGAAAGAATCTTTTGCTTCCAACTAGCCACCCTCTTTGTTGTTCCATCCGTAAGACCATGAAAAGCAACTGATTTGGACCTTCCAGAATCTATTGAAAGGCCAAGATACTTGTCAGGTTTTCTCACAATCCAAATTGAATCGGAATCGTCTCCTATGAGGGCTACCTGATGAAGTAGAGTAAAATCCGTCCAGAGTGGGCAATCTAGAGTGGGCCGATGTGGGCGTCGACTTTGAAAAGGGGGTGGCAATGTTATGATCCCACATTGGAATCCCATACCTACCAAGTATGGTTCTTAAGTCTTGGAGTTCTCCCACCTAATAGACTAGTCTTTTGGGTTGGGCTCTCTGTAAGACCCGCACTCCACTAACTTGGTCTAATCATGTCGTGACAGGTCTTCCCATCATTCTTGGACCAAATGGACTGAGCGTGTGAAGATAGATCATAAATCAGGTATGAGAATCGAGTTAAAACACTAAAAACATACCTAAGGTCGCATGCCTGGGTAGGTATGGTCGACCATAAGGAAGGGAACCAAAAATCTCAAATTCAAAACCCCACGGTCGATGATTTTGACCCTACGGTTGACGGTTTATGCGATCGTATGATCGACCGTGAGAACCCAGATCAGACTCTGAGTTTTGGAAACTTTCCTCAACTAAGGGATTGTTTTCCTAATTGATAGAGGACTCTATATGGAAATTTTTCCTCTGTATAAAAGATGTCCCTCAGCCCTTTTTCACTCTTTTAGAACATTAGTAAACCCTAGAGAAAGAGAAGGAAGAGAAAGAAGAGAAGGAGAAGAGGAAAAAGCTAAGGAGAAGAATTTGCTGAGAAGAGATTGGCTCTCTATCACAGGCAAAGGTATGAAACGAATCTCTGGAGAAGTAAACTCTAAGGAATAAGACTTCTATGGAAGATAGGCAATATCCACCTATTATGATCTATGTGATTTTCTTGAGAAAATCCCAAGGAGAACCATGAGGAGTGAATTTGATGATTAGGGTTGATAAGAAATTACTAATGATGGCCATAGGATGACCTTAGAATAAACCCCATTGAAGAACAGAAGAATTGACCCAGGAAGAACTCGAATTTCATGTAGACTGTGATAAAAAATCTCAAGGTCGCAGCTACAGTCGACCATAGCATGACTAGTATGACCAGAGGATCGACCATAGGCATTCGGGAAGATTTCAAAAATCATATGGTCGCAGCTAAAGTCGCACCATATGCGACCGTAGGGTATCGACCGTAGACAGTCAAGTTGATACAGCATGAGACCATAGGACCAATCAGACACCTATCAGTGCTCTGTTTCAATTTTTGACTATTGTAACATGTCACGTGTGAACCCTAACTTAAATTCATATAAATTTTAGGTTGTTAAATCAATTCAAAGAGAATTTCAAGGCTTGGAAAGACATCAAGTATTACTAACAGGTGAGGGAACAAGACCTAAACTAATTGGTTAATAACAAACTATTTATTTTTATTGAGTCCAATGCCATGATTGATTCTATGCGTGTATGCTTGTAATGTGCATCTCACATGTCATCCAATATTTCTGCTATTACTGTTCATGCATATTTAATTCTGTTTATTTATAACATGATGATGATGATGATGCTAGGAATAAGCATGTGAATGTATGTGTGTGGTTGGTGTGTTGGATGCGAGTGGAGCATCAGGTGGAGGACGTGGCATGGTTGTCTTCGATCTCGTCACCAGACTCTAGCTCTATCTCTACTCAAGTCTTGCCCACTAACATCGTCGTATCGCCATTACCTTAGCAAAACTATTACGTCGTAGGGCATCAAGGGAGGTGGTCTCGGACCGTATGGTCTCTGACTCTGCCGGGGGGGCTTAGCTCTATCTCTATGGATGTATTGAGGAAAGCTGGGGTGAGGCCTTAGATACACTGTTTGGCATTAGGATTGGTTAGTTGCAAACCCAGTTTGCAAGCCCTCGCCAATAGGGGCTTACGTGTTGGTATGAGTAGGGCATCAAGGGAAGTGTTGGCGGTGTTTGATCCGGACACTTTAGCTCTATCTCTATTCCATGGTGGGTGCATGTGGGATGGCAATGGTGTTTGATCCATTGGGCGGATTCACACACTCGTGTATAGAGGTGCAGTGGCCACCAAACCTTTCTATAGCATATTACAAACTTATAAACCAGACCAAAGATATGAATTGAATGCATGCATATGTTTGTTGTATTGTTTTGTTTGCTCATTGAGTCGTGATGTATGCTCACCCTTTCGACGTCGAATATTTTTAGTTGATGATGCAGGTCCTACTGTTGAGGAATATATGAATGCGCCGACGTATGGACACATTGTTGCGATGGACGTAGAAGTTGAAGAAGATGCACATGATTCATCATGCGAGTGCAACCAATGTGTTTTTGCTTAAGTTTAGTTATAATTTGAACATCTGATATGTAATTGATTATTTATTTTTATGTCTTGTGGTTTGGAGATAATTAGATTAAATACTTATTTATTACTGTTAGACTCTCAGTTCGTTATCTGTAAGACTTTCGCTTATTTGTAGTCTAGGAAGGAAGGAAGTAGGATGTGAGATAAAGTCTTACGATCCAACCATTTGTGGTACTCCAAAGATCCTTGGCGCAGAGGAGTCTTCATCTTGGCATCCATCGCAACTCCCCATGCTGGTAAGTTGCAGGTTACTCTGTTCCAACATGCGCATATAAAGCAGTCGCAATCCTATGAAGTCGCTTCAATCGAAGGTCGCTTATTACCTCTGATTATTAATGTGGAATGTGTGTTTGGTTTGATATGGTGGGTACGACCTATACGAGATCCTGGGTGAACCGTTGGTTTATTGGTGGTTCATCACACCATTCTGGTTAGACTAGAATTGGGGTGTGACACTCTCCCTTGGGCATGAGTTGTAATATTTGGTGCTTTCATTGAGAGGCTGATGCTGTGGGAGGGGCGACCTAGAGAAGGAGCTACCTGGGAAAGGGCTACTTGGTGAAGTAGAGTGAAAGTCATCCAGAGTGGGCAATCTAGAGCGGGCTGACGTGGGCATCGGCTTTGAAAAGGGGGTGGCAATGTTATGATTCCACATTGGAATCCCATACTTACCAAGTATGGTTCTTAAGTCTTGGGGTTCTCCCACCTAATAGACTAGTCTTTTGGGTTAGGCTCCCCCTTGGGCTTGAGTTGTAACATTTGGCATAGGACACGCGGCGAAGACCATTGGATGGCCGCCATGTGGATTGCAGTCATCCAACGGTCTTAATCAAAGATGTGAGTTATGGTTTGGGGTGACACACTCGATGATTCACAATTCTGGAACTTGTGAATCGTCTCTGCATCGTCTTCTTCCCTTCTCTTCTCATCTTCATCTTCTCTCACCCTCATTGTAAGACCTGTATCGAACTAACCTGTCTTACCACCTTGTACCAGGTCTACCTATCATGGTCGAGCCAAGTGGACTAAGTGTGTGAAGAAACCACAAGACCAGGTATGAAATCAACCCAAAAATAGTCGATTATGAGTGTGTGGTCGCATGCCTAAACAGGTGTGACCGATCCCACCTCAAAAGAGTCCAACCACATCAATTTTGGTCGTGTGGTCAGACATTTCAAAACGTAGGGTCGACGGATTCTGCGACCCTACCTCCGACCCCACGGAACCCCGTCAGAAACCAAAATTAGGAAACCTTCCTAATCCGAAGAGGGTTCTTTCCTAAACTCATTAGAGCATATTATGGAGGGTTTTCCTCTATAAATAGGACGTCTTTTAGCCTCTTAAATCCTTTTAGAAATCCAATTGAAAGAAAAGAGAAGGAAGAGAAGGAGAATTGAAGAGGAAGACTAAGGAGGAGGAAAATTCAGAGAAAACTCTGAATCTTTAGCAAGCATAAGGTATGAACCTATTTCCCATGCTAAATTGAGAGCCTAGGATAGTTCATGAAGAAGATAGGATTAGGAGAAACCCAAATCATCCATCCATGGACAAATTCTAAGAGAATCCATGGAGAAAATTATGTGGACAATAGATGGTGTGTAAAATAGTAGTTTTGAGCCATAAAATAATCATAGGAAGGACCATGATGATAAGCCAAAGGATTCAAACATGAAGGAATGGAATTAAGAGTGAAAGGTCGACCATAACACGTGTGGTCGCACGTAAGGTCGCATGATGTCCGACCCCACAAGACACACATGTCCGACCACATGCCCTCGGAAAGTATGTCCGACATTTCCCTACGACCCCATGCCCTGTGATCGTAGAAACTGAGACCCCAAGTGCTGCTACACCTGCGACCCCTCAGTTTCTGTTAGTCTAAACACATGAGAATTAATTCTAATTAAAAATCTATCAACTTGTTAGATTTTCAAGTGATTTAAAAGTGATTCATAAAGCTTGAACGAGGATCTACTATTAGTCAAAGGTGAGGGAACAAGACCTAAACTAATTGGTTAATAATAAATTATTTTTGTTTATTGAGTCAAATGCCATGAATGATTCCATGCTTGTATGCGTGTATTGTGCATTTCAAATGTCATCTAATATTCCTGCTATTAATATTCATGCATATTTAATTCTGTTTATTTATAACATGATGATGATGATGATGCTAGGAATAGGCATGTGAATGTATGTGTGTGGTTAGTGTATTTGATGCGAGTAGAGCATCAGGGGGAGGACGTGACACTGTGGTTCATCCTGGTCACCAGACTCTAGCTCTATCTCTACTCAAGTCTTGTCCACTGACATCGTCGTATCGCCATTACCTTAGCAGAACTATTACGTCGTAGGGCATCAGGAGAGGTGGTCTCGGACAGTATAGTCTCTGACTCTGCCGGGGGCCTTAGCTCTATCTCTATGGACATATTGAGGGATGCTGGTGTGAGGCCTTGGATACACTGTTTGACATTAGGATTGGTTAGTTGCGAGCCCAGTTTGCAAGCCCTCACCAATAGGGGCTTACATGTTTGTATGGGTAGGACATCAGAGGAAGTATGATACGGTGCAGTCCTAAGCACTTTAGCTCTATCCCTATTCCATGGTGGGTGCATGTGGGACGGCGATGGTGTTTGATCCATTGGACGGCTTCACACACTCGTGTATAGAGGTGCGGCGGCCACCTATCCTTTCTATTGTACATTGTAAACTTATGAACCAGACCAAAGAAATGAATTGAATGCATGTATATGTTTGTTGCATTGTTTTGTTTACTCACTGAGTCGTGATGTGTGTTCACCCTTTCGACGTCGAATATTTTTAGTTGATGATGCAGGTACTACTGTAGAAGACTATATGAATGCTCCGATGTACGGACATGTTGCGACGATGGATGCAGAAGTTGTGATGGAGTCGCATGATTCATCGTGCGAGTACAACTCATGCGTCTTTAATTAGATTTATTTATTGGATTATTAAGGACATGTAATTGATTAATTTATTTTATTTTATGTTTTAGTCATTTTAAGATAATTGAATAATTTATTTATGATATCACTGTTAGACTCTCAGTTCATTAGTATTAAAGACTTCTGTTATTGTTTATTTACTCTGATTATGGTTGTGGATGTGTATGGTTTAACCAAACAGACACAGCCTATTCGAGATTTTAATTGAACCATTGGATCATAGACGGTTCATCACACCATTCTGGTTGGTGCAGAATTGGGGTGTGACAACTTGGTATCAGAGCTCTCAGGCCTTGTCTATTAAACCAATATACTTCTACAAAAGTTCGTGAACTGAGTTAGAATAAAATTTAAAAACTGTAATAATAACACACTATAAGCACTTGTGTTGTATGAGACAAAATTAAGAAAGAGAATAATGCACTATTAAGATGAAAAACATGTTTTATATACACATCGAATAAAAAGCAACGTATATACATATCCAAATCAGAGTACGGTCCATAATCTGGAAAGTTACTCTGTAGTACAAGGAAAAAAAATATACATCATGGAGCTGGAGGTGCTAGAGGAGGAGGTGCCTCACGATCCTGGTCATAGTCCTCAGCATACACTCTAATCAGCCAGGCTACCTGAGTCTAGGTCACCTGGAGACTAGCTGTCAGATCGGCCATCCGCTGATCAGATGCACGCTGGGCATCTAGAAGCTCTCCTACTCTCCAACCAGTCGGGCTTTGGGCCTCCCTAATCTCACACAGCAACCCCATCACTTCATCAGATGGTTGGTGTAAAGGACCAGCTATATGTGAAGGAACCCGAGATGGACCAGCTCCAGTGGAATGCGGTGGCGATGGAGGAGGTATGGCGTCTATATCCATGAACATACGATCATCATCCTCAGCATCACCCCCATGGACCCCTGCTGCTGCTGCTGCTGCTACTCCGCCTCAGCATCTGCTATCTCTACCCGGGTACGGGGACGCACCAGAGCGTTCTTCTCATCGTCACTGACCTACGCATCTCGCATCCCCATCCTGCAGATGGCCTCCCAGTCCAGGTCAGAAGAGAAAGTATCCTCATGAATCCTCTCATCCAATAAGTCGACCTATAGGCGTGTGAGCAGAGTAGTGATCAGACGTCCGTAGGGCAGGTTTCCTATCTGACCAGGCGTCGTTGTAAGACCCGTGTCAATCTAACCCGGTCTTATCACCTTGAACCAGGTTTACCCATCACGGTCGAGTCAAATGGACTAAGGGCGTGAAGGAGATCGAGATCCCAGGTATCAAATTGACCCTAAAACACTCAATTTAAGGGGAGGGTCGCATACCCAGCTAAGGAGGGTCGGACCCCCCAAAACAGAAAGTCAGACCCTCTTTTTTACAAGGAGGTTCGGACATCTTAGGAACCTAGGGTCGACGGGATCATCGACCCTCCCATCGACCCTCAGTTGCCGCCGAAACTGAAATTAGGAAATTTCCTAATTTTTTATTTGGATTTTTTCCAAATCTCAATGGGACTTATTTTAGGAGTTTTTACTCTATAAATAGGACGTTCCTAAGCCTCTTTCACTCCTTTTACAACCCTAATTAAATTGAGAGAAAGAGAAAAGAAGGAAAAGAAGAAGAAGAGAAACAAGGGGGAGAAGAAAGCAAAAAGGAGAAGAGTTGCAGAGAAGGAGTATTCTTCTCAGGTATGGATACTAATTCCATGAGTTTCTACAGACCTTAGGTTAGATAATGATGAGAGTATGATCTCAGAGAAATTCAAACCATCAACCCATGGTTAGGTTTTCATAGAAAACTATGGAAGATTACATGAAAGCCATCTAGGTGGATGATTCATGGCTCTAGACCATGGAATGAATGTTGAATGGACTGTAGGAGAAAGCCATAGGACCCCAAACACGAAGAATGGACTAAAAGGAGGAAAATTGACCAAAATCCATCGAGGGTCGCACAGAGGGTCGATGACCATCCGACCCTATGTGATCCTGAGGATCGACCCTCAGTGTTCGGGAAGTCCAGAATGGGGAGGGTCACACCCAGGGTCGATCATGATTCCGATCCTACCTCCGACCCTCAATTAACAGCATGGTTTTTAAATTCTGAATAAATTCTAATTAAATTCTATCAACTTTGTTAGGTCTTCTAGTAATATAATAACATTATTAAGGTGATTCTAAAGCTTGAAAGAGGATCTTTAACAAGCTAAGGTGAGGAAACAAGACCTAAACTAATTGGTTAATAATAAACTACTTTTATTTTCTTGAGTCCAATGTTATGCTTGATTCTATGCGAATATGCTTGTAATGTGCATTCAACATGTCATCCAATATTCCTGCTATTATTGTTCATGCATATTTAACTTTGTTTACTTATAACATGATGATGATGAGTTGATGCTAGGAATAGGCATGTGAATGTTTGTGTGTGGTTAGTGTGCTTGATGCGAGTAAGGCATCAGGGGAGGTGTTATGCGGTGTTTGATCCGGACACTTTAGCTCTATCTCTGACTCAAGTCTTTCTGACTCAAGTCTTGTGCATTAGCATTGTCGTATCGTCATTACCTTAGCAGAACTATTGCGATGTAGGGCATCAAGGAGGGTCTCAGTCCTTGAGTCCTATACTCTACCGGGGGGCCTTAGCTCTATCTCTACGGGTGCTCTGAGGGATGCTGGGGTGAGGCCTTGGATACATTGTTTGACATTAGGATTGGTTAGTAGCGAGCCCCGTTTGTAGCCCTAGCCATCAGGGGTTCATTTGTTGGTATGGAGTTGTGCATCGATAAATGTAACCTTCGTTGTACAATGTTCATTTGGGTGTTGTGGGCGACGGTGAGAGTCATCGGGCGTATCCATACTCTCGTGCATAGAGGTGTGGCGGCCACCTATCCTTTCTATAGCATAATGCAAACGTAAAACCAGACCAAAGATATGAATTGATTGCATGCATATGTATTGTTGCGTTGTATTGTTTGCTCACTGAGCCATGATGTGTGCTCACCCCTCGACGTCGAATATTTTTAGTTGATTATGCAGGTACAACCGTTGAAGATTATATAAATGCTCCAGAGTACGGAAACGTTGCAGTGATGGTAGTTAAAGCTGAAGTGGATACACATGACTCCTCTTGCGAGTGCAACTCATGTGTATTCGATTAGATATTTTTTCTAGTTTTCTTTATTTGGATTTATTAAAGACATGTATTTGATATTTATTTATGTCTTAGTTGATACAGAATAATTTGTTATTTAAATATTAATATCACAATAGATTCTCAGTTCGTTTTACTATAAGACTTCCGCTATTATATATTTTCTCTGATTATGAATGTGAATGTATGGGGTTCAGATAACACGGATATAGCCTACTCGAGATCCTGATTGAACCGTTGGTTTGTTAGCGGTTCATCACACCATTCTGAATAGTGCGGAATTGGGGTGTGACAACTTGGTATCAGAGCATCTCAGGCCTTGTCCGCTGAACTAGCATACATTCAAGACAATTGTGAACTGAGATAGGATAAAAGTAAAAAAACAGTAATATTAACACATTATAAGCACAAGTGATAGTTGAGACAAAATTTAAAAAGAGAATAATGCATCTATTAAAGGGGAAACAGTTTACATACAACGAGAGCGAAACAAACGTATATACATAACTAAAGTAGAGTACAGTCCACAACCCGGATAGTTACTCTGTAGTACAAAGAAAATAAATACAATCAAGAAGCTGGAGGTGAAGGAGGAGGTGGTGCCTCACGATCTCTGTCATAGTCCTCAGCGTAGACTCTAGTCAACCAGGCTATCTGAGTCTGGGTCGTCTGCAGACTAGCTGTAAGATCGGCTACCCACTGATCAGTACGGTGCTGAGCCTCCATGAGCTCTCCCATCCTCATGGCTGAGGTCCGCTGGAAGTCTAGTAGCTCATCCACTCTCACCCGCTGAGCGTCTAGTAACTCTCCCATCCTCATGTTTGATGTACGCTGGGCGTCTATGAACTCATCCACTCTCACACGCTGAGCGTCCAGCAACTCCTCCATCCTCAGATCAGACCTGCGCTGAGCCTCTCTGATCTCATGCAACATCTCCATCATATCAGAAGGCGGGCGTAAAGGACCAACCGCATGAGAAGGACCAGTCTCAGGTACAGGATCCGTAGCAGAAGAAGTACCAACTCCAACCGCATGCGTAGGTGAAGGCGGTGGTATCGAGTCGACATCCATATACATGCGGTCATCATCATCAGCAGGATCCGCATGAGCTCTAGCAGCGGCAGCAGTTGCCTCAGCGTCAGTAATCTCGATGCGAGTGTGAGGGTGCACCATCTCGTTCCTCTCCTCGTCATTAACTTGGGCATCCCGCATGCCCATCTTGCAGATAGCCTCCCAATCGATAGGCGACGAGAAGGTTTTCTCCTGAATCTTCTCATCCACCAAATCAACCCCCAGGCGAGTAAGCAGGACTGTGATCATACGTCCATAGGGTAGATTACCCCTATGACTGGGCAATGTGGCACTAATCATAGTCCACGGGATGATGTACGGCAGGCAGACGGGCTGTCTAGTGCAAATACTGTATAGCAGATACTGGCTCAGCTGAGAAACCCTCTCGTAATGGCCACTCTGTGGAATCAGATTATGCTGAATAATCTTGCAGAAGACTCGTGGAGCTGGACGCATGTAACAAGCTCCCATCTGCCAGTGATCAGGTCGTAGCAACTGACTGTCGATCTCTGTCCTCATCTCCATGGAAACAAACTGGGGCTCTCCAGGCGCAGAGTAAACCATAGGGCCATCATAGGAAATGCCCAGTAGATCGGCCAGCTGTCGATAATCAAAAGAAATGTTCACTCCCTTTACATAGCTAGTGATGCGTAGCTCGTGACCCCTATTCACATCATTGTAATCCCCCACCACCTGGAGATTACAATAGAACTGTCGCACTAAATCCGGGCATGTGCACACGTCGTAAGTAATGACAGGGAGCCACCCCATATTACCAAATGCTCTCTCCACATTGAACAGGGCTAGCTCAGCCAAGTTCACCATACGACCACCCTCTACCTTCTTACGAGTGTAGTGGGCATACTGTGCCTCGACTTTATTAGAGCGGAAGCGAAGCGGATCGCGAACTCTGGGTACCTTAGTACGAGCCATGGTATCTGCAAAGAAAAACAGATAATGAG
Organism: Protea cynaroides; assembly: GCA_028583415.1. NCBI lineage: Eukaryota > Viridiplantae > Streptophyta > Magnoliopsida > Proteales > Proteaceae > Protea > Protea cynaroides. The sequence continues at coordinate 92,304,486 of CM053276.1, read as the reverse complement.
TTAATAGGATAAAAATCCAAAATTTGACATTATAACGACGTAAGTGGCCAAAAGTCTCACTTGTCACCCATACACGTGGGCAGGAGGACTTACGTAGGCTCTAACATATCCTACAACACACATACAGTAGGAAATTTTAACTAATGGGGTCCAATTTGAAGAAATTTCAAGAAATGAAAAATTTCGACAAATTAGGGCAAAAAGAGCAAAAATCCAAGTTTCTCGATAACCAACCGATGAAACTCAAAAACTTTTGAGGGCTTTCGTTCCTTGAGACACCAATAACAAAAGCCCCGAATAAAAATCGAATTTTTACGGCTGGAAAAAGTTTAATTTGAAAAATACGAGTTAATTGGACCAAAATCTAGAAAAGTAAACCTAAAAACAGGTAGAAAAGAGAAAGCACACCTGTAGAGATGATGTGGACGTTGAAACACGGATCCAAACTGACCAAAATAGCGGAGTGACACTATAGCAACTCAGAGGTGAGAGACGAGTCGAAATGGGAGGAAAATAATAGAGAATGAACCCAGAATCGGATCTTAAAAGTCTGATTTTTGGTCCGAGGGTCGGACAATTCGACCAGGACCATCGACCCTCGGATCGACCCTCCCATTGACCCTCGGCTCTTGGGAATCTGACAGAAAACCCAGGGTCGAATATCCATCGACCCTCACATCGACCCTCAGCTCTCGGGAAGAACAGGTCATTCCCAGGGTCGGATACTGAGGGTCGGACATACCATCGACCCTGCATAGAAAAGACAGTATTTCTTTTATAAAATGAGCTAAAATTTGAAATTTTACATCGTGCAACAGATGCAACATGCACAGGCCCAAATGCAAGTTGCAATGGGAATTATGTTCCAAGCCGCTCATGCTACAGCCATGCAGACGGACCAAGCCAGTGCAGCACCAGTGGGTAATCACCCAGCACCTCAAACACCTCAACCACGAGCTGCACAAATTCCAGTACCAGGACCGGAAGCAGCTCAGGTTAACTATCAGTATCCACAACCCATGTTTGGGGCATACCCCCAAAATCAGCTGGATCACTCTCGACTGGTTGAGAGATTTCTGAAGATGAAGCCCAAGGAATTTAACGGTAAACCGTCGGATCCGTTATGGCCAGCACATTGGATCGACGAGATGGAGAGAAACTTCCTCATGATGACTATCACGGAAGAAGAAAAAGTACTATGTGTCACCTTCATGCTAAAGGGTGATGCACATCATTGGTGGAAATCTACCAGGGCATATCTACTGACCAAGCACGCCCTATTGACGTGAGCCATATATAAGGAAGCGTTCTTCGAGAAGTACTTTCCCCGAAGCTTTAGAGATTCGATGGAGAAGGAATTCCTGAGTTTATATCAGGGACAAATGTCAGTGGATGCATATCAACAGCGTTACGAAGAGCTGTATTTCTTTGCATCACTTAGTATGCAAGAAGAAGACACTAAGACCCGTAGGTTTGTCACGGGACTTAGAGGAAGCATCAAAGAGTACGTTCTGGGCTTAGAAAAGAAGATATATAATGAAGCTGTTCAAATTGCTCGAGTTATTGAATCAAGCCAGAAGGAAAGCTATTTTATACAAAACAGAGGTGTGAAAAGGCCAGCTGGAAATTCTTACAACGGAGGTAATAACAGGACATACAAGCCTTTCCGTACTCAGAATTTCACCGCTGCACCCAAGACCATTCAAGCAGCTCAGCAGCAATCAAAGCCAAATACTGAGAGTCCAAGATGTTATAACTGCAGTCAAGTGGGACATATGATGAGAGAGTGTCCTAAAGCCCGGAAGCCACAACATCAAGGACGAGTGTATGCTGTTACATCCGAGGATGCTGCCGCATCACCCGATGTGGTCACAAGTATGACTGAAACCTTTTAAGTTGTAATTACATTGTATGAGCATGTAGACTAAGTAAAATAAATCAGAGGTATCGTACCTATAAATGGTGTATCCGTCAGAGTACTCTTTGATTCAGGAGCTACTCATTCCTTTATATCTGTGTCGTTTGGAAAGAAGTTGAATTTACCCATCAAAATATTGGACCACAAACTACTTGTACGGTCACCAATGGGGTTAGAAGTGGAATTAGAGAAAGGTTATGGACCATGTCCAGTTCTCATTGGCAAGAAAACCTTAGATGCAACCTTGATACAACTTGAGATGGCAGACTTTAACGTCATCTTGGGAATGGACTGGTTAGCTCGGCATTCTGTAACCCTATTATGCGCCGAAAAGAAGTTAACATTCAAAGACAAAGAAGGAGCAGAATTCAGTTTTTTGGGAACCAAACTTCCCCGCAGACGCAAGCTGATACTCTCAGACTGAAGGCTAAGAAGTGCCTTGAGAAGGGGGCAGTTGGGTATCTAGTATCAGTGGTTGACCTAACCAAGGAAGCACCACAAATGGAAGATATTGATGTCGTGCGGGACTATCCCGACGTATTTCCAGAGGAACTACTAGGATTACCACCCGACAGAGCCACCGAGTTTGTGATAGACCTTATACCTGGAGCCGCACCAGTATCAAAAGTACCTTATAGAATGGCTCCTACTGAACTGAAGGAATTGAAAGTGCAACTACAGGAACTGCTGGACAAGGGTTATATTCGATCCAGTATATCACCATGGGGAGCACCGGTATTATTCGTAAAGAAGACAGACGGAAGCGTTCGATTATGTATCGATTATCGGGAGTTAAATAAACTGACAATTAAGAATCGATATACACTACCTCGGATCGATGACTTGTTCGATCAGTTGTAAGGAGCAAAAGTATTTTCTAAGATCGACCTTCGGTCAGGCTATCATCAGTTGAAGATTAAAGAAGGTGATATTCCTAAGACAGCTTTCAGGATCAGATATGGACATTATGAGTTCTTGGTCATGTCTTTCGGATTAACAAACGCACCAGTAACTTTCATGGAGCTTATGAACCGGGTTTTCCACGATATGTTGGATCATCGGTTATAGTATTTATTGATGATATATTGGTATACTCCAAGGACAAGAAAACCCATGTCAAGAACCTAAACGCCGCCCTACAGCGTTTAAGGAAAGAGAAGTTATATGCCAAATTTACCAAGTGTAAGTTTTGGCTAAGTGAAGTCGCCTTCCTAGGCCATGTAGTATCCGCAGAAGGAATCAAAGTGGAACCCAGCAAGATCGAGGCTATTGTAAAGTGGGAAGCACCAAAGAGCGTTTCAGAAATTAAAAGTTTTCTGGGTCTCGCTGGTTATTATCGAAGATTCGTGGAAGACTATTCCTGGATTGCTGTACCTCTCACCAGTCTGACTAAGAAAGGTGAAAAGTTTGTGTGAACGGATAAATGTGAGAAGAGCTTCCAGACATTGAAGACCAGATTGATATCCACTCCGATTTTGACTATTCTTGTTCCAGGACAGACATTTACCTTATACACTGATGCGTCAGGACTGGGATTAGGATGTGTGCTTATGCAAGGAGAGAAAGTGATTGCTTATGCTTCAAGACAGTTAAAGGTACATGAGAAAAATTATCCCACTCATGATCTGGAGTTAGCGGCAGTAGTACATGTTGTCAAGATATGGAGACATTACCTATATGGAGAGAAATTTCAGATTAAGTCGGACCATAAAAGTCTTACTTATTTATTTAATCAGAAAGAATTGAATTTGAGACAAAGAAGATGATTGGAACTATTGAAGGACTATGATTGTGATATTCAGTATCATCCGGGGAAAGCTAACGTAGTAGCGGATGCGTTGAGCAGAAAGGCAATGATAAAATCTCAGGGAGAGGTTAGTACAACCGCAGCAATGTGTACTATCAGAATGGTATTCAATCACGACAGTGAGCAGTATGTGATAGATACAACGGATGGATCGGCCAACCAAGGTGCATTGAAAATTATACCGAATATAATGGATGAAGTGAAGACAGCTATTAAATCAGATCCTTATCTGAGAACAGTACAAGAAGATATCGAGAAAGGTAGGACTAATCCTGAGTTCACCTTGGATGAAGAGCAAGTACTGAAATATAAAGGAAGAATATGTGTACCTGGAACAGAAAGTGTGGACATTAGACACCGACTGATGAAAGAAGCCCATACCACCATCTATTCGATACATCCGGGAAGTACAAAAATGTATCATGATTTAAAGAAACTGTATTGGTGAAGAGGAATGAAAGCAGATGTAGCTAAGTTCGTGTCTCAATGCCTAAATTGTCAGAAAGTAAAAGCTGAACGACAACGACCCGCAGGACTGTTACAACCGTTACTTGAACCAGCATGGAAATGGGACTGCATCACTATGGACTTCGTCACGGGATTACCACTGACTCCTCGAGTAGTTGACGCAGTTTGGGTGATTGTAGACCGTCTGACTAAAACAGCTCGCTTCATACCAATACGACCACAGTATACACTGGAAAGGTTAGCAAAGCTGTATGTGGATAATATTGTTCGATTACACGGTGTACCAGAAAGCATTGTGTCTGATAGAGATCCATGATTTACTTCCAAGTTTTGGGAGGGATTGCAAAAGGCTATGGGTACAACATTGAAGTTCAGTACTGCATTTCACCCATAGACAGATGGACAGTCAGAGCGTACAATCCAAATTCTAGAAGATATGCTACGAGCATGTGTAATTGACTTTAAGGGATCATGGGATGAAAGATTACCACTGATCGAGTTCGCTTATAACAATAGCTATCAGGCTACTATACAGATGTCACCTTATGAAGCACTGTATGGCAGAAAGTGTCGAACTCCTTTGTTTTGGAATGAAGTGGGAGAACGTAGTATTGTTGGATCAAAATTTGTTGAAGAGACTTGTCGAGTGGTCGACATTATCAAGGAAAGAGTGAGAACAGCTCAGAACCGTCAGAAGCAATATGCAGATACTCGACGCAAAGATCTTGAGTTCGCTATAGGTGATAAAGTATTCTTGAAGGTATCGCCTATGCGATGATTGAAAAGGTTTGGACAGAAAGGGAAACTAAGTCCAAGATATGTCGGGCCGTATGAGATTTTAGCTAAGCGTGGGAAAGTGGCTTATCAGTTAGCACTACCACCATCTATGTCAAGTGTGCATGACGTATTTCATATTTCCCTATTGAAGAAGTATGTCAAGGATCCAACACACGTGTTGATAGTAGATTTACCGGAATTGACTGATGATTTGACATTTGAAGTAACACCAACGGAGATCACCAGCCGAAAAGTTCAACGTCTACGCAACCGAGATATCTATTATGTTAAGGTCACATGGAAAAGTAGAGACATGGAAGAAATCACATGGGAAGAAAAAAATGTCATGCGAAAGCAATACCCTCACTTATTTGATTCAGAAGGTATGTACAATTTCGAGGACGAAATTTTTATAAGTAGGGGGGAGTTGTAAGACCCGTGTCAATCTAACCCGGTCTTATCACCTTGAACCAGGTTTACCCATCACGATCGAGTCAAATGGACTAAGGGCGTGAAGGAGATCGAGATCCCATGTATCAAATTGACCCTAAAACACTCAATTTAAGGGGAGGGTCGCATACCCAGCTAAGGAGGGTCGGACCCCCCAAAACAGAAAGTCAGACCCTCTGTTTTACAGGGAGGGTCGAACATCTTAAGAACCTAGGGTCGACGGGATCATCGACCCTCCCATCGACCCTCAGTTGCCGCCGAAACTGAAATTAGGAAATTTCCTAATTTTCTATTTGGATTCTTTCCAAATCTCAATGGGACTTATTTTAGGAGTTTTTACTCTATAAATAGGAAGTCCCTAAGCCTCTTTCACTCATTTTACAACCCTAATTGAATTGAGAGAAAGAGAAGAGAAGAGAAGGAAAAGAAGAAGAAGAGAAACAAGGGGGAGAAGAAAGCAAAAAGGAGAAGAGTTGCAGAGAAGGAGTATTCTTCTCAGGTATGGATACTAATTCCATGAGTTTCTACAGACCTTAGGTTAGATAATGATGAGAGTATGATCTCAGAGAAATTCAAACCATCAACCCATGGTTAGGTTTTCATAGAAAACTATGGAAGATTACATGAAAGCCATCTAGGTGGATGATTCATGGTTCTAGACCATGGAATGAATGTTGAATGGACTGTAGGAGAAAGCCATAGGACCCCAAACACGAAGAATGGACTAAAAGGAGGGAAATTGACCAAAATCCACCGAGGGTCGCACAGAGGGTCGATGACCATCCGACCCTATGTGATCCTGAGGATCGACCCTCAGTGTTCGGGAAGTCCAGAATGGGGAGGGTCGCACCCAGGGTCGATCATGACTCCGACCCTACCTCCGACCCTCAATTAACAGCATGGTTTTTAAATTCTGAATAAATTCTAATTAAATTCTATCGACTTTGTTAGGTCTTCTAGCAATATAATAACATTATTAAGGTGATTCTAAAGCTTGGAAGAGGATCTATTAACAAGCTAAGGTGAGGAAACAAGACCTAAACTAATTGATTAATAATAAACTACTTTTATTTTCTTGAGTCCAATGCTATGCTTGATTCTATGCGAATATGCTTGTAATGTGCATTCAACATGTCATCCAATATTCCTGTTATTATTGTTCATGCATATTTAACTTTGTTTACTATAACATGATGATGATGAGTTGATGCTAGGAATAGGCATGTGAATGTTTGGGTGTGGTTAGTGTGCTTGATGCGAGTAGGGCATCAAGGGAGGTGTCATGCGGTGTTTGATCCGGACACTTTAGCTCTATCTCTGACTCAAGTCTTGTGCATTAGCATCGTCGTATCGCCATTACCTTAGCAGAACTATTGTAACGTAGGGCATCAAGGAAGGTCTCGGTCCTTGAGTCCTATACTCTACCGGGGGGCCTTAGCTCTATCTCTACGGGTGCTCTGAGGGATGCTAGGGTGAGGCCTTGGATACATTGTTTGACATTAGGATTGGTTAGTAGTGAGCCCCGTTTACAGCCCTAGCCATCAGGGGTTCATTTGTTGGTATGGAGTTGTGCATCGATAAATGTGACCTTCGTTGTACAATGTTCATTTGGGTGCTGTGGGCGACGGTGAGAGTCATCGGGCGTATCCACACTCTCGTGCATAGAGGTGTGGCGGCCACCTATCCTTTCTATAGCACAATGCAAACGTAAAACCAGACCAAAGATATGAATTGATTGCATGCATATGTATTGTTGCATTGTATTGTTTGCTCACTAAGCAATGATGTGTGCTCACCCCTCGACGTCGAATATTTTTAGTTGATGATGTAGGTACAACCGTTGAAGATTATATAAATGCTCCAGAGTACGAGAACATTGCAGCGATGGTAGTTGAAGCTGAAGTGGATACACATGACTCCTCTTGCGAGTGCAACTCATGTGTATTCGATTAGATATTTTTTCTAGTTTTCTTTATTTGGATTTATTAAAGACATGTATTTGATATTTATTTATGTCTTAGTTGATACAGAATAATTTATTATTTAAATATTAATATCACAATAGATTCTCAGTTCGTTTTACTATTAGACTTCCGCTATTATATATTTTCTCTGATTATGAATGTGAATGTATGGGGTTCAGATAACACGGATATAGCCTACTCGAGATCCTGGTTGAACCGTAGGTTTGTTAGTGGTTCATCACACCATTCTGAATAGAGCAGAATTGGGGTGTGACAGTCGTAGCACGGATCATCATCCAGATAATAATGTTTGGAAGGTAGACCAACTGCCTAGTGCAGATGCAGTACAAGAGGTACTGGGTCAACTGAGAAATCCTATCATAATGCCCACTCTGAGAAATCAGGTTGTGCTGAATGATCTTGCAGTACACCCGAGGCTCTGGCCGTAGGTTGATTGCCTTCATCTCCCAGCGATCACCTCTAAGAAGTTGGCTATCAATCTCAGCACGCATCATCAAGGATAGGAACTGGGGTTCCTTAGGAGCACAGTACACCAAGGGGCCGTCATTTGATATACCCAGGAGATCAGCCAACTCCTGACAGTTAAAGGAAACTTCCACCCCTTTCACATAGCTGGTGATCCTGAGCTCCCTATCCCTGTATGTATCATTGTGATCAACCACTACCTGAAGGTTGCAATAGAACTGCTTCACCAAAGCAGGATAGGTACAAGCCTCATATGTGATCATGGGAAGCCAACCCATGTCACCGAAGGCACCCTCTACGTTAAACAAGGCTAGACTAGCCAAGTTTACACAGCGACCCCTTTCCACCTTCTTATGCTCATAACGAGCATACTGAACCTCTGCCTCGTTAGAGCAGAAACGAATGGGATCATGAGCTCTGGGAACCTTAGTACGAGCCATGCTATCTGCAAAGACAAAAAAAAAAACAAGATATTAGATATGGTGAAAAACTCAAAATTTCAGCATTATAACGGCATGATTTGGCCAAAAGCCTCACTTTTCACCCAAACAGCTGGGCAGGAGGACTTACATATGTTCCAAACCATCCTGCAAAGCTCATACAGTTGGAAATTTAAACTAGGAAGATCGAATTTGAAGAAATTTCAATAATTGGGAAAATTTTGAAAATTAGGTCAAAAATGGAAAATTTCAAGTTTCTCAAAAACTAATCGATGAAACTCAAATTTTCTTGAGGGTTTTCATCCATTGGGTGGCCAATAGCAAAAGCCCCCAATAAAAATCAAATTTTTACGGTTAGAAAAAAATTTAATTTGAAGAAAACGATGTAAATGGAGAAAAACCTAGTTTTGAAAGCTTAAAAATGAAGACCAATAGAGAACATACCTGAAGGAACGAAGCGGAGGTCATGAATGGAAGAAAGAAATCACCAAGCACGAGTGGTCGACACTGTAGCAACTCAGTGGAAGCTAGTTGAGTTGAGAGAAAAAGGAAAGTGGGAAATGACTCCAAAAATCAGGTTTAAAAACCTGATTTGGGGTCGTGGGGTCGCAGAATTCGACTAAATGTGCGACCCTACGACCGACCCTACGATCGACCCTAGGCTCTCGGTGAGTTGACAGACATCGTGTGGTCGGACCCTGTGGTCGGACATATATTGACCCTACGATCGACCCTAGGCTCTCGTTGAGCTGACAGACATCATGTGGTCGGACCCTGTGGTCGGACATATATCGACCCTACGACCGACCCCAGGCTCTCGGTGAGCTGACAGGGTTTTGTGAGGTCGCATACCCTATGGTCGGACATAGTGCGACCCTACCATCGACCCTACGATGGAAAATACAGTATTTTGATTGAATGACTTGGAAAGTTGGAATTTTACATTGATTAGTTGGATTTTGACATGGGAATGACTTATATAATGATTGCCTCACATGTTTTATGATTTTTTTCAGACACTACCACCACCAGAACAGGAAATGGTTGGGCAAAGAGTAACTAGGCGAGGTCGTAACCCAATTCCACCACCACCACCTATGGAGGAAGACAGCCATGAAAATTCGAAAGGACAAGAGAATCAGAATATGGCAACACGAGGAGCTAATGGCCAGGAAAATCCTACAAACTTACCAGCCCCACCTACAGATTTGGCTACAGAAGTTATGAACCTGGCACAACAGCTGCGGCAAATATAGCAGGTGCAAGCCAATATGCAAGCTGCCATAGGAATGGTTTTTCCAGCTGTACATACTACACCTATGCCAACCAGACAAGCTAGCACAGTACCAGGGGGTAGCAATACGGTATCCCAAGCACCTCAAACGCCAGTTGCATAAGCTCCAGTACAGAACCCTGAGATAGCCCAAGGCAGTTACCAGTATCAACCACCTGTATATGGGGCATATGCTCAGTATCAGTTGGACCACTCTCGACTGGTCGAGCATTTTTTGAAAATGAAGCCTAAGGAATATAATGGCAAGCCAGCAGATCCTTTGTGGCCATCTCATTGGATCGACGAGATGGAAATGAATTTCATGATGATGACTGTTAACGAGGAGGAAAAAGTGTTGTGCGCCACATTTATGCTAAAAGGTGATGCACACCACTGGTGGAAGTCCACTCGGACTTATCTGTTAACCAAGCATGCCCAATTGACTTGGGCTATCTATAAAGAGGCATTCTTCGAGAAGTACTTTCCCAGAAGTTTAAGAGATGCTATGGAAAGAGAGTTTGTGAGTCTGTATCAGGGAGAGATGACGGTGGATGCATACCAACAACGTTATGAAGAGCTGTTTTTCTTTGCTCCCTCAAGCATGCAGGAGGAAAATACTAAAACCCGAAGGTTCGTCATGGGACTTAGGGGAAGCATTCGAGAGCATGTTTTGGGGCTGGAAAAGAAAGTTTATAATGAAGCAGTGTAGATTGCTCGAGTACTAGAATTGAGCCAGAGAGAGAGCTATTTTGCTCAGAACAGAGGTATCAAGAGGTCAAATGGAAATTCTTATAACGGAGGGAATACAAAGACATTCAAACCCTTTCGTACTCAAGGATTTAATGCTTCAGCCAAGACTATTCCAACAGTTCAACTTCAACAAAAGCAAAATAATGAAAGAGTAAAATGCTATAACTGCAATCAAGTAGGATATTATTCCAGGGAATGTCCTAAGCCCACGAAGCAGCAACAGCAAGGAAAGGTTTATCCAGTTACATCTGAGGATGCTGCCACATCACCTGATGTGGTCACAGGTATGACCTGAACCTTTCATTTTGTGTTACCTTGTGTAAGCATGTAGACTAAATTAAAACAAATCACAGGTATTGTACTTATTAATGGCATACCCACTAGAGAACTCTTTGATTCTAGAGCTACTCATTCTTTTATATCTGTGTCATTTGGAAAGAAGCTAAATCTACCCCTCAGATCTTTAGACTACAAATTACTTGTATGATCGCATATGGGATTAGAGGTGGAATTAGAAAAAGGTTATGGACCATGTCCAGTTCTTATCGACGAGAAGATTTTGGATGCAACCCTGATTCAACTCGAAATGGCAGACTTTGACGTTATCTTGGGAATGGACTGGTTAGCTCGGCATTCTGCAAACCTATTATGTGCAGAAAATAAAGTGACATTTAAAGACAAGGAAGGAGCAGAGTTTAGTTTTGTGGGAACTAGACTACCCCGTAAACGAAAACTCATCATCTCTGCATTAAAGGCTAGAAAATGCCTCGAGAAAGGAGGAGTTGGGTATTTAGTATCCGTGGTTGATCTCACCAAGGAAGTACCACGAATAGAGGATATTGATGTTGTACGTGACTTTCCAGATGTATTTCTTGAGGAACTACCAAGACTACCACCCGATCAAGCGACAGAGTTCGTTATAGATCTGATACCCGGAGCCGCACCAATATCTAAAGCACCCTATCGAATGGCTCCTACTGAGCTGAAGGAATTAAAGGTACAATTACAGGAATTACTAGACAAGGATTATATCAGACCCAACATATCACCATGGGGAGCGCCAGTATTGTCTGTGAAGAAGAAGGACGGTAGCATTCGATTGTGTATAGACTATCATAAATTGAATAAGCTTACAATCAAGAATCGATACCTGTTGCCTCGGATCGATGACTTGTTCGATCAGTTACAAGGTGTCAAGGTGTTCTCCAAGATTGATCTTCAGTCAGGATACCATCAGTTGAAGATTAAGGAAGGTGATATTCCAAAGACAACATTCAGAACAAGATACGGACATTATGAATTTTTAGTCATGTCTTTTAAATTGATTAACGCACCTACAACTTTTATGGAACTCATGAATCGGGTATTCCATGATATGTTGGATACGTCAATCATTGTATTTATTGATGATATATTGGTCTATTCCAAGGACAAGGAAACTCATGTCATGAATCTAAGAGCCGCTCTGCAACAACTAAGAAAAGAGAAGCTTTACGCCAAATTTACAAAGTGTGAGTTTTGGCTAAATGAGGTCGTTTTCTTAGGCTATGTTGTATCCGCTGAAGGAATTAAAGTGAATCCTAGCAAAATTGAAGCCATTGTGAATGGGAAGCACCTAAGAGTGTTGCAGAAATTAGAAGTTTCCAAGGTCTAACTGGGTATTATCGACTATTCGTGGAAGACTATTCCAGAATTGCCGTACTTCTCACCAGCTTGACTAAGAAAGGAGAAAAGTTTGTTTGGACCGACAAATGTGAGAAAAGTTTCCAAACATTGAAGGCTAGATTGATATCTGCTCCCATCTTGACTATTCCTATTCCAGGACAACCATTTACCTTGTACACTGATGCATCTGGATTGGGTTTAGGATGTGTACTTATGTAAGGAGAACAAGTAGTTGTGTATGCCTCAAGACAACTGAAAACACATGAGAAAAACTATCCCACTCATGACTTGGAATTAGCAGCAGTAGTACATGTTGTCAAGATATGGAGACATTATTTGCATGGAGAGAAATTTCAGATTAAATCAGATCATAAGAGTCTCACTTATCTTTTTAATCAGAAGGAGTTGAACATGAGACAAAGAAGATGGCTGGAATTGAAGGATTATGATTGCGATATCCAGTATCATCCAGGAAAAGCTAATGTAGTCGCCGATGCGCTAAGCAGAAAAGCAATGATAAAATACCAAGGAGAGGTTAACAAGACTGCGACAATGTGTATTACAGGAAAAGTATTCAATCATGGTAACGAGCAGTTCGTGATAGATGCACTGGGTGGATCAACCAACCAAGGATTTATTCATCGATTTTCAAATATGTTTGCCACATTGAAGATTGTACCTGATATAATAGATGAAGTGAAAGCCGCTATTAAATCAGACCCTTATCTGAGAACGGTGCAAGAAGACATCAAAAAATATAGGACTATTCCTGAGTTCACCTTGGACGTTGAAAAGGTACTAAAGTATAAAGGAAGAGTATGTGTTCTTGAAACGGAAAACTTGGATATTAGACACAGACTAATGAAGGAAGCTCACACCACCGCTTATTCGGTACATCCTGGAAGTACAAAGATGTATCATGATTTGAAGAAATTATATTGGTGGAGAGGAATGAAAGCAGATGTAACTAAATTTATGTGTCAATGCCTAAATTGTCAGAGGGTAAAGGTTGAACGGCAAAGACCTACAGGATTGTTGCAGCCACTGCCTGAACCAGCTTGGAAATGGGACTGCATCACTATGGACTTCGTCACCGGGTTACCATTGACTCCCCGAGTAGTTGACGTAGTCTGGGTAACTGTGGATCATCTGACTAAGATAGATCGCTTCATAGCTATACAACCTCAGTATACCCTAGAGAGGTTAGCCAAGCTATATGTGGATAATATTGTCAGATTACATGGTGTACCTAAAAGCATTGTGTCCGATAGAGACCCGCGCTTTACTTTAAAGTTTTGGGAAGGATTGCAGAAGGCTATGGGTACAACGTTGAAGTTTAGTACTGCATTTCATCCTCAGACATACGGACAGTCAGAGCGTACCATTCAGATCTTAGAAGACATGCTTCGAGCCTGTGTTATTGATTTCAAGGGATCATGGGATGAGAAACTACCATTGATCGAGTTCGCCTATAACAACAGCTATTAGGCTACTATACAGATGTCCCCCTATGAAGCACTGTATGGTAGGAAGTGTTGAACTCCTTTGTTTTGAAATGAAGTTGGTGAACGGAGTATTGTTGGGCCAGAATTTGTTGAAGAGACTTGTCGTGTAGTCGACATTATTAAGGAAAAAGTTAGAACAGCTCAGAATCGTCAGAAACAATATGCAGATACTCGACGTCGAGATCTTGAATTCGTTGTAGGTGATAAGGTATTCTTGAAAGTATCACCTATGCAAGGTTTAAAATGATTTGGACAGAAAGGGAAGTTAAGTCCAAGATATGTTGGGCCATATAAGATTCTAGCTAAACGGGAAAAAGTGGCGTATCAGTTAGCACTACCCCCATCTATGTCATGTGTGCATGATGTATTTCATATCTCATTATTGAAGAAGTACGTTAGAGATCCAACACACGTTTTAACAGCGGATCCACCAGGTCTAACTGATAATTTGACATTCGAAGTAGCACCAACTGAAATCACCAATCAAAAGGTCCAACGTCTACACAACCGTGACATTTATTATGTTAAGGTCACTTAGAGGAGCTGAGATATAGAAGAGATCACATGGGAAGAAGAGAATGCTATGCGAAAGCAATATCCTCACCTTTTTTACTTGAAAGGTATGTGTAAATTTTGAGGATGAAATTTTTAATAAGAGGGGGGAAGTTGTAAGACCCGTATCGGACTAACCGGTCTTACCACCTTGTACCAGGTCTACCTATCATGGTCGAGCCAAGTGGACCAAGTACGTGAATAAACCATAAGACCAGGTATGAAATCAACCCAAAAACAGTCAATTATGAGCGTGTGGTCGCATGCCTAAACAGGTGTGACCGATCCCACCTCAAAAGAGTCCAACCACATGAATTTTGGTCGTGTGGTCGGACATTTCAAAAGGTAGGGTCGACGGATTCTGCGACCCCACCTCCGACCCCACGGAACCCAGTCAGAAACCGAAATTAGGAAACCTTCCTAATCCGAAGGGGGTTCTTTCCTAAACTCATTAGGACATATTATGGAGGATTTTTCTCTATAAATAGGACGTCCCTTAGCCTCTTTCATCCTTTTAGAACTCCAATTGAAAGAGAAGATAAGGAAGAAAAGGAGAATTGAAGAGGAAGACTAAGGAGGAGGAAAATTCAGAGAAAACTCTGAATCTTCAGCAAGCATAAGGTATGAACCTATTTTCCATGCTAAATTGAGAGCCTAAGATAGTTCATGAAGAAGATAGGATTAGGAGAAACCCAAATCATCCATTCATGGACAAATTCTAAGAGAATCCATGGAGGAAATTATGTGGACAATGGATGGTGTATAAAATAGTAGTTTTGAGCCATAGAACAATCATAGGAAGGACCATGATGATAAGTCAAAGGATTAAAACATGAAGGAATGGAATTAAGAGTGAAAGGTCGACCATAACACGTGTGGTCGCACGTGAGGTCGCATGATGTCTGACCCCACAAGACACACATGTCCGACCACATGCCCTCGGGAAGTTTTCAGGGAGGGTGTGGTCGCACGTGTGGTCGGAGTGTGTCCAACCCTACCCTGCGACCCTACGCCTTATTGTCGCAAAAACTGAGACCCCAGGTGCTGCCACACTTGCGACCCCTCAATTTCTGTTTGTCTAAACACATGAGAATTAATTCTAATTAAAAATCTATCAACTTGTTAGGTTTTCAAGTGATTTAAAAGTGATTCATAAAGCTTGAACGATGATCTACTATTAATCAAAGGAGAGGGAACAAGACCTAAACTAATTGGTTAATAATAAACTGTTTTTGTTTATTGAGTCCAATGACATGAATGATTCTGTGCTTGTATGCGTGTATTGTGCATTTCACATGTCATCCAATATTCCTGCTATTAATGTTCATGCATATTTAATTCTATTTATTTATAACATGATGATGTGATGATGCTAGGAATAGGCATGTGAATGTATGTGTGGTTAGTGTATTTAATGCGAGTAGAGCATCAGGGGGAGGACGTGACACTGTGGTTCATCCTGGTCACCAGACTCTAGCTCTATCTCTACTCAAGTCGTGTCCACTAACATCGTCATATCACCATTACCTTAGCAGAACTATTACGTCGTAGGGCATCAGGGGAGGTGGTCTCAGACCGTGTAGTCTCTGACTCTATCGGGGGGCCTTAGCTCTATCTCTATGGACGTATTGAGGGATGCTGGGGTGAGGCCTTGGATACACTGTTTGACATTAGGATTGGTTAGTTGCAAGCCCAGTTTGCAAGCCCTCGCCAGTAGGGACTTACGTGTTGGTATGGGTAGGGCATCAGGGGAAGTGTGATGCGGTGCGATCCTAAGCACTTTAGCTCTATCCCTATTCCATGGTGGGTGTATGTGGGACGGCGATGGTGTTTGATCAATTGGGTGGCTTCACACACTCGTATATAGAGGTGCGGCGGCCACCTATCCTTTCTATTGCACATTGCAAACTTATGAACCAGACCAAAGAAATGAATTGAATGCATGCATATGTTTGTTGCATTATTTTGTTTGCTCACTGAGTCGTGATGTGTGCTCACCCTTTCGACGTCGAATATTTTTAGTTGATGATGCTGGTACTACTGTAGAAGACTATATGAATGCTCCGATATACGGACATGTTGCGGCGATGGATGCAGAAGCTGTGATAGAGTCGCATGATTCGTCGTGGGAGTGAAAATCATGCGTCTTTGATTAGATTTATTTATTGGATTATTAAGGACATGTAATTGATTAATTTATTTTATTTTATGTCTTAGTCATTTGAAGATAATTGAATAATTTATTTATGTTATCATTGTTAGACTCTCAATTCATTAGTATTAAAGACTTCCGCTATTGTTTATTTACTCTGATTATGGTTGTGGATGTGTATGGTTTAAGCAAACGGACACAACCTATTCAAGATCTTAGTTGAACCGTTGGATCATAGACGGTTCATCACACCATTCTGGTTGGTGCAGAATTGGGGTGTGACACTCATTATCTAATTACCAGCAACAGTAAGACCCAACAACTTGCATCGTCTAATCTTCATCTTCTCTAATCGTTAAAGAGGCACAATCTCTCACCCTCATTCTCTAATCTTCATCTTCTCTCACCGTATTTCCAGAAATCCGAATTGTCCCTTGCATCGTCTTAATCTAAGCTTGCTGGTTTATTGATCCAGGAAAAAAAGATATGACCAAACTAACTCAATAACTATCATCGATCAGAGCCAGAGAAGAGGATTCAAGAAAACCCAGAGATTATTAGGAGAAAATGAGTAACTCGCAGCAAAACAGATGAGATGATGAAGACATCTAGGTCAAGTGTCATATATGGTCTGAAGATTGATTCTATAAAAAACTAAATACAAGTTTGATGGCCAGATTCCCATATATAGGGAAATGGGTTTATGGGAATTTTTTTCTAATTAAGAAACCCGTATATTTTAATACTAAATACTGACCACTTTGTTTCAAGGGGATTTTTGAGCTGTTTTAAATCCTTTCTTTTGTGGTCGCTATTGTCTTAGATGGTTAATAACTATAGCTCCTGAGGTCTTCGGTGGGGATCCATGTCCAAGCATCATGAAGAATCTTTTTGTTCAGGCAATTTGCAACTGATGGTTGACATCCACAGTATATCAAATAAAGATCACAAATTTATGGATGAGAGAAGATGAAGATCAGAAGAAAAGGGAGGAAGACAATGCAGAGACGATTCGGATTTCTGAAACTTGTGAATTGTGAATCATGTCTAAGTGTGTCACCCTAAACCCTAACTCACATCTTTGATTAAGGCTGTTGAATGACCATCTATCTACGTGGCGGCTATCCAATGGTCTCCATCATGTCTCCTATGCCCGTTCACATAGGAGACGATTCAGATTGGTTTTCTTAGGCCCGAATCCTCAAGATTCTAGCAAAAATCCACTGAAGACGAGGAGGATTGTTAGTTAATACATGCTTAGGATAACATGTTCTTTATAGGTCGATCCCTAAATCCAGTCCCTATTGCTCCAATGAGACACGTGTCTAATGAATGTATGAAGTATGAGGACCATGCTTCCAAGCCCAACCACATGACTCATCCATTTATGTCAATTTATTTTCCATCGTCTGGCTGGATTTGCGTATAACCAGAGTCTGCAGCTAAGAGATTCGCAAAATCTATGTAGACAAGATTTTGGGGACCAATTAAGGCTGATGAGAATGGGACCACAATAGATTTACAATTTGTAAAATCTTCTTCCCACTACTCACATGCTGTCTGTCAAGGATACCAAATTTTAAATCAGGATTGGGATTGGTTTTCATTGATTAGGCTTGAATCTGGCGTAATTGGTCAAATCATTTAAAAATAAATTTAAACTAATTTATTGGGAAAAATACCATACATGATGAACTATAAAGTTGAGATAGATTTGCTATCTATCTATTGATCAGAAGAATGATCGAACCAGCTTCTCTTTAGCATGGATTTCTTGCATCATCTATCAAAAGTAGTTCTTGACATTGGGAAGCTCATTGGGCCGGAGTTTGACATTTAATCTATCCAGCCCAAGTTTCAGTGGGCTATGTGTGACCCAGACTACGTTTTGGGCTGAAATTGATGTCTGGGCCGGCCTCTGTCATCATAGGCTAAGCCAAAACCCAAAGCTAATCCCATACATTTGGTAAACACTGGACTCCAATTTGGGTCAGACAAGACCAAAGTCAATTCTCAATTCAGCTGAGGCTCCATTTGTATATGCAAGTAAGAGTGTTAAACGGTTTATTATCGATTAAAAGGTGTGGTGCGGTGTGGTGCAATGCATAGGAGAGTAAAACTGAAATCAAATCGATTAACTAAACAATGTCAAAATTGCTACTACAATCGATTAATTATTTACTAGTTTCGTTTATCGGGTTTTTAATCGGTTTTCCATTAAACAATTTTGCTTGCGATTTATGGACGGTTTAACGCATCAGCCATCAATTCTCCTAATCAGTTTCAAATGACTCGGTTGCCATTAAACAGTGTAGTTTCCAATTAATCAGTTTCCCCCCAATATTTCAAAAACAAACCATACATCATAATAGTTTAACTAAAAAATGATCCATCAATTTTTTGTTCATATTTGACTTGTATGTTGATTAAATACCATATTAAGGATCAAGTATTAAAATTTATTCATAGATTCTAAAAGAATGAGCCTCCTTTTTAAATGAGAGATTTGCACCCGATGATATTCATATCCAAAGGTTTTTGCTTACAACTAAAACATCCAAAGGTTCAGAGAGAATGAAAGACTATATGTGTGTATGTATGTGTGTGTGTGTATAGACCAAGAATTAACTGGTTTAAACCATACATAAACAATTATGTACTATTTAATTAAATGGTAAATGATATGAAATTTGAACCAAAATTGGACTACTTATTAAACGATTTATCGATTCCAATGCAAACGGTTCAGATCGATTTCAATAAATAAAAAGATCCTCTGTAATGAGGCCCCTTCTTTAGTAAAAATCTCATCCACTTAAAATAGATCAACACATATCTCAATCCATTCAAAGTATATAAATATACAAACAGATCCACTTTGAATGGATAAAATCTCACTATATCATTTCGGTAAACGGCTAAGTGTCTAGCCAAAAAAAAAAAAAAAAAAAAACGGCTGGTGCATTTCTTTACACCCTCACATGCAAGGGTTGCAAGGATCTGGATGAAAAATGTGGTGGGCCCCATTTTTCTGGCCACATCGCTAATACCCACGTGGAAAAGTGTAAGCAGTGGGTCACATGATGGATTTAGACCCCACATGGATTTATCATTACGAAATCTTCTCAATGGTTTTTTAAATATTTCGGTTTTATTAAATTATGGATCAACAGCCGAGATACGTCATTAGTCAGACAAAAACGGCGGCTTTGTTAACGAGGTTGGTGGTGGGGAAAAGCATTTCAAAAACAAAGAAAGAGGAAAGCTTTTTTGTCCTTGTTTGTATCTTTTGATCCAAAATCTCCATCTTTCCATCCACATTATCTGCTACTCTCTAGCCTTGACTCTCGCTACACTTCAGCTGCTTATTTCTTTATAATCTTTCATCAACCTCTGTTTCCTTCCTCAATTCCGAAAGTGCCTCCATTTTTCTCTAAATTTACCTACAAGGTCAAGCTTCTCACATTCAAGGTTTAAATCAGATCCGATGGGTCAGCCGATCCAGATACAGATCCCCCTCATATTTACCGATATCTCATAGTGTCGGCCGGATTGGATCAGTGAATCCAATTCGGATTCGATCAGCTCAATCCAAATTCCAAACTCTAATTCCTAGCTGGAATTATGCATATGTAATCCTTTAAAGACATGAACCATCTCCTGTCGTTCAGCTATGCCAGTCCGTCTGATAGATAACTGACAAACTAAACAGTTGGAAAGGTTCCACCCTCTGTTAGTTAAAACGCGTTTTAAACGGCCGTACTGTACTCGGCCGTTTAAAACACGTTTTGCCATATTGATCTGAAAAATATGGTAAAAAAAACGGCATACGGGAACCCTTGCCGTTTTAAACGCGTTTTAAACGCGTATCCGTTTTTTATGATAAAAAACGGCTGAAACATAAAAATAGGCAATTACACTTTTAACCATTTTTTTTTTGGTAACCTTTTATGGGAATATATTGTCCTAGTTTTAATCCGTTTAAAACCAGTACCGTCCAATTTCGTTTTTTTACTGTTCTCAAAATGTTTGACTGTTTTTTTAATCGTACCATTTTTTTTTTTTTTTGCCCTTTAAAACCATACCGTTCTATTTTATTTTTTTACCGTTGTCGTTTTAACTAACTATGATTCCACCCCAAACACATATATTGCCATCACCAAAGTCTTTATTTTATAAAATCTCAAAAACAGGCAGAAGTTCATGCACAATCACAGTCATACATGGAGAGTCAAATCATTAAAATCCACCCTCTTTATGTATCAAAAACGGTTAAACAGTCCTTTGCAAGACCGGCCAAACGATGGATCGCCCAAGTCCATCCTACATGGGAAATCCCACGAAACCCCAAATAATTTGTCCAAATTACTTGAAATCTGGATTGAAACATCATTTAATAGCTGGGATTAGCATTTAGAATAACGATCAAGGAAACGGAAGCTGATTTTAGGTATCCAGATCTAATAGATTAATTCGTATCGGTATTCACATTCATTTATCCTGATTCGTATAATTTTTTTTTTGTGTATTGGATCCATGCCATCAATACGTAATTTCGTATCGATTTTTAGAATGACTGATCCCCATTCCAAAACTGTGAACTTAAACCATGAACATAAAGACTGAGGACTCAGTGATGGGGTGAGGATCCAAATCGTCTCCTGCATCTCCTGCCGCCGATCGAAGAGTCGGGGTTCGGTCTGACCGTCTGTCAATACATTGGGGGGTGGGCCGGCTGAAATCCGGCCCTTGACAGACGGTAGGACCGCAGGAGAGGATTTGGTTGCATGGGGTGAAGCACTTGACGGCGATATATGGTCCTGAATTCCTGAGTCCTGACGTGGCAGGGTGCAGGCTCTCACCTGGTCAGCCCAAAAGGATTGTTTCGATGGATCGGAACCGGTTGGACCGCCCGTCTAGTTTTACACGCATAATAGTGGCATTTCCTGTAATTCTAGAAGGCAAGACGGTTTAATCCAAAGTGATTCAATCGAGGTTTAGATAGTAGTAACTGTTACGCACTTTTGTCAAGGACCGTCAATGTCTCTGCTTTCTCTACTGTTCTGTAAAACAGTAACAATCTAACAAAAACTTGGATTCATGGCCAGAGCGTTTCACAGCTTTAGCTACTCCCTTCACTCTCCACGCTCTCTCATTTCTCATGAAACCTGTCTCATACTGTCCTGAGAAATCCATATATTGAGCACAAAAGCTTCCGTATTGGAAGAACTTTAAGTTGTATCAAACAGAACAAAAGAGCTTTCGAGTCGGAGCAGCATTGGCTACGAATAACTTCTCCCTGCATTTGATATAAATGGAGTTACTATAGCGATTTTCTTGCTTGGAAACGGAAAGGTACGAATGTTCTCTCACAGTCTCAATCTCAGCTTTTGTGCGATTATGTTTCATTTTTCCTTGCTTGGTTCTCTGCAATTATTAATCTCTCTCTGTCGAAGATATAATGATCTGAGGGAGCGAAAACGATTGTCGTCCTTGCTTTCCTAGTTTCTCCTTCAGATCTGAAAACTTTTAGAAACTTTTATTTTTCTGTTTTTAGGGTTTTTGTGTTTCGGGAAGGATGAAAACTTGTAAGGTTACGTTTGTCGAAAGCAACGAAGCTTCTTCGATGAAGACACCACTTTCTCATGATCTTCTCTGTCGCCGGAGATTTCGAAATCTCTGAAATATCAGTTTTACTTTTCCCCCAAATTTTTTCATTTTGTTTTTTTATTCTTTTTTTCAGATCAGAAGTTTAACGAAAGCCGTTCGATCTAAAGTTGCTTTGGTTTAAGGGCCTCCTCCTTCAGGTACTTTTCTCTCTCTCTCTCTATCAAATCCATAAATTTTTCTCTCCTCCTTTCCTGTTTCCTGACTCTTCTTCAGAGGCTCGTCCGTGTTTCGTACCGTTTTCCCACTAGATCATCTCGAACTTCATTTCCTATGAGAGACACACGACACATCACGACTCGCAGGTGCATAGTCTACAATGGCTCCTTAGAACCATCACCGTACATATACATCTGGTTCCACATCGGACGGTTAGTATTAGATATGCATCATCAGTTATGCCATAAATGACCAAAATGCAATTGTACGGTCGACATTCTTCGAGGGCTATGTCGTCATTGTGTTCTCCGTGTCAGTTCATGAAAAGACAACTAGCTCCTTATGAAAGGGAATTCGAAAGGATTGATATTAACGGTTTTACCCCTACAGTGTGGGGACCCGGGCCACTTTAAAGTTAAACTACTATGGATGCTAGTCTACTCCCTGGTATAAGTTAGCACAGACCCATATATGGAAACCCACGTCACATGTTCTTTTGAACACACTGATTAATGTGAACGTGAAATCCGGGGTACTTTTCCGTTTTGTTGAACTGACCAAACGATCCTTTTGTCTGTCTTCCCCTTCTGTATTGGATTTTTTGTGGGTCACTCTCATTTTGAAATCAATCTTAACCCTTGATTCGAGGGGTCAAATTGTTGTTCATCTCTAAGATGTGTGCTCAAATCATTCACGGGTTGTCTTAGATTATTTTGAACAGAATTATGGTTTTGGTGGCCTCGGAGAAATCTTGATAGTGATGTGAGAAATTTAATAAAACCAAGAGTAGAATATGTCTGAGCTGAGTAGAATATGTCTGAGCTGGCGACTGAGGCTACGCCTCTCTCTCTCTCTCTCTATCCTCGTTATACCTCTGCCCCTATTGGAACAAAAACTTGAGAAACCCACCTTGCTGAAGGGAGTAGGTAGATATGTTATTTTGGGCCAAAATGGGGGCTAAAGTGGGAGTTAGGGGCAGGACAGAGGTGGCTTCCCCAACAAATCTAGCTAATCTATATGAGGGTTGTGCATTGGCAGAGCATTTGTTGCGGAACTCCCCTGCCGTTGCCTTCCTGACTTCCTTAGCGTGGTTCTTTGGTTGCTTTTTTGTAGAAAATAAGTACAAAAAGCTCATCAGACCCTCATTCAAAAGAAAGAATAAAGTAATAGAAAATTTGTACCTCATGATCGAGATTACTAGAGTAGCCCTACAAACTCACACCGAGAGAGAGAGAGAGAGAGAGAGAGAGGATAGGCAGGCTAGGAGGCTTTCAGGCTTCCTTTTTCTTATTGTTTGTGTTTTGGGTGTTTGGTGATGTGGTGGCAGGGGCGGAGACTTCGGGGAGTGGGGACTATGGTGGAGGCTGAAGCTGCTGGTATTTTTTCATGGCAAATATGGTTTGATATGATGGTGTTTCTAAGCAATGTGAAGCATATGCTTTTCTTTAGCTTGTTTGAGAGGTGGGTTGGTGGCAGAAAACCCATTCAACCAGTTCAAGTCATTCAACTCGTTCTCTTCTTGTTCTTATTTTCCTCCTCTTGTTTCTCTGGCCTTTAATGGTGCTGGTGGCAGTGGTGGCAAGGCAAATGAATCTGGTGTGATATTGGCGGGAACGGCTCAATCTCAGATATTTTTCTTGTTTTTCTGTCTCTTGTAGCTATTGTGTACATGTATGTGTAGGATAGCACATTCTTCTCCAACCAGTTTGCTGGTTCTTATACTCGATGACAGGTTCTAGTATTCGGTTTTTTTTTTTTTTTTTTTTTTCTCGAAATTTTACCTCTTGAATGGGAAGAAAGAGAAATGGGTAACAGTTAGAGATCCTGGGAACTCTCTCGTCTTGTGCTGGTTATTGGGAACTTTCTAACTTCACAGGAATGAGCGGCTGCATAATATGCATTTTGTTGAAATTTCGATTATCTGACTAGTGATAGAGAACTGCAAGGTAGAAAGAATGATTTGATAACTAGGTATTTTACTTGTTTATCTCATTTTTAGAATATTAAATGGAAATGTTATTGCTTCTCCGCATAATCCCTTCTATTGAGTTCTCTTACCTTTCAGAGATTCTGATGAATTTTTTCAGTTTCCTAATCATATGTCCATCTCTCCAGTCCTTTGGCTCTCTGCATGCTTTTAGTATTAGCTTTAGAATTTCAGGCCTCCTGCTCATAAAATATGATATTAACTGGAATGGCTAGGCCTGATCATGGTCTTGGAGACATAGCGTAGCCTTTCCCCATCTTCACTTTTATCATTATAAATTTTTTGGTAGGTTTCCAAACAAAGGTTTGAAACTTATGCTGAAAGCTAAACCATCATAACGATATATATGATCTAGCTAGCTAGCATGTTTGTGGTCTTGTTGTATAATGTATAGAAGTCACTAGCATGAGTGCATCAGATGTGTTACTGTCCAGAGAGTTCAAATTGACAACCAGAGTTCTCGGGAGTAGTTTTAATCTAAAATACCAAGGCCACTGCATCTTATAAACATTCCGGATAAGAGGTAGTTGGAAGAAAAACATTTCTTCTTTTTTGTGTAGTTCAAAGACCAATCACAAACCAGTAAAATCTTATATAAAATTGGTTTAAATAAATCTTATATAATATTGTGTAAATGATCTCTGAAGTCTGAACTAGTAGCGACTGTAGTGTGGGTTTTTTTTTTTTTTTTTTTTTTTTTGGTATTTAATGTTTTAAGAGAGGGTGTATTTTACACTATCTTAGAGTTGCTTTACCCTATAATGTTTTAGTGAAAAAGTTATTCACAACCCTGGAAATGGGAGATTTCTTTCCACACCCTCTCACATAATGAGCCATGGGTCTATCACTAAGGCACTCTCTCCTACAAATTTAGGTTCCCTATTTGATTTGTGCACTCATGCCCTCTCATTGAACTGGTTTCCAATGTGAAACCCTCGATCGATATTTTATACCTGTATTTATGGGGTCTGATGACCCTATCCCATGTAATATGTTCACAAGAGCTGTCAAAGCTAATGTTGCTGTTATCTCAGTGAGGTAAGCAAAACCCATAAACATCCCAATGAATACCTTGTGCAAAACTATACATAAAGCTACAAAATAGGGGTGCAACTAAGGCTGACCGGCTGACCCACCATGTGAAATTTTGGCCTTGAGCTTCTTACTTTTGGCTGTTCTTTGGGTTTGGCATCACTCTAAATTTACATGTTGCCCATTGCTGTTACAGTGTTTCAGTGTTCAATCGGGCATAGAATCGGGATTGCCTGGGTCTGGATAGGCCTGGGATCAATTCCCAATTCCCCGAATATACCTTACCTTATGGAAGATCGACCCTTGCAACCGTGATAACATGCCTGCTGCACGGGAGCTGATCCTGATCCAGATCCAGCTAGGCCGACCCTAGCCGATCCCTAAGATGTTTGTTTTTTTTTTTTTAAGGGAGAATCCCTAAGATGTTGTAATGCCTAAAGTTTTAGGCCTGCTAGAAGGCTGGTCTTGTAACACGCTCAAAATTCCTAAGATGCCACATCTGGCCAGATTTTTTTTTTGCCTTTTTTTGGGCTAAGATAGCCTAATAACTTATGGGTTCCTGATGGCCTCTGGTGAGGTGGAAAGAGTATGTCAAGTCGACACCGAAATGGGATGTAGGAGGTTTGAACCAGGGACCTCTCGAAACCTTTATAATCATTATTGGGGTCCGCTTCTCCAATGGATCTGCATACCAATTGGTAAATAAAAAAGTTAATATAGAGAACGATGTTTTACATAGGATAAAAATAAAATGGATGAAGGGAAAAGTATATCTACAGTGTTGTGTGATCAGCTTATTACTTTAAAACCTAAGGAAAAATTTATAGAACAATCATTCAATCAATTATGATGTATGGTGTAAAATTTTGACCAGTTAAAAAGCATCATATAAATAGACCTAGTATAGCTGCACTGAAGATGTTGAGATGGATATGGCAAAATTAGGAAAAGATAAGGTAAAAAATAATTGTATTAGAATTGATTTGAGAGTAATGCTGATACATGTTAAGCTATGAAAAAGTCATTTGAGATAATACAACCATATTCAACAGAGACTGTTAGATGCTCCAGTATGGATGAGTGATTTCATTCAGATTGAATGATCTAAAAAAACTAAGGACAAACTTAAGATGATTCTAGGGGAAATAATGAAGAAAGAATGCATAGCTTAGGCCTCGTTTTAAATATGACATCGAACAAAACTGATTGGAGGACAAGAAACCATGTATCCAACTCCATTTAATTGGGATAAGACGTTGTTGTTATTGCTACATAATTGCTCCAAAATTCCCATAATATTGCAATATGCCAATTTCTTTAACTAGTTACCGCATTAAAGAAAGAAAAGTAAATCTTTTAAGTAGAAAAAAAAACAAACCATAATTCCCTCATGTCCTCATGTTGAAATGAGGAATATCCAGTGGCTATCATCCACTGTGTGCATTTACCAATACACCGATAACTACGCACAGTGGATTATAGCCACTGGATATTCATCATATCAACATGAAGACATGAGGAGATTATTTTCCAAAGACTACGAATGCATAACTTAGGCCTTGTTTCAAGTATGACATCGAACAAAACTGATTGAAGGATAAGAAGCCATGTAACCAACCCCATTTAATTGGGATAAAGCTTTGTTGTTGTTATTACTGCATAATTGCTCCAAAATTCACATAATATTGCAATATGCCAATCTCTTTGACTAGCTACTGCATTAAAGGAAGAAAAATAATTCTTTTAAGTAGAAAAGAACACGAACCATAATCCCCTCATGTCCTCATGCTGAAATGAGGAATATCCAATGGCTATCATCCACTGTGTACATTTACCAATACATCGATAACTGTGCACAGTGGATGACAGCCACTGGATATTCCTCATATCAATATGAGGACATGAGGGGATAATTTTCCAAAGAATACTAAGAATACTACCCGACAGTGTGCCCCTACAGCCTCACATAAGACAGCAAAATGACTACCCCATTCCTCCTCTCGAATACCATACACACGGGCCCAGCACTAACAGTGGGGCCACACAACCGGAAAAACATCAAATGGATATGAAAAAGGGACAATTAACGTTTTGCACAAAAATGGTCATATGTTTGGTCCTTTCAAAAAGCTCAACACATGCATTTGCCAATATTAGGTGGACAGAGTTATATTGCAGATGAAAATCCATGAACAACGCATGCATGAACAGTCTTCTGCCTTGGTCACTATTTTTATATGATGATGTCTTCCCACTCATGTATTCAATGCATGCATAAGCAAAGAGAATTTACCTTTCTATGATCCAGAAAATACATGAACAGAAGACAGACAAGTATCGGATCAGTTTTGGCATCGGCTGAAACCTTGTGCAATACTGATACCTTGAACCTTGATTACATAACTGCTAAATAAATTGAGTATTGAGGTCCTCATTGTTCTTTCCAGATCCTCCCAGTCACCCTCAGCTTCAACTCTTTCCCATCTCCACCTGAGAAAAAGAGAGCCATGTTCCGTTGGATAATGAGGCCATCCAAACTGTCACGCACCTTCTGATGGCTGTCCCTTATGCTTCTAGGAACCCCTTGCCATATTATCTTCCTCCCATTACCACCCACTTCAAGACTATAACTGTAGTTCTTGGCTTCATTGTCATCACCCATAAACCGTAAGAATGCTATATACACTAGTGCCATCCCAAGCTGGAATGCCTCAAAATGCAGACAGAAATACTGGCCAAAGCAACTGAAAACCTACAGAAAGCAAATTAGACAATGAAAATCTGTTACATCCTAATCACATGGAATCCATCCAGACCTGTTTTCTGGATGGCTGCCTGCTGGTTAGGCAAGAACTTAATGGTTCTACCCCTCCAGCCACTTAATCTAGTTCAACAATAACCATCCCACAAGCAAGGGGAAAACCTTTGCGCATAGCTTCAATGCTTGGGGGAAATGTCTAGAAATAGGTTGGAATAATGTGAGGTGGGCTAGGGAACTGTACAAGTTGTACATACAGAGTTCAAAGAAACAGCCGTATGTACAGAGAGAAGGCTGGACTGCTGTCCGGAGAAAACCTATGCATTTACAAACAAAGCAGTATAAAGGCATGAAAACAAAAGCAGTAGAAAGGAAAAATGACAAAAAAAAGAAGTACCGTTAACATCCATGTGGCATTTTCTACTTCAAGTGGATTAGATTTTACATAGCGATGGTTGAAAGTACTGCCATTGTGCATGTCCACTTTATGGTCATCTTTCAGGTGCGCCACCAGATAAGGAATTTCACCGACTCTAGTGCACTCTGAACCAGCATATGGACAGCTGTAGGGTCTAAATGCACAGTGCGGTTCATGCTTTAGCTTGCTATAGTAAGGGTATTTGCCAGTGCACCCAAAGCTCTGATTCTTGCAAGGAAGTTCAAGTGAGGCTGCAATCTTCTCCAGTGCAAGACATCTTATATTTCCTAGTTCATGTCGGCAAGTTGGGCACCGGTTTTGCACCCTGGGCTTGCAACCAGAACACAATGTGTGGCCATTTGAACACTGCAACCACAGGAGATGAGAAAAGAAAATTAAGTTAATATAATTAAATTCAACTATTGATGCGTATGAAACTGAATATAAGAAAGATACAAGTTCAAACTTTAACTAAAAGGAAACCAAGCTATAAAATGAAATGAAAAAAATTTCATCTACACCCCAAAAAGGATGTCAAATTCGATCTGCTACCCAATAGTTTGCAAAAACTTCAATCGGCCCCAATTAACTGACGAACTTGACAGAAAATGTGATAAGACATTTCTACCCTTTCTATTGAAACTGAAAAACATTAAAATGAGATAAAATTACTAATTTGACCTTTAAAAGATAACAATCCAAATTAGTTTTTAACCCCTTCTTCCCTGGCGACCAAATAGAAACGAACAGGTGAGACTCTTTTCATTACACCCGCAGAATAGAATTCATGACCAGGGAAGGATGGGAGTGCAGATGGATGGGAACCATTGTAACAGGGGAAGGAGCTGGTGCTGGAGAAGGTGAAGAGAACCCATGTTCAAGGTTTCCATTTTTGGGGCTTCTAATGGAATTCAATCCAAACAAACCCCTGAACTTCTCCAAGATCAAATCTTTCATCTCTTCAGTCTCATCCTCTCCTGAAACCTTTCTAATGGAGGAACCTACAATGTTCTCTCCCCAGTAATGTTCCTGTAAAATAAGAACATTAGGACTCACAGCAGCATTCAATGGAGCACAAGCCATCAGAAACTAGGGATTGAGAAATAAAATTAGTATAAAGATGATGAGAGTCATGCGGAGAATCTGAGAAGCAGAACCCCTTTTCTTCATCCCCCCATAATCAAGACATCATTCAACTTTGTGGTATAAATCAATCCAGTTCATCATTTTGCTTTTATGCTCAGTAGACCAATCTAGCTGGTCAGCTGGTGAGATTTGATGAGAACAGAGAAGATCCAATGCTGAGCCTTTAATGCTACTCCAAGGAAACCCTGAAGGTAATTGTAGATGTAAATGGGGGGCCTCCTCCAATAATTTTGCTCATGAACTAAAATTTCATCAATCCCCAAAAATAAAAAATCCCCTTCTTTTCTATCAACATTTCTCATTCTCTCCATCTTTTTCTCTCTCTGTTCTCTCTCTCCTCGTTTCAGATCTCCCCATCCCCCTTTCCGTATCTCTCTTTTTATCTCAGATCCCTCTCTTCCTCTTATTCTTCTTTGAGTTTTTTTTTCCTCTTCTCATCTCCTTTGTTTATTCTTTCTACTTTTTTTTCGTTTTGGATCTTCCCCCTCCCCTTCTTTATTTCTTCTCGGCTTCTCTTTTGCGCAGTCTCTTTTTTTTCAATGCTCTCCCTTCGATCACTCAGCTCCCTCCCCTCCACTTCTCTTTGTTGGCCCGTCCGGAAGGGATCCTCAATCGAATTGATCCAGAACTCTAATCCCTTTTGGTAAACGAACTGAATCAAGCATATAATCTAATAAAATCGAACTATAGAATGCATAGACCCTAGCTTTGATTCCTCTTCAGCATGGAGAATGAACAATCTCAGAATCATAGAGAGCAAGAGAAAATACTGGATACCAAGATAGATTGAGAGGATGAATCAAAAGTAGAAAGAAAAAGGGATGGAAAATTTGTTGCAGAGAACCCAATATTAGATCGATCGACTGACGGTGGGTGGTCGTTAGGGTTAGGGATCTCGAAGTAGGACTCTGACAGAGATGAGTTCTCCGGCAATTTCCAATCGGCCATTATATCGAAGAGGATCTCCGGTGAGGAAAGACAGGATTACATGATTTGGGAGTAGGATAAAATATAAGTATAAGGGTAAAATGGTCTTTCACCATTACAATAAGGGCATTGTTGTCCTAATATTTGCAACTAACGGGACTCTACTAACGGGTGGGGTCTCTTTGATTAACGGTG
Source organism: Protea cynaroides (assembly GCA_028583415.1). Taxonomy (NCBI): domain Eukaryota; kingdom Viridiplantae; phylum Streptophyta; class Magnoliopsida; order Proteales; family Proteaceae; genus Protea; species Protea cynaroides. The sequence continues at coordinate 92,273,990 of CM053276.1, read as the reverse complement.
GAAAAATTTTGGGTAGTAGATGAGATATTTGAAAAAATTTTGGGTGGTAGATGAGACATTTGGAAGCCTGTAGGGTTAGATCAAATTTGACATAGTTTTTGGGATGTAGATGAAATTTTTTCAAATAAAATATACTGAACAATAACAAGACATTTCTAAGGCTGTAACCTTCACTTTTATATGGCACACACACACACACACACACACACACGTACTGGGTTGCATCAAGAGGACTGTCATCAAAATGTATAGGGGAAATCCGAGGAAAAAAATAAAAGAAATACCAATATGCATGCCTAAAAGTTAATCGATGCCCAAATTAAAAGTTAATCCAAGCCTAATTAAAAATTAATCACAAAATCAAGAGAGGAATGTTTTTATGGTGATTGAAGGCAATAATTTAAGAATGAAAAAGAGGGCAAGTTTTCCACACTTTTTTAATGATCAAATGTAAGGCCAAGTAGCAGCTGGAAATGCACCTGTATGTTTCTCCAGACCAACAACATTTCAGATGGCAAGTTGAAGCAGCTCTGTGCCACATGGCTAGAGAAATCATAATGTTTTATATTTGTTTACTCAAAATTCTAAAACTTAAAAGGGAAGAATGAAAATTTGGTTGCAATCATAGACATGGCAAAAATGCAGTAAACAGAATACACTGAGTTTAACATGTCAAGGGGGATCAAACATAATTACAAATCGTCAAACTAATAGGCCTCAGATCAGGAAAGGACTGCATGAATCTGCTACGCTAGCATGGCAGGAAATCCTTGTCGTTAGGTTTTATAGACAAGAGTTACACTAAAAAATAACTTTTACCTTACAAAAATACATAGTGGATAAATGCTTCAATACACGATAAATATATGCAGCCAAACAATGCCAACAATTTCCAACACCATAAAATGAGGTGATTTCAAACAAATCCAACCATCTTTCTGCTATAAGCACTACAATGAAATTGATGGGATCTACAAACGTTCCTAGAGACATAAGAAAAGGTTCAGAGCGGGAACTAAAAAAAATATAAATGCTAATTTAGCATGGGGATGGCTTTAATCCCACATCAGAACCAACTTCGGCTTGAGAATTATCAATATGTCTTCATTCTTGAGGAGGCTCAAACAAGTTGCTTGATTGAGAGTTACTTAGAGACAGAATGTAACTTTGGCCCATTGGTTGACCTGGGTCATGCTGATTCCTTAGTAGAACTAATACAATGGCTAGGGTTTACAATCAATCTACACCCTTAACCTTGCGATAAGATCTTTTACAACCAATCCCAATAAGAATTTAATCTAACCAGGAAATCAGAACTAGAACAGTAATAGAAAACTTATCTTTGGGAACAATCCAACCGTTGGTTGGCTACGAAACTTGGAAGGATTACAGTTTAGGATGTACTTGCAACGATATCTGAATTTGAGGTCGATCCAACCATTGGTTGCGAAGTTATGATTTTTCCAAAATCGCCCATCACCTGATGATGGGTTCTGGTAATCAGCAGTATCGACAAATCTTCAAACTCAGCAACCAATAGGATCTTGGAGGGGAAACACTTGCACAATCACTAGGGAACAATAGCGAAGATAGTAGGAGAGATTGAGAGAATCAGGGGAAGGTGAAGGGGTCGGTTGAGTATCACAACCTGGAGACTCAATCAGAAACGCAAGAACAATTTCTGTATTTTCAAGTCTACTTTACTCTTCTCCTCCATTCATATATATAGAGACTAATGTTAACAACCTTGGAAAGTCCAAAACATAAAAAGACTAGGAAACTTAAAACATAAAAGGATTAGGAAACTTAACTTATAGAAAGTCCTAAATAGAAAAGGAATAGGAAGTTAAGTCTTAAACATAAAAGGATTAGGAAACTAAGTCCTAATAAAACTATAAAACTAAACTACTTGACTATTCCCTTTCCTAATTAGATGCTATCACCTATTTAGGAAACAAACCAAACTAACTATGGAGAAGTCCAAAATAACTATGGAGAAGCAAATTGCTGTTGGCACTATTCACGTGAACAAGGTTGGCTGGTGGTTTTGGCATTTGGTCCCCATTGGCATGGGCTGTACAATACTACATCAGCTCTCCCTTGCTTAAAAAAAAACTCGACCACGAGTTTTGAATCGGTTGAGCATCAACATATCAGAGTGAGTATTCAACTTCCTCTGACAACAGAAATCCGGTTGCTCTCGAAAGTTGGGAAGAAACTCTTTGACCTTAGAACCTCTCACATAAAAAAAGTGAGGTGGAACATATTCAATGTGCTCAACCCTCATAATCAGCATCATGAACAATGTTGGTAACATTCACGGCTACATGAGGAATGTTCTTGAAGTCATCTTGAACCACGATCTCAACCTATACCATGTTCTTGTCCTCGCTCTTGACCTCTTTAGCACATTCTTCAACGGATGACTCTAGAATGATAGATTCTTTCAGCATGTGACTGATCTGACCTTCATCTTTTACCTCTTCAATGTAACCATCTGCAGAAGAAACATCAATGGTGGGTTCTCCCTTATCATCAAATACTACTGGAGACTCATCGTCGTTTACTTTGGCTCAGTTACTGATGCTTCCACAACGGGTGGGGGGATAAGGTCCTCCTTTGTTGGTGCAACTTTGGGTTCAGCCTGCGCGTTAACATTGTTAGGCTTCCACCACTCTCTAACTTGTGAACTGAATGCTATAGATCAAGCTTATCAAGGTGTCGCCTAGGCGTCCAGGCTCTTTTTGAGGGCCTGGGCCCTTGGGCACCTTGGACGCCCAGAGTGCTTGGGCAACCGCCTATTTTATTACGCCTTTTTTTATTTATTTTTTTCATTTTTTTGGTAAATGTTTATGTTTATGTTTATGAAGATAAATTTTAAAGCATTAATAAAATGGTTATGAGGATAAGACTGTCCTCTTAATATTTTCGTTTACTTGCAATTCAATTTCAAGTTTTTAACCATCCACTTTTAATCGGCCCCACGTTATTAAGTTCTCTAATAAAACATATTACGTTACTTAATTTGCATCGCGTGAGATTCAAACTTGTGGGGTTGGCATGACCTTAAATAGTTGTACTCATATATATAAGTATATAACATATATATTTGCCTTGTTGGTTTTCCCATATTAATGAAGTTATGTTTTAAATGTTGATTATTTATGTAGAATACTGCATATATATAAACATTAATATAGTATTAATATTTTAGAAACAAAAAAAAATACACTGGGAAAGCCTTGGTCGCCTAGGCGACGTTGGCTAGGCGCCCAGGATGGCCTCGATCCCCTTGGATCGCCTTGTCGCCCTGACAACTATGCTATAGATGGTTGTGTTAGTTCCTCTTCCACTGTAAATGCCAGTTGGTGGTAATTTTGTCAACGGAAGAACCTTATTTGGATATGTTCAAGTATGTATTTTCTTGTTAATTCGTACTTCATATCTTCCCAAGTCCTAGGCTCTCGTCTTCGAACTCTAAGCTTTTGTTCATGAAAATTCCACCATTCTTTAGCATACCCAGTCAAACGTAAGTAAGCAAATCTAAGCTTTCACTCCTCTGTCAAGTTGTAACAATCAAAATTCAAATCTAAGCTTTCATTCCTCTGTCAAGTTGTAACAATCAAAACATCCCTCTAGAGAATCCAACCAATCAAGAAATAGGTATGGATCTGCCTGGCCAGCAATGTAAGGAACTTCTGGAAAAGAAGAGAGATTGGAAGAATGGGATCTCCTCTCCATGTTTGGCTCGTTAAGAGAGCATATGGTCATAAGGCTTGTTAAGAGAGCTAGAACACTCCATTATGAAGCTCTGATACCAATTGATGCAATGGTTAGGGTTTACAATCAATCTACACCCTTAACCTTGCAATAGGATCTTTTACAACCAGTCCCAATAAGAATTTAATTTAACTAAGAAATCAGAACTAGAACAGCAACAGAAAACTTAGCTTTGGGAACAATCCAACCATTGGTTGGCAACGAAACTTGGAGGGATTGTAGTTTAGAATGTACTTGCAACCATATCTGAATTTGAAGTTGATCCGATCATTGGTTGTGAAGTTATAATTTTTCAAAATCGCCTATCACCTAGTGAAGGGTTTTGGTAATAAGCAGTATCGACAAATCTTTAAACTCAGCAAACAATAGGATCTTGGAGGGGAAAGACTTGCACAATCACTAGGGAACAATAGCAAGATAGTGGGAGAGATTGAGAGAATCAGGGGAAGGGGAACGGGTCGGTTGAGGCTCACAACATGGAGACTCAACCAGAAATGCAAGAGCAGTTTCTGTATTTTCATCTCTACTTTACTCTTCTCCTTCATTCATATATATAGAGACTAATGTTTACAAGCTAGGAAAGTCCAAAGCATAATGACTAGGAAACTAAAAACATAAAAGAATTAGGAAACTTAACTTATATAAAGTCCCAAATAGAAAAAGGATTAGGAAACTAAGTCATAAACATAAATGCTCCGTTTGTTTTGACATAAAATTTTATGGTAAAATTTACATGTAACATTTTATATGTAAAAATAAAAAATAAAAAAATAAAAAAAAATTCAATGTTTATTTCCAAGAGATAAAATATAGTGATCTCTATAGGGGATGGCAAAGGAAATTCATCTTTCTTTTACCTACTGGAAACAAATTTTGAAATTTTTTTTTACATATAAAATATTATACGTAAAATTTTACGTGGAAACAAAAGGAGCAAAAAGGATTATGAAATTAAGTCCTAATAAAACTAAACAACTTGACTACTCCCTTCCCTTTCCTAATTAGATGCTATCACCTATTTAGGAAACAAACCAAACTAACTATGGAGAAGAGACATAAGTCCAAGATAACTATGGAGAAACAAATTGCTATTGGCACTGTTCACATAAACAATGTTGGCTGGTGGTTTTGGCCTTTGGCCCCCATTGGCATGGGCTGTACAATACTGCATCAAGAACATTCCAGTTTTACTTTAAGTTATAGTGGCTAGTTTTATTCTGAAGATTAGATGGAAACAGGCTTAGATGGTCGAGTCCTTAATCAACCCAAAAAATAAGATTCACCCCCCCCCCCCCCCCAGAAAGAAAAAAAAAAAAAAAAAACTATGTGCACCCAATTCAGAGTTTCATGGTTGATTTCAAAAATAACTGCTATAAATACAAAAAACCTGTTTGTCCCTTGTAAATATCAACCATAGATTAGCTTTATATCCAACATCAATATCTCATTGCTTCCGAGGTTGTTGAATGGCTTCAAACACCCCCCCCCCCTCCACACACAAAAAAAGAACCCTCAACACCAAAAAATAGAAAAACAGTTTTTGTTTGACACAAATTCCATCCATAGACAGGTGAACAGTTGGTTGCTTTCGGAATTGCCAGCCTCTCTGAAGCAGTATTATTCAGCCCATGCCAATGGAAATCAAGATCACATCAAGATAAAGTCATAAGATCTTATAAGATCTCACACAATCTCGCAAGATCTCGTAAGATCAAATCAGATCTCACAAGATCAATTTAGATCTTGCAAGATCAAATAAAACATTTGATTGGAAAGATCAATCTTAGAAGGATGTGATGTTGCTAAAGCAATCAATGAAAGATATGATGCTGCTTAGTTATTATAGTAGGATGTTATCTCCAATATATTTCAATTCCTTTAGTAGTTACTTTCCTAGTTAGTTTCCTTCCAAGTTAGTTAATTTCCTTTGTCAATTCCTTTCCATGTTGAGAGCCAATTTTGAGCTCTATTTAAAGTGATGTAAGGTTTAGGCCAAAGGAGAGATCTAAAGTAATGAAAGAAATTTGGTTTATGCCATGTCTGTGAGAGATAGATGAATGAGAGACTCATGAGGTGAGAGACCTCTGGTGTTGAGAAGTTGCCTAGGCCTTAAGGTGAGATGCCATAGGTCATATCCCCCTACCTTTCTTCCATCCCTTCTTCCCTCCACCTATTGATTCTTTTCTTTTTCTTGTTATATTAAAAAAAAAAAAAAAACCAAAGAAGAGAGAAAGTACTGTTTACTATTCATCGATCCTATTGTGTGGCTGGTTCCTAATTTGCTGAGTTGGGGACTGGTCTTACATTACTCTCCTGTCATTGCTTCCTCATTGTTGAATGGTTTCAACCCCATGGGACGAGAGTTACCAGTCCAAGTAAATACCAACTGTAGACAAAAGAACAATTGATTGCTCCAAAATTTCCAGCCTCTCCTCCCTCTCCCATTGGTTGGTTACCAGTCCAAGAAAATATCAACTATAGACAAAAGAACAATTGGTTGCTCCAAAATTTCCAGCCTCTCCTCCCTCTCCCATTGGTGACCTGGGTCATGTTGATTCCTTAGTAGAACATTCAGGTTTTAATTTAAGTTATTGTGGCTAGTTTTATTCTAAGGATCAAATGGAAACAGGCTTAGTTGATTGAGTCCTTGATCAACCCAAAAAATAAGAAAAAAAAACCCCCCACACACAGGAAAAAAAAAAGAAAAAAAGAGCACCCAATTCAGAGTTCATGGCTGATTCAAAAATAACTTCTATAAATACAAAAACCTGTTTGTCCCTTGTAGATATCAACCGTAGATTAGCTCTATATCCAACATCAATACCTCATTGCTTCCGAGGTTGTTGAATGGCTTCGGACACTCCCCCCCCCCCCCCCCCCACCCAAAAAAAAAAAAAAAAAAAAAAGAACCCTCAACACTAAAAAAAATAAAAATAGAAAAACAGTTTCTGTTTAACACAAATTCCATCCATAGACAGGTCCAGAACTGCCAGCCTCTCCAGTCACTGCTTCCTCATTGTTGAATGGTTTCAACCCCATGGGAAGAGAGTTACCATTCCAAGTAAATACCAACTGTAGACAAAAGAACAATTGGTTGCTCCAAAATTTCCAGCTTCTCATCCCTCTCCCTTCCTCTTGATCCATCTTTATTCTTTTCTGTTTTTTTTTTCCCCTGAAATTGCTGCTTTGGTGGTTTCTCATGCTGTTTTTATCTTTGATATCTCCTCAGAAGAGAGTGGATTCTGAGTCCAGACACCACTTTCACTTTTTAATGATAAATTGCTAGGACTTCTTCCAGCAAGTCCACTTAGTTCTTCTCCAATATAGAATTTGTTATTTTACCCAATCCAAAAGATAAAGAAAAGAATGGTTTAGAAAAAGGATTGTGTTACTCCAACTGTTTTCCATACTCTTTCAAGCAAAGAAAGAAATTAAAACAAGGACAGGAAGCAATCAAGGAGGACCCCCCCACCCCAAAAAAGAAAAAAGAAAAAAGAAAGAAAAAAAAGAAAGAGTTTAACAGTGCTTATGCTATTATGCTACGCTACCATTGAGTTTAAGGATATAAGTATTGGCATTGCGAAACAGAATGTCAAATCGTTCCCAGCCAAACTGACGCGGGACCCGGGTTGGGAAAGCACTTTTGGATCTGCTATGGGCCAACCCAAGATTGTACAATACTAGTGGCGAAAAGATTGACTAAATCAAGGTTTATAATAGTGAATGGCAAATCTGTACTTTATCAGAATCTTTAAGGGGTAATGGGAGAGTTCAAGGGGTAAGATATGAAGAAAATTATAATTAAGGGAAATTACCTGTACCTCCCCTGGACCATGGCCTAATTCCAACCTCCTCCCAATAATTTTTAACAATTACAGCCATTCTCATTAAATTGATGATATAAACCTTAAAATTAAAAAGACAGTTTTATCCTTGATGGGTTTAGGATCAATAAGGGTTGAAATGACAAGTTTAACCTCCATTATATTAAATCTCTCATTCCTAACCATTGCTTCCAATGAACATATCTCCACCTCCATTTGGTCCGGCAAATATCACCTATGGGGAACAATGTCCAACGAGTACCTCTGGCGACCAGTAGCTCCTCCTTTTGATCATCATCAGAGGTTTGGGAAGATGATAATGGCAGACCCGAAGCAATAGAGTCGGGAGGTACCTGGATTCGAGCGAAGGAAGTCATTTGAACATGACGATCATAAGCCCACTCGTCTGCTTTGGAGGAATTCGATTTCTACATCATGCCTCCTCTGCCTCTTTCTGGACCCATCTTTGTTGAATGTGGCCATTGAATTCCAGAACTGAGGGAGGTAAATGAATTGAGAGGATATCAATTAGGGAATAACAGAAGGATGCAACCTGTTTCGATCCGTAATGGACTATGAATTCAGTGGTAGGCAAGAACATGTCAAGAACGTCTCCGATTACTCTCCCCACGGCCAATGGGTGAATGGACGGAGGAAAGCTGCCGCTGGTGAAATCCAAAAAATCTGAGAAAAACCTTGTCGATGGACTGACTGATTGAAGAAAAGCTTGGTCGCCAAACTGCCGGTGAAATCCAAAAACATTGAGAAAAACCTTGTCGATGGACTGACTGATTGGAAAAAAGCTTGGTTTCCAAATCGATTGCTTCTCCTTCGTCTTCTTCTTCTTCTTTTTTTCTTTCTGCTTCTCTTGCTCTTTCCTTTGCTTCTCCTCTTCACCACATCTCTGCTTTTTTCATATCTTCGAAACGAAAAATAAAGAGTTTCCCCCACACAGCAGTCTTTCTCTTTCCAAAAGTCCTAGTTTCCTTTTTCTCCTTCTCCTACGCCTCTTCTTCCCTGACTCTGCTCCTCCTTTTCTTTTCTTTTCTTTATTTCCTTCTTTACTTCTCCTTCCTTCTTTGCTTCTCTGCTCGTCGTCTCCTTCCCCTTATCCTGATTTTTTCGAATGAGACTCCCTCCCTCTCGACCGAACTCCTCTCCTACTTTGTTCTCTTCATTCCCAATCTTCTCTCTCTGCTTATTCTCTTCCATGATCTTCTCACAGTAAATTTATCATGGGGCACTCAAAACCTGCAATAGAATTTTTTTTCCCTCCAAAGCAAATCATGAGGCTGCAGGCCGGATCAAACAGCCAATTTATGGCCTGCTGGTAGGCCTTAATGAAAAAAGAAAAAAAGATATTGGATGGACCAGTTCAATCTGAGTTCAGAAAAATTCGTGTGATCAGATCGGTGAACCTGTAATAAAAATTGAATAGTTCCATTGGAGAAAGAAATGTTGAAAAATAAAGGGAAAGAAATAGAACAGAAAAGTGATTGCAGTAGCAAATAAGAGGCATGAACGGAAAGCAAAACGTATAGTTGAAATCTCGATGGGGATTTACAACCTGCAGATGGATATGTTAGGAGATAAAAAAAATTAGAGATATGCTTTAGAAGGGTTGTGTAGGGTTTGTTCTTGCAAGCTTCTTGAGCTTCTCAAAAGCTTTTTATTGTTGCTTGAAAGCGAATCAATTTACTTTTTCTTTCTTTTTCTTCTTCTCTGATTATATTTCTTCATTTTAGAGTTCTCGCAATTGTAGATGTCTCGTTGGAGAAGATGGAGTTGGAGAAGAAGGAAAAAAGCCCTATTTTTTTTGTTTACATATGTCAAAGTAATGATAAAATACACTATAACTGACTGTGTTGCTTTGACTTAGTCAAAACAATTAATCATGTGGACTGATGGACTCCTAGTTGGCTTATTAATTTGTTTTATTAGTTTCTTTTACCAATTAGGCTTGTTAGTTTTCTTTTCCTATTTTGAGTTTACTTTATCTTTAGTTTGTGACTAGGACTCTGATTTGTAGAATCCTAGATCCTATCTAATAGTTGTTTTCTATTTTCTATAAATACAGGCTACAAGGAAAGGAGCAAACACACTCTCTCTTTCCTACACACATCGATTCTTTCCATCTTTTCTTATTTTTCTATTTTGTTACATGGTATCAGAGCAGGTGCTGTTTTGAGAGTCGTTTAAAGGTCTTCATTCTAGTGAGCAGCCACCAATTCTACCGCTACATCTTGTTATCAATTTTTTGGTTTGCTACTTGCTGATTTGCTGATCAGAATCTACTGCTGATCGATTGCTACTAGTACAACTGCTACCTTATGATTTGCTGTTGCTCACATTAATCCGATGCAACTTATCTTGATATACTGCTGCTGACTTGCCCTACTGGTGCCATCAAGATCTGTTTTATCGGATCTGATCTTATTTGCTGATCTCTAATCTACTGATGTTCTTACGTACCTGTTGCTGCCTGTGATAGATTTGGAATGGATTTATATCAATAGAGCTCCATGGGTTCTAATCAGTTGAAACTGGAATTTGGAGCACAAACTCCCTCTCCCTAGGCAATCCTAGCCCTATGAGTTTGCGGGCTGGAGACCAATCTCCTGCAACAAATCAAGGTCTGGAACTTTTCTGCAACCTAAACTACAGCCAGGTTCTGGTTTCCAGAATTCTCTTCGGGAAACTTCTTTGTTTCTTGGTTGGATTTCAATTGGATTCAAGAAAGGAACTGGGTTTCAATTCATACCTTTAATTTCAGTTCGATTGGCTCGCTCTCGGGTGAGTTTCTTCGCCTTGCATCAGACCTGGTTTCCGCCCTCAATGTTGAGTTCGTGAACAAGTTACGGAGGTTGAAGAAGATCCCTTGAATAAAAAATTACCCTTATACCCCTCTCTTTAACACCAGTTCTCTTTTTTTTCTTTTTTTCTTTTTTCTTTTTTTTTTTTGTTAAACTACCAGAATTACCCCAATCCTTTAGTCATAATTCCTGTTACATCCTACCCAAAGAGTCCTTTACTATTACCCAATCTTCTTTTATTTCCTATAATACCCTTCTACTTACTACTTGCTTTCAGTTAAATCCTTTTGGTCCTAAGGTTCTGTTTGCTTGAATCAAAAGAGATATTTGACAGTGTTGATTATTTACAGTATTGCCATTCTTCTTTTGTTTACTATCCTTGACCTCTTGAACATTGTGGTTAATTACTAGATTGCCACTGTGGTCAATTTGTTCTCGTTTTAAGGGTATTTTGGCTTTCCAATATGTCCCAAATAATTCTACATATATCATAACTTTGGATCCAACCGTCGGATTGACTTCAAATTTGGATCTTATTTGCAGCTGCTCTTGCTTATGGAATTTCTTGTGTTGTACATCCTTTTGAGATGCTACTTGTTACTATTACCGTATGATACCTACTTGTTGCACATGATGCAACCTACTACTTTTGTTCATGTTGGAGCCACTACTATTGCTGCTTCTACTACTACTATTTGGTTCACAACACTATTGTCAAGGCATCGCCTAGGCATCAGGGCGGTTTTTTGAGGGCTGGGCGCCTGGCACCTTGGGGATGTTAAAAAGGTAGTCGCCTAGGTACTTAGGGCGCCGCCTTGGACGCCCAGAATGCCTGGGTGATCGCCTTGTTTCTTATGTGTGTATAAATAATTAATATAATGAAAAATTTCACGTACCACCCTTAAGGTTTTCATTTACTAACAATTCAATTTCAACCATCCCCTATTATCAGCCACAAGCTATTAAGTTCCCTAACGGAAATGATGAAAATAGTTTTTTACCATTATAATAAAAAGTAAATTTCACTCCGTGATTGGGATGCCGATGTTGTCGAAAAATTTATTCCCCGACAGTCGAAGTGCTTCAAAGATAAGCTGTCGCCAAAAGACAAAAATTCCCTGAGGAATTGTTGGATGAGAGATTGAATTATTCCAAATTCTAGTAATTAAATACCGAAATATCCCCATTCCCCAAATATTTTGTTTTCCCAATAGAGAAGCTTGAGCTCAGCACAGAACCAAAGACTAGGCAATCTCAAGAAGGAACTCGAACGTGCTCCCCCTTTCTACAGACACCACTGCATTCATGCAACGAAATTTCATGTAACGAAGCAGTGAGCCAATGAAGCCGATATCTCCACATAAATTGCACACATGTTTAAGGGAAGAGAACTCAGACCCAGAACCGAAACTCTCGAGTCCCTACAACTTACAAGTAACTCCGGAGAAATAGCAAGGATTCTGATTCAGCTGTCAGTTTTGAAGCACGCTAGAGTCCAAAATTGTACCCTTAAAAGATCGCAACTATTGAGCATCGTTAGCACCTTTGTCAAGAACCATCGGCATTCAACATCACAGTTCCGAAAATGGGGTGGGTTGAATTAACATAAACCTCAAGGGAGGTGCATGAAATTTTTTGTAATATATTATTATATTTATTATTATTTTTTAATTAGATTCTAAAATAAACCTTTAGATTGATTTTGTGTATAATATGTGGGTTGAATTAACATAAACCTCAAGGGAGGTGCATGAAATTTTTGGTAATATATTATTATATTTATTATTATTTTTTAATTAGATTCTAAAATAAACCTTTAGATTGGTTTTGTGTACAATAATATATTGTACACAAATACACTGACTTAAGGAGTCCGCAAACCGTTTTGAAAACAAGTTTGAAGCTCACAATTTAGGGCACTTGCTGACCTCTTCCTCTTCCGACGACAATCCTCTTCCCCTCTTCCTTTTCCGGCGGTGCTCTTCCCCTTCTGGCAGTTGTATTCATAGCGATTCAGGAATGTTAAGTCCGTAAATTTATTTTATTAGATTAATGTTGTTGTTCATACTTCATCTTCCTATTCTTTACGATCTGATTCTGTCTATTTTTGTTTTAGTTTTCTTCTTCTTCTTCTTCTCTACTGCACCAACAATTGAAAGTTCCCAATTTTTTTTTTCGGTTTTTTTGCAACGCAACTTTTTTTTTTCAAATGTTGTTTCTTCTTCTTCTTCTTTGCTGCACCTGCAACTAAAAGTCCCTAATTTTTTTTTCTTCGGTTTTTCTACAATGCAACCTTTTTTTTTCGAATGTCGATTTCTTCTACAACTTTTTTTCCCTAATTCTTATCAGCAACATGTTCACAATTTTTTTTCTTCGGTTTTTCTACAATGCAACTTTTTTTTTTCCCGAATGCCGATTTCTTCTACAACTTTTTTCCCCCTAATTCTTCTCAACAACGTGTTCTTCTTCTTCTTCTTCCTAATTCTTCTCAACAACGTGTTCTTCTTCTTCTTCTTACCACAAGTCTGCAACTTTTTTCTTCTGTTTCTTACCACAAGTATGCAAATAGTGTTTTTTTTTTTTTTTGGTATTATTATTATTATTATTATTATTTCTTCTTCTTATGCTTCTACTTCTTCTTCTAACCGCAAGTCTACAACTTTTTTTTTTTCCTAATTCTTCTCTGTCAACAATGTCCACTTTTTTTTTTTTTTTTTTTAGATATCTAATATGTTATGTTATGTCTGTAACCCTATTTCTATGTAATCTTGCTCCAAAGAATGTTATGTTAATGTTAATTTTAATGTTATGTTATGCTAATGTAATGTTAATGTTAATGTTAATGTTAATGTTATGTTTGCATTTAATTTTTTTTTTTTTATAAATATGTTTCTTTATGTCCTAAAGTTTATTCATTATTTGTTGGTTTTTTCATATTAATTAAGTTATGTCTTAAATGTCGATGATTTATGTAGAATACTGAATATATATAAACATAAATATATTAATATTTTAGAAATAAAAAAACACTAGGAAAACCTTGGTCGCTTAGGCAATGCCTAGGCGGTGTGTAAGCAACGCCTAGGATGGCCTCGAACTCCTTGGATCGCCTTGTCGCCTTGACAATTATGGTTCACGGTGACCTCTACTGTACTGCTACTACTACTTGATTCACAATAACCTATATTGTGCTGCTACTACTACTACTTGGTTCACAGTGACCTATACTATATTGTTACTACTACTTGGTTCACAGTGACATATACTATACTGCTACTACTACTATTGATGCCACGAGTACTACTACTACTACCACTGTTACTACTGTTGTTGCTGCTACATTGTTTCAAGTTAAAGCTCTCATTATTGTTGCTATTTCCGCAGCTACATTGTTTCAAGCTTAAACTCTCACATTCCCTCATGCTCTAGCTTGAGGGGGGTGTTAGAGTAATGATAAAATACACCATTGCTGATTGTGCTGACTGTGCTACTTTGACTTATTCAAAGCAATTAATCATGTGCATTGATGGACTCTCAGTTGGCTTATTAGTTTGCTTTATTAGTTTCCTTTACCAATTAGGCTTGTTAGTTTCCTTTTTCTATTTTGAGTTTAATTTATCTTTAGTTTGTGACTACGACTCTGACTTGTAGAGCCCTAGATCCTATTAATAATTGTTTTCTATTTTCTATAAATACAAGCTACAAGGAGAGGAGCAAACACACTCTCCCTTTCCTACATACATTGATTATTTCCATCTTCTCTTATTTTTCTATTTTGTTACAACTAAGGGCAAAGATGACATTTCATATTCCAATAAGGGCAACAACGACACTTCATTGTCCCATTAAGGATATTTTTGTCCTTAAAGGTTTGAGGACGTGATGACGTCAGTAACTAACAAAAATCAGCTAACAAGCTAGGGCTACTTGTAACAAGGTTTTGAAATTAGGGGTAGTACGCGTAATTGCCATAAACTACAGGGAGGGGGTTGGAATTAAGCCACAGTCCAGGGGAGGTACGAGTAATTTTCCCTATAATTAGAAAAGTGGGGGTGATATGAGAACTAAGATAAGAAAAGATGACTTAAGAATAAGTTATAAGAAAAGGGGTAATTATGGGGGAATTTAAACCCAATCATGATTTGAGAAACATGAGGTTGTCTTCAACCTTGGACTGAAAACCAGAGGCAGAAGAACAAACCAAATTCAAAAAGATAGAAGCATCTCCTTCAATACAGCACCAATCGACTCGAAACTTCAAGTGAAGAATTGCAAGTCACACCCCTCTTGATTCCCACTGAAATCAGATTGAACAACCAAGTATGAAAGACGATAGCAAGTTCTGCAACAGTCCTAACGATAGTTGCAGGGTCAGATCTGGTTGCAAGTTTGAGTCCTTGTAGCAGGGGTGGATTTGGACAACAAAACCCTATGTGTTGGGTCCTTATGGAGAGAAAACTTATGCCCAACATCTGAGGGAGAAAGGAGAGAAGACGAAGGAGATCGACGGAGAAAGAGAGAGAGAGAGAGAGGAGTAGGGAGACGCAAGAGAGTGAGAGAGAGAAGGAGCCGCAGCTTGCAAGCACACCACAGGCCACGGAGGCACAAAACCACTACTTCAATATTCCATTCTTCATAATCTATTTTCTGTAGTCTCAGTTACATGATATTTAAAGATAAGTAATTGTAATCCTAACAAAATAAACAGCCTTAAACTAGGAAACCAAATAAGCTCATAAAACTTAACTGGAAATAAAATCCTAGTCTAATTTATACAAGGGAACTTCTAAATAAAATTTCTACCTTATCTAATTTTTCCTAAAAATAAAAGATAACAAAGATATCCCAATTAAAATTAAATCCTACAAAGATTACTAACCAAATCCATCTAATCTGGTGGGCACACCACAGCATCAAATATAGATCCAGATCAGGACAATTCCAGATTGGCTAGATGAGCTGATCCAGTCGATGGATCAGTATCCAGCGAGCAAATGCTCGATACTACCACTGGATCAACCAATTTACTAGCTATGTTAAATTGAATCAATCTCATTCAATAGCTTTAAATAACATCTCAAAACAGTTCCATTTAGTTTGCCTCAAGACAAGCCACACAGAATATTAAGACAGACATAAGAGTTAAGAAGATCAATAATCATGTATCTCAGCTCAAAATACATCAGTCAAATGTTGTAAACAAACCTGATGGATGGGAGGGTACATAACATTTAAGCATACTGGACATCCCAACAATTCACGAACACTGCTAGCAACTGCCACATTAGGTTTTATCGCATCTTGAGAAGGAACATTTGCATGTTTAAAAATTTCTATCATGTCTTCATGTTTGGTTAGATCAACAACATCAGGCTTGGACCTTAAATCATCAATATAAGTAGTTGCAGATGCCATTGTTAAGTAGAACACCCACTTGCCTGCAAGTAAAAATATGCAATCAAGTGAGTCACACTATTCATGTAATGCAAACTTCACATTTTTTGCAAGAAACAGCAAATATACTAGTAAGCATTTAAGCAGAAGGAGAAAGAAAGCAGTTCCATGTACCACAGATTATTGTTTCCATCGACACACAAACTCCTTATAGATGTTTAAGCCATAGTTGTGAAGGCGCTAAGGCGAACCAAGCCTAGGTGACCAAGGCGCCCGATTTTCCAAGGTATCACAAGGGATGCCTTGACAACTATGGTTCAAGCATCCATAATCTACAATGATGTCACCTTGACAACTATGGTTCAAGCATCCATAATCTACAGTGATTCATTTGGTCATCCATACTAAATTAATGAATCTGATTTCAGTGACTGGTAACACATTTACATTTACAACAGATTATTGATATTTTATTGCGATTCTAAAATAGAAGGAATAGGTATTCATACATAAAAGCTCCATACATAATTTATGAGGTTAAAATTTTAATTCACATTTCATAGCATTGTAAGCAGTGAGATTCACATATATCAGGTGTCTCCATGGTCACTTGCAACTGGTTGAATACCATTGTTGTCAAGGTGTCGCACAGGCGTCAGGGAGCTTTTTTGGAGCCTGGGCGCTTGGGCACCTTGTGACTGTGAGAAAGGCGGTCCCCCAGGCACTCTGGGCGTCGCCTAGGATGCCTTGGATGCCCAGAGTGTCTGGGCGACCGCCTTTTTTTCAATGTGTCATTCTGAATGTTCTTCAGAAGATTTATTAGGTTAGACAGGAACAACATTTATTAGGCAATACTTAATAATATCATTTAAGTAAATGTTTCTTTAATTTGATATTTCATTTATTTAAGATATTATCATAAATAAGCAAATACCCCCCCCCCCCATTTGAATCCAATAAAAATATTTTCCAGAAGGATAAAAAGTCAACCCTCCAGTTCAAAAACAAAAACAGTATTTTTGGGTGCGGGGGCGATTTTCAACTTCAAAATACTAGGCTTTTTTCCAAATATAAAAATTCCATAAATCTTATTATAGTAAAGCATTCCTAAAAACCAAAAGCGTGCCAAAATAATCTATTGTTTTGATGCCCAAAAAATAATTTACATTCAGATGACTTTAAACAGCATTCGCGTACTCAGAACAAGGTTTGACCAGAGTATAACTCCTTCATAATAACTCGGATTCAAACAATCTCGGATTTGTTGAAAAGCTGATTATGCTAGCTTTGCAATAAATTCGAGATTGCTTGAATCCAATCTATACTAAAAGAGTTACACTCTGGTCAAATTTGTTAGAAGTACGTAAATATTAATTATAAATGCATGTTGCCTACTTAACTCATTATTTGTTGCCTTGTTGGTTTTCTCATTAATTAAATTATATCTTAAAATTGATTATTTATGTAGAATGATGCATATATATAAACATTAATATAGCATTAATTGTTTAGAAATAAAAAAAAAAAACACTGGAATGCCTTGGTTGCTTAGGCAACGCCTAGGCGCCCAGGATGGCCCCGAATGCCTTGGATCACCTTGTCGCATTGACAACTATGTTGAATACACTCCAAAAGAACAGCCATGACATCGTACCACATTAGCCAACAGATGTTGCTTACCAGTGATAAATTTTTTTTGCTCTTACTCTGAAGGCTATAAAGCCTGCACTAAAGATATCTTATGCTAACCAAAGCTGATGTAGCAGATCTAGACTTTGCAAATTATGGGAATTCCCTCGGTTAGTCACATGCGTAGAAGACTTGTCAAGTCAACAATAGACTTGTGGACTACCTTGTATTGCACTTTTCTACATCAAAGGCTGTTGAATATTCTTAATTTTCTTAAATAGATAATATTTGAAAAGTTGATGTCTTCTTTGGAACAATGTAAAATTCTAAAAAGCACGTGGATAAGGGTGTTTAGATGAACAGGGGTGGAATTAAAGGTTAAGACATTGGTCCAGTTTACTGTATAGGGTTTAGGATCTCCAAACTGAGAATTCTGATTTAGGAATTCAATTAGCTATTAAACTAAAGGAAAAGTGGTATCTGAAAACAGTAAAACAAATTCAGAAAAAAGAAGAAATCAGGGACTCAAAGTGACTGATTGACCTTTATCTGAAGTTTTAAGGACTATTCATATAGTTGGAAGTGAATAAGGAGATCAGTAATAGAAAGTTGTGGTTTGGCTTAGGATCATTTTCACAGAAGGTGATTTAAAGGAACAGAAATGAGGTCATTGCAACAGGCTGTGGGTAGTGAGAATAGTGAGGGATGGAGACTGGGTTCTATTGAAGGGATTACTTTTTATTTTATTTTTGAAGGATCTAATGGTTTCTAGTTTCATTGATTACAACTCCTATGATTTCGGATTAGAAGAGACATAAAAGGCCAAAGTATACATGTTACTGAACCAAATTATGAAATTCTGAAGACCTAATCCAACCAATACAACTTCAGAGTGGCCAACATTAGTCGACAATGAGATGTACAGGACTGTCTCAACTCAATGACCTAATATTGCAGGTTGTCAAGTATTACAACTCCAATGCCAACTCTAGTAAAATAGTAATCTCCATTTTCAATTCAGCTCCCATATCAATACTAGTTGGTTTTCTTCTTCTTTTTTATTTCTTATTTTTTTATTCTATTTATTTTTTTCTCCCTTTCATACTTTTTTACCACCCACAGCCTGATTCTCATCATGGATTTTACTAGCTGAGACATCAGCTGCTGCTACCTTTAGGGAAAAAAAAAGAAACAGCTACGCTTTACTGCACTAATAGGAGAGAAAACATGGAGTTTATTTAAAATATTTGTGTTTGGTTTTCTCTTTTGTGTTTTAAATCTAGTTCAAGTTATGAAAACCAACCCAAAGAACATGACGGGGCTGAGCTCTACAGAGTCTCGTCCTGAGTATAACCCACGACAACATGTTGAGAATAGGCGAGGAATTGGCACTACGTGCCTTGTGTTTATTTGTCTAGAAAAACTAAAGGCTTTCAAGTTTCAATGTCCAACAAATCTTTTGTGAGTTCCGTCAAAAATTCAATATTGCAATAGCACTTGTGACCACATATGCCCACTTTATTATCTGTTTTTTGACCTTTATCATTTTCAATAACCAAATATTGCAAATTTGGATCAACCAAAATAGAAAGCAAATTCTGGCGCAATACAAGCAGAGAAGGTCTGCCTGCAGTTTGAATCATTTCACAATGATATGTTCTAGGCTCAAAAATATTAAAAGAATAATAAAATAAAAGTAAAAAACTAAAGGTTCAACTTTTTGCTTCCCTGTCTCCAATCAAATTCCCAATGGACTTTTAACAATTCAACCCAAGTGACAGCACTTAGGTTTCTCATTGGACCAAGTCTATGACACAGAACAGTATACCATTCCCTAACCTCCACCTTCTGAATTTTGGCAGCCATGCAAGTTAGTGGTTGCTTTATTTATTTATTTAGTTATTTTTATTATTATTATTATTATTATTTTTAGAAGGGGGGTTGGTGGGGGGGAAGAGAGGCCTGTACGGTTGGTGTGGGGGAAGAGAGGCCTGTACCAACACAGATTCTACCAACTATTTACCTAACCGCTTCATTAGATCTTGGCACAACAATTATCTAAAAGTTAATTCACATTTCACATGAACTAACAAATTTCTAGACAGGTGCTAGGCTCTTGCATATCAGGTTAGAATACAATTTCAAGTACACGCAATGCGGTTCTGGGACAATATTACCTCCGCAGCCAATTGTACTTTCAGCATTACATTAGAGATATTAACTAGTAAGAGTAGCAGCAAATGCTATAGCATTGATCCCACTATGCCTCATCCATATTTACACCATGTCTATCTTCTGCTGAGTTGATAACCTCCACCAAAACATGATCTCAAAAAAGAACATTCAAGCAACATATTGATCGAGCTAACCAAAACAACAACCAAGAACAGTTACAATGTGAGAAACCCGATATGAATCAAACATACATCAACCCAATTGTCAGCAGTATCAACCATATGGACCACCTGCGATTCCCTATCAATAAAACTCTGAAGAACAGAATACCACAAAAATATCCAAATGAAAAACCCTAACATATACAACACTTGTCCGATAACAGCTCCAAAAAAAAAAAAAAAAAAAAAAAAAGATCTTTATTCAAAGAACCACAACAAAGTCGAGAATCAACTCAAACCAAAAAGGCAAAGAATCCAAAAAAACACTTGAAACAAGCCCAGAATAAATAACAAAATTTAGCGAGCAAATAAGGGAGAACCTGGCAATGCCTCTGAGATCAAAAGAAACCCACGAGAGTAAATCCAACGTCCTTATCAGAAAGAGTCTCCTTAGGTAGCGGCCAACTTATACAGTAACAAATGAATACGAAGAAATTCGAATTAAACCCGTTGATAGGGAGAGAGAGGGGAGCGTAAGAGATGGCCATTCACGGGAAAGATACAAAAGAAGAGAGAAGACGTGGGGTCTGATCTCTGAATCTCTCTCCTCTCTTGGGAATTTTCAAGATCTGACAATATAATAACAAAACTAAAACCGTACGGTGATGGGTTTTATTTGAATGAGAAAGAAAGCAAGAGAGAGAGGGGGGGACAGAAAATAAAAAAGAGAAGAGCCAAAGGGGAATTAGGTTGCCTGCAAGGGGAATGAGACAAGAGAGAGGGAAAGGGGCCCGGAGATGATGTCAATCTGTCAACGCCGTTAAATTTGTGTTGATCACCTATCCTCCCAAAGGTTCGCGGGATTCACATCGTCACCTCTCAGTCATTCTCGAAGGACTAAGGGTGTCAAAATTGAGCCCGGCCTGATATAATCCGAACCCAGTCCTGACCGAGTCTTAATGGATAGGTTTTGGTCTGAGCTTGTAAAGCCCGACACCGTTTCAGTCCAAACCGAAACCAAACCGGACCGGTTCGTTAAGAAGCCCGAATTAACCCAAACCGATAAAACTCAATCCGAACACCGGTAAGGTCCGTTCGGGCCTAATTTCTTAATTTTAATGGTTTTAAATTTTAATAGATTGTGTTACACTATTAGAATTCACTTCAAGTCTTCATGATCTAGAAGATTATGTGAATCTATAGTTGAAAATATTATGTTAATTGTTATAGTTTATTAAATTACATACATATGGAAGGAATAATGCTAATTTTATAGATAGAAATAATAAAATAGGCTATATAGTTTACATATAAAAGGGGCCGATAAGCCCGATAAACTCGATCCGGACCGAACCAACCCGAAATCACCTCAATAAACCCAGTCCGATATCAAACCGACACCGGACCAGCCCGTTACTTATTGTGTCTAGCGCAACCCACCCCAGCCCGAACTCTTAATGGACATGTTTTGGGCTGGGCTTATAAAACCCGATATCGATTCAGCCCGGACCAAAACCGACCCAAACCGGCCCGTTGACACCCTTAGGGAGGACGGTGGCAACCTTCCTCGGATGGTTGCCACGTGACTCTCGATGAATCCGAGACCCACGTCCGAGCCGATACCCCCCTGTCGGCTTGGCTTGTCAGCTGGGTATCGGCTCGGACGTGGGTCTCGGATTCACCGAGAGCCACGTGGCAACCATCCAAAGAAGGTTGCCACTGTCCTCCCAGACCACTGGGAGGAGACGATGCGGATCCAGGTTCGGGAGGAGGGACGGCAATCCCATTAGATGGGCGACACCTGAGGCTCGGGTGAACCTGAGCCCTCCATCCAAGTCGACAAGCCAAGCCCGCTAAGAGAAAATCGACTCGGAAGGAGGGCTCGGATTCACTCGAGCCCCAAGTGTCAGCCATCCAAAGGGGGTGCTGCTCCTCCTCCCGGATGGAGAACTCGGATTCATCAAAGTCCCAGATGTCAGCCATCCAACAGGATGCCGCCCCTCCTCCCAAACCTCTGAGAGGAGAGGATTTGGATACCCGATTGAGGCTTTGAGGTTCGATTTCAAGCCCTTGAAAAAAAAAGTTACTAATTCTTGAGTAAACTATACTTCAAGGCCATTTAAATTTCTTTTAAAATTCTTCAGTTCTTTGTTGAATTGAAATTTTAAAATTGGGACGTTCCCTTACACGTGTATTCCAAATCTTGAATCTGTGACGATGACACGAAAAAGCTTATTCTCAAAGTTCCTACCAAGAAAAACGTATTCTGAAAGTTGATCTTAAGGGCGTCTTCAATTCATATATTTTAGAATATTGCATTAGTGATAAAGATCGGTGAACTATTATTCCTTGTCAAATAAGAAGTAGCCAGAGCATTCCATACCTCTGCATGTCTGGTACAAGCACACGAAGAGGCCTGAGACTCATAAATGTTAAATTTTGATTGAGAAGCTTCAATTCTGGAGCTTTGCCAAACAAATCATGGTTAAGTTGGAGATAAAAGCACAAACAAAACAAGCAAAGAATTATATTAGAGCAAGAGAATTTTACCTTGGTTCAGCACTCAATAGAGAATGTTATCTCCACCCTAAAAAGCAGAGAATTTCTTGATTCACCAAGAAAGACTCTCCTAATTCTTTCCACCTCACAAAATGATTCCCTTACTCTTACCTAGGATTTTTCTCATAGAGACAATATATATGATCTCTATGAACCCTAATCCCACACAATTATAATTTACTATTGCACATGTAATTGATCCAAACAAAATTACAAATACAAACAAATCTAATAATTATGTGGACCCCATAGAATACAAGACATATCCCCAACAATCTCTAGTTTGGCTTCGATTATGCAAACCACCCTGAAAAAGAACTTGTGTTGATGCTGACTTTGTAAAATCCTCCATTGTCTCTGCCAAACCGCTACATCCAAACCAACATAGTCCACACCCAGCCTGGGTGTCTAGCACTGCTCACTGTTGATGTGACTCCATCTCCCCCATTGCTATAGCACCACTAGAGATCATTTATGATGGGGGAAAATATGACGTAATGAATCCGGACCACACGATGGGATCAAGGGGTATCTATTAAGGGTTGCACACGTGGTGCCCATCAGAAGGGTCCCTGTGTTCACCAAATAAAACACAAAATCAAGCTCAATATTCGGACGGCGATACGATCCCTCTGAATTATATTGGTGTCGGGGAGATCTAAAAGCATTAAATGCAATAGATGTGTAATAAATGCACCATAATAAATGTTGATAGATATGCATTAAATGCAAATCTTATTGATAGGACGCCACATCACCTCTCTAAGAAATATTACGAGAGAAAATGTCACACATCAGCTCGAGACAGCCAAGGAGGCGGCCACTCACATCAGCCAAGCCTGGTGACATGGACTAGTAGGGGTCGTAGAGGCCAAAAACCAGAGTTATGCCCCATCATAGGGGGTCGTAGACTCTTTAACCTACTTGATAGAGTCATGATGACACTCGAGAAGCGACAAACTGGCTAAAAAGGGTGGTAGGCATGCTTAATCCTCCTCCCTCTTGATCTATAAATAGAAGGAAATGGCAAGAAGATAACAGGTTCACTCTAAGGTATTGTTACTATCTTCATTTCACTCTAGAGTTCTATACTCAATGCTCTTGAGCATTCATCTCTGTATCACTCTCTGTTTACCTTGGAAGGGAAAGATCTTAGTAAAACCAACACCTCAGTCCCCTCTCCACGAGAAACTTGGGTATCTTACCCCTGAGTTCCACCTGCTTGTCCTGGATCATAACTGACTTAGGCATTGGAGTGGCCACGGGGTTAAAACCTGCCCACCTCATTTGCGTATTCTTGGTCTACTGTTACAGGTTGTAGCATCCAGGGCACCAGGTGAAATCCAACGACAATAGATTGGCACCCACCATGGGGCCTGACGTGTCATACTTTTTAAGAGTCTTGACCTTCCTTGTTTCTTTTCTTCGACCCAGTTTCAACTCTACTTAGTCTTTTTGTATATTACCCATGGCTCCACCAAGAAGAGCTAAGAGTGCTTACAATCTTCGAGGGGCAAACAGCCGTCGTGTAAACGATGATGTTCGCCAAGAGCGAGTAAATATTCCGGAGAGATTGGATGGTCAAATCCCTGATGTCAACCAAATGGAAGGAGGAGGAGAATACGATCCTCCTCAGTTTGTTACTCGGGACCAGTTTAACCATCTGGCGTAGCAGCTGGTTGCATTGACAGAGCTATTTCAACAGCAACCCTTTGGGGCCCCTACAACAACTGCTCCCTCTGTGGAGATTGGGGAAGTTCCACAACAGAGAAAAAGCTGGTTAGGGGTCGAGAAGAGGAAATCGAGGAGTTCACCTTCAAGAAACTATGCAATGAAGGATACATTTGCTTTGGGGATGACGATCTCATTGATGTCTTGACCCCCCACGAAGATCCACTGATGATCAGGATGGCAATAGGGAATCGATTCTAAGTATGTCGAATCCTAGTGAACATAAGCAGTGTTGTTGACATCCTGTACTATGATACATTCAAGCGCAGGGGTATGAGGATGAACTACTACGTCCTATCAGGTATTCCTTGATCGGTTTCAATGGAGATGCTATTACTGTGAAGGGAGCAGTCAGGATGGAAACTCGGGGGGGACTTACCTGGCGAGGAGCTATGTCAACTTGAACTATATGGTGGTGGACACTCGATCCAACCACAATGCCATCCTTAGGCGATCATGACTCAATCAAATGAAGGTCTGCCTATCCACGTATTATCTGGTGGTGAAGTTCCAAACTACTATGGGAGTTGGTTTTTGCAAGGTTGATTAGGCCGTGTCCAAGAAGTGCTACCTGGCGGATCTGGCGGCCAATGAGATGGTTGCACCAGTCTAGACAATCCAACTAGAAGATCTCCAAGATAATTTCCCCTAGCAAAGGAATACCCCTGTGGAGGATCACATTCTGGTCCCCTTTTTTGAAGATACCCCTGAGAAGACTTTCTTGATAAGGTCAACACTCCCCATAGAGCAGAAGGAGCAACTGATAGCGTTCCTACAAGCTAATGCAGATATCTTTGCTTAGACAGCTGAGGACATGTCAAGTATTCCCCGCACCACCGTGGAACATCTTCTCATGATCAATCCCCACAACCGACCCATCAGTCAGAAGAAGAGGGTCTTTTCCCCAGAAAGACAAGCTATCATCAACCAAGAGGTTGAAAAGTTGTTGAAAGCAGGCTTTATTAGGGTGGCCAACTACCCTGAGTTGTTGGCCAATGTTGTATTGGTGTCGAAGACGGGAAATCGTTGGTGCATATGTACTGATTTTATCGACCTTAATAAAGCATGCCCCAAAGATAGCTACCTTCTGCCTCGAATAGATAATTTAATAGATGCCACTGCTGGACATGAGTTATTTTTCTTTTTAGATGCCTACTTAGGTTACAACCAAATAAAAATGGTAAAGGAAGATGAAGAACGCACGGCCTTCGTTACAAGCCAAGTATTATACTGCTATACCATCGTGCCATTTGGCCTAAAAAATGCCGGTGCCACCTACCAAAGACTAATCAACAAGGTCTTTGAAAAACAAATAGGCAGAAACATGGAGGTGTATGTTGATGATTTTTTGGTCAAGAGTTTTAAGGCTCGAACTCACTTGGACGACCTCGTTGAATGAAGTTTTCAATGTCGTTAGAAAAAATTATATGCGGCTCAACCCTATAAAGTGTGCGTTTAGGGTCCATTCTGGAAAATTCTTGGGATTCATTCTCACAAAGAGGGATCAAAGCCAATCTAGCCAAGATCGAGGCTATCAAGAACATGACGTCCCCCAAAAATCCCAAGCAAGTACAAGAATTAACGGGTCGAAATGCTGCCTTGGGACGGTTCATGTCTACCCTTTTTCAGACTCTCAAAGGGTCCAAAGCTTTCCAATGCACACTAGAGTGTGAGAAGTCATTTTGCGACCTGAAGGAGTACTTGTCCACCCCACCCCTTCTAGTAAAGCCCGAAACAGGTGATGACCTCCTACTATACTTAGCTGTGTCTCCCGAAGTTGTTACTGCGATGCTTATTAAAGAAGTGGAGAAAGCACATTACCCTATTTATTATATCAGTAAGGTCCTTCTGATTGCGAAAACCAAGTACCAATCCATCGCAAAGTTAGCCTTAGCTCTACTCACTGTTGCTAGGAAGCTTCGACCTTAACATTCGGTCACTATTTTGACGGATCGACCATTAAAGAAGTTTCTTGCTTGAGCTAATGTTTCTGGTTGAATGGTCAATTGGGCGATCGAACTCGGGGAATTTGATTTGAAATTCCAACTAAGGACAGCCATTAAAGCAAAAGCATTGGCAGACTTTATATTAGAAAGCACTCTCCCAAATGCAACCTTGGGCTCGTTAAGGCGCTGTCAAGCGGTGGATTTTCCCATCAGATGCAACCTGGTGAAGAAGAAGGATCAAACCCGGAGCGAGCCCAGTGGGGCGAACTAAGATTGTCATTGCCTCTGAAGAGCCTTTTTGGATCATGTACGGGGATGGGTCGTCAAATAAAGAGGAGCCGGAGCAGGAGTCGTTCTAGTCATCCCAAAAGGGTTCAAAGTGTTCACATTAGTCCGTTTTGGATTCTCTATGACCAACAACACTGCTAAATATGAGGCATTGATAACAAGATTGAAGCTCGCAAAGAAGCTAATGGTCAAACGATTGATCATGTATATGGTAACTCACAGTTGGTGATTTGACAAGTATTAGGGGTGCATGAAGCACGACAAGAGCACTTAGGAAAGTACCTTGCAGAGGTAAACCAACTAATCCTCCCATTTGAAAAGTTCGAGATATACAATGTAAGACCCGTATCAAACTAACCCGGTCTTACCACCTTGAACCAGGTCTACCCATCATGGTCGAGCCAAATGGATCAAGTGCATGAGGGAGATCGCGATCCCAGGTATTAAACTGACCCAAAAACACTAAAAATAGGGGGAGGGTCGCACACCCAACTAGGCAGGGTCGGACCCCCCAAGATAGAAAGTCAGACCCTGAGTTTTTAATCGGGGGTCGGACATTTTAGAACCAGGGGTTGACGGGATCTCTGACCCCCTCATCGACCCCCAGTCTGTAGACAGAAACCGTGATTTGGAAACTTTTCAAATTTCAATGGGATTCTTTCCTAATCTCAATGGGACTTATTTTTGGAGTTTCTACTCTATAAATAGGATGTCCCTAAGCCTTTCATTCCTTTTAGAACCTTAATTAGATTGAGAGAAAGAGAAGAGAAGGAGAAGAGAAAGAGAAGAGAAGGAAAGTGGAGAAGAAGATCAAAGAGAAGGCTTCAGAGAGACAAGTCTAATTCTCAGGTATGGATACTATCTCCATGTAATACTATAGACCTTAGAATAGATAGTGAAGAGGGAATGATCTAGGAGAAACCCAAATCATCCATCCATGGTTAGGTTTTCATAGAAAATCATGGGGGAAATCATAAAAACCATATAGGTGAATGAACTACGGTTCTAGACCATAGAACATGTGTGGAATGGATTGTAGAAGCAAGCCATAGGACCCCAAACACGAAAGAATGGACTGAAGGATGAAAATTTGATGAAACCCACAGGGGGTCGCATGGGGGGTCGATGGCCAATCGACCCTACCAGACCTTAACAATCAACCCCCAGTGTTCGAGAAGTCCAGACTGTGGGTTGTCGCACCCAGGGTCGATGGAACCTCCGACCCTGGCATCGACCCCCAGTTAACAACATGCTTTTTAAAGTCTGAATTAATTCTAATTAAATTCTATCGACTTGATTAGGTCTTCTAGTGATATAATATCGATATATAGTTGATTCTTAAAGCTTGAAAGAGGACCTACGATCAAGTAAAGGTGAGGGAACAAGACCTAAACTAATTGGTTAATAATAAACTATTTTACTCTTGAGTCCAATGCCATGATTGATTTTATGCGTGTATGATTGTTATGTGCATTCAACATGTCATCCAATATTTCTATTATTACTGTTCATGCATATTTAATTATTATTTATAACATGATGATGATGATGATGATAGAAATAGGCATGTGGATGTATGTGTGTGGTTGGTGTGTTTGATGCGAGCGAGTATCAGGGGGAGGTGTCATAGGCGGGGCCTCAGCACTCTAGCTCTATCTCTAACTCAAGTCTTGTCCACTGACAGCGTCGTATCGCCATTACCTTAACAGAACTATTACGTCGTAGGGTATGAGGGGAGGTGGTCTCGGACCGTGTAGTCTCTGACTCTGCCGGGGGGCCTTAGCCCTATTCCTATGGACGTATTGAGGGATGCTGGGGTGAGGCCTTGGATACACTGATTGGCATTAGGATTGGTTAGTTGCGAGCCCAGTTTGCGAGCCCTAGTCAGCAGGGGCTTACGTGTTGGTATGGGCAACGGGTACAACAATAAACGTGACATTTGCGTGTACATTGTCTATGGTGGATGCATGTGGGTCGACAATAAACGTTACCTTTGGGCGGCTTCACACACTCGTGTATAGAGGTGCGGCGTCAATAAACGTGACCTTTGGCCACCTATCCTTTCTATAGCACATTGCAAACTTATTTTCCAGACCAAAGATATGAATTGAATGCATGCATATGTTTGTTGCATTGTTTTGTTTGCTCACTGAGCCATGATGTGTGCTCACCCTCTCGACGTCGAATATTTTTAGTTGATGATGCAGGTACCACTGTCGCAGATTATATGAATGCTCCGGTGTATGCGCGTGTTGCTGCGATGGAAGTTAAAGACTTAGAGGATACGCATGACCCCTTATGCAAGTGCAATTCATGCGTATTCTATTAGGATTTTATTTGAATTTATAAAGGGATGTAATTGATATTTTATTTATTTATGTCTCAGTAGATACAACAATAACTTGATATTTTAATTATGATTATTACAGTTAGAGTTCTCAGTTCATTTACTATAAGACTTCCGCTATTGTGTATTTATTCTGATTATGGTTGTGGATGTGCATGGTTTTATTTTTAATGGATAGCACCTATTAGAGATTCTGATTGAACCGTTGGTTTATTAGCGGTTCATCACACCGTTCT
This sequence comes from Protea cynaroides, assembly GCA_028583415.1. NCBI lineage: Eukaryota > Viridiplantae > Streptophyta > Magnoliopsida > Proteales > Proteaceae > Protea > Protea cynaroides. Next base: position 92,245,107 of record CM053276.1, on the reverse strand, counting down.
GAATGGTGCAGAATTGGGGTGTGACATACAATGTACCTCGAGAGGAGAATGTTGAAGCTTATGCTCTCTCCAAGCTGGGGCAGACCAATCTCAACAGCTTCACAGTACCAATATATGCGGAATTCTCGTCCAATAGAAGTACAGATCCTACCAAGGAAGTTCTTCCCATAGAAGTCGAGCTGTGCTGGATGGATCCCATCTTGACCTATCTTAAGGAAAATGTTTTGCCTGCTGATCAAAAAGAAGCTCGGCGTATACAAGCAAAGTCGCTTTCCTATGTGACCTATGAAGAGGTATTGTACAAGAAATCTTTCACTCTCCCACTTCTTCACTGTTTACGACTCTAAGGTGGAATATGTAATGGTGGAACTACATGAAGGAATATGTGGGGGTCATCAGTGTGGTCGAGCCTTATGCTTCAAGATCCTTAAAAGGGGCTATTATTGGCAGAACATGTTAAAGGACTGTGAAAGGTATGCTAAAACCTGTGAGCAATGTTAGAAGCACGCAAATGTGCCCCATCAACCACCAACACTTTTACAACCAATCCGAGCATCTATCCCCTTCATAGTATGGGGTATTGATATACTAGGACCATTTCCGCAAGCTAATGGGTAGCTCAAATTCATACTGGTAGCAATCGACTGCTTCACTAAGTGGATTAAAGTGAAGGCCATGGCAATGGTCACCTCACACAAGGTAGCTGAATTTTTTTCACCTTAAAGTTCTTTATAGATACGGCATCCCACAAGTCTTGGTCACGGACAATGGCCCACAATTCTCAAGTAAGGCCTTCAGGAAATTCTGTTGAGATCATTAGGTTGGTCATCAATTCACTTCTGTCACCCATCTTGAAGCTAATGGGCAGACTGAGGCCACGAATCACACTCACCTGCAAGGATTGGCTCACCGTCTTGATGCAAATAAGAAGCTATGGATTCAATTGTTACCTAGTATGGTATGGTTGTACCATACTACCAGTCGAATTGCAACTGGGGAAACACCCTTTAAGCTACCCTTTGGTTCAGAAGCAGTCATACTTGTTGAAGTGGTCGAGAAAAGCTATCGTGTTATCAATTTCAACAAGGATACTAACCCAGACATCTTGAGAATGAATCTAGATATTCTCGAAGAAGTTCATGAGACGGCAACTCTCCGAATTGTGGCATACCAGCAAAAGACAACTTGATATTACAATTCGAGAGTGAATGAGAACCTTTTTCAAGTTGGCGACTTGGTTCTACGTAACACTATTGCTTCAAAACCCACTGGACAAGGCAAGTTGATGCCTACATGGGAAGGACCATATCAGGTCGCTAAGGCGACACGCCCAGGGTCGTACCATCTGGAAACAATGAAAGGAACAGCTATACCACAGACGTAGTACTCGAAGAATTTGAGGAAATATTATTTATGACCTTTTCATGCTAATAAAGGTAAGTGTTACTATCTCAATTTGTCTTTTTGAGTTGAAAGAAATTTGCCCCTTTAGGGTCTATCGATGGAATCAACCTTATACAAAGAAATTCGCCCTAAGGGCCTGTCGATCATTTTGACCGAAGTATAATCTGACCGGCTTAGTCATAAATCAACACAATCAGCTTGGGGTCATCTTTGACGTGAATTCAAAAAGAAATTCGCCCTTCAGGGCTTGTCAATGGGATCAACCAAAGTATAATCTGACCGACTCGGTCATAGACCAACCCAATCGGCTTGGGGGGTAGTCTTTGACTTGATTCGAAAACGAAAGTTTCCCTAACGGCATGTCGATAAGACAGACTTTATAAGATCATTTTAGGAGAAAAAAGAGGAAAAACCCTTACGATTTTCAAGATCATGTCTTAGAGTCTGAGTCCCTTTACTATGACCCTTTTTTTGCGTCAAGTTTGATAAAAAGCCATAACTTACTTTTCCATGCTACCATTACTACTCTCCATTCTACCATTTTCCACTTCCACTTTTACCTTGGGGATGTATAACCTGACCAACATGGTCGTAGACCAACCTGCTCAGCTTGGGGGGTAGTCAGTGTGATAAGGTAAGTACAAAAGCAAGAAGACTTGGCAATATAAAAAATTTCTTCTTCATTGATGGATTGTTTTTCAAAGTACAAAAGATAGGCTGAGAGCCGGAAAAAAAAAACTACTACACTTAGTCTTTTTCGGTTTCCTTCAGGGGGTCTTTTTGGACTTCTTTCTGAGGGTCCGTTGGAGGAAGATCTACAGATGCTGATTCTTTTTGGGGGTTTGTTGAGGGAAGAACAGGAGCCATTGGAGGAATGGCCTGTGGGGACAGAACCATTGTGGAAAGTTTTGTCCTAACAACAGGAACAACAAGAGAAGGGTCCTTTGGGAATTTGTCATGAAGTGCTTTGACCAAGAAAGCACAGAGAGAAAGTCATGGTCAAGAAAGCTGGATAATGCATAGTCATGGAATTGCTAGGCAGCTTGGCGAACATCTCAAGCCTTCTCCAAAGTTACATATTTCTTCATTTCCTCTCGATTCTATCAGCTTAGTTAGCAGAACTTTGTTCTCTTGAATGTGAGCCTGGCATAGACGAATACTCTCCTTAGACAGTCGAGTTACTTCTGCCTGTAGAGCAGCCTCTAGATCCCTTAGTTGAGACACTTCAGCTTGCAAAGCAGTCTCTCAACCCTTCAAATGATCTACATTTGCCTTCAGAGTATCTCACTCGGTTTTGAGGGAGATGATTTCATCTTGCAAAGTCGCCTTCGTAGCTATCAAAACTCTAGATGATCGTTGGTCTGCTGCAGTGCGGAGTTCTGGGTCACCAAGTTATCTCTGGCTAGTTTGGTATTACAAAACTCTTTGTGGGCATCGCGAAGATCCTTCTTGACTTAGGTGTTGGCAACCTCCAGATCTACATACTTCTTGTTCAAGTTAGAGTACAGCTTCTTCGTCGTTTCCAAGGAGTTTAGCACGTTGTCTCTCTTAGTCTTGGATTCGAAGGTAAGCTTCTCAGCTGCCTCCCACCCCTCCTTGGATGCCAGTTTAGATTCAGCATCCTTTTGGGCCTTATAAGCAGCCTCATGATCTCGGGCTGCATAAAAAATCGTGGTTTAAAGGGATCCCTGAGAATTGTATAGACTCTTGAGGATCTCCTTGAATTGTCACATGCCATTCATCAGCTGAATGAAGGGAAATGGCATACGTTAAAGAAGAAAATTAAGGAAAAATACAGTTAGGATAAAAGAAGAAAGCGGGAATGTACTGACATAAGAGCCCCACACTGGTTATCATATATCTCTCCCAAAGGCAGAGACTGAAAGAGCTTCATATCTCTGGGTAAACACCCATGGTTTACGAACTCTTTGGCTCTCGTAGGGTACTGCACGGTCGAGTCAGTCATGGAAATATTCCATCTTGGGTCGAAGTGAAACCCTTTGATGGCAGTTTAGGTAATGACAAGTGTGCGTAAGGGTGGTAGGAAATCTAAGAGAATCAAGGAGGGTTATCATTAGAAGCTTTAAAGCAGCCACCTTTTTTTTATACATAATGGAAGGGCACATTTTCCCAAGACAAAAGTTGGCTCCTGGAGTTGAAACGACCCAGAGGAGACAAGGGGGTTCTGATGGGGGAAAATACAACATAATGAATCCGGACCACACATGGGATCAAGGGGTATCTATTAAGGTTGCACATGTGGTGCCCATCAGAAGGGTCCACGTATTCACCAAATAAAACACAGAATCGAGCTCAATATTCGAACGGCGATACGATACCTCTGAATTATATTGGTGTCGATGAGATCTAAAGGCATTAAATGCGATAGATGTGTAATAAATGCACCATAATAAATGATGATAGATATGCATTAAATGCATATCCTGCTGACAGGACAAGCCCTATCAATTCTCTAAGAAATATTATGAGAGAAAATGTCACACCCCAATTCTGGTCGAACCAGAAGTGTGAATGAATCGTTAACAAACCATGGCTCAAGGCAGGATCACATAGGACGGTGCCAACCATCAAACCACACATTCAACCATAATCAGAGCTAGTACAATAATAGCGAAAATCTTTATTAAATGAATTGAGAGTCTATAGTGATAAATAATATTAACCAATTATCCAGTATTTACCAAAACATAATTTAAATAATTATTACAAGTCTCATAACCCAAATACGAAAATAAAACCTAAAGATAAACATAGTAAAGATACTCGTATGACGAGTCATGCTTGTTCTCCACCGCTTGCACATCCATAGCCGCCATACTTCCATAGGATGACACATTCATGTAGTCTTCAACGGTAGTACCTGCATCATCAACTAAAAAGATATGACGTGATGGGGTGAGCTTACAACTTAGCTCAGTGAGAAACAAAACAATACAACAAGCATATGCATGATGTAACATTCAACTCTTTGGTCTGGTTTAAGTTTGCAATGTGCTAAGGTAAGGATAGACGGCCACCACACCTCCATACACTAGAGTGTGAGCACACCCAACGATCAAGCACCTACAAAACCGTTGTCTCCCAGCAACACTCACTATAAGATAGAGATAAAGCTAGAGCCTAATGGATCACACATTGCTAGCACTCCCCCTGATACTCTATCCCATACCAATACGTAGGCCCCTACTGGTGAGGGCTTTCAAATTGGATTCATCACTAACCAATCCTAGATGTCATCAAAGTGTATCCAAGGCCTTATCCCAGTATCCTTCAATACAGCATAGAGATAGGGTTAGAGTTCGCTGGCAGAGCTATGACCCACACCGCAATCACTCCCCCTGACACCCTGCGACATATTAAGTCCATTAAGGTAATAGCGATACGATGATGTCAATGTGGTGAATGGTTTAATGCTACAACCTCTCCCTATTCAACACACCAACCACACACATACACTTGCCTATCCTCATCATCGTTAGCATAAAGGAATAATAATAAAATATACATGAATAATAATAATAATTATTGGATGACACGTTATATGCACAAACATGGAACACATCAACAGGCAATAATATAGAAATATAACAGGGTAGTTTATTATTAACTAATTAGTTTGGGTCTTGTCCCTCACCTATTGGGTATTGTTGAATCTCTTCAAGACCTTGGAAATAGCTTGAATTGAGTACAAGCCCTAGAAATTAAATAAGATTAAGTTAGGTTACATGATGTTAGAAATTCGAAGTTCCGATTGACTATCCGGACTGGCAATTTAGGCCTTTTAGACATTGTCCGGTCGCGTGTCCGGTATGACATTTGTTTGACAGGTCATCGATCCAGACAAGGCCTGAAACACTTCCCGAGAGTATCCGATCGCCTGACTGGTCTTGCTATATGTGCTCTCAGTCGACAGGACCAGACAACCTTCAGGCTGTCTTTCAGTCTATCTTCCTTTAGAGTTGATTCTTCGGATCTCAATGGGATCATTCCTAAACCATTCTATGGTCTCATTATAACCTAGTTACATAACTTTGATTATGCTAGAAAATCCTATAACAACTGTCAAGAAATCATGGTTTTGGGTTCAATCTACTAACACTATGATTGTAAATCCCAAACCCTAATACTCCCTAGCCTTCTATAGAGACAAAGGGACTTACCGTTGGTTCCTCAATATAGTAAGCTGGAAATCGACGATGAATTCTTCCTCTACAGAGCTTCTTCTCCCCTCTTAGAGCTTTCTTTTTCTCCCAACCTTCTTTTCAACTCTCTCTCTCTCTCTCAACTCTAGGGTTTATGATTGATCAAAAGAGTAGGAGAAGGTTGAGATCCGTTACTTATATAGGAGGGAACTTTCTAATAGTCCTCTCTCAGTTAGGAGAATAATCCCACCAAAATTATGAAACTTTCCTAAACTCAGAGTGGGTTTCTGGGCTTGACCGGTCAACTGTCCAATCACTCAACATGTAGACTAGACAATCTAGTTTGTCTGATCGGACAACCTACGAAGGATCAGTTTTCGTACCTGGCTTTGTGGTTCCGTCATCTGATTGGTTTGTCAAACCGGTTATGGTGGGAAGAGCTGTCACGACACATTAACCAGGTTAGACCAAGTTAGTAGAGTGCGGGTCTTACAGAAAAAGTCACACATCCGCTCGAGACAGCCAAGGAGGTGGTCACTCACATCAGCCAGGCCTGGTAACATGGACTAGCAGGGGTCGTAGAGGCCAAAAACTAGAGTTATGCCCCATTATAGGCAGTCGTAGACTCTTTATCCAACTTGATAGAGTCATGATGACACTCAAATAGGGATAGGCTGGATAAAAAGGGTAGTAGGCATGCTTAATCCTCCTCCCTCTTGATCTATAACTAGAAGGAGATGGCAAGAAGAAAGCAGGTTCACTCCAAGGTACTGTTACTATCTTCATTTTACTGTTCTATACTCAGCTCTCTTGAGCTTTCATCTCTGTATCACTCTCTGTTTACGTTGGAAGAGAAAGATCTTAGTAAAAGCAACACCTTAGTTCTCTACGAAGAACTTGGGTATCTTATCCCTGAGTTCCATTTGCTTGTCTTGGACCATAACTGACTTAGGCATTGGAGTGACCACGGGGTTAAAACCCGCTCACTTCATTTGCGTGTTCTTGGTCTACTATTACAAATGGCAGCATCTAGAGCACCGGGCGAAATCCAACGACAATAACTTCCATTCACAATATTTGAAGCCAAAGAAACTCACTTCTTCCCAGCTCTGCACAACATGAAATTCTGGCAATTTCTGTCTTCCATCTATATCCTTACCTGAGTTTCAACAGAAACGCCACAAAGTTTTAACACTCCCTTACAAGCTTGTATAGATTATAGATTCACAACCATTTGTCCCTGCATCACTTTATGGCCCTTTAAAGACCGTGAGAACTCTTATATAGAGGGCCATAAAGTGATGCAGGGACAAATGGTTGTGAATCTATAATCTATACAAGCTTGTAAGCAGCCATCTCCGTCCAATTGAGCTGTGTTAACTGGCTCGAAGCATCGCTCTAATCGCCATCGTCTAGCACTGCCTGAAAATCACAAGGAATGACGATAGGATTTCTACTCAACACAGTTTCTCAGACCTGAGCTCAATGGAAACTCAGAATAGTGCAAGCGTTGCATAGGACCCTTGTGACACCCCAGCCTAGCTAAGGTGTTATGCTAACCGGTATCCTCATTTTGACAGGTGAATTAAGTGAAATGTGATATTTAGGGTATTCTTGTAATTTTCCTAGAGTTTCCTAAGCTATATTTTATGTTACCAAGTGTTTCTTATTATTGGTTGATGCTCTTGATTCATATAATGAATGGAATTTTATAAGATTATGTCTAAGTATGTGTGTGCTTGTGATTGGCTAGGCCTAGACTTAATTGCTTAATATTGCTTAGTAGATGAATGGCTTGGAAGAATGTAGATTGTGAGGACGATATCATGAACCAACCTAGTAGATTTGTGGTTATATTTTTAGTCTTAAGATTGTATGGTATGAGGCCTAGTGTTCAACACTCATGAGAAGCATTTTTGGAGGTTATTTTGTAGACCAACCAAGAGTGGGGTCCACTTGATGAGGTGGCAATCGATTACTGGGTATGGAAATATAAAGAAAATGTGATGGGTGATGTGGCAGCCATATGGCATATGAGGTGGCAAGTATATGCGATTTTAGCTTGTAGAATGATGAGTGTGAATATTTGATGACATGGTAGCCCACTATTGGTGGGATTCATCTCTAAAGGATTATTTTATTATTAATGGCATTTATGTAATATGGGAATTGAGTAAGGATGGAAAGGGAGATTGAAATTGGCATGTTGTAATATTAGATTCTTGTCAAGGGTATTTTCGGTCCCTGAAATAAAAGGGTACCAAGATTTGCTAAAAGTGGGTTTTTGCATGTTTATAAAATGGAATCTCTAGAGGGTAGAATGGTCCAAGGATTTTAGGAGGGTACCCAAGGTAGTGGACAGCTCATGCATGCAATGGTTAACTAATAGGGTAGAGTAGGAATTTCACATAACAAGGATTAGTGAGAATTAAACAAAATGGGAAAATTATAAAAGAATAATGATAAAACCATTTTCAACTCTTTGGGAAGAGCTGAAAACATGAGAGGAGGAAGAGGATCTCCATTGCTTTTGTGAGTGAGAAAAAAATTGGTTTTTTTGTGCTTTTTGGGTGTAATGGTGTTGTTGGTTGTTGGAGAAGGTGAAGTTCTGGAGATATTGATGTTATAGAAGAAAGATTTCCAGCAAGATTGAAGTTAAAAGAAAAGAAAGAGAAAAAGCAAGAGAGTTGTAGAAATTTGGGTTTATAGTGAATAAGAGTTGGTCTATGGTTGGTGATTCAAAGATACAAGCTTTGGTGATCAGTCCATGAAGTTGTAAGGTAAGCTTCTAACATTTCTAAGAGGTAAATGATTGAATGCAAGTAGAACAAATCAAAGGTATAAATGATTTTCAGATATGGTTTGTATTCTTGAGGTTAGAGATGATGAACAGTAAACCTGTTCATCATAATCTCTTGTTGTAATTGAAATAATGTAAAATGCATGAAATTAATTTGGGGATAATATATAGGCATCATTAATATGTTATGTAGGAAGTTATAAGAGACCTGAAAAGCCATTACTATGACTTTGAAGTTCAGATTTGAAGGTTGAAGATGACCCTAGATGATCTAACCCGTTTTGGGTTAACCCGTCATGGATTGACAGGATGACCCCTGTTTAGTCTGAAGGCCATAACTTTCTACGTATAAATTGGAATTCGATGATTTTTAATGCGTTAGAAAGGTATTTGAAAGGAGCACATTTTCTCCTGAAATAGGCCTTCCCAAATTCGGACTATTTCCTACTCAAAATTCATGTTGCATTTAATACAAATGCATGAAAATTAGAAATTAAAAAATAATTTTGGGGATTTCTTTCCCAAACTCCCAAGTCATGTTTTAGGGGTGTTTTGGCTAGTTCTTGATGTGGTTTCTTTTCAGAGGTCTCTATTGACTTATAGGGCATGCAATGGACCATATTTGGAAATTTTTCTCTATGTTTTTAATACCCAAATGATTTATGGGAGGTTATAGGTGCATGTTAAAAGTAATGGTGTTTCTAAAGTAAGTTTAGTGGTTGTTCTCTTGAGGTTCTTACTCTAGAGACTGGTTTAAGCATGAGACCATGATAATGAGGCCTTAAGTTGAATCATGTTGAAATAATGAATGGTATATGTGAGGATGTGCAATTCATTCAAACACTAAATGGCGAAGTGATGTGTATGGACAGCATTAGGGGAGAATAGAAGCAAGTTGATCAGCAGTCCAGTGTGGCTTATAACTGGGATAAGGTTCAGGTAAGAAGCAAGGTATTTGGGTATGGTTCTTGATGTTGGTTTTGGGGTTGTATATATGGCCAATGAATAAAAGTTGTTTATTTACGTATGTAGGGAATTAAAGAACCACTATAGTGCTGAAATTTCTGTTTTACTCAATTCAAGAGGCTTTATAAGGAGTTCTTAGACTATCAAAGTGAGTAGTTAGCCTCTTGTAGTAGGCTATTATGTTATATATTAATAGAGTGCTTACATGAATACTATGTTTAATACTTGTGCTTCATTATGTGTGAAAGAATGCTACAGTAAATTTATTTTATAGAAAACCATATGAATTACAGTACTTATGATATCATGAGCACAAGAAATTTCAATTATACAATGTTTGATGATATGATTAAGTGCAAGTTTTACCATGAATGTAAATGCTTTGACAGTTAGCTTTATCAGATTTAAACAAGTTCATTAAAACCAAGATGCTATAGAACACAAGTAGAGTACAACAAGAATTTATGGATAGTAACCACTAAGTATTGAAATGCAAGAAACACAAGAATAACAAGAAAAGAGGTAAACTATAAATCCTTAAGACCAGTCTAGGTATGCATGAGTATTATGGACAGCAAGATACAAGAACATGTTACATAAAAAGAAAAATCCTAGAAACCAGTCTAGGTATGCATGAGTATTATGAACATCATGATATAAGAACATGTTACATGGAAGGACAAATCCTAGAAAACAGTCTAGGAATATAGGTAGATCATGGTAAAGTGATAAGAAATAGAAGCATCTGGTGAGTCAAATAAGTGGTAAAAAAACAGAAGCATCTTGTGAGACAATAAAAGGAAGCAGCTGTTGAGTCAAACAAGTAGCAAGAAACGGAAGCATTCGATGAGCCAAACAAGTGACAATAAACGGAAGCAACAGTTGATTCAAACATATGACAAGATATGGAAGCATTTGGTAAGCCAAATAAGTGACAATAAACGGAAGCAGCCGTTTAGTCAAACCAATGACAAGAAACAAAGGTACCCAGTGAGTCAAAGCATGATGTACAATTGACAAGAAACGAAAATATCCGTTGAGTCCAGATATGTTAACAGACAGATAAATCATGAAAGAAAATAGTAGACTACAAGAAATATAGTATGAAAGTCCAGTTATATTATGAAATAGCCAAGTTTACAATGGGACAAGATACAGATACATCCATTGATCCTAAATCAGCAGCTTGTAGTCAAGTCAAGCAAGAACAGTGAAAGCAAGACAATAGTAACGAATAAGTCAATGAATCATGGGAATAGAAGTAAACTATAAGCAAATAAACACACAGACCAGTATCATGGAATTATCGAAAAAAAGGAAGTATACATAAGTGAGAACATGATCACGTAATGATAACAAGACAAGAAACAAGAATGTAAAATACTAACAAGTAAATAACATATATGTATAGATTTTCAGAACAAAGACAGTTTTCTTATTTTATGACATGTTTGTTATGATATTAATTGCATGTATTCCTGCCAAGTTGTTAGCTATTTACTGAGCTTTAGCTCATCCTAGTTGATTTAAATATTTTACAGGCGATTACAACAAGTATAAGGAAGAGGGACAATCAGCAGGTGAAAGTCCAAAAGGAAGTTTATTTCTCTTGGCTAATTAAAATATTTTGATTATGAATGTATGAGATGTGAATGTATGAGATGTAAACTCTAGGTAGTTGATATTTTGGCTATGTGGGCAGTAGCTTTTTGGTAGAAAGCCCACACCTTTGACGTATATAAAAGTTATAAGTTCACTAATGTAAGATGTAATGCGAGCCACCAGCTTATTAGCATGTTTGTGTTTTAGACTTCCGCTGTATGTATTAAAGTATTGAATACGGATCAAAATTGATGATGAGGTAGCAGGCATTATCAATTGAGATGATGTATGAAAAAAACATTTACAGGTGTATTCATGCTTCATTTGTATTTTAGTTTGACCAGTGATTCATTTCCCTCACCTGGGAAGAGGATGTTACTACCTCATCCCCATGTATTTATAGATATGGCTGTCTCCTCTCATAAAGGATGAACAACAGATCTGGTGCCACGTGTCCCTTAGATCCAATGCTTATAACTCTCCTAGGGGGTTACTAAATCAATGGATGAGGTGGCATGTGGGCCCCCTACTCACATTCTCTCACTTGATCCATATTGCCACCTAGCAAATCATTTTAGAGTAATGAACCTGATGTATGGCCATACATTAACTTTCAGATTCCGAGTTAGACATCACTACTTCATGCAGCTGGATTCGAACAATACTGGTCCAACCAAATTGGGAAGATTCCTTCCCATTCTCCATCACCTCTCCAACAAAAGTTCACCCCAAAGTGAGCAAATATATGGGACAATAAGCGACCATATGGCAGTCTTCCATCTGGACCCAGGTGGTCTACTAAGAACATAATGTGTCTTAGAATGATGTATGGGAGACATAGCTGCTCTTCCCAAAATACGCAATGTGTCACGTACATACCAAAAGTGTTCAGCTCATCTCTATGTCCAGTCCTGGGAAGTATATTGTGTTGTATGATGCAACTGATGATCCTAGGAATGGGTCTGTAGTCAGGCTCAATGTTCCCATTCTCCAAGTCCAGTTTATCTGGATGGATGAGCTCCCTTTATAAAGTGATCCACTGATCCTCTGGGCAGTCCACAACCTGACGAGGCCCAAAGTATACTATTCTTCTAGCAATGGATACGTTGAGTATTTCGCCCAGACTGGCGATGCTCAGAGTGATACGTAAGCCTTTCATCATGCTAGTAAGACATAGTACACCCACCTCATCAACTGTATGGCTCAAGTTACAAAAGAAATGCCTCACTAAGTTGGGGTACAAGTCATCTCTAATGCGCAAGACTGGGGTCCAACCTAGTGCATCGAAGTGCACCCCAATAGCAAACCTGGTTAACTCCTCTAGGATGATGTAACGTGTAATACCCGCACTCCACTAACCTGATTTAATCGTGTCGTGTCAGGTCTTCCCATCATTGCGGGATCAAGTAGACTGACCACGTGAAGAAGTACCACGAGACCAGGTATGAAAATCGACTTGAGAACACTAAAAACTAAGTGTATGGTCGACTACCTAGGTAGGTATGGTCGACCGAACGATAGAAAATAAAGATCACTAATCAATAGCCATATGGTCGATGTTTTCAAGCATATGGTCAATGGATTATGCGATTGTATGTTCAACCGTACGACCCCAAATCAGACTCCGAGTTTGGAAACTTTCCAAATAAAAGGAGGAACTCTTTCCTATTGTTGGAGAGCCTTATATGGAGAGTTTCTCTCTATATAAAGGACGTTCCTCAACCTTTTTTTTCATTCTTTTGGAACATTATCAAACCCTAGAGAGGTTAGCCAAGCTATATGTGGATAATATTGTCAGATTACATGGTGTACCTGAAAGCATTGTGTCCGATAGAGACCCACGCTTTACGTTAAAGTTTTGGAAAGGATTACAAAAGACTATAGATACAACGTTGAAGTTCAGTACTGTATTCCATCCTCAGACAGACGAACAGTCGGAGTGTACCATTCAGATTTTAGAAGACATGCTTCGAGCTTGTGTTATTGATTTAAAAGGATCATGGGATAAGAAACTACCATTGGTCGAGTTCGCCTATAACAACAGCTATCAGGCTACTATACAGATGTCATCCTACGAAGCACTGTATGGTAGGAAGTGTCGAACTCCTCTGTTTTGGAATGAAGTTGGAGAACGGAGTATCGTTGGACCAGAGTTTGTTGAAGAAACTTGTCGAGTAGTAGACATTATTAAGGAAAGAGTTAGAACAGCTCAGAATCGACAGAAACAATATGCAGATACTCGACGTCGAGACCTTGAATTCATTGTAGGTGATAAGGTATTCTTGAAAGTATCACCTATGCGAGGTTTAAAACGATTCGATAGAAAGGGAAGCTAAGTCCAAGATATGTCGGGCCATATGAGATTTTAGATAAATGTGAGAAAGTGGTGCATCAGTTAGCACTACCCCCATCTATGTCAAGTGTGCATGATGTATTTTATATCTCATTACTGAAGAAGTACGTCAGAGACCCAACACATGTTTTAACAGCGGATCAACCAAGTCTAATTGATGATTTGACATTAGAAGTAGCACCAACTAAAATCACCAGCCGAAAGGTTCAACGTTTACGCAACCATGACATTTATTATGTTAAGGTTACTTGGAGGAGCCAAGATATAGAAGAGATCACATGGGAAGAAGAGAATGCTATGCGAAAGCATTATCCTCACCTTTTCAACTCGGAAGGTATGTGCAAATTTCAAGGATAAAATTTTTGTTAAGAGGGGGGAGTTGTAAGACCTGTATCGAACTAACTGGTCTTACCACCTTGTATCAGGATTTTCTATCATGGTCGAGCCATGTGGATCAAGTGTGTGAAGAAACCATAAGCTCAGGTATGAAATTTAACCCAAAAATAGTCAGTTATGAGCGTGTGGTCGCATAACTAAATAGGTGTGGTCAAACACACCTCAAAATAGTGCAACCACAGGAATTATGGTCGTGTGGTCGCAGGTTTCAGAGGGTGTGGTCGAAAGGTTTTACGACCCCACCTCTGACCACACGAAACCCAAACAGAACCGAATTTAGGAAACCTTCCTAATCCGAAGGGGGTTCTTTCCTAAACTCAGTAGGACTTATTATGGAGGGTTTTCCTCTATAAATAGGACGTCCCTTAGCCTCTTTCACCCTTTTAGAACTCAAACTGAAAGTGGGAGAAAGAGAAGAGAAGAAAGAAAAGGAGAATTAAAGAGGAAGACTAAGGAGGAAGAAAATTCAGAGAAAACTCTGGATCTTCAACAAGCTTAAGGTATGAAAACATTCCCCATGTTAAATTGAGAGCCTAGAATAGTTCTTAAAAGATATAGGATTTAGGTGAAACCCAAATCATCAATCAATGGATAAATTCCAAGTGAATCCATGGAAGGAATTTATGTGGATGTGGATTCTGTATAAAATACTAATTCTGAGTCATAGAATAATTGTAGGAAGGACCATGATGATAGGCCAAGGAATCCAAACATGGAGGATTAGAGTTGAGAGTGAAAGGTTGACCATCACACGTGTGGTCGCACGTGTGGTCGCATGAGGTGCGACCACACGAGACACACATGTCTGACCACATGCCCTCGGGAAGTTTTTCGGGAGGGTGTGATTACACGTATGGTCGCAGGATATGCGACCACACCTTGCGACCCCACGCCCTGTAGTCACAGAAACTGAGACCACAGGTGCTGCCACACTTGCTACCCCTTAGTTTCTGTTAGTCTAAATTCATGGGAATTAATTTTAATTTAAAATCTATAAATTTGTTAGGTTTCCAAGTGGTCTAAGAGTGAATTACAAAGCTTGAACGAGGATCTATTATCGACCAAAGGTGAGGGAACAAGACCTAAATTAATTGACTAATAATAAACTATTTTTATTTATTGAGTCCAATGCCATGAATGATTCTATGCTTGTATGCGTGTATTGTACATTTCACATGTGATCCAATATTCCTGTTATTACTGTTCATGCATATTTAATTCAGTTTATTTATAACATGATGATGATGATGATGCTAGGAATAGGCATGTGAATATTTATGTGTGGTTAGTGTATTTGATGCGAGTGGGGCATCAGAGGGATGACGTGACACTGTGGTTCGTCCTGGTCACCAGACTCTAGCTCTATCTTTACTCAAGTCTTGTCCACTGACATCGTCGTATCGCCATTACCTTAGCAAAATTATTACGTCGCAGGACATCAGGGGAGGTGGTCTCGGACCGTATAGTCTCTGACTCTGTCGGGGGGCCTTAGCTCTATCTCTATGGACGTATTGAGGGATACTGGGGTGAGGCCTTGGATACACTGTTTGACATTAAGACTGGTTAGTTGCGAGCCTAGTTTGTAAGCCTTCGCCAACAGGGGCTTACGTGTTGGTATGGGTAGGGCATCAGGGGAAGTGTCATGCGGTGTTTGATCCGGGCACTTTAGCTCTATCTCTATTCCATAATGGGTGCATGTGGGACGGCAATGGTGTTTGATCCATTGGGCGGCTTCACACACTTGTGTATAGAGATGCGGCGACTACCAATCCTTTATATTGCACATTGCAAACTTATGAACCAGACCAAAGATATGAATTGAATGCATGCATATGTTTGTTGCATTGTTTTGTTTGCTCACTAGGCCATGATGTGTGCTCACCCTTTCGACGTCGAATATTTTTAGTTGATGAAGTAGGTCTTGTAGTAGAAGATTATATGAATGCTCCCATGTATGGGCATATTGCGACGATGGATGCAGAAGCTATGATGGAGTCGCATGATTCGTCATGCGAGTACAACTCATGCGTCTTTGATTAGATTATTTATTGGATTATTTAGAAAATGTAATTGATTAATTTATTTTATTTTATGTCTTAGTCTTTTGGAGATAATTGGATACTTTATTTATGATATCATTGTTAGATACTCAGTACATTAATGTTAAAGACTTCTGCTATTGTTTATTTACTCTGATTATGGTTGTGGATGTATATGATTTAAGCAAAGGGACACGACCTATTCGAGATCCTGGTTGAATCGTTGGATCGTAGACGGTTCATCACACCATTCTAGTTGATTCAGAATTGGGGTGTGACACCAACATATAGACATGTGGTAGCTATGGTCAAGCAAGCTGTGGAGGACGAATATGATTCATCAAGCGAGCGTTTCAAAGATGTTTATGCCTAGTGTTTAACTTTCGTATTTTGGTAATTGTAATAATTTGTTATATCTATGTTTTGGTTACATGGAGTTAACTGGTTTATTATTTACTTATCATTGTAGACACTCAGTTTATTATTAATAAGACTTCTACTATTTACTTAAATATCCCTAATTGATGTGAAATATATTTTGTTTTACCAAGGTTGGCACGGTCTATACGAGATCTTGGTTTGAACCGTTGGTTCTCGTGACGGTTCATCACACCACTGGTTAGTCCAGAATTGAGTTGTGACATGTTACCCCGTCATATAGGGCAGTCATCCTTACATCTGGGCTGAGATTTTGATCTCCAGTGCCTCATTATTGAACCTGGCCAAGAAATTTCTTAAAGACTCACCCCACTTCTACTTGATTCTCATCAAGTATTTGGTGTCCTTCCTAGGTGCAACTTGAGTTTGGAAGTGTTCATAGAAATGATCGCTCAACTCGTCAAAGTTGAAGATGGAATTGATGGGAAGGTTGTTGAACCATAACCACCCTGGTTTCTTTAAAGTAGATGGAAATGTTATGCAAAGTATCGCACCGTCGTAGCGATATAGGAGCATCATCACAGAGTAATTATCAAGATGCAATTGTGGGTCAGTGGTCCCATCATAGGGGTCGATTTTTGGCATCCTGAAATTATCGGGTCTTGGAGCCTCCATTATATCTCACAAGAATGCCATATTAGCATGGTTTCTTTTTTCTTATGGATGTTCATCCTTTCCGCCTACTGCTTCTCCATATCGTCGAGTTTGTTTTGCATTGCCCGAATCTATTATTCAAAGGTTCTTGGGTTCGCGGCATTGGCTCGTTGTGCTTTTATTTGATCAGCGGCGTCTTGGAGTTTTGCAGTCCTACGATTGGCTCTACCATTGCCAACCCACCTTTGAGCTTCTCCGGGGCTGCCCCAGGCCATTTTCATGCCTAGGTCCCAAGCATTTGTGTACAAAGATGCTCCTCGAGCGAGTGGAATGTTTCCTATTCGACCATATAGTCAGTATCATCTTCTTCAGAGATAAGATCTGGCATTCATCCCTGGGAATGAATAGATGATGGGTGAGCCAACCAACGTGAGTGTCTAGATCCTCTGGATCTTATTCTCCGCCCTTTGGCCATTTTGTTTGGGTTGCATCACGGTGAAGCGGGTGGTGGCATGGCTACCATGGTTAACATAGCAAGCTGCTTTGTAAGAGCATTGAATTGTTCCACAGTGACATATTGACAGGTCAGAGGTGGGGGAGGATCTCCTGTAGGAGGCTTTCCATCACGATTTCCTCCTTCATTATTGTTCGGAGTTGATTTCTGTCATTTTTGTCGGCGTTTGTCTCTTGTAATCACCATTTTTAGTACTGATGATACCGTAGACGTTTCTGAAAGAATAGTCAGAGCCCAACGGTGGGTGCCAAATTGTTGCTGCTGAAACTGGGTTTGCTATTGTGTCAGGATTCCTACAAGATGAAGAGAAGGTTAGCGGAGTTAGATGGCAGGCCTGACGTCCACTCCATCGGTCAAGTCAGTATCAAAGCAATCAGTATGGAGTCTACAGGAAAGTGGTAAACTCCTAAGAGAGGTGGATCCCCTGAGTATTCCTCAAAAGACAATGTGATTAGATGCCCATACTTGTGACTATCATGTGGCTTTATAGTAGACGTACCGTCTTCTTGAGAAGATGTCATGACCGGAGATGGAGCGAATGTCTCTAAGACTATTATTCCGCAAGGACCGAGTATAGCGAGTATGATTATTAGATCCAACCGGATTAAGGTGGGTGTCCGTTGGATGTGGATCCTATGGCCATGCAAGGGGCCGCTTCTGCCTCCATTGATCACCATATGCACCTCTCACGAGTATTGAATCTGATCTCTAGGATCACCGCTTAATCGTGATCCATTCGAGACGCCTAGAATTTATCCAGAGATCTGACACGTGCGAATATCCACATGCCCCTTCTCATTGTGGTTACGATGTTCTTGGGCTGACATCTGGTAGGACATGTGTCATTTCCTCCGTGTATTTCTAAGGCAGACACACGTCCCATCAGGATTGGCCTGGAGGAATATGCTATTAACAACAGAGATCTTAGTTTTTGTTTAAGGGTGGAGGATTATGTGCTTGTTAAAGTAAGAGTTGGTTTAGTTGTTAAGTTCTGAATCAATGAAAGTAGGGATTTGTTCAAAGAAGCCTAATTGTTGAGAAAGCTTTGAAGTCTGTGGTGGTTAGGGATCTGAAGGTTTTAAATTAATTTTAGCCATTTACTTGTACCTGATGTGTCTATTGTTCCTCTTTGCTAATGAAATGCATTATATCTGTTTTATTGCTAAGAGCATAAGCTTAATTTCCTTAGTTTTTGCTGTAGTCTTCTATGATTCATATATAAATCTGGTTTCAATAACAAAGTATTTACTAAACCATTAATCACTACAGGACGAAAATGGCTTCATGTTCGACTCTAGACTTGTTGAGTAATCTGCCAGAAAATATACTAAAAAGCATCTTTTCACGTTTGTCAATAAGAAATGTGGTTAGAACCAGTGTCCTATCAACTAAAGTAGAGATACAAATGGATTTCAGTTCCATATCTCCTATTCGATCATGACTGTATACCATTTTCTGCTGGTTCATCTGGTCATAATATACTATGAAAATTGTCAATCAAGTTCTTCTACTTCATAGACGCGCAATTATGACATTCAGGATGATTAGATCGTAGTTACAAACTTGTTCAGAGATAGACAGCTGGATTCTTTTCCTCTCATTCCATAATGTCGAAGGCTTTAAACTTCTGATTTTTAAATCCGAGCGTCACAATATTCCTCCATGTTTTTTCTCCTTTAGACAACTGATTCATGTAGAACTTATTGGTTGCATAATCGCAGATCCTATGATGTTCAAAGGCTTCAGTTGTCTCAAAAGTCTGACTTTTACAAGAGTTACTCTCTCTAATGCAACATTGGAATGTCTGGTTTCTACCTGCCCTCAACTTGAAATGTTGAATTGATTGACATTGATGGTCCTACTCATGTTGAACTTAGCAATCCAAAACTCAAGTACTTATCGATTGCTGGAAAATTCATTGTTACATGCCTCAAAGATTTGAGAACTTTAGTTTGTGCAAATTTTTTGGCAACAACTCCTTCTCATCCTTATCTTCGCCAACGAAGAACTTGCGAGCTTACCGACATTCTTGGTTCTCTACTCGGTATTCAAGAGCTTAGCTTGCATGGCTGGTATCTGTAGGTAATAGAACATTGTGATTTTCATATTTACTCAAAATTGACACACAATTCATTATGTTTACTTTTTCTGCTTGCATCCAATTATAGTCCTTAGCCATTGGTGATGTGCCGAGGAGGCTTCCTTTTCTTATGATCATATAAAGAGATTGTCATTCTCATTAAATGAGGAGGATATGAGAGAGATTTTAATTGCTATCTGCTTACTTAAAAGCTTCCCTATTTTGCAAGAGCTTGAAATCTTGGTAAGTTACTTGTAGCACCCTTCTTTTTCTTTTTGCCTTCTATGATTCTTTGCTCTCATAGTATTTTTTTCTAGTATTTTTGTTCTCCCCCTAGGCATTGTGGACTTTGTAAAGTAAGACACCCTCCTTATCTCAGTCAAATATCTATTTTGAAAGAAAATTTTCTTGGAGGTGGTGCATGGTTTATAGAAAGAGAGAAACAATAGAAATTTCAGTAATGCCTTAGTGGACGCAATGTTAGATTATGGAGTTTGGTGGGCATCCACCTTGGAAAACTTTAAGGGCATTTCATATGATGTTATAATCCGTGAATGAAGCAATGACAACATCCATACAAGGTTGATGATACACATTGTGTGATAATGTTTGTTGTCGTTAGATTCCGTCCGATGCACAAGATGCTGGCGCGTATTTGCAAAACAAGAATAAGCAATGATGTGGGTGGATTCTACCCCGTGGCCACTGTGATGCCTAAATCAGTATTGGTCTAGGACAAGCAGAATGGAACTCAGGGATAAGATACCCAAGTTCCTTATAGAGAAGGGACTGAGGTACAGGAGTTCAATAGAACATTTCCTCTGCAGTTCACCATGGTAATGAGCTAAGGGATAAGTGTATAAGTGGAGATTGCATTGGAAATGAACAATGAATGTTATTTTGTGGCTTGAAATTTGGGTCTTTTATGGTTATTATGGACCATATCGTATCTTCCTTTTTTGGTTAAAAAGAAAATAGGAAAGTTGTGGGAAAATGATTCCCTATTCCCTCAATTACTTTTCTCCCATAAATATAATTGTGGGAGAGGGAATAGTTAAGGGTTTTTTCTGACCTAGCCGCAAAACTTAAGAGGAAGAGAGAAAAGAAAAAAAAAAAGAGAAAAAAAGGAGAGCAACTAAGGTTCTTGTTCATTGTTGAAGCTGGTTGCAATCTTGTGTATTTATGTCACTCTATAAGGTGCACTTTGTAATCTTCTTCTTCTTATTGATCTAGTGAAAATCTCTTCTCGTCCGTGGATGTAAATCACATTGATCGAACCACGTAAATTTCTCATGTCTTTATTCTTTATTGTTTATTAGAATTTCATACTGCCATTACCTGCATTTTTCCACTGTGTTTGTCGTAACAAACTAGTATCAGAGCTTTGATTCGATTTCAAGGGCTTTGTGTTTGTAATGGCTACCATGAAATTCTCGGTGACTCCTTTTGACGGTCAGAACAATTTTGGATTATGGAGAATAAAAATGAAAGCTTTGCTACGGCGTGAAAGTACAGTCAAGGCTCTTGACGGAAAGTACTCGGAGGATATGACTAAAGTCAAAATTGAAGAGATGGAACAAAAGGCTCACAGCGCCTTGCAATTGTCACTTTCTGACAAGGTGCTTCGTAAAGTTGCTGATGAAGAAACAGCGGCTGGGTTGTGGGCAAAGCTCGAAAGTCTCTACATGAAGAAATCTCTTACAACAAGGTTGTATTTGAAGCAACATCTTTATACTCTAAAGATGAAAGAAGATACGCCTATCCAGGAACACTTAGATGAATTTAATAAAATTATCATGGATATGAGAAGTCTAGATATTAAACTTGAGGATGAAGATCAAGCCCTTATTGTATTGTATTCCTTACCTGACTCGTATGAAAATTTTGTTAACTCTATGTTGTATGGGAGAGAATCCATAAGTTTAGAGGATGCAAAGGCCTCTTTGAATTCTGCTGAGTTGAGAACAAAATTGAATGGAAAAAGTATTGAAAATCAGGCTGACGGTTTGCGTGTTAGAGGTAGATCGAAGACCAAGGAGGGTGGTAAAGGCAAATCAAGTAATCGTTCTAAGTCTAGATCGGGCTTGGATAAGAAGAATGTTGAGTGTTACTATTGTCACAAGAAAGGGCATTACAAGTCAGAATGTCATGCTCTAAAGAAGAAGGAAAATCAGCAGGGTCAAGCTTCAGATTCTGTAAATGTGGCAAAGGCTAATAAAACCGATGTTGTTGAGAATGTTCTTGTCGTATGTCCCTTGGATGGCTGTTCTGATAGGGAATGGATTTTAGATACAAGTGCGTCTTATCACATGTGCCCAAACAGAGATTGGTTCACCACCTACAAGGCTATCAAGGGTGCTTCAGTCTTGATGGGAAACAATGCAGTTTGTAAGATAGTCGGTATTGGTACAGTTCGCATCAAGTGTCATGACGGGATAGTGAGGACTTTGACAGATGTGAAACACATCCCAGACTTGAAGAAGAATCTTATTTCCTTGAGTACCTTAGACTCCATTGGGTGTTCCTACACAGGTGGAGGTGGAGCTCTTAAAGTTTCTAAGGGTTCGTTGGTTGTAATGAAGGGTAACAAAGTAAACAGCCTTTATGTTCTGCAGGGTAGTACTGTGACAGGTTCTGCAGATGTGTCATCATCTTCTGACTCTGACAAGGACACAACTCACTTGTGGCATATGCAATTAGGCCACATGAGTGAAAGAGGTATGACTATTCTGAGTAAACGTGGTTTGCTCTGTGGTGATCATACGACATCACTTGACTTCTGTGAGCACTGTGTATTTGGGAAGCAAATCCGAGTCAGTTTCTCAACTAGTTCACATACAACAAAGGGCACACTTGACTACATCCATTCGGATTTGTGGGGACCAGCTCAGGTTCCATCCAAAGGTGGTGCTCTCTATTTTTTGACATTTATTGATGATTATCAGAAAGGTTTGGGTTCATTTTCTCAAGCGTAAAAGTGATGTGTTCAAAAATTTCAAGAATTGGAAAATTCTTGTAGAGAATCAAATCGGAAAGAAGATCAAACGTCTCAGAACAGATAATGGTCTAAAGTTTTGCAGTGGTGAGTTTAACAAATTCTGCACAGATTCAGGGATCATACGGCATCGCACAGTCAGACACACTCCTCAGCAGAATGGAGTGGTAGAGCGTATGAACAGGACCTTGATGGAGAGAGCTAGGTGTATGCTCTCTAACTCTAGATTGGAAAAGGATTTTTGGGCTGAAGCTGTTAACACGGCTTGCTACTTGGTGAATCGTTCTCCTTCCACCGCCATTGAATGTAAGACTCCAAACGAGGTATGGTCAGGTAAACCTAGTGACTATTCAAATTTAAAGGTATTTGGATGTCCTGCTTATTATCATGTTAAAGATGTAAGCTTGAGCCTAAAGCTAAGAAAAGCATATTTGTTGGTTATGCTGATGGTGTTAAAGGATATCGTTTGTGGAGTTTGGAACCTGATTTCCCTAAGTTCATTATTAGTAGAGATGTTACTTTTAATGAAAAATATATGCTTGATCATGGGAAGGTTTCTGTTGAGTCTACAGGTAATATAGAGAAGACTATGGATGAGGTGGAGCTTCAGGTGGAGCTTGAGAGAAAGACTTCTCAGAAGTCATCTCCAGATGTTACTTCTATAGCTAAAGATGAGCAACTTGATTCAGGTTCAGATGATGATGAGGTAAAATCTGAACAACCTTATTCGATAGCTAGTGGGAGGGAGAGGAGACAAATTAGACGTCCTCAGAGATATGCCTATGCTAAGTTAGTGGCATATGCTCTCACGACAGCTGAAGAGATGGGTATTTAGGAACCATTCACTTATTTTGAAGCTGTCTCCTGTGCTGAGTCTGGCCAGTGGGTCATTGCTATGACAGAAGAACTTGAATCTCTTTACAAAAATCAAACTTGGGACTTGGTGAAATTACCCAAGGGTAATAGGGTCATAGGAAGCAAATGGGTTTTCAAGAGGAAGGAAGGGATCCCAGGGGTTGAGGATGCTAGATACAAAACACGGTTAGTAGCTAAGGGCTATAAGAAAAAGGAGGGAATTGACTATGATGAAGTGTTTTCTCCAATTGTAAAGCATACTTCTATTCGTGTGCTGCTTGCCATGGTTGCTCTACATGATTGGGAGCTTAAGCAGCTTGATGTCAAGACTGCATTTCTGCATGGTGAGCTTGAGGAGACGATCTACATGTCTCATCCAGAGGGATATTCCGTGGAAGGTAAAGAAGATCACATTTGTAGATTAAAAAAATCTTTGTATGGCCTGAAGCAATCTCCAAGACAGTGGTACAAGAGGTTTGACAGTTTTATACTTAGTCATGGGTACTCGAAATGTACTTATGATAGTTGTGTGTGCTACATGGTGTTGGGAGATGGTTCTTTTGTATATCTTTTGTTATATGTAGATGACATGCTCATTGCTGCAAAGAACATGTCACATATTCAAGTTTTAAAGAGACAACTCAGTGATGAGTTTGAGATGAAAGATCTTGGTGCAGCGAAGAAGATCTTAGGGATGGAGATTCGGAGAGATAGAAAAGTTGGAAAATTATATCTCTCGCAAAAGAGTTATATTGAGAAGGTGCTTGAGCGTTTTGGGATGAAAAAGGCCAAGCCCATTGCTACTCCTTTGGCTTCCCATTTTAGGCTTTCAGTTCAAGACTCACCTCAAAGTGAAGTCAAGAAGAAAGAGATGTCTCGATTCTCGTACTCTAGTGCAGTTGGTAGCATTATGTATGCCATGGTTTGCACTCGTCCAAACATTACACAAGCAGTCAGTGTAGTGAGCAGATACATGGCTCAGTCAGGGAAGACACATTGGCAGGTAGTAAAGTGGATTCTTAGGTATCTCAGAGGTACTTCAGATTTGGGTTTAGTCTTTGATTGCAGTGCTTCGAGAACCTCAATTGTAGGTTTTGTAGATTCTGACTTTGCAAGTGATCTCGATAAAAGGAGATCTTTGACTGGTTATCTCTTTACGCTTTCTGGTTCAGCTATTAGTTGGAAATCAACCTTGCAGTCGGCAGTGGCTTTGTTTACTACAGAGGCAGAGTACATGGCAGCAGCAAAAGCTGTAAAGGAGGTCATTT
Source organism: Protea cynaroides (assembly GCA_028583415.1). Lineage (NCBI taxonomy): Eukaryota > Viridiplantae > Streptophyta > Magnoliopsida > Proteales > Proteaceae > Protea > Protea cynaroides. The sequence continues at coordinate 92,220,640 of CM053276.1, read as the reverse complement.
GGTTGAGGAATCTCATGAGTGAGCTTGGGCTTCAGCAAGAAGCTAGTTCAGTTGTATTTTGTGACAACCAGAGTGCGATACATTTGACAAAAAACCAAGCACATCACAAGAGGACAAAACATATTGATGTCAGGTATCATTTCATTCGTGAAGCAGTTGCCGAAAGGAACATTACGGTGAAGAAGGTTAATACTACAGACAATCCAGCAGATATGTTGACTAAACCGGTTACGGCAATCAAGTTCAAGCATTGCTTGGATTTGGGTGGCATTTGCACTTAATTGGTAGCCTCTGTTGGGGCATTGGTGGCGAGAGGAGAGGTGTTCACTAGTTTCGGTTCTAAAGTGAATAATTCTTTTTCACATCTCTTGTTTCTTACACCGAGTTAGCTCACGTAAGCTTAGAGATATGTTTGAGATATTGTTCGACTTCTAGATGGTTTGAGGTTTTCAAGCCAAGGTGGAGATTGTTATTTTGTGGCTTGAAATTTGGGTCTTTTATGGTTATTATGGACCATATCGTATCTTCCTTTTTTAGTTAAAAAGAAAATAGAAAAGTTGTGGGAAAGTGATTCCCTATTCCCTCAATTACTTTTCTCCCATAAATATAATTGTGGGAGAGGGAATAGTTAAGGATTTTTTCTGACCTAACCACAAAACGTAAGAGGAAGAAAGAAAAGAAAAAAAAAAAGAGAAAAAAAGGAGAGCAACTAAGGTTCTTGTTCATTGTTGAAGCTGGTTACAATCTTGTGTATTCGTGTCACTCTATAAGGTGCACTTTGTAATCTTCTTCTTATTATTGATCTAGTGAAAATCTCTTCTCGTCCGTGGATGTAGATCACATTGATCGAACCACGTAAATTTCTCGTGTCTTTATTCTTTATTGTTTATTAGAATTTCATACTGCCATTACCTGCGTTTTTTCGCTGTGTTTGTCGTAACAATGAATTCTAGAGGAAGCTTAATAGAGTAAGGGTACCTTAAGAGAGTGAAAGATTTTTTTTTCTTTCCAACTGATGTTCTTTCAATATTTATAGGCTGAATAAGAAGCTTGCTGGGCAAGCTTCCTATTCTCACCTACTCCCATCTACATCGCCACGTCTGTAGGATAAGATAAGAAAAGAGGGCTACGACCCTAGGGAGCAGCGCAGACCTGTCAAATCTAACATTTTCGACCCCTTGTGGGTCCATGCCACTTTCTCCTTTTGCCATAGGTGGCTGTCATTTTCTAGTATTCGAGTGGATTTGATATCATTTTGCCTTGTATCGGTCTAGTGCATAGCTATGTGGCGAGTCGTTTCAATATATCTGGCATTTATTACTCCTGTCGGCATTAATGAGCATTAACTACTGCACATTTAATGCCCACCTACCCCCATCCAATCGGTCTCTTTGCCGCAATTGTGTCCAAAGGGGGTCGAATGGTATCTTTTTCAAATATATCAGGCAGGATATGTCATTTTTTAGAGAAAACAAACACACCTTTGGATGGGCGCCACGTGTACAGCCCTTACAACTCCTTCCTAATATTCCATTTGACGGCCCATATTCGATCTAGTTTATTTTCCCCCAGCAATGCTGATGATACACCCTATAGGAAGATATGGATGGTGCCCTTCCCTCAATCCAGGCGAGATTGATAAAAGATGCATTATCAAATTCAGATAATGCCATGCTATGCATGGCCAATGGCAGTACCAGACTCGACTGAACCGTAACTTTAGAGCAATGCTAACATGACCCATACTTGCAAAAAGAATGCAGTACCACTTAGTTTGGAATGTGATTCACTAAAAAAAATCCTCAACCAGGGGATTGCAAAACTTAGGATATAATGGGTAACCCAATTACTGCAATATAAACCATGCCCAGTTATCTGGTTTAGGCCAAGTACTAGGATGGCAGGCTTGAGAACTAGTGAACTCAGGTCTAGGACCATGAATTTATCCTAGATTAGAAATCTGTTGTAATATCAAATAGCTGGTACATTATAGTGCATGAAATTATGAGATTTCTCAAATTGCCAAATTTTATACTAATGTGAGATCTTAAACATAGACTAGTTTTTTGTTATACACTACGTATTTTTTTAATACACATGATTCATGTCTTTGTTCTTTATATTCCTTTCGATTTCCCTTTTACATGCAGAACGATATTAATTCATTAAACTAAAATAGCCAAGCACAACGTAGCCATCCATGGTAATTTATGCATTTGATTCATTGTTGTTCGTGTTTCTGTTTGTCTAATAATATTTCCTTTTACAAAAATATATTAAACTTTCCATTTTATGATTTCTGATTCTTGAACTTAAAAGGAGCAAAACACTTAATGGTCAGCTAGTCTACCAAGAAATAGTTATCAAACCTGTATTATTTAAGAGAGGTTATGTTCTAGTTATGAGTTTACTCTTTCAACAATTGGACCACCTCTTTCAACCATTGGACCAAAGAGGCCACATATGATCAGCTAATCAGATTGTCTTTGATTTTGGTAAAGAAAAAGTATTAATAAACTATAGGAGGTACAGTAGAATTATAACTCCATATACAAAAGATGGGATACAAAAAAGAGAGAGTACACTCTAAGATCACAAAAAGACGATTCTAGAGTGTTCATGGTGTATTCAAGTCCTGTCCTGGACAGGTGACTCCCACCAGTCGATGTCCGACACGTGGGTGTCGACTGGATCCGAGCCCCCCCCACCCCACACGTGTGATTGTATGTTCTAAGAGAGGATTCAACGTTGGGATTGAAATGAGCTTTTGTCTTTGCAACAATCAAAGCCTAACATAGGAGACGACAATAGTCATCCAATATATATTGAAAGGACCGAGATTCCTTAGTAGCTTGCCCAAACAAGAGGTCATGTGCAAAGGCAAGATGTGTGATAGATCCACAGGATCAACCAAATCTAATACCACAAAGAGGCCCGAGCCAAATCCGAATGAGAAGAAAGTACCCAAAACAAATGACAAAAAACGAAAAAAAAAGAAAAAAAAAAGATAAGATACAAGATCAACTTGACGAAGACCAAAGCAGGTTGAAAGTACTCCAATGAAGAGCTATTTAATAAGGCAGATAATTTGGAGATTTCACACAAAACATGACAAGATTTAGCTAGGGCTGACTGAAACCAAATTAGAAAAGGTTCTGCCGTAAGAGGGACTATTCTAAACGATCATAAACTTTACTCATGTCTAAACGGACACAAAGCCATACTTGCCTTGTCTTCCATTTGATACAATGTAACAAGTCACGAGACATGAGCTATCAAAAGTCAAAACATTATCTTGAATATATTTTCTTTAATAAAATGGTCAATTATTATCATTTTTCTTTACTTAAACTTATATTTATTCAAATTCTTTTATCTCAAACTTTTTTTTTCTGATTCCCTTAAAAAATAAACTTTATACTCTTTTCTATTTCTAAATCCCTAAATTACACATGCACTCTTCCTCTCCTGCCTTTTTCCCTCCTATGGATTTTGCATCCCTGACCCCACGAACACCTCCACTCTTTCCACCATCCCCACCTCCTTACTCCTTCCTTCCCCGTTCCTTCAAAAGAGTTTTAGAATGATACCCTCCGAAACCCTCTTATTGGAAATATTAGCACCACAAGGAAAAATATATTATTTAAGACTATCTAATAAGCATATGATATTAAAGATAATATCAACAATCAAATGTATTGATTTTCTTGGACCACTTTATGATACTAACATCTTGGACCTTACTACCCTAATAAAATACAAGCATGACCAATGCATCATTCAAGCCTTTATCAATATACTCGTTAATAACCCATATTCATGGGGTACTGATTTTCTTACAATAATGAACCAAACCATTATTATATTACCTTGGCTGCAAATAGCCAAAAACTTAAAAACTAATTAAAGTCTAGCTAAACCTTCATATCTAATCATATACGATATAACCACTATATATTTAGGATGCAATTAATAGACTTTACATGTATCTTATACATGTAAAATGTGTAAAGAACAAGACAACAATGATCATTGGCAAATCTCACGACTAACAAGATGCATAGTTGAGAAAACTCCACCCCATGGTTCACATATATTTTTTTAATCCTCAAGTGACGTATTCAATCAATAAACATCCAAACGGTGCGGAAAATAAGATTTTTCAGTCATCAATGAAACAGTTTTTCGTTCATGTAAAATATTATTTAAAAGAATTCGACAATCTACAATCCCTCGGTGCAATAACTCTTAGATTCAAAATATCTAGTTATATCCAAGGCCCCATGTTTTAATTTAGATTATAAGCAGACCCATCTAACTCCTAATCCAGCCGATCATCTAAACGATCTCACCAGGGGGCACTTATGAGCCAACCACCCTCAAGTAATGAAAAGGCTCGATCACCTAAAGCAACCCCCCTACACATTTTAACGGGGGCACTTATGAGCCAGACAGTTCACAGTTCACCTCTGAGTAAACATTCAGAGACTAGGTTGCAAAATCTTTCATAGTATTAATTTCCCATTTTAGGTGATTAGCTCCTGGCAGTTGCGGCAATTACTGGAGTTTGGACAAAAACTCCTCAATCGTCGCCTCCCTTTATTGTACTTGATCACCAATTCGAGCTGTTGCAGGAACTAAACCTTACATACTTCACCTGTCGTGCCTTTGTATTTATTCTTTCCCTTTTTCTTTTTTTTTTCCAGAAAAATATGGGCCGATCAAATCCTATTGGATCTTCATCTTGAACATGAGTTTGTTCTCTATGTACCGGTGCCAAGAGTCCGTTCATAAGGGCTCGGCCCGAGAGGGTTTATGATAGGTATGAGAAGAGGTGAGGTTCTCAGATCTGTGTGGCGACACATATTAAGAAGGTTCGGTTTCTGTTGGCATGCATGGTTACACTGGTGGAATTTGGGAAAGGGGAGAATAGTCTAGTACTTCTTCTAGATTTATCCACTATGAAAGAGGTGACTCTTGACTAAGAACCTCCAGAATCCAAAGCACCTATTCCTCTATTTCTTAACAGTTTTTTTTTTTTCAGATATGTGTTTGACAAGTCTTGTCATAAACCTTTTCTGTGGGTTTCCTGACGGTTGATCCAAGGACTGTCTGTCGGAGCAAAGATGTAATAAACCCAATTTGTCAAAATCGCCCTTATTCTGTCTCTACAAACTGTAGCTAATAGAGGTTCATATACCGGTCATGAATCATGATCACGGATTTTCTTAAGGTTGGGCGATTTCTAGAGGAAAAAAAAAATAAAACCATCGCAAGTTGCAAGTCGCAACAGGAGTGCAGCAATAATTTGATCAATACTAAGATCAAAGCCAACTGTTTTATATGTAAGATGAGGAGACTGAAATAATAATTTTAAATACTGTCTTTTCTTCATCAAACCACACACACCCATTCTTCTTTCTACGAATAACAAGTAAACCGTACAAACAATTGAAGGATCCGATCAGTTTTATAAGATATAAGTTTTGTTTTAAGAAATGGGCTGCTACGAACCATTCTCGGACTGAAAAGGTGCAAAGCCAAGGTAATCAAGTCAAGGGGTACTTCTTCCAACCATGTATGGGCTATCAACAGGTGGCTTACAGAATTTTCCAAATACCACATCAGAATGGACATCGATTTTTACACCATCTATATCAACGGGTCACAAGTCTGACCATTATGGCTGGAATATTTCTCAGTTTGTCACTGAACAAGGACCCAAAGAGACAGTAAATCAGTAGTCCAGAGTGACGGTTTCTCATGGTGGGGTTAGGCCCATTGATCCAAATACCATGATGCGGAGCCTAAAGTCTGCATTTAGCTATGTTCCAATTATTCAAGAAAGTGTCACCGTATCCACAAGTGCATGCGAAAAATCTCAAAATTCATTAAGATGGGAGAACAAAACCAAGACCAAGCCATGGTCGGTTCTCGATTTTCCCAAACAAATTTGTCAATGTAATTTCTCGTAGAATTTTCAGTTATGAAACTCATATAATCTCAGTAATTATAGATAACAATATACATTATGTATAAACCATTATAAATAGTCCTAAACTCAAACACAATCTTAAGAATTGTTGGAAATATTAGCACCACAAGGAAAAATATATTATTTAAGACTATCTAATAAGCATATGATATTAAAGATAATATCAACAATCAAACCATATGATTAAGAATCTGAACAAATATAATGTAATATAATGAAATCTAAACACATACCTTATACGGTGTTAATCAAGGAAACAATTAGGGCTGAGTAGTGTTGGTACACTCTCCTTAAGATTGTGTTTGCCCCCTATACGGTGCAACGGGTCCCTGCAAACCAACCTCCAAGATAAACAGCCCTTCAGTAGGACACCCACCCAGTGTGCACTCACTGTTAGGTGTATACAGACCCTACGGCTAAGGTTAACAATCATTTAAAACAATGATGGAACAAACTTTATCGATAAATCAGAGTAGAGAGAGAGAGAGTTGGAAGGAGAAGGAAGAGAGACATGAATTTTGTATTCAAATCTTGAGTATTTTGGAATGAAGCAACATTCTCTATTTATAGAAGGCAAGAGCCTCTCCAAAGGTCACTACCAAGGGGTATGGGTGTACTTCTTCATACCAAAAGGTATAAGTCGCCACCCTTCCAAAAAGGTACATTTTAATAGGTATGTATCCACATCCATATCCATATCCATATCCATTTCATTATCCATATCCATATCTATTTTCATATCCAACTCAAAACAATATTCAAATTAAATTTCCCTCAAAATTAAAAATAAAATTTTGAATTTAATTTTTAAAACTTTTTGAAATTTTATTTGTTTTTCGATATTAAAAACAACACCTCTGCATCATCATGATAACACTTGTGAGAATATAGGGTTTTCCCTCCAAGTCCTCTTTTTCATGGCTTGAAAGAAAGAAATTTGGATTTGTGAAAACTATAGGAGTTTATCCTAAATTTGATCTTAGGCCTTCACTTTGTGATCTTGTCCGCCAATGTTGATGGATGGAAATAAATTGAGGTTGACCTATAATATTGTATAATCATAAGAAGACACGATTTATAACCCAAGTGTCAAGCTTTGGTCTCTTCAGAGATCGAGTAAGCATCCAGGTTATAGTTTAGGAATGTGTTAGATACTCAAACTACCTGATCCGAAAACCATTCTTCCATATTATTTCTTTTTTAACTCTATATACGAAGATGGAAGATCAATGGATGACTAAGCTTTGGAGATTTCTAAACCAAATTGCTAGGTTCTTATAACCTAGAGTTTAGACAAACATTTTTTTTTTGAAGCAAATAATAAACTAAAATGTGAGAATAAAGGAGATTGCATGACGGTTTAATCAAACCAATCTATCAATATTGCCGAAGTCCTAAGCTAATTCCAGCCTATCGGATCTCTCACATCTACAACTCTTATTGGATCCTCACACTTGCAAGAGAAAACAAAATAAACTTTTGAAGTCAATGAACTGAATGTGGGACTTATTTCCAGATCGCCTATGTATCCTAGAGATGTTTCAAGAATTAGGTTCTCTACGTAGTTCGAGAAAAAGAATAAAGCATTTGAAAATACGGCTAAACCGCGATTAAAGGATGCAATAAAATAAACTAAAACTCTAACGACGGACTGAATTTGGGAGGCCATCCCAAACTGCCTACATATTCCAAACATATCAGAGAATCAAGTCCAAAACATAGATTGACTAAACAATTGTTTAAAAGTCAAAAAGTCGGGGGGGTCAAGTGCCATAGCAAATAGACCAAACCAAATTGGTTCAAGAAAACTGGACTAAATTCGGTTACACTAAGTTGATGCGGGTTAAAACCTTTGGACCAAATTTGGGGATTGCCTAAATTGCCTACATATCCCAGACATATTTGAGAATCCAGTCCCTACATAAGTCAGGCTAAAGAGAGTGCCCATGGCCACTTTCAAGCATGTAGTCTACCCAATCTGGGCTAAAATCAATCTTTGGAGACAAATGATAAAGAGAATTTCATTCCTTTTACTTTCTTTTGGCCTATTAACGAGGTTGGGCTCGTGCTAGAATCTTATAGATAAATATGAGAATCTCCTACACTTGACACATTAGAGTTTCGTATTTATTCAAACAAATTAGTTGAGCCACAATTACAATGTCGGGGTGCGGTTAGGGCTACAACAGGGCCGGGTTGGGTCAGGTTTTTCAAAACCCTAACTCCAACTCTGACTATTTAAATTTAACTCTAACCCAGTCCAGCCCTGTCAGAGTCAGAAAATGTATAACCCTAACCCTGACCCTGGCAGGGTTGGACCTAACCTTAACCTGCCCTGATTGACCCTGATAGGATCGAGTTGGGTCGGGTTAACCCTGATTAACCTTGATTCAGGAAGAGGTAAAAAGAGAAAAAAAAATCCCCTAGATAAAAAGAGAAAAAATAGAGGATAAACAATATCAATCATACAATTCATTTAAAACCCATTTGATCTTAGCTCAAATCGAAATCTCCTGTCGATCATTAAACATACTTTTGATTGTCCATTACAACATTCATGGGAATCATAAATCTCTACCGATGAAAATATGAACAAAATATGAACAAGATTGGTAGCCAAAGCAGAGGGGAACTCTAAAAGATCAATAAATAAGATAGAAACAACAAAAATCAAGCAACATACTCAATCTGTCAAAAGAACAACAGAAAGATTGAAAACACATAACTCAAAACAAAGTAAAATCTCCTTACAATTTTTTTTTAATAGATCAGCAAATGAAGTCGAAACAATAACAATCAAACTATAAAAAACATTTAACTCAAAACAGAGAAAACTCATCAGGAGATTTCGATTCTCACCTAATCTTTTTCGACAGTTGATTCTCAGTCTCTCAGACAATGTCTCAACGCCTCTTAGATTCGGCAACACTTCCCAGAGTATATTCATATATATACAGGGTCGGGTCGGGCTGGGCTCAACCCAGGGGGTCAACCCTAACCCAATCCAACCCTGCCAGGGTTGATAAAAAAGTAAGTCCTAAACCAGCCCTGTTAGGGTTTGCGCTGAGTTTAACCCTGCCAGGGTTCAGGGCGGGCCTGGGTGGATTAGGGTCGTCAGGGTCAAAATTGCACCCCTAGGTGCGGTAGACCCGTGTGTATGGTGGATATCTTATTTCAAATTATTATTACATATTATTTCGTGAATATGGATATATATATGTGGGGATAGGGAATAACCAAACCCGCATCCTATAATAAATGGTGGGTCGCCGACCAATCGTATGGATATAGCACTTTTCCCAACCCCATACAATATATGTGATGTTTGGGTGCTATATATGTGCTCACATTGCACGTCCTCACCAGGGATAATTCATATGAACATGAATGAAAAATAACAAATCAAACTAAATGTAGCAAGCACTTCTTTTTTTTTTTTTTTTTTTTTTGGGGGGTAGAATGTAGCAAGCACTTCATCATCTAAAAGATTTAAATTCATGGCAACATAGAGAATTAATAAATGGTTTAATTAAGTTACCGCAAACAAGATAAGTAAAACAAATTTAATAGATTGGGATCTCTCAGGCATTTTGAAAAAAACAAAAAAAAAATATACAGAAAAATAAATCGAAATTTTGGAGACCTAAAGTAATATAGAAACCTCTCAAAATCAAGATATTGACATCGCAAAGCAAATCATCTTGAAAATTCATCACGACAAACAACGATAACATTTAACTGAAAAATAGGGTTTCCTGAAATATCCTTATTAAACAAAGCCTTAAAATCTTCAAAGCTCAAATCAGAATGGTTTTTAAATTGAATTTCAGCTGACGTAAACAATTGAAGGTAAACCAAAACAAATCTCTCTAGATTATTCAAAGTTCCGGTGGCTTAAAAAAAATGAATAAAAAAAACATTAAAATGCCCGAATCGGAGAAAACTAAACAATCAAAATCCCCAAAAAAATGAACTGGAATTCTAAATATAAATCTCAACATGAATCTTAAGCATGATAAAACAAGAAACTGAGAACTGAAGATTTGAATATCATCGTAAAATTTGAAGATCAATATAGAAATATATGAAGATAGTGGAAGGCTATAGAAAACACAAGGGAGACATTTGCAACTCACAAGTATTCTCGGTTTACAAATTCAAAAAAATAATAATAATAATAAAGGAAACCTGGTAAATTACAATCAGGATTCGTAAAGAAAACAAAATCTCAAAAAAGAAAAAGGAAAATTTCATCTGCCTCCCTGTAATTTGGCTTAATAACATACATTCTTTTTTTTTTTTTTTTTTTACCATAGTTAAACTAACACCCTCTACCCTCTACCTTCAGAGATTTGACTGTTAACAAGGCCAACGGTATACGAACGGGCTCGTCTGCTGCCTTCATAAATGCAGCATGACATGCTACATCTATTGGTGAATGCCACGTGGACAAAGTTACATCCAAAAGACAAAAATAAAAAGAAAGTAATATAACAATATAGAGGAGAAGTAGGAGATCAATGGTCCTTCGTTCTCTCATTTGCAATATGCAGAAATCCGACGTCAACAACGGAAGAGGAAAAAAGAAGCAATGGGAAATCCGACGTCAACAACGGAAGGGGAAAAAAGAAGCAATGGGTTTGCAATGATCCTGCTTATGTTCGGAAGAGAGATTACGTCGATCCCATTTTTATGTTTTATAATATTTGAAAAAAATAATAACAATAACGCTGTTAATCGATTTGCCGATTATGATCAAAATACACGGCCCACGGCAAGTATATGGGGATGGGATGTAAGAAGAGTAATGGAGTCTGGAAACAGAGTAGGGGGAGAGAAATGTTACTAGTATAATGGCTATGATTATTTCGGTGTAGTATTCGAGTTCTGCTTTTTGCTGTGACAATAAAACATCAAGCATGTCTTTGTCTTCTTCGTCTCCTCCTTCGGTTGTATCCGATTTTCCTCCATACGATGAACGAAGAGCATCAATTCCTACATAAATCGGATCCTCTTTCCTTGCAAATTTGCCAATTTCTTCTTGAAACCCTTAAATCCCCCAGCCCACCTTAACACTGGAAAGAAATCTCCAACGTTTGACACACCACCCACTGCAAATGTTTTCTTCACAATCTCTTTGAGCCGTTTTGCCTTCTCAAAATCCGAAACGGAGGATTAAGATTGGACCATAACGATTCGAGATGTGGGTTAAGGTGCGGACTGTATTCTTTCAAGAAATAGAGATGGCCGACTATAGATAAGCAAAGAGGGCCATTGGGTGGAAGGTTTTTTCATCGTCCAATTTCTACAAACTGCTGCAAACGAGAGAAGGAAGAAGAAGAAGCTTTTGATATCCTAGTTCTCCACTTATATTGTCATATTATTATTTTTTTCTTTTGTCAATGCAACTTTGTCCGTGTGGCATTCATTCATAGCTGCATTTATGATGCAGCAGACGAGCCCATTCCAACGGTATGGTGTCCACGTAGCCTGCCACGTCAAATGGTTGGTTTACGTGGCTTGATTTCCCTCTTGAAACAAACAAATCCTCCTCCATCAGAAGAGAAGCCTAGTTAAATTGCAAATATTGCGAATCTCTTGGGAACCAAACCAAGAATGGACCCAACTTCACGGCGTCGATCGAACTTCTACTCTCATGGTCTCCTCTTTATCCAAATGTATCACAGATTAGTCATTGGTAGGGCTGAAGAAGCTCAGATCTCCCGCTATTCCCTCAACTTGCGTCCTCTTCTTCCCACTCCTGGTAAGTTTAATCTCTTTCTGTAACGAAATTCTACAACGTCAGTACAATGTTCGATAAATTTGGAGTTAAGATTTGCACCCAAACAAAAATGTAGTTAAGATGCGAAGGGTAGGTGTTCAGAGGCCATTGGAAGACATCTTGTTTTTTCAGTTTTTATAGATATGGGACTGCTCCGAACTTGTTTGGGAAAATGATTGGTTATTTTGATTTCAATTTGTTCCTCGTTTTATGGTTTTTGTGGAATTTTATTTTGAGCAAATTCTACAATTGCAGTATAATGGTGGAAGAAATTTATGGTTAAGGGACAATAGGGTTTGTTTGCAGGCGGTATTTGAAGATTAAAAACCATGTCTTGTTTTCGATTCTTATAGATATGGGACTCATTTGAACGTTTTTGCACACGTGAATGTTTTATTTTGATTTCAATTTGTTTATGTTTGACTGGTTTCTGTGGAATTTTGTTTTTAGAGGTTCCTATAGTCTTCATTATTTTAGTACAGAAGCTGATTTGTTTCACCTAACTAGTAGAGGTCAAATAACGAAAAGATTTCAGCTCAACTGCTCATTTGTATGTATTCTTCAATTATTCTCTTCCATTAATGAACACAGAAGATATGGAGGAAACAGACTCCCCTAACCTACATTATTTTGGCAGAGATATTGTAATAATTTCCTTGGCCTACCTTTACAAGTGGACCTCTTATTTGCTTTCCATTAGATGTGCTTTTGAGGACAGTCCTGATCTGGAGCTATTACATTGGAGCTCATCTAAGTAAATTTTTTTTTTTTTTTGATACTTCAGCCCATTTAAGTATTTGTTTATAGGGAAAAATACAGTTACCTCCCCTGTAACTTACCTTAACGACAGTTGACCCCCAAAAGTTTTGAAAAAGACAGTTACCTCCCTTAAAAATACAATTAAAATACAAATAGACCCACGCCGTTCAGAATATTCCATTAGATGCTAACGGTAGGAGTCTAATATTTCCTTAATGACCAAATTAACCCTTTACAAGAGTGACTAACTTAAAAAATAAAAAAGGAGTGAAGGAGACTATGGCGGTGGGCTTTCTCTTGACCAAAAAGAAAAAAAAAAAAAAAAAAAAACCCAAGAGAAAGTCAGTAACCCTTGTACAGGGTTAATTTGGTCATTAAAGAAATATTGAATTCCCACTGTTAGTATCTAATATAATATTCCTAACGGTGTGGGTCTATTTGTATTTTAATAGTATTTTTAGGGGAGGTAATTGTCTTTTTCAAAACTATTGGGGGTCAACTGTCATTAAGGTAAGTTACAGGGGAGGTAACTGTCTTTTTCCCTTGTTTATAATCTCTCTCTCTCTCTCTCACTCACACACACACCCACACACACACACACAAAAAAATAAATGAGGTAAGCAGCCAGCATGGAATGAATTGATATTACCTGTATTATATGTGCCACAGAGGTGCCAGGATCTTTTCCCCCTTTCTTTTGGTGATGTGGGTACTGTTTCTGGTATGCACTATGACAAACAGGTTATAGGATAGTTCTTTCTTGAAACTATTTAAATAATAAAGAAACCAGAAACTGAAAGTGAAATATTGAAGAACAGAGAAGGGGGGAGAGAGAGAGATCGATTCTGGTTAGTGGAGAGCAGAATTGTTTGCCTCAATCCTCCCTCATATATATATATATATATATATATATATATATATATATATATATATATATATATATATATATATATCTATCTATCTAAAACTAAGGAAGAAGAGTCCTACCTGATGAGGACACTCCTTACGCTTGAAACAGTGGAGTCGAAATGATGCCTTGGTAAGAATGTCAACCAGTTGATTGGAAGAAGAAACAAATGGAGTAACAATCAGCTTCTTGGGAACTGCATCAGAACAAAATGGCAATCAACTTCAATATGTTTGGTGTGTTAATGAAACATTGGATTATTAGCAATATAGATAGTTGCTTGATTGTCACAAAACATAGTAAGTGGGCTTGTCAAGGGAAATCCCAGTTCTTGAAGAAAATTTCTTATCCACATAAGTTCAGTTGTAGTCTGTGCCGTATGATACTCAGCTTTAACACTAGACTTCGACGCATTAGTTTGTTTCTTACTTTTCCACGTAACAAGATTTTCACCAACGAAGGTACAATAACTAGTTGTGGAATGTCTATCACTATCAACACCTGCCCAATCAACATCAGAATATCCTACCACATCAAAATGTTTGTGACGTAGATATATAAGTCCTTTGTTAGGAGACTTCTTCAAATATCGCACAATACGACAAGCAGCATCCCAATGTGCTTATTTAGGATTCTGCATAAATTGACTTACCACCTCAACAACATAAGATAGATCTGGACGAGTAACAGTCAGATAAATCAGTTTAGTAACCAAATGTTGATACTGATGGACATCAGGAAAGTCGGCACTGTCATTGGTTTCAAGTTTTAGGTGAGGATCCCTTGGTGTGTCAGTTGGTTTGGATCCAGGGAGACCAATATCAGTCAGGAGGTATACGGCATAGTTCATTTGAGATAAACTAATGCCTTTGTTGCATCGTACAACTTCAATACCAAGAAAATAATCGAGTAACTCTAGATCCTTCGTTTGGAAATGTGTATTTAAGTAGGTTTTGATGTCAGAGATCCTAGACTTGTCATCATTAGAGATAATTATATCATCCACATAGACAGCAATAATCACAACCTGGGAATTGTGACGTCGAATAAAGACAGAGTAGTCAGAGTAGCAAGGGGAAAATAACAAGACTGAATTTATCAAACCAAGCACGTGGGGATTGTTTCAAACCATAAATAGCCTTGTGTAATTTATATACTTTGGTGGAAGCCTCCCTTGAGCACCATACCTTGGAGGTTGGTTCATGTAGACTTCGTCCTAGAGATCCCCATAAAAAAAAGGCATTCTTGACATTTATTTGAAATAAAGGCCAGTCAAAATTGACAGCCATAGAAATAAGGATCCTGACAGAGTTAAGGCGAGCCATTGATGAAAAGGTCTCAAAAAAGTCAACCCCATATGTCTGAACCCTTTAGCAACCAACCATGCTTTAAGACATTTAACAGACCCATCTGGATTATGTTTAACGGTGTACACCCAACGGCAAAGCGCCACAGATTTATCTACAAGAAGATCAACAAGAAACCAAGTACGACGAGAGAGCAGGGCCTTCATCTCAGCATCAATGGCCATCTTCCAATCAGGTTGGGATAAGGCCTGGAGGTGAGTGGTAGGGACAAAGTAGTAGATAAAGAGAGAACAAGGTTAGTAGCATGAGAAGGGAGGTGAGAGGTGGTAACAAAATTATCAATAGGATACAAAGGTAAAGACTATGGAACACAAAGACGCGTACCTTTGTGGAGGGCAATGGAGAGATCATCAGACCCAGGTGGAGGAGAGGTGGTGGGTGGAGCCGACGCTGGTGACAGATCCTGAACTGGCGGTGTGGGGAGTACCAAGACAGGTGTCGAGTCTGGGGCATTAGCCGGAGTGGCCTTACCATGCCTTCGGTAAACCTGTAGGGGAAGTGGGGTAGGGATGGGTGAACTATCTTGAATGAAAGGTCCAGATGTCGATGTGATAAGGGGAAATGGAGGATCAGTGGGCTCAGGTGGAGGTATGGGGACTGGCAGTTTGGGCAGGGGTGGTGCAAGGTAAAAGGATTGTGTTTCAAAAAAATGTAGCATCAACACTTATAAAGTGACGCCGAGTCATCGGGTCATAACAGTTATATCCCATCTGAGTACGGGAGTAGCCAAGAAAAATGCACTTAACAAATTTAGGAGACAATTTATCTGGTAAGGCTTGTAACACATGGGCAAAACAATTACATCCAAATATCTTGGGAGGAATAGAGAAATTGGGAAACAATATTGTAAATGGAACTTTGTTTTAAAGTACTGATGAGGGCATACGATTCAATAAGTAACAAGCAGTAAGAATAGCATCCCTCCAATAATATTTAGGGACATCCATATGAAACATTAAGGCTTGAGCAATTTCCAAGAGGTGCCTATTTTTGCTTTCAGCAACTCCATTCTGTTGAGGTGTATAGGAACAACTTGTTTGATGGAGGTGTATAGGAACAACTTGTTTGATGGATGGTACCTTTGTCAGAGCAAAAATTAGACACAGCTCTTTAAGTGTATTCTAGTGCATTATCAGTAAGAAATATACAAATAAAGATATTAAATAGAACTGAAATTTCTTGATAAAAGTCCATAAAAATCTTAATAAGCTCAGAATGGTCTTTAAACAGGTATAACCAAGTCATCCCAGAACAATCTTCTATAAAAGTGACAAAATAGCTATAACCAAGTCTGTTGGGAACTCGATAAGGTCCCCAGATATTAGAGTGAACTAATGAAAAGGGGGAAGAACTACTAGGCTCAGAACGAGCAGGGAATGAAGACCGGTGATGTTTCCCTAATTCACAAGCTTCACACTCAAGTTGAGTAGCAGACTTGCAATCAGGGATGATAAACTGTAACTTGGAAAAAAACGGTGACCTAGCTGGTGATGCCAATGAAGGGGTGTGGTGATGGAGGTAGCTATAGCAATGGTAGGTGGTACGGTGTCCTTAAAGTAGTAAAGGCCATCATGCTCAAATCCGCCACCAATCGTCTCCCTGGTCCTGAGATTCTGAAAAACGCAGTAAGAAGGATAAAAGTTAACAGAGCAGTTCAAGGCTTTAATAAGCTGTTTAATGGAAATAAGATTTAGAGGTAACTTAGGGACATGCAACACGGAAGATAAATTTAGAGATGTGATAATGATATCGTGCATTGTCCTGTAGCTTGGGTAGTAGAGCCATCGGCAAGATAAATTGAGGTATGAGATTCCTTAACTGAATTAAAAATTTGGGACTTACCAATCATGTGATAGGAGGCTCCGGAATCAATAATCCAAGGGGTAGAAGGGGTAGTAGAAAGCAAGGCAGTGATTCTTGTATGGGCGAGAGTGGCAGAAGATGATGGAAGAGCTTGCTTAAATTGAGATACCTGGCGTAGCAAGGTCTCTAGCTAAGATGTACTAGAAAGTGGAGCCGTTGGAGGAGCAGGAGCATGTGCAGTTGGATCCTTAGTAGAAGTAGAGTTGGCCTGAGCATCAGCCCATTCAGGCTGACCATGCTTTTCCCAACAGGTATCAATAGTATGATTATTCTTCCCACAATGAGTGCAATACCTGTTGGATTTATCAGAATTGGTTCGTCCACCTTTGTTGGAAGAACCACGTCCACGTCCTCTACCACCATGGCCTCTGCCTCGGCCGTGGTTGGTAAAATAAAGCAGAGTTGCCCTTGGCAGGTGTGGAGTTATTGTGAGGCATCAATGGTTGAAGACAAAAGTATGTCTCATTTAGTGTAGGAATCTTCTCACCTGTCAACAATTGGCTTTTGACAGTCTAATATTCTGGTGGAAGACCTGCTAGAAATTTGTCCACATAGAACTCAGATTGTCGAATTTTCAATTGCTCAAGGTTAGTAGTGAGTGGTTGAATAACCCGGAGTTCCTCAATTAGCCCTTTAACCCACTGTAATATTCACTAATGGATTTATCCCCCAAAGAATAAGTAAACATCCTCTCATATAAATCATAAACATGTGAAATATTCTTTTCTTATGCATAACTAGCCTTAAGGTCAATCCAAATATCTTTGGCTGTACTATGAAACATGACATTAGAGACAATGATTGGATCAATGCTACCCCACAGCCAGGTCTGGATGGTAGCATTCTCACACTTCCACTCTTCATAGGCCTTGGTGGAAACTTCATCTTTAGGATCCTAAGGCCCCGTTTGATAACACTCTAGCTCCCATGGAGCTACTTCTGGTCCAGAGTCGTTTTCTACTTCTTCTCCAGAGTTAGGATTTTTAGAGTAGAATGCTGTTTGATAACGCTGCTCCAAAATCAAAAGACTATACTTCCATAATGCTATTTGGTGGTGGTGGTGGTGTTGGTGGCGGTGGGGGGGTGGTGGTAGTGGTGCTGGTGGTGGTGGGTGGTGGCAGTGGCGGCAGTGGTGGCAGTGGTGGTAGGTGGTGGGTGGGTGGTGGTGGCGATGGTGGTGGTGGTGGCAGTGATGGTGGAAGGTGGTGAGTGGTGGTGGCGGTGATGGTGGAAGGTGGTGGGTGGTAATAGCGGCGATGGTGGAGGGTGGTGGTGGCATTGGTGGTAAGTGGTGGGTGGTGGTGGTGGTGGTGGCGGCGGTAGGTGGTGGGTGGGTGGTGGTGGCGACGGTGGTGGTGGCGGTGATGGTGGAAGGTGGTGGGTGGTGGTGGCGGCGATGGTGGAAGGTGGTGATGGCATTGGTGGTAAGTGGTAAGTGGTGGGGTGGTGGTGATGGTGGCGGTGGTGGTGGCAGCGGCGGCGGCGGCGGTGGTGGTGGTGGCGGCGGCTGTGGGTGGTGGGTGGTGGTGGGGATGGTGGCGGGTGGAGGGGTGGTGGTGATGATGGCAGTGCTAGTGGTAGTGGTGATGGCAGTCAGTAGTAGTAATAGCTCCGGAGCAAGAGAAGTAAGTTTTTTTAGCTCCATTTTTTTAGCTCCCAGAGACATTTTTGGAGCGGTTCACTCCATGGGAGTCAAAACTTGAACCGTGTTTATCAATCGCCATTCTACTCCGGATTAGCTCCGGAGCTAAGAAGTAAGGAGCTGGAGTGTTATCAAACGGGGCCTAAGAGGGAGGATCATCAGTGAGATACTTCATCTTACCTTTAGATTGGATGAAAGTTTGGACAACTTGTGCCCATAGCAAGTAGTTGGATACACCTTTATAGAGGTGATCTGGATATTGTGAGAAGAATTGTCCATTGAAGATTTGTATGCATCCATTGATATAAGTAAACAAATACCTCGAGATAGTGTAGTAGCTCTGATGGGGTAAGTAAACCAACCAGCAACAGGAATGAAGTGATGGTGGCTGTCAGCAGTTAGCAAGTAGCAGCAAAAGGTTGCTCAGTTGCAGTAGCAATAATCGAAATCAGTAGCAGTGACCTTAATTGCAGTAGCAGGAAATATCGAAATTAGTAGCAGTGATTTCCAGTTCTGAATAGGTCTCAGTTGCAGTAGAATCGAAAGGCAGGCATCAATAGGTTCTAATCAGAACAGATCTTTGGTAGATAATAGTAATTTTCCAAGGCCCAGCAGAAGCAATCAACAATAACACCAGATCAAATAAGTTGTGATCTGAACATAGACAAAAGGATCAGCAGGAACAGTAGCTAGAACTCGATCAGACCTCTAAAATCAGAGCTGATTAATGGATCTTGGAGAAGCAGTAGTCATCAACATATCAGATCAAATACGATCTGGTTATAAGCTCATATCGCAAGAGTTAGCAGTAGTTAGGACTCAGTTTAAGATTTAGAAACTGGGCTCAATCATGAAGAATAGGCAGCATAAGGTTGCTGCAACCAGTAATTAGGTAATGTAAAAGAAGACCCTCAAAACAGCAGTTGTAGAATCCCGAAGGTGGATCAACTACTGCTCTGATACCATGAAACAATTTAAATAATAAAGAAACCAGAAACCGAGAGTGAAATATTGAAGAACAGAAAAGGGGGGAGAGAGAGATCGATATATATATATATATATATATATATATATATATATATATATATATATATATATATATATATATATATATATATATTTACAAAACAAAAGGAGTCTAGAAAGAGAAAATAAAAAGAGTAAATAATATAAACTCCTAGCTACACAAAAACTGTTATTAAAAGAGTCCTAATATAACTCAACTATGAGGACAGGAATCCTCAACTACTACACTACTGAAGAGAACAAGGAGTCCTCTTCCAATTCTATCTCAAACCAAGGAAGAAAAGTCACACTCGATGAGGACACTCCTTATGCTGGAGCAGTCCTATTGAGTGGGCATTTGGCATACGTTAACATTTCTGACGGTCCTGCATTCTTTGGAGTCACCTAAAACATGACCGACTTTTTCCTGTGTATTGTTGGAAACTTGTGTTTAAAAATCTCGATGTCTTGGATTTTTCTTTAGATCATTTGTGCTTCTGTTGCCTAGGAAGTGATATCTGGAAAATTGATTGTTGGTTAGATGTTAGCTTATGTAGATGTGACACGTTCCTCCAGATTGTCTGTTGTAATCCACATCTATCTATTTTGTTCTTTCCATTATTCTCTCAATTTTTTTTTTTTTTTTTGCTTTCCATTTTTCTTGTTATTGTCTAGACTCTAGACAGACATCTGAGCCTATATTGATGCCTTCGATAAATGACACATCAATCTCTTTACCATTGGATTATTGTATCCAATTGCACTGTTCCATTAGCCTCTTTCTCTTTTAATGGGTATAGTGCTATGTTACCCTTAAGAACTAATTGAAAAATCTTCATTTGACAATTTTTTATTCGTGGCCAGTTTGGCATAACATCAAATGCTAATTCTCAATGCAACATCTGTAAAAAATATTAAGACCTTAATATGTGGGCCTCTATATGATAATTTGATGTATTCCTAAAAAAAGTTCCTTGTGAAGATGATGAAAAAACATCAGCATTGTAGCTGAGATGATCACCTAGAACCTGAATTTGTACTCTTTATCTTCATCCTTGGCAAAATGCAGTCAAATGCTCAAAAATCTCACGCTAATTTCCTTTCTCTCTCTCTCTCTCTCTCTCTCTCTCTCTGTTTTTCCATCTGTCTTTATCTCTTCCTAACTTTCCCCAGTTAAATCTCCTTGAAATGCTTTGGCATGTGATCCAAATCCTCTTCTTTTATCTACCTCTTTGTTTGTTCGCAGTTTTGTGTATTAGAGTGCAACAAAGATGAAAAACTGGGCAGAGAAGAGCACGAAGAATGAGCCATGGAGGTTGAAGTGTTCAGTTCATATCTATGATTGGGGGAGAATTGGAAAAGAATCAAAGGCTGCAAGGTTGTTCTTGCTGAATTCTGGGTCGGAAATCCAGCAGGATGAGCCATATGCGGAGTTTTGGATGGGAACTCATGAATCTGGGCCATCATTTGTCATCAACAACAGAAAAGGAGGTTCTGAATCAGAGTTCATGACTCTGAAGTCATGGATTTTGGAAAACCCTAGTGTCCTTGGCCATAAGGTTCTGAAGAGATGGGGGGCTGACCTTCCTTTCTTATTCAAGGTATTAGTTTTCAACTTTTTAAATATTTTGCAATTTGTAGTGTTCATATTTTATTTTAAGGGGATTTTGTTGGTGTTATTGTGCACCAATTTCTTCCAAAACTTTTTTTTGAACAATAAATACTCTATTTTCAATTGTGTTTTTAATTCCTTGGCACTGCAGGTACTTTCTGTGGCGAAACCATTATCTATACAGGCTCATCCAGACAAGGAACTGGCAAGGACTTTGAATAAATTGCAACCAACCATTTACAAAGACAATAATCACAAGCCTGAGATGGCTTTGGCACTTACAGAATTTGAGGCTTTGTGCGGTTTTGTCAGCCTTAAGGTAATGGACCTGTCTTCCTTTTCAAGAAGGTTCATTTCTGTTCTTCAAATTCAGCATTCTTCTTGTTGATTTCTGCAAAATGACATTGTGCTTTGAATCTTCAACAGAGAAAAACTAAAATACAGTCTAGTAAATAATTTAATAGCTGCAGTTCTTTCTGCTTCTTTTTACTTGGAGTGCATAGGAGTTGAGGTCTAAGTTTCTTTCAAAGAGCTCCATTTTAGTGTTATACAGACTAAAGATCCAATGAAATTTCACAAGCTTCGGTTATTACTATTACTATAGCTACTACTAAAACTATTATTATTGTTTAGGGAGGAAAGGCTTTCCTTGCTACCTACGCTCATTGTGCCATGTAGACAGATGATTTGGCTTTTCTTGACTGTTGGATGGAAAGGGCATGTATGGTTTAGCCACATGTCAAATTTCAAAGCCTAATTCATTCAATACCCCCTTGTATTGGCATGCCTAGGTATACCCATGCATGCCTACTGGTTCTCTGACCACTATGGTGCACTCTTCCATACTCCTGAAACCATGGGGTCTATTTATTCACAAAACCGAGCCAATCTGAGATGCCATGTGGCATATAGTTGGGCCGCAGAATCATAGTATATCCTTCCTTACTATTACTTGTTTCACTTTGTGAGTCGTTTTATAATCAATTTGAGTTCAAGGAACTTTTTCCATGTTGGATAGACTGGAGAGTTAACTGGAAGCCCAGACCTTAGCACTGGGCTCAAATGATCCTATCTTGTGTTCTTGAAACAAATACATTGGATTTTAATGTTACTTTTAGTGCTACAACAGGAAAACTATGTAAATGTGCTGAGAAGGCAGACGCTAAGAAATGAAAGAAGAGAAATAGCTGAGGTCTGATAATTTCCACATGTTACAGCTGGCCTTTTTGTTGTGTATGGATTTTAGTCCCCAGGCTAGGGTCACTTATGGTTGTAATGTGTGTCATTAGATAGGGTTTGATAAGTTACATGCAGATTTTAAACCAGTTCTCTGGAGGTTGAGTGGTTTGGGAGGCAAATAATGGTCAGTCATGCTTAGCCATGTGGGAGTGGCAGTCCTGTAATTTTCTGTAAAGGGCCAACTACGGGATTTTAACTTTGTTTTACTCCTTCATAATTTTGAGCAAGAATTTGGTTGATTTGGCTAGCCAGCTGCTGTAGATTAGTTTTATCTAAGATTTCATTTCTATTTCAAAAAATTAGTAATGAGTTTATATAATGAACCCTAGTCATATCGGGTATGGGGTGAATTTAGACCTATATAATTGGATTTCTATACCATCCCATGTTTTGAACAATGAATGAAGATATTTTTTCTAAAGGTTTGTGCTATTGCTGCTTTATGGATTCACAGGCTCTTTGAAGGTGGATTCATCACCTCACACCTAGGTGGATGCGTAGGTATTACTTTCTATTTTCTGTTTAGTGCTGCAAAACAGTTATAACTCATGCATGATCAGTCCATTTTCTTCATTATTTTTATTGTTAAATTTACATCCATACTCCTCCATTACTTATGAAATAGACCCTAACCATGCCATCTACCCACATAACTGTGTGGAAGCTTTACAGGCACTTTCTATTTCATGTTACCCTGTAACAGAATCTATTGCAGTCTCAAAATCCCTCACTCAATTCCGTCAAAACATATTTCTTCAATATCCACACTTGTATCTTCCATTAAATGTCTTTTTAACTCATTATTACCTATTCCAGTTCTGAAGTTGCAGATCTACGTCAAAATGTACTTTCATATAAGTTTGTTCAGATTTTTTTTGAACCTGTGAACTCCTTTTTGATGCATTCTTGTGCTATAATTATGATTCTTTGGTTGTTCCAATGTGATTTTTTTTTCCCTTTTTTTGATGATAACTATTTATTTATACGAAGAAAATTCAAAATCAAGTACTCCTTAAGGAGGGAAAACGGTTGACTGGTGAGCAGTCTGCAAAATACTACAAGTTCAATTGGAAAACCCTACCCAATATATTATGTCTTACAATAGCACACTATTCCAACAAAAATTCTTTGGAAGAGTTAGCCCCTGACTCCCTGCTTTTTGCCAAGTCTTAGCCATCAAATTAGCACTCTTGGTTTCTATTGAGAAAAAAAAAAAAAAAAAAAGAGGGAAAAAATCATCTCGAATGCATCTCCACCGCTCCATGGCTGTTTGACAAAAAACTTAATCCAGCTTTAATCATTTGGAGAATCTCCTACCAACAATTAGTCATGCTTTTCAGTTATAAATGTGAGCATACTTCTTTGTAATCACATGGCCTCAGCTATGGTAGATTGGTGAAATAGTTGTGAATACGTAGGAAAAATTCTGTGGGAAGTCTTTGGGGCAAGACCTGTCAAATGCTGCTTTCATTGTTGAACATGAGATATATAACAAGTTATGGTTCCTCAGACCCATCCTTGTGGTCTTGTGTCCACTCTCTCCTATTGACTCATATGCACTATGAAGATTTATCAATGCTTACATAATCCAAAGCACTTGAAGTAGAAATAATGATTGCATGTGGATAGGTGACTCTACCTGCAAGCTACCACTTTATAATCTCATTTCCTTAAGGTATGTACTAAATGCCAGAACCTAGAAAAGGATAATTCTTTACACTTCTTTTCTTCGACTTCATCTTTGCTTTAGCTTCTCATTTCACAAGCTTTGAGTCTTTGACCCAAGTTGGCTTCCAACATATAAAACTGGGAATACAATAATGAAGAAGCGAAAGATGTTATATATATATATATATATATATATATATATATTGCAAATTTGAGATCAAAGGTCTGGACCAACCTGCTGAAGAGAATAGTAGAAGCAGTGGTTCCATGTGGTTGATAAATATATAATCTGTTTACATTTGTTCAGTTTACGTTTCTTTAAAAATATATATTGAGTTATAACTTTCTGTTTGTGCTTTTAGAGAAGGAAAAATTTCACATACTACCCAAAAAGTATTTGAAACATCAACTACTACCCACAAGTTTCTGACATCATCAACTACCACTCCAAATATTTACACCGTTAGTCATAGAGACCCAGTCTTTTAAGAGACTCCCGTTAGATGATGATGTCAGCTTACATCGACTTTTGTTGGACAATACTGCCCTTATTGTGAGGGTAAAAGACCATTTTACCCTGTCTTATTCTCAATCACTCTTGCATACCAAAAAACCCAACTCCAGACAATGTAACCTTTAATCTTCCCAACCCCAACCATTCTCTGTTCCCCATTCTTCTTCTTCTTCCTCTTACGTAGACAAGACACATAACCAAAGCCAAGCTTCCCTGAAACCCAAATCCATGGCAGAAACCTATTTCTTCCTTAAATTCATTTCTTGAAAATTATTGGTATCTAACGATGACAGCACACAAGTGGAGATCCCTTGCAGTCCACTGCTACCTTGGCTGTCGTTTTGTCTCCAATCTCCACTGCAAATCATCGGATCTGATTCTTTCCTTGCTTTTGCAGGGTTTTCATCGCACGCATATTTTTCCGGATCTTCTATTTGGCTATTTCACATTTCATTGTCTTTCGTTTTCTAAATCTGCTTGTCTCTATTCTTCTCCTACGAGCTTCTGATAAGAAACTCACCTGAAAAGTATGCATTACCGTAATAACCATAGGGAAGCATATAGCCTGGAATTGGAGCTGGCGATGGAGGAAGTTTACATTAACATTGACGTATGGAGGGCTAATCATTGGAGTCGAATGAGGGAAAGCGTGTGGAAACGGTGGTGGACCAAAATATCCAGATGGAGCATTAACAAATCCGTGGTGGTTGTGCTGCTGCAAATTCACCAATCTAGAATTATCATTGCCATTGAACCCACCACGTCTATGATTCCAATTGTTGACTCCACGTGTTGTTGTTGACGTCTATTTGCAAAATTCTGATTTGGCAACCCATCTCCTCCCTTCGCATTCAACCCATTACCTCTCTGATTCGGAGCCAATCGACTAGAAGAGTAATGCTGATGATGATTCTGTTTATACCCATAGCTATGTTCTCTTGAAGACTTTGCCAACGAGAGTTAGATCTGAAATCATTTTACCCTGTCCTATTCTCAATCACTCTCCCTTGCGGTGTGTGGCTGACTCCGCCAGTCTTATCGTCACCAGAATGGAGTATCCTCCATAGCTGTGAGGGGAAAGAGGGGTTTTGGAAAGAACAGAGCTTTGAGGGTTTTTGAGGTGTCGGGCTCTGATTAAAGAGGCAGAAGCTATGTGGGTGAGCTTCTTCCATGGATATGCAGATAGGTTCTTGTTGAATTGTGAAAGAGAGTGTTAAAGTGGTGGATTTGTTATGCGTTAATGAAGAAATGAAGGAGATAAGAGTAAGCAGAGAGATAAGATAGAGCAGCACAGATAAAGAAGAAGCTGTGGTTTCCCTTGTCTCCAGCTTGGCGGCGACGCCTCAAATTGGAAGATGAGAAGAAAAGAGAAAAACAGAGTTTTGGTAGGCGAGCTTCTTCTCAGAACCAGAATCTGTTCCCTGTTTGGTTAGGGTATTTCCAATTGAAGGTCAAAGTAGTAATTTTAAGGAATTTTAATGTTTTTCAATTTAAAATAAGAAAGGTATAAATGTCTTTCAGTATTTTAAGTTTCTTCCGTCAGTTAAGTGGGTGCAGTTGATGATGCCAGAAACTTGTGGGTAGTAGTTGATGTTTTAGATACTTTTTAGGTAGTACGTGAAATTTTTCCTTTAGAGAACCTCAAGGCCACCTTGACTCATTTACTGGAAATGCTTTTGTTTTTGCAGGAGCTAAAAAGTGTGTTTCTTACTGTTCCTGAAATCTTAGAACTCATTGGTAATGATGAAGCCGACCAATTTCTAAATGTTAATGAAGAGTCAGGGGAGAAGAAAGTAAAGGCTGCTCTGCAGTCACTGGTCACCCAACTTATGTCAGCAAGTGAACGTTCAATATCAGAAACAATATACAAAATGAAAAGGCGCCTGGACATGGAAAAGAAGGTATTTCAAAATAAGTTTTTCTTAATTTTATTTAAAAAAAGAAAAGAAATTTTTGTATTGGTTATGACTGTAGAACTGTCATCTCCCAATGGGATGATCTCATACTGGAAAGGCTAGACTTTTCTTGTAAAACAACAATTGTCCCCTACATAGCACCATTTTTCTATGTTACAATGTTCATTTTGTTTTTTATCATTGAAAATGGGAATCTCTAGGAGCACTGGGTAGGTCACCCATTATTCCAACCTCTTATTAGAATTTTTATTTCCTTTATTAAAACCGAAGTTCTAGGCTTCTAGCTGTTAGGAATCCAGCCAACTAAACTTGTACTTTTCTTTTCTGCAGGTAATGTTGGCTTCAAATGATAAATATCTGTATGACTTGTATATATGAAATATTAGATTCTTTTTTATATGATACGGCATTGCAAAAATACAGTTCTTACTGCAATTCTCCTTTTCTCAATTTCTCAAAGTTCTATGTTACTCTAAGCTAAGCAAAAAGACCGGGGCATTAGGAATTTTGCATTCTTCATATTGTTTTGTATTTTGGATATATTTCATGTTAGCATAATGATATAAAAATACACTATTACTTAATCATGTGTCACATGATGGACTCCTAATTAGTTTATTAGTTTACCTTATTTGTTTCCTTTACCAATTAGGCTTGTTAGTTTCTTTTTCTTATTTTGAGTTTACTTTTTCTTTAGTTTGTGACTAGGACTCTGACTTGTAGAGTCTTAGATCTTATCTAATAGTTGTTTTCTATTTTCTATAAATATAAACTATAAGGAGGAGAGTAACAACCAACTAATTTGATTCTTCTCTCTATCTCTCTCTTCCTTTATTTCTCCATCTTCTCTTACTTTTCTATTTTGTCACATAGTATCAGAGCGGGTGCCATCTTGAGAGTTGTTTAAAGATCTCTGTTCTGGTGTGCAGCCACCACTGCTGCTGCTGCTGCATCTTGTTATAAGTTTTTGGTTTGTTGGATAAGTTTCGTTTAGTTCTTTTATTCCTCGTACATCTGTTCGTGGTTACTTGCAGCAGCTTTTGATGCCCTGTGTTATCGGTTAATTTTAGTTCGATCAGGCATGTATTGAATCTCAATCGACCATCTGAAGGAGTTCTGGCCTTGTTTTGGCTTTATTTTCCTGTTACTGGTTCTCTATTGGGTTGCAAAGAAATTGTTGAACTCAGTGATTACTCACTGGTTCAATCTAAAACCTTGAGCAAAGATCCCCTAACTGAGACTTTGGGTAATAGTTCTCTATCCTAGGGCGACTCTAAGCCTTAGAGTTTCATATCCAATGAATCTCCCTGTAGTGAGTTACAAATCCAATTTCAGGTCTGCTACAGTAACTTCCGCCAGGTTCTTTCTCAGTCGGTTTTATTTGAATCTTTGTTGGCTGAATAAAGAGATGCTTGGATGGATTTCATAGAGGGGATGATTACTAGCCTAGATACTGTTCATCATCCCTGTTACTAGCGCTAAAACAGAGCCGCATCGATTAAACTACAGTACTCATAGTTCTACCCTTACTGCCAGTTCTGTTTCAGCAAGTTTTGTTTTGCTTTTGGTATCTCAATTGAAGCTGTTATCTAATGATTTTAAGATGGTCCTGTGATGAGATTATCTTCTCAAAGATTCAGCCTGAACCGTTCTCGATTTGGTGAGTTCTCCTCTTCTGGAATCTAGTTTGTTCTTCCGGTTTTGATTTTCAGTTCAAGGTTGAAGATTACTTCCTTTTTCCCAAATCGTGATTGGATTTAATTCCCCCTTTTCCATAAATACGCCTCTCATAATTTATTCTCAAGTCATCTTTTTCTTATTTTTATCCCCACATCATCCCCACTTCTTTAATTATAATTCCCTTCATATCCTATCCCTTGAACTTACTCATTACCCCTTAAGATTCTGTTAATTTACAGAATCGCCTCTACCCATGTTATTTGCACTTATCTTGCTTGGGTGGGCCCATAAATACGAGTAGAGTTTACAAATTTTCCATTGGACTTGTATAATTGCAATTTTATTGCTATGGGAGATCCCTTTTTGGGTGGATGATTGTGGTTCTCGTTATTCTGGTTATATGGGATATTATCCCTCGTTTTTTGTTTGAAGACCCCTAGTAATTTTTCCACATAGAACGTTCCATGTGTGGGGGAGAAATGAGCGTATATTTTGCCCCTGTTCGTAGGAAAGACATTTCGTGTCTGCTCATGAAAAAGACATTTTTATCGGTTTGTTCAAGTCTGCTCAAGGAAGAGAGACTCATGTTTGTTCATTGGAGAAGCACTTTTATCACATTATTTAGGTCTCCTCATTAATGAGAGACAATTATCAGTTGCATAAGATGTAATCTTTTGTTCAGTTGCACATGATACAACCTTTATTCAAGTGTACTCATTGACAAAGGACTATTATCAATTGTATAAGATGCAACCTTTTTACAATTGCACAAGATGCAAACCTAATTCAGGTCTACTCATTGTCGAGGGGCTATTATCAATTGCACAAGATGCAATTTTTGTTCAGTTGCACATGATGCAACCTTTATTTAAGTCTACTCATTGACGATGGACTATTATCAATTGCACAAGATGCAACCTTTTTGTTCAGTTGCACAAGATACAACCTTTTTGTTCAGTTGCACACATTGAAGAGACTATTACTTGTTGCACGTAATGCATCCTACTATTTTGTACGGGTGTTGGAGCCACCACTATTGTTGTTCCTGCTACTGTTGTTACTATTGCTACTTAGTTCACAGTGACATATATTGTGCTGTTGTTGCTACTTGGTTCTCAGTGACCTATACTATGCTGCTTTACTACTACAATTGCTGCTGCTTCCTTCGTTACATCGTTTCAAGCTAAAGCTCTTACATTCCTCCATGCTTCAGAATTTTTTTTTTGGGGGGTGATGGTGTTAGCATAATGATATAAAATACGCTATTACTTAATCATGTGCCGCATAATGGACTCCTATTTAGTTTATTAGTTTACTTTATTAGTTTTCTTTACCAATTAGGCTTGTTAGTTTTCTTTTCCTATTTTGCGTTTAGTTTGTGACTAGGACTCTGACTTGTAGAGTCCTAGATCCTATCTAATAGTTGTTCTCTATTTTCTATAAATATAAACTACAAGGAGGAGAGCAACAACAACTAATTTGATTTTGCTATCTCTCTCTCTTCCTATTATTTCTCCATCTTCTCTTATTTTTCTAGTTTGTCACATTTCATACCTTTTTGTTTCCACACCTTTATTCTTCTTCTTTTTTTTTTTTTTTTTTTAATCTTTCCCAATCTTACGCCTTCCCTTATGTTGGCATTAGGTGAGACAGTTGACAGACAAGGAACAGATGGTATTACGTCTAGAGAAGCAATATCCAGCTGATATTGGTGTTATGTTTGCATTCTTTTTAAACTACGTGAAGCTTAACCATGGTGAAGCATTGTACCTTGGGGCAAATGAGCCCCATGCATATTTATCCGGTGAATGCATTGAATGCATGGCAACCTCAGACAATGTTGTACGTGCTGGCCTCACCTCCAAGTACCGGGATATCCAAAATCTTTGTTCTATGCTTACATACAGACAGGTAAAGCATCCCTTTTTTTAATTACTCGGACATGTAAAATATCATTTCAACTAGATTTGAAGAAGTCATTGAGAGAGGTTCCTAGATTTGAGTTCCCAAAGTAGTCACCTTCAACTAAAACAACATTACTCTTGCAACTTATCCCAAAAAAAAAAAAGAAGAAAAAATTACTCTTGGAGTTAGGTTGATTTATGATCACGGGTGTGTGTTGGGGTGGGGTTTGGGGGTTTTTTTTTTTTTTTTGGGGGGGGGGGGGGTTATGTTACTCATTTGTTGGCTAGAGATCTGATCTATGGTTGACTGCAGGGACCCCTTGAAATTCTGCATGGGTTTCCCTTGAATCCATATACGAAAAGGTACCTCCCACCTTTTGATGAATTTGAGGTTGATCATTGCATTCTTCCTGAAGGAATGTCCACAATATTTCCACCAGTCCCAGGACCATCCATTTTCCTGGTCATAGCTGGAGAGGGGACAATGCAAACAGGTTCATTTGTAGAAACTATATCAGAAGGTGCAGTGCTTTTTGTCCCTGCTGACACGGAGATTATTGTAACTTCCATAGAAGGGTTGCAACTACATAGGGCAGGGATTAACAGCAGGTTTCTTTTGGAGAATTGATTTGGAAGGATGCACCCGCTGATACCTTTGGATTTGACATATACTGTTCAGCTTTCCATGCATTACCCCTTTTTATACCTTTCAACACTGATTACTGTGAACACCTCAGAAAGGATTGCAACAAGATCAGACTGGGTGCCTTACCCAAAAAAAAAAAAAAAAAAATCAGACTGGATGAACAGCAAGTTTGTTTCTGAGAATTGAATTGGATACATGCAGTGGCTCTTCAACGAAGACAGCTACATGATTTTTGCTGTATATTGTTGTATCTTGTTTACTGTGTATGGGTCTTATTCTCATATAGCAGCAACACTGGAGAATAAGCATTTTAATATATTGAAGAAAAAAAAAATCCAGGAATAGGATCTACAGATCATTCAGGGGAGAACCAATATATCAATTTTGTCTTTTGAACTTCTCTACATTTTTTAAATGAAATCTACGGTCCATAATTATGGTTTTTCCATATTCAAAGCCAGTTAGACGTTCAGATGGGTTAGAAAAATGTGTATGGCCATGGCTGGGGGTTCTCTAATTGCAGCCTAAGATTTATAGATATACCCACATGATCATATCAGATGTCCGATGAGTGTGCCTTAGAGGGAATCGCCTAGTTTTAATGACATCTAATGGAGAATTGCATTGTATTGTTGCAGGATTTTTTATGCTCTCATTTTTGGATATTCAACCATGATATCTTTCCCTAAAAGATCCTAGTAAACCCCTGCAAAAATCTCCTGCTCACATATGGGATTGGTCCATTTCTTTGCATCGAGAATGGGATGCCATGAGCAAGAAAGAGAGCAAGAAAAAATTATAAGTTGGTCATGTAGGACAGCCTATGTATACGGTTTCCTAGACTTTCAGCTAAGCTAGGTAATAAATTACCTAATGGCTAGTTTGGAAACAGGGCAGGAGCATACATGACATGCATTTATATTTTAGAGCTGAATTATCAACGAATGAACAATATAATCCTAACATATGTATTAACAGACTTAACAATGCTCAATTAGGTGGAAATAGAATTCAATAATAAAAGGCAGCATTTGACAAGTAGTGTTACCTAGGAAATTTCAGTATTCTTAAAATAATAAGGGTTATGTTTTAGTGCATAAGAAACCAGTTTTCATGTAATTTTAGTAACAATTCAATATGAAGGAAAAAGAATACTAACCAGAATTGATGCTGAAACATAAGAACCAATGCAGGGTCCTGGACAGTAGTGAGGTGTTGTAAACAGTAACAGAAAACTAGCACAGAGAGAGAGAGAGAGAGAGAGAGAGAGAGAGAGAGAGACTTACAAGAGAGTTCTCATTTTCAGACTTACAAGAGAGTTCTCATTTTCATTCATAGTCATTGCATATTGATTAAAGAAAAAAAAAATGACACTTAAAAGGCCTACAGGGAAACCCCGCAGAGGGGGGTGGTTGGGGGGGTGTGTGTGGCTTTGGGGAAGTTCTGGAACTGTAAAAAGAATAACAGAATTCATAATACAAAAAGAACAGAAACAGAATTAGAAATAAAAAAAATAGTTTCTAGAAATAGGAAATAAACAGAAAATAAATAGAATTATAAAAATAAAATTAAATCAAAAGCTGCCTGCTGCTGCTCTTATCCACACGATAGCTCCGGAACTCCTCGTCGTACCACAGAAAAGGGAGGAAGAATGAGATCTATGCCGCCTCTGCTGATACACTCGAGAGCCTGGGTCTGCTGCTGTTATGTCCTCATTAGTTGGCTGTTCTACTTATTATCTCTATCACTTCACACTCGGAAATCAGAATGCATGGAACTGGACTCAGCTCCTTGACTCAATTTCAATGCAATCTCAATAGAGTCCTGTGAATCCACTCTCTTCATATTTGTAATGTACTTATTGTTGTATCTTATTTTTATTTAATTTCAGGTATTTTTACAATTTACATTTTTAGTTTTCTTAAAATTATATGTTGATTCACTGGTATCGCCGATTTACACACTGATTGCTAGGATGTTGGTGACTCAATATCTTGAGTTAAGCTAGTGCTTTCAAGTTTTGATAATTAGAACAGGAAGGTCTAGTGCTTTCAAGTTTTGATAATTAGAACAGGAAGGGACCACTAGACGGATCCGCATCCTCTCCTCCTAGAACCATGGGGACGTCCCTGTTGGATGGCTGACACGTGGGTCTCGGGTGAATCTGAGCCCCACGACCGAGCCGACACCCCCTGTCAGCTTAGCTTGTCAGCTCGGACGTGGGGCTCTGATTCACCCGAGACCCACGTGTCGGCCATCCGACGGGGGCGTCCCCGTCCAAGGAGAGGATTTGAATCCCTACTAGACTACATTTCAAAACCCTACTGTGTCTATTTGGATGATTATGACCCAACAACCAGATACTTGGATTAAGGCCCCATTTGATAACACTCTGGCTCTTAGATTTTATTGATTTTGTCTCCTAGGAGCAATTTGGGAGTTGAATACTGTTTGATAAATTCGATCCGATTCCAGATTCCCAAGAAGTGAATCGAACTGCATTTGACTTTAGGATCCTAAATTTAGAAGCTAAAAAAACTAGCTCTCGTTGCTCCAAAGCAAATGAAACAAAACTAAAAAAGGAAGTCAGGCCAAAAACACCATTACTGCCACCACTACCACCACCACCACCACCACTGTTGCTGCCGCCACCACCTGTTGTCACCACCACCACCACCACCACCTCCACCTCCACCACCCATCACCACCGCCACTGCCACCGCCACCACCACCACCACCACCACCATAAGTTTTGGAATCAGATCTAGAGCAGCGTTATCAAACAACATTTTTCTCTCAAAAAACTAGGAGCAATAAATCGACTCTAGAGCAAAAGCAACATATTCATCCATAGAAAAAACAATAGATTCAAAGCCAGATTGTCTTCAAACGGGCCTAAATGATCCTGATTTTATGTTGAGGATGGTAGCTCAATGATATACCTACCAGGCAACCACACGTGAGTATGACCCTTTGCTTAATCATGCCAACCTTAAAAAAAATGGAAGAGAGTCCATGCTATGCAATCCGTAAAACACATTTGATTGAATTGAACCCAATCAAGGCAAAAAGAAAAGGGTGTTTGATTCAATGAAACCAAATATGAAGGATTTGTTTTTAACAAGTTACAACTTCAAGGACTGGCATGATTATGAAAATTTAGGTGCATGATTATGAAAATTTAGGTAGTATTCATAGGACTAAGGACACGCCAAGGAGTATTGATTGGGAAGATCCTGAATTTTATATATCATTTTATATTATCAAACTATGAATCAGAACTGAGGGCATGTTGATTTTTCCAGGCGAGTGGAGGGCACTTTGAGAAAGAAGAAGAATAAAGAAACGGCTGATAATGGAGATGGGGGAACTGGGAAGAAGGTGGCAGGGCCTCCTTTGGTCCCTCCCTCCTATTAACATTTCTATGATTCTCCACAAACCCAACTCACAGAGCTAGTGTTGAAGGAGTGTATTTGTAAGAATCGTGTTCTAAAATCGGGTCTAAACCATGGTTTTATATGATGACAGGTGTCTCAATCATAGTCGGACCGGAAGGCGAAACCGGGTGACGAACCACGCAAAATTTCAGGTACAAGAACCACTCAAATTTGATAAAACTCATACCGGTCTGACTATACCGATCTGAGTCAGTCAGACCGGTATGGTGCAACCGGTATGGTATACCGGTCTGAGTATACCTGACTCAGACCGGTATGTGCGACCGGTATACTTATTTTCTGCGGGAGACGAACTCCAGCGGGTCCCTCACTCCGAATGGAAACTTGAAAAGTTTCTAATCATAGAAAACCTTCCCAAGAACGGCCCTCTTCTATTTATAGAGATGATCACATTCCATTGATCCTTTCAAACCCTAGCCGTTTGGAGAAGAGTTGAGAAGGAGCAAGGAGGAAGAGGCTGCCCAGGAAGGAGGTTTCCATTAGAGGAGCTCGTCGCCAACCGACGAACACCGCCGGTAAGTGCTCTATACTATTAGTAACATTAGGATATCGGATCGGAGCAGCGAAGCGGTGGGACAATCCTAAACCCTAGACCTTTCTTCTTTCAAATCTGATCTGGGTTGATACGGCGTTCTAGCCGAAATCAGAAGGCCATTAGGATACTTGGACCTTAGCGTGGGTTAGGAGAAACCCTAGAAAACTTAGTCGATAACCGACAAGGAAGGGAGATCCGAGACCTTGCTCTCGGATCCAAACCACGGACTATACCGGTGAGACACAAGGTCCGGCGGTATGGGCCTGTGGTGTATACCAGAGGCACATACCGGCCTCACATATGTGCAACCGGTATATACCGCAACCGGTATACATACCGGTGGCACATACCGGTCTCAGTATAGTGAGACTGGTACCTGCGACCGGTATGCTTCCCGAGCTTGGTTTGCTTGGCCAAACCTGGTTTTGACCTCTGTAACTTTAATACATGGATTCTAACATTTGAATATGATTATGTAGGACCTGTAGACAACGTGAATGAACCCTGTGACACAGAGCAGGATTGTTATCACGCGTCAGGTAAGGGATAAGACCCCAAACTCTAATTAATTAAAGAACAGTAAACCTTTGTAAATAAGTTTTTGTTTAAAATGATTATTTGTTGTCTGTGCATTTCACATGCCATGTAGTTACTTCTTTTGTTAATATTATCTGTTCATGCATTTCATATGCTAGGATTGTTGGATGTTAGGCATGTGTATGCTTTTAGTTAGTATGTTGAATGTGAAGGGGAGTGAAACCCTGGATATATCCATAGCTAACACCTTTTCGTATCGCCATCTACCTTAGCAGACTTGGTAAGAATAGGGTATCAGGGGGAGGACGTGGGATTGTGGTTCTTCCTGCCCTCCAGACTCGAGCCCTATCTCTATGTCGTAGGGAGCCGTGCTGGGGTAAGGTCATTGGTACTGTATTGACATTTAGGACTGGTTAGAAATGGAACCCACTTGCAAGCCCTTGCCAGTAGGGGTTTAGGTACTGGTACGATGTGGGGTATCAGGGGGAGGACGTGGGATTGTGGTTCTTCCTGCCCGTCTGACTCGAGTCCTATCTCCATACCGGAGTGAGTGGTGTGGGGCAACGACAGTAGTGTGGTAGGTGCCTGACTGTTGGATGTGCTCACACTCTCGTCCATGGAGGTGCGGTGGTCGCCAAACCTTACCATAGCATAATTGCAAGCTTTACCTGACCCAATTTGTAATGTTATCTCATGCATTTTGTATGTTGCATTGGTCTTGTACTTTACTGAGCTAAGTTGTGAGCTCACCCGAATATATATATTCTTCTTTTCAGATTTGGGTGCAGGGTACACAGTTGATGACTTCGTGACTGCCCCAGCATACGGTACAATTGCTGTCATTGATACCCAGGCAGTGGAGGACGAGCATGACGCATCATGCGAGTGCTCCTTTTGTGTTTTTCTTTAGAGGGGGTTTTATTTTTGAACAATACATTGTAATACTCTTATTATTTAAATTGGTGAATGGTGGAATAAGTTGAATAATTATTTTAATTTATCACATAGATCTCAGTTCATTTATTTATATTCCGCTACTATGTATTATTCTTTGATTATGTTAGGCTGCTTGGGAATGATTGGTTGACACGGTCTATTGAGATCTTGGTGTGAACCGTGGTTTAGAGCCGGTTCACTCACACTTCTGGTTCAGCCGGAATTGGGGTGTGACAACTTGGTATCAGAGCCCTAGGCTCTGTCCAGCTAATCATTTTGTATCTAATTGTGTCCAATGAGCTGAGTTAGGAAAATTAAAAACTTTAATAAGAACACACCATAAGCTTGCTTATTGCTTGAGACTTAAGAAAGATGCATAAGAACAAATATAAGCACTGAAGTATTAAGAGAAACAAATAACCATTTCATAATTTTTGTAGTACAAGTGAACAACAGAGTACAGATGTAAATAAAATAAAAACTGATGAAGGTCAATGAAGAGAGAGTAGGTGGGGAAGAACTTAACCCCCTAAACGAAATTGAAAATCTGATGAAGGCCAATGAAGAATCGCCGTCACAGGGGCAACCATCTACAGGTTCCGAAACAATGATGGCTAACTTGGTCACTAATATGGAGGCACAACAGAAGAAGTTCTTTGATGAGATGTTGAAAATGTTTAGGCCACCTGGGCCTGTGTCGGCACCTGCAAACATGCCATCCACAAATGCCGAGAATGTCCATGCAGCACCAGTGGGGGTTAGCACAGTTACTGAAGGACCACCACAACAGGACCAACCCAACACAGTTCCCCATCCGGTTACAGGGACGCCAATTCCTAACCAAGATCAAGGAGGGTATCAGGGACCATATCATGGTACATACTATGGGGGATATCAGGGAGGAAATCAGAGTGGCTATTCTTATCAGCCACAATGGTATGGACAGACACCATATGGACTGGTTCCTTATGCACAGGGTAGTCTTTCCAGAGCGGTGGATGGATTTTTAA
Source organism: Protea cynaroides (assembly GCA_028583415.1). Lineage (NCBI taxonomy): Eukaryota > Viridiplantae > Streptophyta > Magnoliopsida > Proteales > Proteaceae > Protea > Protea cynaroides. Next base: position 92,183,665 of record CM053276.1, on the reverse strand, counting down.
AGCTCAAACCACCAACTTTTATAGGGAAGTCGGAGAAAACACTCTGGCCAGCGCAGTGGATAACTGAAATGGAAAAGAACTTTCGGCTACTGGAGTGTCAGGATGGGGACAAAGTATTATATGCCACTCACATGCTGAAGGAGGAAGCCAATGGGTGGTGGAGTTCCACTAGATCATATCTGGAAACAAAGCACCAGATAATTACTTGGCACATCTTCAAGGAGGCTTTCTTCGAAAAATATTTTCCCAGGAGTTTCCGTGATCAAATGGAGAGGGAGTTTCTAAATTTGCAACAATCTCAGTTGACAGTAGAGGCATACCTACAAAGGTATGATGAGTTATTCTTTTTCACTCCAACCAGTATGCAGGAGGAGGAAACAAAGACTCGTCGTTTCACTATGGGTCTTCGGGGTGTTATCAGAGAGCATGTGCTGGGTCGAGGGTTGAGTATATATAATGAAGTTGTACAGGTGGCTTGAGTCATCGAGGCCAGTCAGAGAGAAAGTTTCTTCGCACAAAATAGGGGTCTGAAGAGGCCTAATCCTGAGTCCCAAGGTGGAAGAAACAACAGGTCATACCGTCCATTCAGGCCACCAGCTAGCACAGTGCCTCCCAGACCGGCTATTGCAATGACACCACAGGCAATGGACCCGAACCCTAATGTAAAGTGTTTCAATTGCCAACAGGTGGGGCATTATGTCAGAACATGCCCACAACCAAAGAGGGAGCAGCAGCAAGGCAAGATGTATGCTATTACCACAGAAGAAGCAGCCGCATCACCAGATGTGGTTACAGATATGATTTATACTTACTCCTTAACTATTGCATTAATTTCTTAAGCATTTGAAACTAAGGAAGAACTTGAAAAAAACCTCAGGTACAGTAAATATAGCAGGATTACCCGCCAGAGTCTTGTTTGACTCAGGGGCCACCCATTCCTTTGTGTCAGTGTCATTCGAAAAAAGACTAGATCAACCCATCAAGACTCTACAACCAAGTCTATTAGTTTGGTCTCCCATGGGAATGGAGGTAGTATTAGTAGAATATTATGGTCATTGTCCAGTGCTTATTGAAGGACGAGAGTTGAAAGCCAATCTAGTCCAGCTGGAGATGTCAGATTTCGATGTCATTCTTGGCATGGACTGGTTAGCTAAACATTCAGCAAACCTATTATGTGCTGAGAAGAAGTTGGTGTTCAAGGACAGTGAAGGGTCGGAGTTCAACTTTAAAGGGGCTAGGCTGCCTAGAAAGAGAAAGCTTATACTCTCAGCCCTAAAAGCAAAGAAGTGTTTAGAGAAAGGGGGGGTAGGATACCTCGTATCAGTGGTGGATGTGACCATTGACTTGCCAAAAATAGAGGACATCAAAGTAGTACGAGAATTTCCTGATGTATTTCCAGAAGACCTACCCGAGTTGCCACCAGACAGAGCTATTGAGTTTGTAATAGACCTCCTACCAAGAGTAGCACCGGTTTCTAAAGCACCTTACAGGATGCCTCCCACCGAGTTGAAAGAGTTAAAAACTCAACTGCAAGAACTGTTAGACAAGGGATTTATAAGGCCTAGTATCTCACCTTGGGGAGCACCTGTGCTCTTTGTCAAGAAAAATGATGGTAGCGTATGTCTTTGTATGGACTACCGAGAATTAAACAAGCTCACTATCAAGAACAGGTACCCACTACCAAGAATAGATGATTTGTTTGACCAATTACAAGGTTCGAGTGTATTCTCAAAGATTGATCTGAGGTCAGGGTATCATCAACTCAAGATTAAGGAAGCAGACATCCCCAAGACAACTTTCAGGATGCGTTATGGACACTATGAGTTCCTTGTGATGTCCTTTGGATTGACTAATGCACCTGCATCATTCATGGAGCTAATGAATCGGGTATTCCATGACATGTTGGATACGTCGGTTATCGTGTTCATCGACGATATTTTAGTATACTCCAAGGACCAGGAGACACATGCAGTGCATCTAAGAGCAGCATTACAAAGACTGAGGAGGGAGAAGCTTTATGCAAAATTCAAGAAATGTGAATTCTGGTTAAATGAAGTGGTCTTTCTTGGTCACGTGGTGTCTGCTGAAGGAATCAAGGTCGATCCCAGTAAAATTTCTGCCATAGTAGGATGGGAGGCGCCAAAGACTTGCTAAAATTCGTAGTTTCCTAGGCTTAGCTGGATACTATAAAAGGTTTGTGGAGGACTATTCCAAGATTGCTGTCCCACTCACCAGGTTGACCAAAAAGGGGGAGAAATTCATATGGACTGAAGAATGTGAGAAATACTTCAAGACATTGAAGTGAAGACTGGTATCAGCACCTATATTGACTATTTCAGCTCCAGACCATCCATTCACACTATATACAGATGCTTCAGGTTTGGGACTGGGTTGTGTGTTGATGCAAGGAGAACAGGTGATAGCCTATGCCTTAAGACAACTGAAAGAACATGAGAAGAACTACCCTACACATGACCTAGAATTGGTAGCGGTCATTCATGCTATCAAGACTTGGAGGCATTATCTGTATGGTGAGAAATTCCAGATTAAGTTTGATCACAAAAGCCTGACCTATCTTTTCACCGAAAATACCTGAACATGAGGCAGAGGAGGTGGTTATAATTACTCAAGGACTACGACTGTGACATTTAGTATCACCCTGGTAAAGCTAACATTGTAGCTAATGCGCTGAGCAGGAAATGGGCATCGAACCCTGAAGCGGGACCAAGTACAAATGCAGCATTGTGTGCTGCTGTTTCTGGCTCATCAGGGGATGAAGAACAACTCTTAATAAAGTCAGCAGATGATCCTATTGAGCAAGGGTTGATACACCAGTTTACCCTTATGTTTGCAGCATTGAAGATTTTGCCCGACTTGAATGAAGAAATAAAGGCAGCAGTCCTACAGGACCCATACCTCAGGACAGTTCAAGAATATTTGGAAAAGGGTCGAGCCAACCCTGATTTCACCTTGGATGAAGACAAGGTACTCAGATATCATGGGCGTTTATGTGTACCTGAGAATGAAGATCTGGAAATCAGAAACCGAATCATGTTGGAAGCTCACTCTACTCCATATTCTGTACATCCTGGGAGCACCAAGATGTACCATGACCTAAAGAGATTATACTGGTGGAGGGGTATGAAAGCAGATGTGGCCCGATATGTGTTTCAATGTCTAAATTGCCAGCAAGTCAAAGCAGAAAGACAGAGGCCCGCAGGATTATTGCAACCGTTACCTGAACCGGCATGGAAATGGGATTGTATTACCATGGATTTTGTCACTGGTCTACCCATGACTCCAAGGTCAGTGAATGCTGTTTGGGTAGTTGTAGATCGCCTTACCAAGACTGCCAGATTTATCCTAGTCAGACCGCAATACACCATGGACAAGTTGGCAAGATTGTATGTGGACAATATAGTCAGACTGCATGGTGTCCCAGAGAGCATAGTATCTGATAGAGATCCACGTTTCACATCGAAGTTCTGGGAGGGGCTACAGAAGGCAATGGGGACGAAACTAAAGTTCAGTACAGCCTTCCACCCTCAAACGGATGGTCAGTCAGAGAGGACCATCCAGATCCTAGAAGATATGTTTCGCGCATGTGCTATCGACTTTAAGGGGGCTTGGGATGAGAAGCTTTCCCTCATTGAGTTTGCTTACAACAACAACTACCAGTCTACGATCCAGATGGCCCCATATGAGGCCTTGTATGGAAAGAAATGTCGGACACCATTATTATGGGACGAAGTTGGAGAAAGAAGGATTGTCGGACCAGAATTTGTATAAGAAACCTGCAAGGCAGTAGATCAAATCAAGAACCGAGTAAAAACAGCTCAGGTGTGTCAAAAGCACTATGCTGACAACAGGCGACGAGACCTTGAATTCATGATTGGTGATAAAGTTTTCTTGAAGGTGTCACCAGTAAGAGGACTGAAGCAGTTCGGCAGAAAAGGAAAACTATGTCCTAGATATGTGGGACCATATGAAATTTTATCCCGATGCGGCAAAGTGGCCTATCAACTTGCATTGCCACCAGCGATGTCTAGCGTCCACAACGTCTTTCACGTATCCTTACTAAAGAAGTACGTGAGAGACCCTTCGCACATTCTTGTTGCAGACCCCCCAGATTTGACAAAAGACTTAACCTTCGAGGTGGTGCCAATCCAGCTCATTAGCAAAAAGGTACAACAGCTTCGAAGGTGAGCTATCCACTATGTCAAGGTCGTTTGGAAAAGTCAGGACGTAGAAGAAATTACTTAGGAGGAGAAGGATTCCATGCGACAAGAATACCCTCATCTTTTCGACTCTGAAGGTACGTAAAATTTCGGGAACGAAATTTCTTTTAAGGGAGGGGGGAATTGTGAGACCTACATGCAAATTTCGGGGACGAAATTTCTTTTAAGGGTGGTAGAGTTGTAAGAACCGTGTTCTAAAACTAGGTCTAAACCGTAGTTTTATATGATGACAGGTGTCCCAATCATAGCCGGACCGGAAGGCGAAGCTGGGTGACGAACCACGTAAAATTTCAGGTACAAGAACCACTCAAATTTAATAAAAACTCATACCGGTCTGACTATACCGGTCTGAGTCAGTCAGACCGGTATGGTGCAACCGGTATGGTATACCGGTCTGAGTATACCGGTCTGAGTCACTCAGATCGGTATGTGCGACCGGTATACTTATTTTTTGCGGGAGACAGACTCCAGCGGGTCCCTCACTCCGAATGGAAACTTGAAAAGTTTCCAATCATGAAAAACCTTCCCAAGAACGGCCCTCTTCTATTTATAGAGATGATCACACTCCATTGATCCTTCTCAAACCCTAGCCATCTGGAGAAGAGTTGAGAAGGAGCAAGGAGGAAGAGGCTGCCCAGGAAGAAGGTTTCCATTGGAGGAGCTCGCCGCCAACGGACGAACACCGCCGGTAAGTGCTCTACACTATTAGTAACATTAGGATATCGGATCGGAGCCGCGAAGCAGTGCGACAATCCTAAACCCTAGACCTTTCTTCTTTCAAATCTGATCTGGGTTGATACGGCGTTCTAGCCGAAATCAGAAGGCCATTAGGATGCTTGGACCTTAGCGTGGGTTAGGAGAAACCCTAGAAAACTTAGCCGATAATCGATAAGGAAGGGAGATCCGAGACCTTGCTCTCGGATCCAAACCACGGACTATACCGGTTGGACACAAGGTCCGGCAGTATGGGCCTGCGGTGTATACCGGAGGCACATACCGGTCTCACATATGTGCAACCGGTATATACCGCAACCGGTATACATACCGGTGGCACATACCGGTCTCACTATACTGAGACCGGTACCTGCGACTGGTATGCTTCCCGAGCCTGGTTTGCTTGGCCAAACCTGGTTCTGACCTCTGTAACCTTAATACATGGATTCTAACATTTGAATATGATTTTGTAGGACCTGTAGACAACGTGAGTGAACCCTGTGACACAGAGCAGGATTGTTATCACGCGTCAGGTAAGGGACAAGACCCCAAACTCTAATTAATTAAAGAACAGTAAACCTTTGTGAATAAGTTTATGTTTAAAATGATTGTTTGATGTCTGTGCATTTCACATGCCATGTAGTTACTTCTTTTGTTAATATTATCTGTTCATGCATTTCATATGCTAGGATTGTTGGATGTTAGGCATGTGTATGCTTTTAGTTAGTGTGTGGAATGTGAAGGGGAGTGAAACCCTGGATATATCAACAGCTAACACCTTTTCGTATCGCCATCTACCTTAGCAGACTTGGTACGAATAGGGTATCAGGGGGAGGACGTGGGATTGTGGTTCTTCCTGCCCGCCAGACTCGAGCCCTATCTCTATGTCGTAGGGAGCCGTGCTAGGGTAAGGCCATTGGTACTGTATTGACATTTAGGACTGGTTAGAAACGGAACCCACTTGCAAGCCCTTGCCAGTAGGGGTTTAGGTACTGGTACGGTGTGGGGTATCAAGGGGAGGACGTGGGATTGTGGTTCTTCCTGTCCGTCAGACTCGAGTCCTATCTCCATACCGGAGTGAGTGATGTGGGGCAACGACAGTAGTGTGGTAGGTGTTTGACTGTTGGGTGTGCTCACACTCTCATGCATGAAGGTGCGGTGGCCGCCAAACCTTACCATAGCATAATTGCAAGTTTTACCTGACCCAATTTGTAATGTTATCTCATACATTTTGTATGTTGCATTGGTCTTGTACTTTACTGAGCTAAGTTGTGAGCTCACCCGAATATATATATTCTTCTTTTCAGATTTGGATGCAGGGTACACAGTTGATGACTTCGTGACTGCCCCAGCATACGGTACAGTTGTTGCCATTGATACCCAGGCAGTGGAGGACGAGCATGACGCATCATGCGAGTGCTCCACGAGCATGACGCATCATGCGAGTGCTCATTTTGTGTTTTTCTTTAGAGGGGGTTTTATTTTTTAACAATACATTGTAATACTTTTATTATTTAAATTGGTGAATGGTAGAATAAGTTGAATAATTATTTTAATTTATCATATAGATCTCAGTTCATTTATTATATTCCGCTGCTATGTATTATTCTCTGATTATGTTAGGTTGCTTGCGAATTATTGGTTGACACGGTCAATTGAGATCCTAGTGTGAACCGTGGTTTAGAGCCGGTTCACTCACACTTCTGGTTCAGCCGGAATTGGGGTGTGACAATATTTTTGTGGTAGCCGTAGATTGTTTGATGAGGATGAGCATCATACAAGCTCATATATCTGGTTTTTCTTATTCGATATCCTCAATCGAGGAAGCGTTCAACCAATCCGTTGATGGGTGTGATCAAGAACATCTTCCATCATGCCCTCTTTCCTTCTGGATTGATGGTGTTCTTTCTTTTTGTTCCAATTTTGATTGAGAAGAAGAAAGCCTAACAGTGTTTCTCTCTCTGATTATAGATTCAACAACATGGCTTCCATTAATGGAGTGAGAATGCCAATATAAACCCTGGTCCATCTCAGAAACTTGAACAGCCAGACAACATCATTCATTGGTTCTCATTTGGAAAAAAAAAAAAATACTGCTCATAAAATTGACAGATAATTTTCGAAAACGCATGTTGTAAGGGCGCCCATGAAAACACATTAATCTTGTTTGACTTGCTAAGAAAAATCTCATGGCAGGCAAATATAGTACTCATATTAGGTGCACTTGCTATGAATTATGGTCGGTTCTGGCTGACTGCACATCCCTTCTCCCTCTTTTACAATCCATGAGCATGTCCATGAAGAATCATGGATGACTTGTCCAAATTTTGGAGTCTTTTGTCTTATGAGTTATACAATCAGTTTTTGAAGAAATCAAATGCTTCTGACTTGTGGAAAGCTTTAAATACTGTTTATCCGGCAGGAGAAGAAAAAACTCAGGTCTGTATTTATATTAATTTTAAAATGTCCGATGACAACTTTTCTTCCATGTCAAGTAAATCCATGGCTTATGATCAAAATCAAACAAATAAAATTTAAAAAAAAAAAAATCTATTAGCTAACAAGTGCTCTAGTGGCCCCTTTGATTGGTCAATATCAAATTTTTAAGCCTAACTATGCTCCAATTTATTGGACTATTTTCCTTCAATTACCAGGTAAGAAATTGTTTTTCAAATGAACAAAACCATATTAGAGAAGACAAGCTACACACAGAAACCAAACTTGATTACATTGTTTAATTTAGATAATAATTATTGCAATGGTCATTATTCCCTAATAGCAAATTGTTCACTCCATTTCATGAAGCTGAATTCCATCACATGGCAAAATACCCTAGATGGAAAATTCTCACATGATTAAAAACTGGGAACAAGTCCAACGGTTGTGTGCCCCTTTTCCAAAGAGCAAAACTGTCGATCAAACTGCCACCTGGCAAGAGTTTATGGATCACCCATGTAAGAAGTTTTGTTAGGTGGACCATCCAGAAAAGCTAGTGCCCATTTAGAATAGGTATTCAAGGTAAGCTTGAGCATTTATTTTTTTTATCCAAATCACATTTAATTAACAAATCAAATTAGGATTCACAAACAAATGAAAACAATTTTATTTTTCAAAAATGCCACATATTGACATTCTCTCTCCTCCTGACACTCAGTTCTGTATACAAACCACATCCCACATCTCCCGCACTCCCATTGGTTAGACATGATGATTGATCCTCTTCCCTTTTTTTTCGGAGGAAAAAGTCAAATGTGAATCCAAACTTAAGGTATTGGAGGATAAGACACGAAAAATTGGATGGCAGTTGAAGATAACCTGAAACTAGGGAGGAAGATGGCAGGGTGTCCATGCCTTCCTGCATGCCAGCTACCTCCCTTCTTTCAAGTCTCAACCCTCAATTAGTTAGATTGTTAGCGCAATAGAAGGTTTTCTTTATGTATCAAATGTAGAACTGTAGAGAAAGCAAAATGGGGATGGCTCGTACAAGCAGTAAGTCTAGTTTAGCAAACTATATTTCTTCCCATGACGAAGCCATCATCCAACAAATCAAGACCAAGCATGGCACAAAGCTTAGAGAGTTCGAGTTCAAACCTTTGATGCATCTGGTTCAGGACATCTTCCACCATTCCATCTTCTCTACTGGATCTGTGAGTTTTTCTTTCCCTGTTTATATTTTAATCTTTTTTCGATTACTTTTGAAGGATGAACCAAACAACTTTTTTTTCCCCCTTATGTTAAGATTGGGCAACAACAGAAAAATGATCCAGAAGATTCCAATGAGAAAGAGCCTGGAAGCCCCAACCCAATTGAGAAACTTGAACTGCGGACCCACATTCGTTACACAATTCACCAGTTAGCTTTGGAGGTAATTAGCTAACATACAGAATGTTAACTTTTTCACCAAATTTGAAACTTACTTTATGATACAAGATAACATGAGTGTAGACATTTTGGATCATGTAATAGATTTCTGATACATAGAAGGCTTTTCTATGAGACTTAATTAGAAGACCACTTACCAGATAAGAAATATGGACTGGGTTGTCCTGGTTGGTCAACCAGGAATTTTTTTTCCTAGTCCTGAAGGGTGCAATAAGGCCTTTGCCCTTGAAAACTAATCTCTGTAAATAAAAGATAAATTTATAATTTTATTTGGGGGATCCCTAGGTCAGCCCTAGAGGACTCCCAACATGGGAGGCCTTGTGGAATAAAGTTCCTGGTTGAACTGCTTGAATCACTCGAAAAAAATTTTAATTTTGACCCATCAACCTGTCAATGACCATGGTGACTCTGATCTTCAATTGATAGCATCCTTAATTATCACATAATCCCTATGGATAAACCACCCACTAAAATGTTGGTCAGAATGACCTACATGAGTATTTTTTACACTAACTAAATCTTTTAGTAATTGACAGATGACATGCAAATGTGCACACAGAAAAGATGTACATGAAACAGCACTAGTCTTATTGGATTTGCTACATGATTACTCTTGGGAGGCTAAGGTAGTACTCATATTAAGTGCATTTGCCATGACATATGGAGAATTTTGGCTCACCGCACAACCATCTCCTGGAAACCCTCTTCTGCAATCAGTTAGCATGCTTAAGCAGTCCCCTTGCCTGCTACAAACTACATCATCAAACCTAAAGTCACGTTTTGAAGCCCTCCACATTTTGGTAGAGCAAATGTTGGATATGGCCAACTACATTGTAGATCTGAGAGAAAACAGAGTTCCTCTAGACGAAACATCTACAGAAGCTGTTCAGTTTGCGTCTTATCTGATCATCATAAGTGTAGTTACCTGCATCTCTTCTAACATTCAATTGGTTAAGATCAATATTGAGTAAGTCCCAACCTTCCATCTTTAAATGATTTAGGATCAATTCTATATAAACACATGTTTCTATTAGAAATTGTGTTTTTTTAATCTACTACTTTACGCATATTTGGTATTATGGAACTCAGTTTTTTATGGAAACAGATACACCAGTTTAGATAAAGACATACAAGTACTCAAGAAGCTCCATCACATGCTGGCTCCATTTCATGGCTATCTACATGAACTTTACAGTGAAATTTACAGTGCAGAGACAGGTTAGATAGCTAAACTAAAGGATTCCTGTTATTTATAGTTTACCCTAGCTATTGTATTAATATTATATGGAAAGAGGAATGAAAACAGGTTTGTAAAAGAATAATGTTTAGATTGATTTTGACTCGAATGAAGATTATCAAATATCCATTGCAGTTCAATTTGCTTGAGGTCGGGAACATTTAATTCATCAAATTGAAAACTAATTATTGTTAATGGTAAGACTTCCAAGAGAATCACCATAGTGAATAGGATTGATTTCATGATTTCATCCCCAAAAAAAAAAAAAATTAAATTAAATAATAAAATAAAATAGTAGGTAGGATTGATGAAGCCAAGTGGCTGTTGCATATACACATTCATTACTAAGATTGAGGAGGGATTCAATAAGTGAAGGAAGGGGGGCAAACAAAAGATAGATTATTCAAATATATATTGAAAAATAACATTTCAAGACTCATTCATTATTACCACAGAAGGAATTGAAATTTTTTGATAAAAATTACTTTCATCACCACTCCCTTTATGTTATTCAATTATTTGAAACTGTGATTCTGTCAACTTTGTTTATAAAATTTATTTCTGAGTCGTTAAGTCTTATAACTCCAATTTTGTCCAGGCAATAGAGATCAACAAAGTTCTATAAGACCTCATCACAATTCAAAGATGGCTGATGCTGTTCTACATCTAGCACGACGGACACTACCTCATTCACCACTTCAACAGCCGCGCTGGAAATATTGATGAATTCTGTTCGCCAAAACTCACCACCCTCCTTTTTTTGAGAGAGGGGGGGGAAGGGAGTACAAAGAAAAAACTGCACATTTTAGATGATTTACATCTATGACTTGTAATAATTTCGTTGGAGTGTATAAGCTGATTCACCTCTCAGTTATCTATAGGTCAAGACCCAATGTATTAATTTCTATGAAATTGAGTCTACCTTTTCTTTTTTCTTGTACATGACCTCTTGTGGAATGCTACCTCCAATTCTCCTTTCTTCCTCCCTACCCCCCCCCCCCACACACACACACTGATTGGAGTACGCCGATTACCACCCGAACTGAAAAAATAAAGAATTTGTGATGCTGAAATGGACCCCCCCATAGATAAGATCAAATCGGAATAACCTTTGTCTCATATTACTCTCTCAATACATAATCTCATGTTTATGTCCCATCCTTATGGTGTCTTCTCGGCAGATTTCTGTCGGGACATCTTAAATCAAGGCCTCGCCAGTCAACCCCCTGAAAAAACTAGTGAAGCGATCAGTATCCCTTCCTCCGTTCCTCAGGGTTGAATATTTAAGTGAAATCAAATTGTTTGCAGCAAACAGAGGCTTTCAAGCCGACCTTACTCGTTCAGCGTTCTCTACAATCAGCTCGACCACCGGGAGAGAATGATCATAAATGAAATAAGTAGAGTTTATTGGTTTTGGATTTGGAATTGGCAGATTTTATTCAATTTATTTCATGATTTATCAGGACACAAAAAGGCAACAGTGACATCTCATAGGCTATTTTATCTACATTAAAAATTAAAATGGAGAAATATCATAAACCCAGAATTTTGATTATCAATTAAAATCGCTAAAATGGAGGTAGTTTACTGTTGCAGCTGTTTTATATAATGAAATGTTGGTTCTCTTCAAGCTGACAATGGAGATAGGTACCCTGCAGATTGCAAGGACTAGTTGTAAAAAACTAGTAAGCTTCACTCATTTATAAGTTTCTCCCAAAACTTCACTAAAATTCAAAAACTATAATTTAGCATAAGTCACATTTATAGGTAACCATAAATAAGTCTTGAAAACAAGGGGTCTTGCAAATATAAATTCTATTATCACATTCCTTGAAAAGGACAAAAAAGTTTTCTAAATGTCTCTGTTGGGTCATTTTAGTTCCTAATGTGTGGCAGATAAGCTGGTCCGTCCAACTTTCTGCACATTTTTCACATCATACCCTACTATTGTAGTAAGCCTCATCCATAATGCATTTTGCTGTCATTCAGAACTGATAAGGGGGAATTCTTCTCATACACTGCCCTTCTTATGAGGTTTGGCTTCTTTTTTTTCTTTTTTTTTATGTACTTCTTCAACATTGGGATCCCCCTTGTCAGATCCTATAGCTTGGGACCACTCTTTCTCCAGCCCATTCCTTGATCTCTCTTGGAATCTTCAGTTGAAGCACAATAGAAGGAGAGAAAAGTGTTTCTCCTAAAGATTAGGGATTCTCTCTAACCATAACACTAGCTTTGGTGGAATTTCAAGTAAGGAGTTGAAGTTAAGATAGAATGTCAATGCTTTCTCTTGTGTTGTTTGAGATGCGTGTGCTGTGATATTTGCACAGCCTGTGAGCTATTTTCCGTATGCCCATGTTTGTATTGCAGGTTAGTCGCCCCTATTTCTTTGTTTCTTTCTTCATTTGTTCACAGCCCGCGGGCCTACTCAACTTAGGCCCATTCACCTCTTTAGTTATAATAAATAATGTAAGTAATGGGCCTGATTAGCAGGCCCATTACCTATTGGCTTTATTTTGTTACGTTCATAGTGGGCCTAATTATAAAGGTTCATTACTAGTTGTGTCTTAAGTAGACTAGAAATTGGTCTTACTAACTAGGTCTTTCTACAAAGTTGGATTGTAACTAGGAGAGTCCTAGTCCTATTTTTGCTCTCTTTTGCTTTCTATATATACAGCAGTAAGAGAAGCGGCTCTCTCTTAATTGGGTAGCTTTCCATCTTATTTTGTAACATGGTATCAAAGCAATCATTTGGGTTGCCGTTTTGAGAGTCGTTTAAGGTTCTCGTTCTAGTGCAGCCACCGTTGCTACCTCTGCTGCTTCTGCTTTTGTTTTCTATTTTCTGCAGTACTGGTATGTGTTCTCTACAAATCTGGTAAAACTTCTCTGCAGGTTCTGCTAAGATCTCTGCAGTTTCAAATCTTAATATGTTCATGTCCTCCATAATGGTTGCTTAAATTTGTTTAACTACTGTACCTGATTTGATTTCTTTGCTGTTATTCTTTATTAATGGCTGCTTGACTGGTTTATTTACCTGCAGCATATCATATATCTGTGATCTGTTTTCCCTGATTCTATTCCTCAAATCAAAATATAATCTGTTCATAGTTCTAATTCTGTTTCTGTTTTTCGAATATGCTGTGATATATTGTCTATCAGTTACACGTTCTGGGTTAATTTTCTTCAATCTATTAATCCCTGATTTGAGGATTAATGTTATTGTGTTGCTGAATTGAGTTACTGCTTGGTTTATAACTCCATCTTAATTTTCTAATTACTGTTTCTTACTCTTGAATGGATAGTCATTAAATTTTTCTGTTGCTGCTTGCATACTATCTCAGATTTGGTTGCAGCTAGTCATCAAACTCTGTTATTGTTTTGAATCTGTCTTATTGCTGAACCTACTTCATCAATTACGTAATAAGTCATTATTGATTCTATTCAACTACTGCTGCCATCGATTACTGGTGTTCTGCTGATGTCAACTTTTTCTGGTAAAGTCCTATCAGTATAGTGATTTCTTGATTTATATCTATCCAGCCCTTGGATCCTTATCATATTTGGATACTAGTTACCTATACTAGTAGGTTACCCTACCCAAGTTTGACCATCATCTGAAAGGTCAGATTTTGACTTCTCACTTTTTATCAAAAACATACTTGCTTATGTCCATAGTCCTAGCAGTCCAAGGACTTCTCCCTATCTTTTGATTTGTCCGTCAGATTTCATTCAACTTTGGACATCTATTCCTAGCCATTATTATCTACTTGCCTACCATTTTTGGGCCATACCTACTGACTGGATCTTTGACTTTTCAATTAATGTCAAAAATCCACTTGCATCATTACCCTATTTCTAGTCACACTAGGGCTTCACCATATTTCTTAATCTGTCCATTGGATGGTTTCGAATATGGATATCTTGTTCCTATTGTTATTCTAATCTATATCCTATAGTTTGCAGTCTCCCGCCAAAATTTGTCTACGTGGAGTATATATATATATATATATATATATATATATATATATATATATATATATTACACAAGTTTGTATCTTCTCACTGAAGATAACTTAGCCAACTACTGCTATACTCATAATGAAGTCTATCATCTGCACCTGATGCAGCCTCTTCTAGTTGCACGTGATGTAACCTCTACTACCTGCACTCGATGCAAATTCTACTACTTATTTTGTCGCGTTGGAGTCACCACTTTTGTTGCTCCTGCTACTGCTGATGCTACTTCCACTTGATTCACAGTAACCTATACTGTGCTACTTGACTACTGCTGCTTCCGTTGACACCTTGATTCAAGGTGAAACTTGTGCTGCTACTGCTTGGTTATTCACAAAACCTATACTGTGTTTCTTTACTACTACTATTGCTACTGCTGCTTCCGGTAGTACATTGATTCAAGATAAAACTTGTGCTATTATTGTTGCTTGGTTCACAGTAACCAATACTATGCTGCTTTACTACTACTGCTGCTACTACTACTTCCGTTCATACATTGGTTCAAGGTAAAGCTTGTGCTGCTATTGTTGCTTGGTTCACAATGACCTATACTGTGCTGCTTTACTACTACTGCTGGTATTGCTACTTCTGTTGATACATTGGTTCAAAGTAAAGTTTGTGCTGCTATTGTTGCTTGGTTCACAATGACCTAAATTGTGCTGTTTTACTACTACTGCTACTGCTGCTGCTGTTTCTATTGCTACATTGTTTCAAGCTTGAAGCTCTCATTGTTACTGCTACTTCCATCGCTATATTGTTTCAAGCTGAAACCCTTACATTCCCCCGCGCCCCAGCTTGAGGGGGAGTGTAAAGATATAAGGGTTGTTATTGTAAGGCAACGGGCCTACTTAACTTAGGCCCCCATTCCCCCCTCTTTAGTTATAAAAAAAGAAAGAAGAGTAATAGGCCTGCTACCGATTGGATTTATTTTATTATATTTGTAGTAGGCCTAACTATAAAGACCCTTTACTAGTTTTGTCCTAAGTAGACTAGGAATTGGTCTTATTGAATAGGTCTTTCTACCTAATTGTATTGTAATTAGGAGAGAGTCCTAAGTCCTATTTTTGCTCTCTCACGGCTTTCTTCCTTGGGTAGCTTTCCACCTTATTTTGTTACAACATCTATAGCAGGGCATTTATAACCATGGTTTAAGTTTACGGTATCGAATGGACATCTGTCACTCCAGAAAACGAAATGGAATCAGATATGTATTGACCATATTGGTCTGATATGCTAAGTCATCATACATTTTTGCAAAGAAATCCGAAAACCTAAATCAATTATCTGTTGCCATATCGACCACTGCCCGTACCAATACAGATCAGCTCTGGATACCTAAAACTATGTTTATAGCAGCCTTTTTTTTTCTCTTCTTTTCTATTACAATTACGAGGGGAAAAATTCCAAGGTAAATATGATTGAGGTGATCCTCAAAAGTTGAAATTTGGCCAATCCAAAAAGCTCTTTATCTATCCAATGTTGGCCATCCAGCGCATTGGGTGCTCAAATCAGAGCACTGCGCAGTGAAACTTGGCTAGGTGGTTCTCATACAAAAACTTTTTTGTGTATATAGTTCAGGTCTGGTCAAGCTAGAGCAGGTCATCTGGGGTTGGCTTGAAACCAGGGACCTTGTACATATTCAAGGTTGGGCTAAATCACCATCCAGGCCTATGTCAAGTCTAAGGGATGTTCCAGGCATTAGCCAAATTGCTAAGGCATAGCAGCATTCATTAAAGGGGATGGTTTTTATGCATTGCACCATTGCATAATGCAAGCCATGGGAGAGAATTATTGAAACCCGCTTGAGAAAAGAAACTACCATTATGGAGAACCAGTTTGGTTTTATGCCAGGTAGATTCACAACAGAAGCTATTTACTCATGGAAAGATGTAGAGAAGGCAAGAAGGACCTCCATATGGTTTTTATCGATATAAAAAAAGGCTTTTGATGGAGTCTCTAGGGAGTTAATCTGGCAAGTACTAGAGAAGAGATGTCTTTCAAGCAAATATGTAGACATAGTTAAGGATATGTTACATATGGGATATGTTACATATGTATTATAATGTGGTGACTAGTGTGAAAACCATGGGGGATCAAAGTTGTGAATTCTCAATTACAATGGGGTTACATCAAGGATTAGCTTTAAACCCTTATTTGTTTGCCCCTCATTATGGATGATCTAACTAGAGACATCCAAGATAAAGTTCCTTGGTGTATATTTTTCGCTGATGATATTGTTTTGGTGGATGAGATAAAAGCAAGGATTAATGCAAAGTTGAAGCTATGGAGATCATCATTGGAATCAAAAGGTTTTAAGATAATAGAATGAAGATGGAGTATATGGGGTGTAACTTTAGTTATACAAAGACGGATAATGAGGTGGTGAACATTCTTGGGAGGGAGATACAACAAAGTGATCATTTTAGGTATTCAGGTTCAATCATAAACAAAGAAGGTGATATAAACGATGATGTTTCCTAGAGGATTAAAATAGGATGGATGAAGTGGAGAAGTGTCTGGAGTGTTGTGTAATCGGCGTATTCCTTTAAACTTAAAGGAAAATTCTATAAAACAGTTATTCGACCGACTATGATGTATGGTGCAGAATGTTGGACAGCTAAGAAGCATCATATTGATAAACTTAGTGTAGCTGAGATGAGGATGTTAAGATGGATGTGTGGTACAACTAGGAAGGATAAAGTAAGGAATAATCGTATTAGAGCTGATTTGGGGGTAGCACCGATACATGATAAGCTATGAGAAAGTCGTCTAAGATCGTATGGCCATGTTCAACGGAGGCCGTTAAATGCTCCCATTCAAATGAGTGATTTGATTCAGATTGAAGGGGTTAAAAAAACTAGGGACAGACTTAAGATGACTCTAAGGGAGGTGGTGAAGAAAGACATGTATTACTTAAGCTGTGCTTCTTATATGACATCGAGCAGAGCTGATTAACGGACAAGAATCCATGTAGCCGACCCATTTAGTTGGGATAAGATTTTGTTGTTGTTGTTGTTGTAGTAACGTTGCATAATGCACACCAGCCATTCATTTTTTTTCAGGGGTAGTTTTGGTATTCGAGAGGGATGCTTTTTCTCCATCTAATGGTGTCAAGTACAACCGTGTATATACACAACCATGCATATAAAATTTTTCCTTCATTGAACCATGGAAAAGCAGTCCATGAATTTTTCAATTAGGTTGCAGCTGATGTTACACATGGAAAAACTGTTTGTCTTAGGAGATTGAACACCATCCTTAACTCTACATTGGAACACGATACTATCCATTTTGTTTTCCCACCAGTATTACAAGGGCTGTTTGTAGTGCAAAAATGTGAGAAACATGTTAACGATGCCGTACTTTTCCCACCAAGAAACATAAAATATTTCTCACCATTTGCCCTATGACAAAGAAGGATGTGGGTTGGTCTTTATGATAATGACTACATCCATTTCACTAATCAAATTTAATTTGAACTCAAGACAAGCAATGGAAGAAGACTGTAAAGTTGGTTTAATAGGTAGAGACCAGTAGGATCATCTGACAGGTCCCAAGCCTGCAAGCGTTTCCACTTGGGATACGATAGATGCAGGGATTTTGGGATAGATGCTGAATTTTATGTAAAGTAATCGTGGATCTGATCAGTCATATTGATAAGGTGAAAGAACTATAGAAATATCTGAATGTGCTATATTCTGGTCAAAATAATTTATCCAGAATATGAGCTATCTCAGGAATTCTATAAAGCAGATCGGAAGGGGTGTACAGTTACACAATATTTTACATACTTTAAACGAATGTATGAATAATTGAATTCACTCCTTCCAGTTACTTTTAATGTTCAGCAGATGCAGAAGCAAAGAGAGCAACTGACAGTGATGAGATTCTTGGGTGGTCTGGGACAAGAATACGAAACTGTTCACTCACAGATTTTAGGGACCGAGAAGGTAGCTTCCTTTACTGACACTTTTTCTCGTGTTCTTCGCATAGCAAGGGAGAATGCGAGTGAACCTCTAACCAGAGACAATTCTGACCCAGTGTGTCAAAGTGGGTCCGTGGAGGGGAACGTGGTGGTGGATGTTGAGGTGGATGTGGTGGTAGAGGATTAGGATGTGGCTCTGGTAGGACCAAGGGAATACAGTTTCCCAATCTTCTTCAGATGGTTCAGGTGGTTCTGGGTCTGTAAGGAAATGTCATTATTGTGGTCTACATGCAAATATCCAACATTTCTGTTGGAAACTTCATGGGAAACCGTCTCAGCAACAATTTGCAAATTTTGCAGCCACCAATGAATCTGAGATGGTGAAGATGATTGATGAGGAATTCAAGAGATATAGCCAATTTCAGATTTTGCAGTCCTCCACTCTTGCTTCCACTGCTACTTTTGTCCAAACAGGTAATGCCACTGCATGTCTGTCTTTCCACAATGTCACAACCCTAGATCATTGATTCAAAAGCAAACTGACCATATGTCTGGTTCCACAAGTAATTTTTCTTCCTCATGCAATTCTTCTTAGTGTTACCTTAGTTGATGGTTCCCTCACCGAGGTTCAGGGATTGGGAACAATTTCCCTAACTTCTTCTTTATTGTTGTCCACTATCCTTTATCTACCTCAGTTTCCTCACAATTTAAAGTAAAATCACAAAGGATTTTAATTATTCGATAACCTTCTCTCCTGACTCTTGTGTCCTGCAAGATCTTGTGACAAAGAAGACGATTGGTAGGGGATGTGAGTCAGGGAGCTATATCTGCTTAATGATCCTCAGTCTGTGGCCTGTTCGAGTGCGGTGACTCCTCATCAAATTCATTGTCATCTAGGTCATCCATTGTTAGAAAGTTTGAAGCAGCGCATTCCTAGTTTCAATTTTGTGTCCAGTCTAGCTAGTGAGTCATGTCAGTTTGGAAAACTTCATCATTGAATTATCCGTCTCATGTTAATAAGAGGTCTATGAACCCTTTTGCTTTGGTCTATTCAGATGTGTGGGATCCTTGGGTTAGGTTTCTTTGTCACTTTTGTGAATGATTATTCAAGAGCCACTTGGTTATTTTTAATGAAAAATCATTTTGAATTGTTCTCTATATTTTGCTGTTAAATTTGGAACCCCGGTTAAAGTTCTGCATAGTGATAATGCTAAAGAGTTTTTTTTTTTTTTTTTTTGCCCCCTTCGCTGCTTTTATGTGTGACCATGGTATGATTCATCAGTCTTGCTCAGACACCTCTCAACAAAATGGTGTTGCAAAGAGGAAGAATAGGCATATAATGGAAGTCATTCAATCTCTCATTTTTATTAAAATGAAAACCCGCAATCTTTTTGGGTTGATGCTATCTTGACAGCGTGTTACCTTATCAACCGGATGCCTTCATCTATGTTAAAGGGTGGTATACCTCATTCTGTTATGTTTCCTTCTGTGTCCCTGTTTCCATTGTGTCCAAGAGTATTTGGGTGTATTTGTTTTATTCGTAATCATCGTCCAGGGAAATTTAAACTTGACCCCAGGTCTCTCAAGTGTCTCTTCCTTGGTTATTCTAGTACTCAGAAAGGCTAGCGGTGCTACTATCCTAAGTTGGATAAATATTTTGTCACTGCTGATGTTTTCTTTGAATCTACATCTTTCCATGATGAGTCATTTACCAGTTCTGCATTAGATGACGAAATTTTAATCTATGTTATTCAGCAAGGAAGTTTGTGGCTTCCACACCACCACCTCCACCCATTCAGCATGTCTATAGCAAACGACTGCGAGTAGCCCGGAACCCCCTGGCTCTGCAGAGTTGGCCCCGTCTTCTTCTGTGGATCCTAAATTAAGTCTCTCAAAACCTATTCCTCCTGCCCTTCATCTCCCTATTGCATTTTGTAAGGGTACTCGAAGTTGTACTCAGCATCCTGTTTCCAATGTTGTCTCTTATTTTGGTTTTTCTGCCTCTTATTGTGCTTGTCTTTCCACCATTGTATCTCATCCCCTCCCTCAGTCTGTCACAGAGGCATTATCTAGGTCTTGGCTGGAGGACAGCAATGGAAGAAGAGTTGTCTGCTCTAGAGGAAATCACACTTGGGATCTTGTTCCCTTAACTACAGTTAAATCTGCTATTGGCTGCCAATGGTTTATGAGGTTAAAGTCGATTCTGATGGTTCACTTGCTCACTAGTGGGTAAGGGCTATACTCAGGTATATGGGGTTGACTACTCTGACAATTTTTCTCCAATTGCCAAGTTGGCTTCTGTACGGCTATTGATCTCCTCTGCTGCTACTTATCATTGGCTGCTTCATCAGTTAGAAGTGAATAATGCTTTCCTCTATGGGGATCTTCAAGAGGAGGTATATATGGAGCAACCTCCTAGATTTGTTGCCCAGTAGGAGTCTGGATTGGTATGTAAACTTAAGAGATCCTTGTATGGACTGAAACATTCTCCCCATGTATGGTTTGGTCAATTCACTGAGGTTGTGCTTGAGTATGGGTTGTCAAGGTGTAACAATGACTACTTTGTACTCCATAATCAGTCCAGTGCAGGGCAAATTATATTGGTTGTATATGTGGATGATATCGTGATTACTAGAGATGATACATCAGGTATTACCAGGTTGAAGTCTTTTCTTCAGCAAAAATTCCAAACTAAGGATTTGGGAAAACTGAAGTATTTTTTGGGTGTTGAGGTAGCTCAGTCAAGGAAAGGAATCTCTTTATCTAAGAGGAAATATGTCTTTGATTTGCTTACAGAGACTGGGATGTTGAGATCATATCCATTTGATACCCCAATGGATCCCAATTTGAAGCTTACTATAGAAGGGAGGTGTCCTTGATGATCCTGAGAAGTATCGAAGACTGGTTGGTAAGCAAAATTATTTGACAGTTAATTGACCAGACATTGCTTTTCCAGTCAGTGTGGTGAAGTAGTTTATGTCAACACCTCGTACATCACATTGGGATGCAGTTGTCCGTATTCTGAGATATTTAAAAAAGGCACCAGGATGTGGTTTGCTACACTATTGACCATGGGCATCGTATAATGGAAGGCTTCTCTAATGCCGATTGGGTTGGATCTCCAACTGATAGGAGGCCCACACTGGTTATCGCGTTTTTGTTGGAGGTAATACGGTTTCTTGGAAGAGTAAGAAGCAGAGTGTTGTGGCTGCTCTAGTGCAGAATCTGAGTGTCATGTTATGACCCATACTACTTATGAGTTAATGTGGTGCAACAGTCATTGACTGAGCTTGGCTTCATCGCCTTTCCTATGAAATTGTGGTGGTAATCAAGCAGTTGTACATATTGCTTCAAATCCAGTTCTTCATGAAAGAAAAAAACATATTGAAGTAGATTGTCACTTTGTTCGAGAGAAAATGCAGTCTGGTGTTATTGTTGCTGGTCATGTCAGGACATGAGAGCAACGGTCAAAGATTTTAAGAGACATATCGTATCATATTGTGGATACAATAGATACGCTAGGATAAGGGGCAAGATACACACGAGAATGATTAAAGAACATGTAAAACACAATTTTTAAACATAAAAACACTATAATAAGAAATCTTAAAGTATTTTCAAGGATTAAAAACATAGTTGATGACATTCCATGAACTACAACCTTCGGTTCACATGAATTATAAAAAGAAAATCAGAAAAATGAAAAAAAAAAAATTAGTTGTATCAAGCTTTACATGTGTGTATCAACCGTATCAAACCATATCGGTCTATATTGAGGTGTATCGAGCTGTATCGGTAAGTGTATCTTATTTTTTGCGAGAATGAAAACTTTAAGTGTATTGATACGTATCAAGTGTATCGACCGTATCGAAGTGTATCGAGCGGTATCGGTTCGATACAGTCGATACATGTGGATACACTTTTTGTTTAAGAAATAGAGATACGTATCAAAAAGTATAGTATTGACCACTGCCGATACAGATACGTATCGGTGGATATAGGGCAGCGTATCGATACTTGAAACCATATATATATATATATATATATATATATATATATGGTTCACGCGTCACTGTTCACGTGAACAGTGCATGCTCGTGATTCTTTGTAAGGGCAGTTTTAGTCCTTGTAATCATATTATATATATAATAGATATTAAGACTGCTGATCACATTGATTGACAGCCCCTCCTTACTTGCGGGTGTGTTCTTCTTCTCTTCTTTTCCTCTCTCCATTCTTCTCTTCTTTGATTACTGTTAACACTTACAAACATGTTTCACCTAAATTGAGATATCAGCAACTTCAATGTTATTAGTACCAGAAACTAGAATCTTCTCTATATGTCTCCCCTGCAGTAATCAAACTTGAAGTTAACCAGCCTTCTTCACTCAAATGAGCATGTAACAGGCCTCGGTACCGGATTGGCCACTACCCTACCAATATCGGTACGTCACTGACTAACTCAGCCCAAAATCAGCAATATCGGCATTTTCGATTGATTTTGAGCTATAAGTGGGGGGGATCAACCCTATAAATATTTCTACAAAGTTCTGAAAATTTCTCAAAACCATATTTATGAAAAAGAAAAATAGACCATCTTGACCACTACAACTTTTCAGATTAAAGAGAAAATTCTGTTTCCCTTTTTTTTTTTTTTTTTTCATACCCATTTCATGGAGGTTTCTGTAGACTAGAGAAAGCACCCATCAGTCTTCACTAATCTAATTCATCTGCGACATCTAAAGCAAAATGACAAATTTCATGCAAAACTGACATAAAGTTGATCTAAACTTTGGTGTGGGTGTGGGTGTGTGTGTGTGGGGGGGGGGAATCAAGCTCAAAAACCCAAAACCCCAATCTTCTATGTAATTCGCAGCCTTGGAGTAGCATTACCATCCAAAAATAACCAGATCTGTGGAATATGGCAGAAGAGGAGAGGATAGAGAGAAGAGCAGACTCCAAAAGACAGGCTGTCAAAAACCCCAGGTCACGGTTAGTTTAAGGTCAATTCCCTCTCAGTGGGATCCCACCCCCTCCTTCTATTGGCTGAATCTGGGTGGATATTGGACTGGGCTTGACAATCCTGGAATCAACCAAGTCAAAGCTGATCCATCGATCCCGCATTTTATGGGCTAAAACTGAGTAGATATGGAACGGGGAACCAGTCTTGACCAATCTCGAGTTAATTTGACTGTTCCAATACTGATCCCTCGACGCAGGAATCGGACGAGTCAGCCGATACAGGCAAGTCAAAACCTATCCCTCTTTCTATCTCTGAGCCAACTCGGCTGATAACGCAGATCCAATATTGATCCCCTAACACATGTCAATGAGTCAATGTGCAGAAGTTTCAATTCTACATGCATCAAAGATTGGATATTACCAGCCTCCCTGTACCAAACGTTAAGCTCTAATCAAAAGCTGATACAGGATTCACTATGTATGTTGTAGAGAGAGAAAAAAAAATTCACAACAGGGCCAATACAAAAAGAATTAGATTTCAATCTGTCAGTCTATCCTCCATAAAAGCAAAAGAGAATTTCATATTCATATTCTATTCTTGGATCCCATTTGATTAAAATAGAAGTGAAGGAAATAAAATCTTCTTTGATGAGGTGAAGAAAAATGAAAAAAGGGATTTTTTTTTTTTTTTTTAATATGGTGTTTTGTTGGAAGTCGATTAAAAAAATTGTTTATTGCACTTCACCTTCACCAACTTCACTTCTAACCAAACATATCCATAGAGAAACATTTGACTACCGTTCACTAACTTCAAACAACCCTTGGAAAGAGCTCTCCAGTTGGGGAATACCATCATATCCATTATCAATCACCACAAATTAAGTTCATTCTAATTAAAAGGAAGAATGTTCTTGAGGCCAAGTTTGTCATTGAGATAGGACAGGGAAAGAGGACCCTTTTATGATATATATATATATATATATATATATATATATATATATATAGCTGAGTTGGTAGCTCAGATGGTAATGAACCAGAGTACGTCATATAATTGTCTTTTCCGAACCAAGTTTAACCCAGAAGGGCCATTTGTCAGGTTGCATGAGACACTTTCTCAAGTTTTGATTATATTAAAGAAAAACAAAGAATATGTATATGTTTAAAGCAAGGATTTTAAGCAAGGTCCACTTATTTATTTCTCCATTTATTTTATTTTTTTTGTTAGTTGACCCTATTTTGTGGCTCTGAAAATGCTCTCCACCATCAAGACAAGTAAGAAGCAAGGAGAAAAGGCCAGCACATTGAATCGCACTAACTACTTCTAGGATGTACCCCCTAAAGATTTAGGCAAGACTCCTTAAACTGCAGCATGGATACCAACTCATCCAACAAAGAGAATTTCAAGCTAGGCTCTCTCTTCCACTGCAGGCCCATTTGACAGTAAAAGTTATGGTATAATCACCTTCATACCATTATTCACGGATGGCACCTAAAAAAAATGTCTCCAAATCTGAAAGCTTAGCTCCCTGGTGAAATTAGAAGACATGATAATTTCCTATTTCAAAGTACAAACTCGTTTTGATCACTAAACTTCCCTCAAATTACCATTTGGATTGTCCCACAACTAAATTTTATATCACTAATCTCAATTCACAACATATGTCAAAAAGAGACTCCAATATTGAGTGGCCCAAGACTTTCTACTGTCTGTGAATACCATACCCACAGCATACCTGCACTTTGTCCTTAATGAACCCAGTTTAACATAAATCCCAACAATATCCTTGGTTCTGTAATTACACGTCCTCCTTATCCACAGGCTTCATGTGGCTGAACACAAATATAATACAATACCTAAAGTTTCTTCTATTTCTAGTGTTCTACATTCTGAGTTTTCCATACTTTTCTTGGGATACCAATGAGCCTAAAACACCCATAAGAAGGATCTTTGGAAAACCATCCAAATAGATATGGAGTCCAGGGTATAGCCAAGTCTATCTGAACCTTACAATCACAATTGAGCGGGAGATGTCTCAGTCAACTAGGACTTAGTACAAGGGTTAAGAACCAAAGAAAGATTTAAAGACTGACAAAGGGATTTCAAATGATTTCTGAAGAGAAAACAGGTGGTCAGTCATGGGCCTTGTGGCTGGATGAGCTTCCATGGGGACCTTCCAAGTTCTTCTAGGTTGAAGGTTTAGAAATGGTTGTTTTGTTATTTTCAATGGAAGCATGTAGAGTGACTAATTTTTCATCAGGATCAAAAACCAATCAAGAACTTTCAGAATATTATAGCAGGTCTAGACATAAAGTTTGTAATAGCATGCATAAAAGAGAAAGCAGCTACAAGCTACAACTCAGCTTGGACTTTCAGAAATGCCACAAATCTGATTGTCAAGACCTTCACAATAACCCTTCCAACAGCCAATAAAAGGGTCTCTGTCAACATTTCCTTCCGAAAGTGACATGTTTTAGTGTCAGAGTGTGTCAGGCTGTCCTATGGAAAAATTATATTGATTGAAATCATGGCGTAGTTGCATCAAGTAGGTTAATAAGTTAATAAGTGGAACAGAATGAAGACGTTGAATGAGGAGAAAGAATCATATATTAGAACATCATAAAGGATCCAGATACTACAGCCCCAAGGCGAGGAGAAAAAAGACAAAGCTACTCAAGATACTGTTAAAATTAGGGCTTCACCTAGCACAGTAAATCAGAATGGAGTAAAATAAGTAATTAAAGTAAGCATGCCATAATAATATTCACTGACTGAAAAAAGAAAAGGATGTCTTGTTAGAGACTAAAAAGATCCCTAACCACAGTGAGTGAGAATCCCAAGGTGCTGTTATGCAAGCATCCACCCATTGTTCTTATTCTGATTATCATGGCACAGAGTTGAATGACCAAGCATTCCTCCATGGAAGAAATTAGAAATATACACGATGAAGCTCAATTGACTGAAGTTCCCTCTGAATCCCCTCATAGGCACACTATCAATGGAAAGCTTGCAGATGAACCAGCCATAACCTTATCTATATATAAATATTGATAGGTAAGATTGAAAATTTTCATTAATATGGACTATAATCTTAAATATGTTCTTTTGCTATAAAGGTGTCAAATAATATAAAGTTCATCAAATTCCTCTTCCCTGTTAAAACAAGGGGATTAGATTTCACCTGCCTCACCAATCCTATTTCATAATTGGGACAACTTCCTCTTAATATGCCAACTCTTTGGCTTAAGGTGGTGCAGACCGCAGAATAGAGAATAGGAATACAGGAATCTCAGTTAAGAACATTCCTGTTTCTATTGAATCTCATTCAAATTAAGCAAAACCTAAGCACACGCCAATCTTTTCATTGAACACAATTAAAATTCACAAATCCCCTCATCATCATTACCCTGAAGGAAAGAAAATAAAAAATAAGAGCATAAATAAACTGACTGAAACTAATTATGATTTACAATAAAATTCTCAACTTGAACATCTACATAATCCACTGTAAAGAACCAATCAAAAGCGTCAAGTGTGACCGAATTCAAGTTGGAATTTTCATTGAACTACAAGAACTCCAGATACTATCAACACAAAATTCACAGTTCTCGACCACGATCGACTGAATAGCTCCAAAAAAAAAAAAAAGGTAGGGCCAATCAACCATACCCGAATAACCACTCACTTGGATTCAGCAACAGTAGAGGCGAGAGCGATCTTCCCAGTCTCGAGGCGTTCGAGGGCTTTCTTGTGAGCCCAAGTCTCGATGGTGAAATCAGGCTTAGCATTGAGACCGACACCGAGAATGACGATGGTGAGGAAACCAGTGATGTAGTAAGGAAGCTCCCAATCCTCCCATTTCCTGGAGTGCCCAGGTGGAAGTGGGGTTCTGTTGAAGATGTAACCGTTGGATCGGTCTTGGTGACCTGGGCTCGTCCACCTACTCAGATCTTCACCTGCTCCTCTCTTACGCAGCGATGAGCTGAGACGGCTTCTCAGCGTTCCTGCAGCTGCAGCGAAGCCCTTCGAAAATGACATGTTCGTTGAAATTTCTCTACCACTTTGCAGTTGCAGACAGAGCGTGAGAGAAACAAACGATAGGAGAAATGGAAGAAGTTAAACGTGAGCTTCTATGGTCAATTTACAGTCCAGTTGACGGATCTTCTACCGTTATCACCATAGGAAAATTCCTATTAGTCCCCTTGGACGACTGAAGTTTGGCATCCTGAAGATGTACGCCGAAAATGCATTTACGTAACCACCCTTATAGTTCCCTTGCATTTAGAGTCGAACCAACGCTCAAACCGGAGGAGTGAATAGCAGAACAGCCAATCCGAGGCCTGAATTGAGTACCTGGCCCAGCTGGTAGCGGAACACAAGAAGATCAAAATCGGACTGCAAAATTGCAACGATGGAAAACTACTGAAGGCTGCTTAAACGATTCCTTATTTCATTTTTGAATTCCACATCTCAAGGAAAAGTCTGCTTTATTGTTTTAAATGTAATAAGATTGAGAATGTGGCAAAAAAAATCCTCTCTCGCGTGTCAATTCACCAATCAACCATTTAACGGACTAAAATACATCGACATATATATATATCGATGTATTCCAGCATGTTTGGCTGGCTGGCTGGCACACGGGGGAGGATTTCAGTCCGAGAATGTCACCACTTCATCATGTGAAAAACTTTCTGATTTTTTTTTCCCTTTTTTTTAAACAAAAGAAACTCATGTTTAGTAAATATGTGTATCCATCCACCCATGTTGTGAATATTCTTGAATGGTTGATCAAGGTTGATAGATTATTCTAATACGAAATTTTGGTCCTAGAAGTATAATATCAATGATATGGTGTTCATATGAATTATTCAAAAAGATATTTTTTTGACAGATATTTCAAAAGAATAGAAAAAAAAAACATGTAATTTATAAGAACATGTATTACATATTAAACAAGTATAATACATGTTAAAAATTTTTGATTTATTTAAATAGAAAATTTACGTCTAGTTCTTATGCCGAGGGGCGCAACCAACAATGATCTTCATCCCTTACTCCAACAGACCTATGTTTCTTCTCCTCTGACAACTATTTTCTCTTTCAGTTTCTCTTCTCTTCCTTTTCTTGCCTTTCTATCTTTATCCACCTAAATCTCACCCATTAAGTTTGATTTCTTACAACTTTGTCTCTTTTTATTTTACTTTAATAACAATAAAAAGATTGGATGTTTTTTATATTTAAATGTTACACGATAAAGTGTCCACGTATACCTTTGGTCACTTGCCTTTCCATGTCTAGATCATGCAACTAGACATCTGTTCGCTACGTTGTTCTATTTTTTAACAATTTTGGCCTTGAAAATTAATTTTTCTCTCTCTCTCTCTCTCTCTCTCTCTCTCTCTCTCTCTCTCTCTCTCTCTATATATATATATATATATATATATATATATATATATATATATATATATATATATATATATATATGTGTGTGTGTGTGTGTGTGTGTGTTTGTGTGTCTTTATTTGCAAAAAACATGTTAATTTTAAAGATTTATGTGTGTGTGTGTGTGTGTGTCTTTATTTGCAAAAAACATGTTAATTTTAAAGATTTATGTGTGTGTGTGTGTGTGTGTGTGTGTCTTTATTTCCAAAAAACATGTTAATTTTAAAGATTTATGTGTGTGTGTGTGTGTGTGTGTGTGTGTGTTGTGTGTGTGTGTGTGTGTCTTTATTTGCAAAAAACATGTTAATTTTAAAGATTTATTGTAATATTACCGTACACATTTTTTAAAGCATTCAATTTTTTAAAAGTAATATTACCGTTTAGTTTGTTACCCAATTGTATCTATATGTTAGATGTTATCTATTTATAGGCTTAATTAATTACCAGTTCATTGTCTAGTGGGATTTTGAATTACTGATTTGACTGGTTTTCTTTGGTTCATCATGAGTTAGAGATAGGCCAACCATATACACTATGGGGATGGATTAGTGTTTTGGGACAATATTATAAATACTGGATCTAAAGTCCCTACAACCCAAGTTGCATTATCTCTCTATACTCTCATAAACAAAGAGAACAAAGATGATCTCCTAATTAAGGGCTGAAAAAGACTTTAAATCAAAACCTGGATTCTTAGCAGTAAGTGTAAGAAAAACTACAATCCATATGTATGTCTATGCGGAATAAGATTCGACATACCCGTAGTGTAGGGATCTGTTCCAGCCGTTGTCCATCCAACCGATGTCCTCTAATGATGTACTCTGATATGCCCTGCTCCACAAACAAAGAGAAGAGAGAGGGGAAGGATTTCTATGCACTGACTGTATTCCCAGACAGAGAACGTGATGGAGTTCTCAATTTCTATCAGTGTGCACAGGACCCTACCCATTAATATTTATAGACCAACCGTCTCCTTCCATCAAGGATGGATGGTGATCTGGGTGTCACATGTCCCTCAGATCCGACGCTCATAACTCTCCTAAAAGGGATACTTAAATGGATAGTGGCATGTGGGCCACTTACTCACATTCTCCCACTTGGCCCATATTACCACTTGGCAAGCCATTTTAGAGTTATAACATGATGTATGGCCATACATTAACTTTCGGACATTTCCTCATGGATTTGTTCTTTATGTTCATAATAAAACTCCCAACTCATGAATCATGGCGGTGCATGTCCCAATATTGAAGTACAATGGAAACACTTCCTTCCATGTATTACAATAGATTGTTTATTTTACGATGAACCTCAATTGTGACTACCTTACTTTATAGAATCAATTCAACAATCGATTCAAGGGTCAACTTTATTGCCTTGAAAACCTTATAGGCATCTGTCATTACAAAACTGTATGTATACAACAAAATAAATGACAGAAAATAACTTTATTTCGAGTCGTCAAAACTTTATATTGCAATATCATAAATAAAACATTCAAAACAAACTTAATGATTTACATAGTCCTTTATGATCCACGTGAACTACATACACCTTGGG
The DNA here is from genome assembly GCA_028583415.1 of Protea cynaroides. Lineage (NCBI taxonomy): Eukaryota > Viridiplantae > Streptophyta > Magnoliopsida > Proteales > Proteaceae > Protea > Protea cynaroides. The sequence continues at coordinate 92,153,696 of CM053276.1, read as the reverse complement.
CGGTAGCCATTTGGGGAAAGGATCAACTATCATATCATCAGTGTCAATATGTTTTATCTAAACGCAACGAACTCGAATGTCTTCTTTAACAACAAAATACTTTATCTCAATGTGTCGACAGTGACTCACTGAGCATGTGTTGTTAGAGAGACGTACTGCTGTAGTATTGTCACAGTAGATCCTTATAGGTCTTTCAATAAAACTTATGACCTCAAAACTGTGATAAACTACCTCAACCATAATACCTGAGAAATTGTTTTATAGCACGCCACCACTTCCGCTTCAATAATAGAAGAAGCTGTCTTAGGTTGTTTTACGCTGCGCCAAGACACTATTCCTCTAACAAACAAAAATGAAGCCAAAAGTGTACTTCCTTGTATCTCCACATTCAGCAAAATCTGAATTTGAGTAACTGATTAGCTTCAAAACATCAACATGTCTATATATGAGCATGTGATCCTTGATGCCCTGTAGGTACATCAGTACTTTCTTTGCTATTGTCCAATGTGACAAACCAGGATTCTTTCGAAAACTACCTAATACTCCCACTGAATATGAGATACCAGGTACAGACCTGAACATACATCAAATTGCTTACTACTGATGCATAAGGGATATTTTGCATTGTCTGCTATTTCAGATTGGTCATCGGACATTGCTCCAGACTAAGTCTGTCACCTTTAACAAGAGGTGCTACACTTGATGAATATTGCTTCATCTTGAACCGTTCCAAAACTTTGTCAATATAACCCTTCTAGGACAGTCCTAAGGTCTTAAGAAACCTGTCCATGTGAATCTCTATGTCTAAGACATTGGAGGTTTTACCCATATCATTTTTGTCAAAGTTTTGGGTCAAGAAATATTTAGTCTCGTGTAGCATCCCTAGATCATTGCTAGCTATAAGAATACCATCCACATACAACACTAGTATGGTGAAACTAGTTCCCTTGATCTTTATGTAAATGTATTGATCAGCTCGATTCTCCACAAAACCATAGGAAGTAATCGTGCTATCAAATTTCAAATACCACTATCGGGAAGCTTGTTTCAATCCATATATGGATCTCTTAAGCTTGCATACTAGATGATCACCTTTATCCGAAGTAAAAACCTTCAAGTTGATCCATGTATACCTCCTTAATCAGATCACCATTCAAAAATGCCATCTTGACATCCATCTGGTGCAGCTCACGATCATAGTGAGCCACCAGTGCCATAATGATCCCCAAAGAATCTTTTCTAAACACGGACGAAAATATTTCTTTATAATCAGTGTTAGCCTTCTGATTATAACCTTCTGTCACAAGTCGAACCTTGTATCTTTCAATATTGCCATGTGGGTCCCTTTTAGTTTTGAAAACCCATTTAAACCCTACCGTAGAGGTGTCCTTAGGCAATTCTACAAGTTCCCATACTAGATTCTTTGACATAGATTCCATTTCATCCTTAATGGCATCATGCCATAAAATGGTATCTATACAACCCATAGCCTGTGAAAATAATATCGGATCATCACTTATTCCAATATTGGTTTCACAGTTTTGGAGATACACTTCATAGTCTGAAGGGATTGCCAATTTTCTCTCTCTCGAGGATCTCCTTTAAAACTTGTGGTTCAGGATTGGTTTCTTGATTCTAGACCACAGGTTCAAACGACAACTGGTTCCTGATGTGGTGTATCCTGATGTGGTAATTCATCATGAACAGGTAGTGTTGTTTATGAACCACAGTTACCACTGATAAAGGGATAAATCCCTGACCACCAGATGTAGAAGGAATTGTCAATACATCTTGTTCATTGGACTCAATGTTTCGACTCTGTATACTCCCACTGTTGTCGCCATCCTTTAGAAACTTGGCAACTGTAGACTCTACAATGGTAAGACTATATGAGGGACAATAAAACATACAACCCTTAGATGTTTCAGAATAATCAATGAAATATCCACTGACTGTTCTAGGGTCCAACTTCTGAAGAAGTGGATTATAGACTCTTATTTTGGCTTGACAGCCCCATATGCGAGTATGCTTCAAACTAGGTTGCCATCCAATTGGATGGTACCCTGTTCAAGATATATACCGCTATTTTAAGAGCTTCACTCCACAATTTCAGAAGTAGATTAGAGTTACTAATCATACTCCTGACCATATCCATAAGTGTACGGTTTCTTCTTTCAGCAATGCCATTTTGATCTGGAGATCCAGGCATGGTATATTGTGGTACAATACCTTGCTCTTGAAGATACCATGCAAATGGGCCAGGTCTTTGACCATATTTTGTGGTTCTACCATAGTATTCTCCACCTCTATCTGATATTACGATCTTAATCACTTTTTCAGTCTATTTCTCTACTTCTGTCTTGAAGTTCTTAAATGCTTCTAATGCCTCATCTTTATGAACTAAAAGATAGAGATACATAAATTTAGAATGGTCATCAATGAAGGAGATAAAGTATCTCTGACCATTCAGACAGGGAGTGGAAAATGGACCACAGATATCTGTATGTATGATTTCTAGTAGTTCAGTTGACCTTCTGGCACCTTTCTTGGTTTTTTTAGTCTACTTTCCCTTGATGCAGTCCACACATAACCCTAGATCAGTGAAATCTAGAGTTTCAAGGATTCCATCATTCACTAATCTTTTAATTCAGTCACTAGATATGTGACCTAATTTAAGATGCCACAACTGAGAGGATTTCTCATTCACATTCATTCTCTTTATGCCAATATTATTTATAGAGAGTAAACTACTTTCATATGTTGGATCTAGATTTAAGAGAAATAAACCATCAACTAAAGAACCTGAACCAATGAATACATCATTTTTTTTAAATCCTTATTTCTGTACTAGAAAAATTAAACACATAACCCAAAGGTGTTAATCTAGAAACAGAAATCAGATTCTTTGCAAAAGATGGAACATAAATGGTTTCTCCTAAATCCAACACATATCTGGATTGCAATATCAATCTATAGACATCTATAGCTTCCACTTGAGGTTTTTATCCGATTTCCTGAATGGATATGCCTCTCAGTTTCTTTCGAAAGTATTGTCTGCAGAAAGCCTTGCATGGTATTGGCCACATGGATTGATGATCTAAAATCAATCCACCAGTTATTTGAATGAGAATCAACTAAATTTGATTCATAACAAAACAAAGTTCTCTGAACTGAGATGCCCCCATGTGCATGATGTAGTTACGCACATCATCCTTACCATTGTAACTTAATGAGTTTGATTTTTCCATTAGAGTGCTTACTAACATCTTGTTTGAACTCACAAATTGAGCATCAATGGCCTTCATGTGGTCAATGACCTTTTTACATTTAGGAATTGATCCTTTAATGCTTTTGTCGATATTGTTCATGACAAGCATTAGGCTCAAGTGGTTAGACCGCTCCCACTTATCATAATAAGCAATTTGGACTAGCGTACTGGAATTCGTAACAGCGGGCTCTTCTATACGGAGCGCCATATCCAAATCCATGCACTCTAAGGTTAAATAAATCTTCTATTTCCAATTTGAATAATTTTCCCTAGTAAGCAATGGGAGACAAATCTGGTTATAAACTGCAAACAACAATAAAGAAATTTAGATTTGTTGGCGTACAACTTTATACTGACATCAACCCACGTCAATAATCAGTAACACACTAAAATTAATTATAATCTACCTGTGGGCTAAACTTATAATCAATTTTAGTATGTGAAACTTTACACTAAGTTGATTGACATCAAACTTAAGTGACAGACTGATGTATCCTAGAAAATTACCTGTGGGCTAAGATTATAGTCTACATCTGTCTAGGTCTGTATTAATAAGACTAGAATGCTACATTACAATTCAGAAGGTTGTTCCACACCTGTAGGCAGAAGAAGGCTCATACTGTCTTGTAGTTTCACATTCTACCTTATTCCATCTTTTCACATAAGAAAATAATATTTTTCTGTGGGGATAATATCCAGTCCCAATACAAAAGATGCAATTTTCTGATGCCTACCACTAGAAGGGTATTTCATTCTTTTATGACATCCTTAAATAAGCACTAATATGTGTTAAAAAAATAAAACTAATTATTTCCTTGATTTTAACACAAAACTTTATTATAAGGGCATATTTGTCATCTATGACAACTTGAAAAACACACTTATATGTGTTAAAAATAAACCTAATGGTTTTCTTGATTTTTAACACAACTTTATTATAAGGACATTTTAGTCATTTATGGCATCCTTTAAACAAACATTCATAAGTGTTAACATAAGCCTAATAATTTTAAAGAATTCTTAATGGCTTATTCTTTACTTTATGTAACACTAACTTTTATTGGCGTTTGTTACTGTCACTAAAACAGTGACTCAAAACAACCTCACTGTATTCATATATTTAGTGGCGTTTATACTGTAATGTTACTAAACAGTAAGATAAATCATTCTGTTATGTACATCTATATACATTGGTGTTCTATCTTTAAATGTCACTAAAACAGTCCTTAATGCATTCTGTTATGTTTATAGATACAGTGACGTCTGTCTGTAAATGTCACTACAAGAAAACTAGATTTTTAGCGACGTTCAGAACACACTGTCATAACAATATAGTCACTGTTTTTTAACTTTTAGCGACGTTCAGAACAAACTGTTATAAAAAGATGCAGTCACTTATACAGTGATGTTCGGTTCATAACTATATTATGGTGATATATAATAAATATAGTCCAAAATTATTAAACGTCACCATCTATATAACAGAATCACCCGGTTTAAAAAAGGCTTGGGTCAAACCGAAAACAAACCCAACCAAAAGGTTCATACCGGTTCAACCAATCCGGTCCACCCTAAATCTTAATATTCGGGTCAAAAGGGCTCTTAGGGTCGGTCTCGGGTCAACCCGAGAAAACGGGAATTGGTTCGGGTCACGGGTTTGGCCTGGTTCGGGTCAATCCATAACCGGGTTTTCTATATCCTGTTCAACTTCTAGAACCGGGTTGAACCGAGAACACATAAAAACCCTAAATCCTTTTATATTTAAACAAAGATTCCATTAAATTTACCATTCATGCCATTGAAGAGTTTTCTCTTCTTCTCTCTTATCAGACCACCAAAATAGCAGCGGCGGCTCTAGGGATGTGCCAGAAAATCCGGCACTCCCCAAAAATCCAGCGGAAAACGCCGGCCACCATTAGAACACCTCAAAACGGCCGGAGAACTAGAGAGAGAAAAAGGGTTAAAAAACCCCTCGGCATGCTTGCGGCAGCCTGCTGGCTGCGCATGGCCATTGCCGGCTGGCCTGCTTGGCTGCCCACTTTTTCTGCAATGGCTGGCTGTCGCAAAACCGCGGCTGGCTGGCCCTTGCGGGCTGGCCTGCTGCTCCTTGCGCAGCCAGCCAAAACAATAGAAATTCTTTTTTTTTATTCATTAAAATCGATTCTTAATGTACCAGATCGATGGATGGGTGGCTGAAACCCTACTCTGATACCATAATGAAAGAAAAACTACAATCCATATGTATGTCTATGCGGAATAAGATTCGACATACCCGTAGTGTAGGGATCTGTTCCAGCCGTTGTCCATCCAACCGATGTCCTCTGATGACGTACTCTGATATGCCCTGCTCCACAAACAAAGAGAAGAGAGAGGGGAATGATTTCTATGCACTGACTGTATTCCCAGACAGAGAACGTGATGGAGTTCTCAATTTCTATCAGTGTGCACAGGACCCTACCCATTAGTATTTATAGACCAACCATCTCCTTCCATCAAGGATGGACGGTGATCTGGGTGCCACATGTCCCTCAGTTCCGATGCTCATAACTCTCCTAAAGGGGATACCTAAAATGGATAGTGGCATGTGGGCCACTTACTCACAGCAAGGACTAAGGAGTGTTCTTCAATAGAGTACATGTTTACTCATTCAATTGTTTACTTTCCATTGTGTTCTAAGGATCCTATGTGGCATATTAGAGTTGGTATGAAAACCTAAATCGATATTTATTCTAAGAGTTGGTATTAAAGCCCCTATAAAAGACCTAGATTTAATGGTAATTGAATGTAAGAACAGTGTTGACTGATTGAACCTTGGATGGGAGGTTTTCTCCTTGATTTCGAATGAACCTGATTGAAAATCGTACTTCATCGAAATTTTTAAACTAGCAAAACTAGTAAAATAATATATCAAATCGAAGGTCTCGACTGACAAAAGAAGAACCGACTAGTAAAAAAAAACACTTGGCAATGACTCAAGAACCCTAGCTAAGTCAACTTAACTGAAACCTCATAGTCGCGAACCGAGTTGACACAGTTTATCATGGTCGAGTAGATGTGTGATCCCCTTCGGTGTGTTAACCCGCTGGGGCAGACCAACAATCCTGAGATCAAACCCAATGGGTCAAACCGAGACCCGTCAGGTTCATCCGAAGACAAGTCATTGACCTGGATCATGACCAACTTGGTAGCCCGTTGACCAGATCGGGTGGATCAGCTCAATAGTTCGTCGATCAGACCTGGTAGATTGACCAAGTAGCCCTATGACAAGAAGCGGTGACGTGAAAATTTAACTTGAGAACCTTTTTTTTTTTACCTGGAAAGTTGCTCACTCACCTAGAATTTTGAACCGGGTTTTGGTTGGATTGAGCCCGACCAAACCAGGTCAATCCAGATTAGTCGAGTCCAATGAACAGAATAGGTTTAGACCAAACCCAATTAGTTAGGCCATCCACAAGTGAGTAGATTCCAGTTGGCGGGTGTGGATGCGTGGAAGCTCTAGTTTTTTGTGTTGCATCCGTCTTGAAAATTCTGGCAATTTGTTATGTAAATTGATCATTTTTGAAATTTTGGAAAATGTGTTTTTTGACATAAAAGCATCTTAAGGAAACCCGGTTTGTAGTTTTTCTACGTATTGTTCTGATATTTTTATACCATATGCGTAGATGAGCTATACTACATGATGTTCTTGAATGTTTTAGTTATATACTCATTTACATTTGATATTCATGTTGGAAAAACCAACAAAGAGTTACAAATTAGGGCTTGGTGATATCATGGTAGAATTAGGTAGAATCTACCAGAATGACACACCTAATTTCATTATAATTTCTTTTAGTTCAAGGTTTATGTATTTTAGTCTCCTAATTAGGGTTTGTGAATATCATATTGAAATTAGGTGGAACCCACTAAATTGGTACATATGGTCGCATCAAGATGCTCTTAATTCTAAGATAATATATTAATGAATACAACATAAATAGACAACGTTCACTTAAATGTGGCATTGTCAAAATTTGCGTATTATGAATGCAACAAAGAATGACAGTGTATATCCCAATGTAGGATTGTCAAAGTTTAGATATACTCATGCACATAGATTAAAGGGTTTTGGATTTATGGGTTTCATTCCTCCAAAAGTGGTGGGATTTTCAAAGATCATTATTCCTTCGTAGTCACTGCATAGACATTGAGAGGACCAATGCATACCTGTTCCAAAAGATGGGTGTGTAGTTTTGATTGATTTTCAAAAAGATTGTTTCATTTGCATATGTTCAAAACTTGCTAGCTAAGTTTATTTTTGTGTGTATAAATCATGTTTCTCTTAATGTTTAAATTTGATTAGTTTAAACTCATACCATGAATAAATGCCACACAAGATGTCAATTCTAAGAACTGACATGCAAAATTGAAAACTAGTCGAGGGTTTCTTGACCTAGATGTATTCATTAGAGATGGTGTACTTTACTTATTAAGTGTTCTGACTCTAAGGCCATGTGTAGAACTATTCAAATGAAAAATATTATAAAGAGATTATTTGAGAGAAATCCAACTAAAAGTTTTGACATTTCTAAAAATGGACGAAAAGGTAGTTTAATAACCTAGCTCATCAGTATCAGTTTTGATGGTAATGGTAGTGTGAGGGAGTACTTTTTTAAGCTATCAGCTATTGTTGAGAACTCAAGGATATGGACCACTACAGATGACGAGTTTTTGGTCCATATAACTGACTTCAGAGTAGGAGGGTGTTGAGGATTGATGACTTGAATGCTAGTCATAGTCCAAGCCATAGTAATCGATTAGCCCCTACCTAAAGGCAGCCTTGGAATGGGAGCAAACGTAGCTAGGGAGAGGAGTAAGAGTAGCTAGTTTTCTTTTACTCTCAGTTGTTTACCTTTGTTTTAGAAGGTACACTTTTTGTATCCCTTAAAGTGATTTCTAATTTAATAAATGTTGTATTGAAAGTAGTTTCTTTTGATTTTATGATTCACATGTCATCGACAATAGGTGTGTAATTGATGGATTTAAGTAGTTAGACTTTGCACCCTATTGATCATGATCGTTAAAACAAGAAGCCTTATGATTGATTAACAACCCTCTACCCTTGGTATAGATGTTTAGGACATATAGTTGTATCGGAGGAAGTTTGATTACTCTCAAGAGGCCATTAATAGTAGAGGGTGAATAGTTGTCTATGGACAACAAAGTATGAGGACTGGTAGATTTACCAAGGACTTAAACAACAATAGGTTCAAATTAGTTATACAAGACATAGTATGACCCCTAGGGTAGAGTGCAAAAAAATTAAACAAGCTAGACAAGGAGCAAAGGGATCATAAAGGGGAGGAATTGCCTTCAAAGAAACTTACTCTTTCGTCTCTTCGAGGGATTCCTTGGAGTCATTAAGGGTTTAGTGACTTATTTTGATTAGCACCACTACATATAGTTGGTTGTCAGTGGGAGAGAATGTATGGCTAATGAGCCTATAGCCTTTGCAGTGAGTGTTCTGTGATGGTTTGAGTCAAATGCTAGTGTAGCTCACTACACAATGGCAAAGATGAATATGCAGTACTTGAAGAGGACCTAGGACTGTTCTTAACACATTAACACAACAGTTTAATTGTGCTCTTTTCAAAGAACAACAAGAAATCAAGTGATTGTATGAGCATGAGATTAAATATCTTCCAGTAAGGGAAAAAGGTCAACTATGACTGAGGAACACATTTGACGGATAACAAGATGGCAGATTCTTTGACGAAGGCATGGCCAGTAGGAGACTTTTAGTGTATTTACTCAGTGGGAGAATTTTGTTTATATATGTTTTCTTGTATTACCTGTGGTTTTTAGGGGCACTGTTATTGATGATCATGGTTGTGTTTACTTTAGTATTTCCATTATTTCTAAATTTTTTTACATATTTATACGTTTGACTTGTCATAAATAAAATGCAATATTCAATTAAAATAGTAAGGCGGTATTTAGCCAAAGGAATGAGATGGTATTTAGCCAAAGTTAAGGACAATAAGCTAAAATATGGTATTAGCCCAAGTTAATGGCAGTTTGCCAAAGTATTGGTTAATATCAAAGTTTATTGCCTATGAGGTTTTTCAAGGTAGCTTGATTGAGGACGACTCGATCAAAGATTTGGACTCACATGAAAATATTTATTTCAAAGCGGTTCATGCTGTTAAGTAAACTTTTATTTATAACTAACAGAAAGTTGTGTCATATATTGAGATGTACCTTCTACTATTGTTTGACATTAGTAGGCCTGATAAATAGATCAAAGTATATGATAGTTTATTGCGTAATGGAATTCCATGACCACACTGATCAATGGTGGTTTTGTAATTAATCTAATCCAAATGGGAGACTGTTAGATGTTATCTATTTATGGGCTTAGTTAATTATCGGCACATTGTCTAATGGGAGTTCACATTACTAATTTGACTAATTTGGGTCTAGTTTATCATGGGTTAGAAATAAGCCAACCCTAATCATTATAGGAAGGACTAGGGTTTTAGGACAATATTATAAATACTAGATCTGAAGTCTTTGCACCCAAGTTGCATTCTCTCTCTCTCTCTCTCTCTCTCTCCCCCTTTCCCCCCCCCTACTCCTATACGCGAAGAAAACAAAGTAAATCTCCTAAGGATTGGAGAAGACTTTGGATCAAAGCTTAAATTCACATTAACAATGAGTGTTTTTCAACATAGGTATGCGTTTATTCATTCAATTGTTTACTTTCCATTGTGTTCTAGGGGTGTAACATATTAGGGTTGGTATGGAACCTTGGATTGAGATTTATTCTAATACCACACACCAACACATCAATGGTTAAGTTTTACCACCAAACAACATTAAAAATGAGTTTAAAGTGAAATAAATTACAAAAGTATCATTGAATTCTATTACAATTAATTGACATTCTTGTAATCGAAAATTATTTTTTGAACCATTTCTCATAATTTTTCAAGTTAAAATTTGACTAGTTAAATAGATCTCTTATCTATGTCGCATAGATCCACGCATTATTGGCGAGATCCTTATACATACTCTAGAATATATATATATATATATATATATATATATATATATATATATATATATATATATATATATATATATATATATATATATATATATATATTCTGACCTAAATTCTTGTTTTAAAGGACCCCGACTTCAATCTCGTGATTTTTTTTTTCTTTTGAACTTAAATCTTCAAAGAACCCTCAAGATTGTTAATCTAGTTAAAATCTCTTTGGTATGTATTATAAAATTAATTATATAATATATTATGACATATAGTATTCTTTGATATGATTTATCGTACTTATTTACATTTAAAATAAATTGATATAATCTAAAATCTATATATACATTAGAAAATGTTTATTTTTTTATCTTTTTTTTATTTTTATAAAAGACTAGAAAATGTTTAACATTATTATGATAATCTATTATTATTTATTTATGTTTAGTACGTGGTATTAAATGCTTATTATTTGGTTCATAATTTATTCTCATAAATAATTTATCATAAATAACTCATAAATATAAATATAAATTATACAAAAAGAACCTTGTTATTTAAAATAAAACATAATCGTATTAAAAATGGAGACCTTCATTTCAATTATGGCTCATGCCATTCCACAAAATACATAATCGTATTAAAAATGGAAAACTTTATTTCAATTATAGCTCATGCCATTCCACATAAATAGTTCATAATTGGCTAATTGACCAATATAGCTAAAGGCAAAACAAAACTACGAAATTACCATTGACCGAGCATTAGTGAGACTACATAAATCAAACTGCCATTGGCTGGACCACATTTAACCCCTGGCTAGCTTCGCCCAAAACTAAGCCACATAAATACAGGAAAGTGAAGGTAGAGCTGCAATGTAAGACCCGCACTCTATTAACCCATTCAAACAATGTCGTGTCAGGTCTTTCTATCATAGTCAGATCGACTGGGCCAAGCGTGTGAAGAAACCACAAGGCTAGGTATGTAAATCGACCCAAAAACAGTGAATTATGAGTATGTGATTGATTACCTGAACTGGTATGGTTGACCACACCATAAAGGAAGTGAGACCAGTCAAAAATAGATATGTGGTCGCATTTTTGAGGGGTGTGGTTGACAGATTTTGCAACCACATGTATCGACCGCAAGTTGCCAGATCAAACTCCGTGATTTGAAAACTTTTCAAATCTTAAGAGATCTCTTTCCTAATTGAAGTGGGACTCTATATGGAGAGTTTCTCTCTATATAGAGGATATCCTTCTACTCTCTCTCATTCTTTTGGATCAATATCAAACCCTAAACCTAAGAGAGAAAGAGAGAGATGAAGAAAAAGAGAAGGAGATCCGAAGAAGAAGGATGGGAGGAAAAGTTGCAGAGAAGGTTCTAGTTCTCTACAACAAACCTAAGGTATGGAACCCTTTCCTGTAGAAGTAGTATACTTGGAATAGGAGATTCAATTGTAAATTAAGTTATGGGATTAATGTAAGACTTTGATCATGGAACTCCATGAGAAAATCTCAAAGGAAAACCGTAGAGAATAGGGTAGGATGAATAACTTTGTAAAATTGTGATTTAATGGCTATAGACTGATCATAGGAGGAACCCTATTGATGAGACAAGGAATCGACTCATGAAGAATTCATATTGAAGATGAAAACTGACCAAACTTCTTGTAGTCATAGCTTGTGGTCCACCACAGGATGACTAGAGGGTCGAACCTAAATCGATTTACTAAATTAAAGGATATCACGTTTTTTTTAATATAATTTTTAAATTAAATTCAACTAAACAATTTTGATAAAATCTCTTTTAAATCAATCTGAGGGTATAATAGTCCAAAAATATTTGATGATGATGAATGTCATCACCAAATTAAATGGGAGAGATTATTTTCAAAAGCAGGGGAGGTGGGAGACATTTTCAGTCAATTTGGGCGGTGGTAGCCTTTTAGGATTCCTGAAAGGGAGGTGGGAGAAATTTACCCTATTTTAAATGTTGTTCCTTGACTCATGTTAAAACTACTGCGTATTGCTAGCCAATGCCTTAACAATATCATCAAGTGACATATTCTGATTTGCTTGCTGCCTAGGTTGGAATGGAGACAGGTAATGATTCTGGATAACTTGATTCCCACAACTCAGATTTGGGTGATCTCTCCATCCAGGGTTATATAAGTTGGAGTATGGATCATGAAATCTTCTCATGGCATTTGCTTGTTGGACTAGTATATCTTCTTGTAGTGTGGGACACATATCCTTAGACTGGTGGCTGAGTAATACCACATGTCTTTACTATTTGTAATTTTTCTACAGTCAATTGTCTCACTAAAGAAGTTAAATAAAAAATTTGACGTTCAAGATTCGGTCTACCTAGGGGTGCAAGTTTTACCCTGACAACCCGAACCCGTCCAAACCCACCCTGAACCTTGGCAGGGTTGAACCCGGCCCAAACCCTGATAGGGTTGGGTTAGGGTTCAAATTTTGATCAACCCTAGCAGGGTTGGGTTGGGTTAGCCAACCCAACCCGATATATATATATATATATATATATATATATATATATATATATATATATATATATATATATATATATATATATATATATATATATATATATATATGTTATTTGACAATTTGTTGTATGTTTATGGGTCAATCAAGATTATTCCAACCCTAAATCAGGGTTAACCCAGCCCAACTCGGCCCTGTCAAGGTCAATCAGGGTAGGTTAGGGTTAGGCCCAACCCTGTCAGGGTCAGGGTTAGGGTTGTATATTTTCTGACCCTGACAGGGTTGGACTGGGTTAGGGTTAAATTTAAATAGCCAGGGTTAGGGTTAGGGTTTTGAAAAACCCGGCCCAACCCGGCCCTGTTGCAGCCCTAGGTGTACCTACCTCATTAACTTTCTTCGATATTTGCTCCATCCTTGTACCAAATTGCTATGAATTTACTGTCATATTAGAAATTAACTTTTTCATGATTTTCAGAGTTTTGTCAACTAAAGCTCCTCCACTAATAGCGTCTACCATACACCTCTCCATTGGTAATAATTCTTTATAAAAATACTGAATCAACAGTTGGTTACTAATTTGATGGTATAGGCAGCTTGTGCAAAGCTTCTTGAAACATTCCTAATACTTGTATAATCTTTCTTCATGGTGTTGTCGAATTCCACATATCTCTTTCCTTATATTTGTCGCTTTGAATGCAGGAAAATATTTCTCTAAAAATTGACATTTCATTTCATTTCATGAATTGATTGTAACAGAGGGAAGGTAATACAACCAATCTTTAGCATATTCATCTAAAGAGAAGGGAAAAATGCGTAGCTTGATCTGTGCCTCTATAATACCCTGTGGTTTCATGCTAGAGCATACCACGTGAAATTCCTTCAAATGCTTATGAGGATCCTCTCCTGCATGACAACGAAATTTAGGTAATAAATGTATTAGTCTTGATTTCAATTTAAATGCAACTTCTAGATTTGGGAACTCAATACACAAGGGTTGTTAATTTAAATTAGGAGCAACTAGTTCTTTTAAAATTCTATTATCAGTCATGGCTTCCCCCACTATTAGCTCACTAGAAGCTATATCAGAAACAATTGCTCCTTGTGATGTTGAAACCTATTCTGTCAGGATTTTCTTAGTTTCTTTCCTTAATCGGTGTAAAGTTTTTTCGGGTTCTGGATCGAATATCATCAATTCACCAGAGTTAGAAGATTGAGTCATTAACCAAGATACCCATACAATGGTTCGTTCAAAAAAACATAAAAATAAAAATAAAAGCTAATTAAAAAAATTCCAAAGAAAATTTTTGACCGACAACACAAAGTGCACGAAATCCAAGTAAAATTAAAAATATTAAATCATGTCTTTTTTCTTTTTTTTTTTATGTTCTTTGAAATAAGCTTCTTGTAGCGCCCTTAAGTCATCCGAAATTTCATGCGCAAGCAATACCTGTCGAAAAAACTACGGACACCTGAAACATAAAAAAAAAACTTCACAGAATGGTAAGATACAAATAACTATTATTAAAATAAACTAATCAAACCTATACAGAGAATGAAAACAATCACAATCTGCTTAAAACTAGTACCCGGCAATGATACTAAATTTTGATGCATGCTAAGTGCAACCAAAAATAAATTACTCTACTTACAATGAATAGCAATGGTAAGTAAAGGTCGATCCACAGAGTATAGTTAATCAAATTGTCTACTTACCAAGAAAAAATAGGGGTTTTTTTTCTATAATTTAATTGACATAAAATAATTTCTAAGAAAAAAAATAAAATTGAATAACGAAAATTCAATCGAAGACGATATCGATTCAAGGAAAATTACTCACGGATGCAAATTGATCACTGACCTTATATATAACTTATTCTCTATTCAAATATTTAACAAATGATGATAAAAAAAAGTCAAATAATCCTTACCTTTCCTAATTTCGTTAACCTGAGCTCAATACACAAATTAATTCTTATCAATAAATCAATTGATATTAAACAATCCTCTTGATAGCATTACACTCTTGGAGGGAACTAAAGATTAACAACAATCTAATAAACGTCAGATTATTTAATTCATTCTATGTTTTCTTTAAGCAAGTGACAACTTAGATCATAATTGTTCTGCTTAATTGCTACTCTTTCTGAGCACCATAATAATTACGGATTATGGATTCATGTTAACTATAAACCACACAACTTAATCAATTTATAGGTATCTTAATAAATTGAATCATGCAATCATTCACACGGAGAATCAAGAAACATAGATATTTGAATAGAAAGATAACTAAGATTAAGAACAAAGTCTCACAATTTTACTAACTGGATTAAAATTCCCTTGAATCGACTAAAAAACTTAGCTAAACATGGAAGAAAAGAAAAACACGAAAGAAATAAAATTATATCTTCTCAATAATTTTTGGATGTTCTATTACATAGCATTTACATTGCTTAAATAGCCACAGTAGAGAAGACTAAAACTGGTATGTCTAGAATTGACAACTTTATTACATGAAAATAAAGATTAAGAAAAATCTTTTTTCCAACATTAGATAGAGAATCATTCCATTATTAACCAAATGTCACTCCTAGACCTGTCAATCTTTGTAATATTCCATAATGGTGTATATTCTCTTCAATATTTCTAACAATCAATCAAGGTCTTCCAATAATGAACCTTTCGTATGTGGTAACCTTCCTTCTCTAGTTCAGATTCAGGTCATCTTTTCAGATCAGATTTTTATACCACATTTAGTTCTTAAAATTCTTTTCACGTCAAAAACCTACATGAAGTTTAGAACATTAACATTAAGTTTGCTGAAATTTTTTGATTTTAAACATAATTAATTAATATTTTTTCACCAATGTCTTATATATAAGAAATCATCACGAATGAGTACTATAAGATATAAAACATGTTAAATAAACTAAATATAAAGAAAATAAATATATAAAATTATGAATCCATCAGTCATAAATTGATTGGTTAAGAACTGACTCCAAAGTCTAAACTGCAATGAGAATTTGGATTTTCATTGGGATGGGTTGGGCTCTCTGATCAACCTAAGAAAAAAAAAGTAATTGGGCTACTTGGACAAAGAGGAAGGATTGTGGCCTCTCATAAGGCATGAGACTGCCAAACGACATTGTCCTGATGCCTTAGAAGAGGCCAGGAATCCTCATTGCCAGCTTGGAAATTAGACAAAGGACCGTACACTCAGTGTAAAATATGCATTATATCTGTTTTGTTGCTAGGAGCATAAGGTTTCCTTGGTTTTTGCTGTAGTTTTCTTTTTTTTTTTGGGTAAACTTTGGTATAGTTTTCTATGATATCACAAATTTGGTCTAATATGCATTATACACTCTATTATGGGATCCCCTTACTTCCTAGCGGCAACACTACGAAAGATCATTACACATCTTCATTGATTGCGCCATGATAAAACTGTAAAATATATATTTCTATATATATATATATATAGAGAGAGAGAGAGAGAGAGAGAGACCGGGCTCAACTCTAAGCCAATCTAACCCTGTCAGAGTTTTGATGAAATTTGGGCCCTAATCCATCCCTGTCAAGGTTCAGGGCGGGTTAGGATCAGGGCCAGATTGTCGGGGCCAAACTTGCAGCCCTACACTAGACCAAGGTAAACGAAAGGGATAAAATTATTAGACTGGCATACCCAAACACGAATTGAATTTCTAAAGTAATACGCAACCCAACATGATTCAAATTTATGGTATCAAAATGGATATACATATCAGTTGTACTAGTCGATATGCTGAGATATCATAGCTTTTTGTCCCAGTCCGAAATGCCGAGTCATCTAAAGGGATTGATTAGGTATCTATATGGATCACTGTAGATACCGATACAACATTTCTCATCTGATAGCTAAAACTAAGGGTGCCAATTTTGAATCGAAATCGATAAATTGAATTGAAACCAACTTGTAGAAAAAACCAAATCAAACTGAACCGTAAGTAACTGGTTCGGTTTCGGTTTTAAAGTCTAACAATTTGTTCAGTTTTGGTTTTAACCGAGAAATCATTGTTTGCAAACCAACTAAACCATTGAAGGAATTGAATGTTATAAAATCTCTCTCTCTCTCTCTCTCTCTCTCTCTCTCTCACATTTATCGTCTATGCTTTATTTTTGTCCAATTGGATGGACTTCCACTCTTACAATCTTCCAGATTTCCCAACATTGATTCCTCTCATTGTGTGTGGGTGGGGTGGATGGACAGGGAGAATGTTGTGTTGTTATGCAACATCAATTAGAAATAGGGAAGTAAATGGATCAAATTCGATTTGAATCGGATACACCACTATTAGAATTCGAATTCGTTTACCAACTACCTTATCCGAATCCGATCGAAAATCCGCCAAATGTATGAAAGCCAAATTAGAATTCGAATTTAAAATCTATTTTGAATCCAAAAAATAAAATTAAATTTCAAATTACAAGGAAAAGGAGAGAAAATCCTAGTTTAAAACAAATGAATCGCTTACCCTAAGAAAATAAGAGATGAAACCATAAAATGGTTATATAAAAATTAAGGTTCTATGTATCTTAATACTCCAAAACCTAAGGTTATATTTGTCCTAATATTAGATTAAACGGAGTGGATATAATCTGGCCCCTTTGACTAATATTCGAATTTGCTTCTGAATCCAACTCCAGCCATCCGAATCTGATTCTGAATCCATGAATAAATTTTTCCCAAAATATATTTATCAGATTAATTTTTAATAAGAGTGAAAAAAAATTAAATGTTTATTTGGGTTTGGATCTCTGTCTTTCTCGTTTGTATTGATATAAATGCCAAATGGATTCTACTTGGTTCACAGTCAAAGAACTGAAGAACAAAAAACGATATTTTTCTTATTTATTTTACACAAAAAAAAAAAGAAGAAATTATTTATGCTCGATCTTATCCGTATATGGAATGGGTTGACGGGTCTTTGTTTTTCTTGTGTCCCCACTGCCCATTACTTTCCCATCTACACTGCCCATTACTTTCCCATCTAAATCCAAAGTCTCACTCGTCAATCGTCATCCCAAAAATATGTCCGGACGAAAACACCCATACTATGATTGATGCCATTACAAAAGTTGAAAAGGGTATTCTCGTCTTCTTACTCGTCCTTCAAGCTCAGCATATGTCATGTTATTTGTTAATAAATAACTTTGTACGATGCCACCCGTTCGGTTTGCGGATGGGGCTCTCTCGAGTTCAGAGGAACTCGAGTAGGGTCAGTGTCGTCTAGATGGTCGACATCTGGTACTCTCTCAGATCCAATGGTTTGAAAAAGTAAAAAAAAAATTGCAAAAGAACTCATAACTCTTATATAATTGGATCTGGTGGGGTGTCAGGTGTCGGCTATTCAGTTGACACTGGCTCGGCTCAAGTTCGTTTTGAACTTGAGACGAGCCCAATCCTAGGTTTAGACAGCAAGAAAAGACGTCCACAGAGGATCTATTTTGCAGGAGAATCTAAAGGTCTCTTTTATACCGATAGAATGGTCTATGAATGATAACATAGAGAAACTGTTCCGGTTCGAATCAATGCTGCCGGCCCAATGAGAAACTCATTCAACCCATCCGGTCTTTCAAGTTTCACATTCAGTTTTCCACAAAATTAACGAGGAATCTAATATTTTGAACCGTTTAGCGGATAAAATTTTGGTTTACCTTGATAAACCGGTCCATTTGGTCCGCTCTCAAAAACTATATTGTGGTCTACTAAGTTTTGTCAAATAGCCCAATGATAGTGGATTAAAATTTCTGATTATTTATTCATTAACTATAATGGTAGACTAATCAACTGAATAGCTTGGTTTAAGATCCAATTTACGTTTAAGAAGGAGAGATAGAAAGGATCGGCCCTAGTTGATCCAGATGAGGATTGACTTTGTTTGCCCTTAAAATTATTTTACCTTCTTGGAATTGTCCTTGGCAAATCGTTCAGACTTGCTTTCTGCACAAAATCAACCCAATGGATTCAGGCTGATCTAATCCGATCCCTAAATCACTGTCTGCAATCATCGTTATGGTGTGTACTTCTCTTTATTTTTCAATTGATATGTGAGAATGAGAATTTGAGTGTAAAAGAGGTAGAAGGGAGAATTTGACATTTCCTGTGTATTTGTACACATTTGGGCTTCTCAAGGTCCGATGCAGAAAGGTTTTGCACCATTGACCCTTTTTCTGAGCGACTCTATGAATTGGATATAGAGTTGATTGCTATCCAAACCGTCCTCAAATCATCTAGAAATGCATTATCATAATGAAGAATGGGTTGTGTTAGATAGAAAACACATTTCATAATCCAAACACTGTTTTTGCCATCTTAAAATGTGTTATTGATTTAGACCGTATTCCAAGGATGCATACTAAACATAGCATAGATAAAATGAAAATTTGGGGTTAATTGCGATCAATCATCTGTTGGTTCTAAGTCAAAATCGCCCGCTTTTCAATTCTCATCGAATTTTTAAAACCCTATTCTTATGGCTAAACTAGGCGCCATTGGATACTGGCATATTCAGGTGGGCCAAAATTTTGTATGTAGATGAACCTAGTCCTCAGATTTACTTACCAAGTTTCAGCCTCATATTGGTATTGCCAAAAAAGAAAAGAAAAAAAAAAGGAATAACAACAATACACCATAGGATAATCATATGCCTACAACGAATTTATGGAATCTTGGTCTCAAATTGGCATATGACCAATCCACATCATTTGCGAAAAAATTAATGGTCCCAATTTTCACATCACCCTTCTAGGTTGCCAAAAAAAACCCGACCTGCTGGTCTGCTTCTGAGAGAGGGTGCACTAGAAAATTTTAGGGCAAGGGAAAGGAAATTCAGTTTTGGACAATTTGCTCTTAGGAAGAAGTAAACTGATGAACTAAATTTTCATCAATATAAATATAAGTACTTTTTTTTTAAGAGCATGTTCTTATGAATGAAATACAGGCTTTCATTGTCGCATGGTTATATTCAGTACTAAAAAATATTAAGACAACCAAGAACATGATTTCTTATAAACTGTTAGTTTTTAGTTTTTTTGTTTTTCATATTGCATTGACAATGATTATAGTGTGAAGAGTGCTTACACTTATTTTGTTATAACTGCTACTTAAGCTTCGCATTTTAAAGGGTTAGAACAAGTTTTGCTAACTTTTAAAGCGACGAAGAAATTTTACTTGAACTTAAGAATGCAAAAAGTTAATTATGTTAGCAATTTAAGATATTGGAGAAAACTAAATAAGTAATATCGAGCCATCTTCTCTCTTCATCCTTCTATATTTTTTCGTTTTCCTATTTTCATTCATTCTCATAGTTTTGGAAGTAATATCTCATGATGCATTTACCACTATCGTCATTGTTTTCATATGTTTTATGAAACTAGCGAATAAGGTTTAGTTTTTATAGACAAACCGTCCAAAATATAACAATGCTTAGGAGGGTGGCATTGTCTCTTTAGGCATGGTCCAAGGAAGTAAAGTCGGCAATGGAATCAATCTCCATGGATTCGGATTTTGATTCTTGAACCCTAGAAATCTAAGTATGAATTGATTGATTCATAGCGGTTGGAATTGGAACCGATTGAATCATTTTTGGTCGACGTCAAAGGGGTCCATCATAACATCCTCCTACCGTAGGAGAGGATGAGGTTCTTGTCGGTGAATGAGAAAGAGTTCGATACCCTATTTCAATAAGGGTATAAATTGTACTTCACCCTTGTAAAGGGTTAATTTGGTCATTAAAATAAATTGGCCTCCCACCGTCGATATCTAATGAAATATACCTACAACGTGGATTTATTTGTATTTAATAGTGTTTCTAGGAGAGACATTTGTCTTTTCTAGAAACTTTTGAGGGCATTTGTCTTTTAAGCATACTACAAGGGAGGAAATAGTATTTTTTCCATAATAATTAATTAATACCATTAGACATGAAGAAGTAATAATAATTATCATAATAATGACAAATATTTTCTAATATTCTATAAAAAATATAAACATTTTCTAATGTATTTTAAAATTTTATATTATATCAATTATTTTGAATGTAAAAAGTACCATATATCATGCCAAACAACTATATAAATTTAGAAATATATCAATTTATTTTAAATGCAAAAAATATCATAAATCATACCAAACAATTATATATGTTATAATGTATTATATAATTAATTATAAAATACATATCAAATTGATTCTAACTAGAGTAATGATCTTTGAGGGTTCTTTAAAGATCTAAGTTCAAAAAGAAGAAAAAAAAGGGAAAATATCATGTACTATTCAGATAGTTTGATTAACATCACATACCATGTCACATCCCGTTCTCGACGTATCGGTACTATGGAATTCAACGGGATCTCTCCATCCATTCAGGGATAAGAAATCTCCTTCCATGATCGCACATCACGGTACTCTACAAGTCAATCTAGATTAAGAATTATCAGAGTAAAAATTTACAAGCTTAATTTTAAATAATCATTCATACTAAGAAGGTAAAACGAAAGACTTAAAACTTCAAATCCAATTATCAAAAGTTGACAAATTACTTAATTAAAACTTATATATAATTAAGTTCCACCCATACTTAAAATCATTATTCAATTGTTCCAAAATAAATAAAAAAAAACAAATAAAATATTGTTTAAAGTTTATCTCCGGAATAAAATAGATAATCCCAACTAAAAAGAAGAAACATGGGCACAGCCTAAACCCATGCACAACAATACACATCGCATCAAGGATCAGAGATAATCTCCTCAGGTTCATAGTTCTCATCCTCCACACCAGATGGACTGCAATCCGGAGCATCACGCGAAGAACCTGCAACATCTAAAATAATTTGTGCGCACATGGTATGCTCAACCACCGAGCTTAGTAAGAAAACTAAACGTGCAATAAATGCATTTAATTATCAATTACGGTCTAGTAAATAGCTGTAAGTGCCAGCTCAGGACAATCCATACACGGAGTCTCCAGTCTGCACGGGTCTCCTCCCATCAGATGATACCTCGTCACTCAGCGTACAGTATCACCCCCAAGTATGGGTACATAATTATCGAACAAGTCCGTATTACACAGGCCACTTGCCTATAACTCATCACAAGTCCACACTATGTCGGACACTTGAGGAGATGGTAATCCCACTAGTTGACTTGTCTGCCTATCCACACTACGTTGGGTACAGGGAGCATCACAACTATGTTCATACCACCTTTTTATTGCACCCATGACATTACATAACCCCTTAATGGCTAGGGGTATAATTATAGGGATAAGTATATTCAATTAGTCATGTCCAACTAATTAATCATATTATTGGACTATAACGTCGCCAAGCTTCCGACCCCGTCTGTCCTTCCACGTAGGACATCGTAACTTGACTAGGTTACATATTGTCAATGCAAAGCAACATCAGTAAAAAGTGGTGCAAACACCTCATTCCACCCACCTTCCTCCTTACTGACATAACAGACATCATGAATCAAACATAGATCAGTCGCTTTTATGGAAAGGTAACAGGTGTCACATTCCACCCGCCTCCAATCCTTATAGGCATTGTTGATCCCAAACACAAAAATACATGTACATGATCACATAAGCAATTTATTGAATGACATGTTATCACATAAGAGCATGTTATCAATTGCATCCATCACGCAATATAATTCCATATAGCTAATTCTACCAAACAAGGGTTTAGTTTCCTTCTAGACAGTTAGAGAGAAAAATACTTGGCAACTTGTTCAGATAGCTGCCTACCAAAGTCCTCGTAGCTAAGGATCAAGATCATAAAAAATAACATTCGTTAATGTGTTATTCAATGAAATTAATTAGGTTTCTCTTTAAGTTCATTATTCTAGTGCTCATAGTGTTAATAACTTATCTGATAACTTATGCTTATTATTTACTGTTTGTTTATCATGGCATAGCATCAAGGGGTTCATTATTCCTTTCATTCGTTATCATTCGTAAACTAAAGATCATTTCTAACATATAATAACTATGCTGTCCACACAAGGTGTAGGTACAGCGTGGCACACCACGAGACAACACAATCATTGGACAAAAATACCTTCTAATAGCCTTAATCTAAGAAGGACTTCTTACCACGAAGTCAAGGGTTCTAGCGTCATACAGGGGTTCTAATTACTAATCCCTAAGGTTCCACACTTGCTGTCCAAGGGTTTCTTGTCATTTAAATATAGAAATCAGCAAGTTACCTAAACCAATTATATGGTATTTAATTAAAATAACAGAAGGAACGTTTATCAACAATTGATTTCAGAGATCTAAACCCATAAACAGGCTTACAAAAATTCTAGTAAGCAATTGACCAAGGATGGTCAACAACAGAGGTCAGAATCTCGTGCGACACGTCGTCGACCGCATGGTTTGGCCACCAGGTGTACCGCACGAGTCACCGATCGCACATAGAAATGTGGTCGTTCGTTAGTGCCGGCACCCCAGAAGGGTTGCCAAGTTCCTGTTGGTTGGGTTTAAGGTCTCACAATATAGAGATGAGGTACAGTTGGTTGTTCTATAGAGTAAACCAAAACTTACCTCAGGTTTACACAATCCCCAAAGGGTTTCACACCATGGGATAGTCAAAACTAGGTTCTAAGGCCTTCATAAATTCTAAATAAAATACCAAGAGTCATTGGCTAAGTTTGGCTGGCATACACCATCAGAATGGCGTGGGGTTGATGTTTGACCGCACGTCACGACGATTTGGTCGTGCAACTCATCCCATCGGCCGCAAGTCAGATCATTGTCTGATGGTCTCCAAACTCTTTCGACATGATTCCCATAATTCTTTGTCCAGATTATGGAGTTTGAGTTCCAGACACAATTTCTACACTAGGTTTTTAGATGCCGTTTCGATTATTCGATTAGCCGAGATATCAGATCTGATCTTATCCTTTAGATCCGACTTCTAGACATTCGGATCCTTTCTTTGATCCATGATCTAGTCTCTAAGGGTCAACTCATGATCCCTAAAGGTCATCCTACAGTTTTCAAAATCCATGGATTGTTCGATCTCACCCATGGATTGTTCGATCTCACCATTCTGACATACCATACATGCTACTGCCTACAGTTCATCTATGTGAACAGTGGCTTGCAGGTTCATGGCTCTGCCATGGATGGTGTCTATTCATATGGTCTTTCAAAAATTATAGATCTTTCCCTTAATCCATTTGATCAATTTCAGATCATGGTTATGATCTATGCTATCTTCTACAACCATTATTTGAGTCATCCCAGTACACTCTATTATTTCCCATTACTGAATATGGTTCTAGAGTGAGGGGAGTACTTACAGGGTTTGTGTCCCTCAATCAACAAGCTTTCCAGCAATGAAGATCATCAATCTAGAGGTACGTGCTTCCTCTCTCTTCCTCTTCTTGCTGGGGCAGAAATAAAAATGAAGCTTTCTCTCTTCTTCTTTTCTTCTTCTTCCCTTATTCTCTTTGTTCATGCGTCAGAGCTCCTCTCCCAATCTCTTTTGTGGTTTGATAGTCTGATTGAGAGAATAGAGAGGGACAAGATCTCTTTTTCCCAAATTGGTAAGCATGGAAACCTATTGATCGAAAGGAGATGATTTTCTCCTCTCCTTCCATTCTTGGATCAATCAAGGCTTTCTACCCTGTATAAACCATGGGTGATAAGTTTCCCATACAGGGAAGAGGAGTTTGAATTCAAACAGTGGGTCCTGTAGCCAGTCGGTCTCCATTCAAGTTTGTGCTTAGGGGGTTCAGCTGGACCGTGCTGTTGGTATTCGACCGCACCTCCTTGGTCATGAGCCGGACCTCCTTTTGGTCAGCCAGCTTAGGTGCACACCTACTAAACTCTTAGGAGTTGCTTGGTCTAGGTCCAAGGTTTCTTCTAGTGTTATTCCACGCACTCTAGTGACACGAGAGACTCAAGGTAGCGGCTTTGTGTCACCTCATAAGTAGTTCGTTACCTTTGATCATGTCAATATGATACAATTGCACGTAGGAAGACCTAACACATGCCCATTATGGTCATACCATAACAAGATTTAGGCATGGGTCTTACATACCACCCCATGGTTTTTGAAATCATCAACGACACCCCACTAACTGATGGAAGAGAGTTAAATTTTTTGCTAAACATCTATACCCTTTTTATTTTAAACTGAGAAATATTAAGCTATGTTAAAATTATTAACTCGACCTTCTATTGGAATAACACCCTTCCCATTTATTTTTTTCAATCTCACCCAAACCCTAAATTTGGTTTTCTACTAATTATCTAGATCTTTCTACGCAAAGACCAAATTAGGCTTCTACAATTTGTCTGCTTTGAAGCTAGGTTTCGATCTTATAGAGGCTTTTGCAATTCATCCACTGCTATAATTCTAGGATTTAATTATTTGATAATTTTCTTCTGGGTGTTTGATTCTTGTTTTAATTGATTGATGATTAGCAAGAGAAGCTGAAGAATAAAAAATGAAATGGGCTATTTTAGTTGTTTTTGTCTTTTGAGGAGTGGAAACTGGAAAGAAGAGGTAAGAGAGAGAGAGAGAGAAGCTAAACCCAGGGCTTGTAATCTTCTTCAGATTCTTCTTAGCCTCCACATCCTTCAAGCTCTGCTCCCAAATAACCCTAAAATCAATAGAATCCTTTGCAAAGGAAGCAATCCTCTCCCTCGTGTGCCACCCATATGCTTTCCCCTCAAAATCCTCAGTATCCCTAAGAATCATGTTTGGTTTAGAAAGGATATCTCATTTTCCTTTTTTTCTCTTGATGATCTTCGAAGCGAGTCTGAGGAAGAGCTCATCGGTAGCCATTGCAAAGGATTTCTTCTCTGTTACATGGGAATCGCTGAGCTTGTTCTTAGACTCCGAGTTTAAAGAGAAATTTATGTTTGAGTTCGAGATGGAATAAGATTAATTCTAGGATTAGGGTTAGTAATGTTGTAGGTTTGGGGAAGAAAGGAATGAGTTTTGAAGAGAGGAAGGGAAGGGAGAAAGTCCGCTACGGCCATTAGAGATTGAGATGGGACTTTTTCAAGATTGAGTTAAAGCTCCGATTGTTGATGTCGAAAACTGGTCAATATGATTGGGATGCCACGTCGGTAAAGTTCTTCATAGCTTGGGTGAGTTATACAGCACGTACAGAGTGAGCCAAAGTAATGAAAGAATTACTCCCTGTTATAACCGACCTACTTGGCATGAACCTGAAATAACAGAATGAAAGCACAGAGGGTGGACTGGATAGTCCGGTGGCCGCTCCGATGCTTAAGTCAATTCTTAAATCAAGAAAAATGAAGTATCTAACAGGAGGACGCTTCTTCAAATGTGGGGCAAGGTTTGAGTCTATCAAATGAGTGTTTTTTGTGAGTTGAACTTACCCTGCTTTACGTGTTCTGATGTTTTTATAGACTTCTGAGTAACTGAACGGAGTGGTCTGTAGTGGTAGGATGATTGTGGGTGGTTGTAAAACCATCGCTATAGCTGCCTGCCGTTTGATAGAAATCTAATGGCAGGATAAGAGGTGAGAGTGGTGGTCTTGGTTTACCAGTTCTGGTGCATGACTACCAGTTGTGGAGACAGATTGTGGAATGATCATTTATTTGTCCAGAACTGCCCGTGGATTATGATCTTGACATGTGTCGGCCATCGGGGTATTTTGCGTGGCTTGTTACACTGCTCACAGTTGGAGCCAAGTGTCAATACGTTATTGGTAGATGAAATGAAATATTGTATTAACAGTTACCCCTTTTTTTCCCAAACTGGCAAGAATGGGAAGGCAATCCTAATATTGAGTTACTTGAATGGTAGCTCCTTAGACGACTTATCGCCATATTTCACTGCACAACCTACTCCTTTGCATGACTCATTTCTTATGCTGCCTCTTTGAGCAGCTTATTTAATAAATTTCCGCTTTAAACGACTCACGGCTGAGTCGTGTGTTGAACTTAAAACTTTTATCATAAGAAGGTTGCCACTTGAGTAAGATCGCACACAGCTATCTTGCATATCCGGAATCGTAGTGACGGTTGCCTTTATGATTAGTATTCATGAATCCTGGATTTGCAGTTAATACAGGGATCCAAATCGTCTCCTGCGGTAGGAAGGTCTTGCGGCTGATCCAAGGGCTTGGGGATCAGTCTGCTGCCTACCAATACATGGGGAGGTGGGTAGGCTGAAATCCGACCCTTGGCAGGCGATAGGTCGGCAAGAGACGATTTAAATATAATACAGCTCTACTGCACATCATGAGGATCTGTTGAGCACTAAGAGATTGCCACCTGTCATTAATGATGTTTCTGGAATCAAGGCGTCTCTGACGATGAAGCGTAGCTCCTTCTGTGGTTAGACGATTTACTTATTTCTCAAGCTTTACTTACTTGTGGAGTTGAGGAAACACTTATCATTAAATTGATTTAACAGCCCTTCATGATTAGTTTCAAATTTTGAATCGATGAATTTTAAAGGGTTATGTTCTTACGTACTGCTAGATAAAAACTTGACGCTGACCCTTTTGAGTTTCACTTTTCGGTGCTTCTTTTGCAAGAAATCAATTTGGAGCAATTTCAGTAGCCATCGTCTTCTGTTTCCTGGAGAAGAATCAGTAGTCCTTCTTTTTCCATTTTTGCTATGACTTCATCTAGTTCTTCTTCTTCCTTTGATGGAAGGAGGCTTGAGAGGGTTGTGGGAGTTCCTACTGTTGCCTTTTCGAGTGAGGTTTCTAGGCAGTCCAGACTTCCCAAGGGAAGTGCAATAGTTGGGGATTGCTCGATTGCCGTTGTACTTACTGGCCCATCTCCGCAACAATATGCCTGTGCTTCTAGCCATTTTGAGATGACACAAGCAAGGTTAGATATTGTAAAGAAGAAGTACTCCATTTAAGACCGATGTATTCTTCACTTCTCGATAGGGTTGTGAGAGTTCCTATTGTTGCCATTCTGAGTGAGGTTTCTAGGCAGTCCAGACTTCCCAAGGAAAGTACGGTATTCGAAGATTGCCCGACTGCCGTTGTACTTGCTGGCCCATCTCCTCAACAATATGTTTGTGCTTCTAGCCGTTCTGAGATGACACAAGCAAGGTTAGATATTGTGAAGAAGAAATACTCCATTTCAGACCGATATATTCTTCGCCTTCCCGATAAGGACGAACCACCTTGTAGTCCAAGCCTCAATGAGATTTGTGTTTATGAGGAAATGTTTGTACGTGGGTTTCATCTCCTTATTTCGATAGAAATTGTTCACATTTTTTAACTTCTATCGAGTTGCCCCAGCTCAAATGCTTCCAAATTCCTGGTGCCTAACTGGCGGCATTCTTCGTATACTTCAAGCGTCAGGAAAGGGATGCCACTGTGAATCTATTTAGGATTTTGTTCAGATATGATGTTGATAATAAACCCACAGAAAATCCCGAAGTGTAAGCACCGACAAGCTGGTATCATTTCAACGAACGAGAGAAAGATGACTCCCGAAATCTTAACCTCCAAGAGATCTTCTATTCAGAGGTGGAACAAGTATTTTTTCTTCATTAGTCGGAATGATAACTCACCTTTTGCCAGTATCAAATATTTGGCATTTTCACTCCTCAGATGGATTCAATGCACTTCCCCATCTGTCCCCATCTAAACTTGAGTCACTTAATTCTGCTTTTGAGTAACCAAGTTGGATATCCTATTATCATTTGGCGACCTATGATTTCCTGTTCTTTAACGGTCGTCACTTAATCGGTGATAGCGACGTTTATGATGATCCTTCGAGAACTGAGGTTAAAAATTTTGATCATCTTTCCCTTAAATAGCTTTTTCTTGCATATTCTACGAGACTTAAAGCCAAGTCATCTTCAGAAGTCAGCCAAACTGATGAAGGTGATGATTCTAGGGAGACTAGTAGGAGTCGTTGATGGCGAACCCACCGGCTCTGGTAAGTTGCTTAAGCCTTCACTATTTCTTCTGACTATGCTGTGAATGACTTGCATTTTAACTCGTTTCTTCTTTCTGGGCTGATGCAGTGGTGAAGCCCAAGTTTGATTTTAAGAAAACAAAGTGCAAGGGCAAGGCAATTGCTGTTGCTGATCCTGGGCCTTGTAAGAAACAGAAGACTATCCCAAATGTGTCTTTGAACAAGAGCATTATCATTGGTTCCTCCCCTCGATCCACTCCACCAGCTCTTCTCGAAAAAGCTTCACTCACGGGAGGGGAAACAAAGGATTTCAAGATGGAGGGGCTTGTGGATCCCTCCAGAGATCATCCCGCATATACAGTACGGATTGAAGATATTGATTTTCGTCATCCCCGCTCTACTCATGCCGCTTCCCTTCATACGAATTTGACAGTCTCAGAGGGCTCTAGCTCCTTTAAGGAGTGGGATGATGTAGTTTTCCTCTCTGTAACAGATGTAAGTGTCACTCTACCTCCAAGATATAGTTCTCTTCCAATTATCAACTTATTTACCGGTCTATATTTCCTTCAGCTCGCCATCCCTTGATCCAGACAGCCAACAGGGTCAAGATTTTGGCCGCTGAGTGCGAAGCGATGGCCCAAAACTTGAGGATCACTAAAAGTTTTCTTGCCAGAGAAAAAGAGAGTGTGGTCATTGAAAGAAATAGGGCAAACGAGGGAGAGCAAAAGGTGATGGAGGAAAGGGCGGAGGCAAATGAGGGAAGATATAAGGCCGACAAAGAGAGGGAGCGGGCTACTAAAGCTGCGGGTGAAGTTGAGGAATTGAAGAAAGAGAAGGTTGCTTGGGAAGCCAGACTCAGAGAGGTTGAGGGGAGCATTCCTGCAAGATTGATGATGCAGTGACTAATTAAAGTAAGCATGCCATATTAATAATATTCACCGACTGAAAAAAGAAAAGGATGTCTTGTCAGAGAATAAAAAGATCCCTAACCACAGTGAATGAGAATTCCCGAGGTGCTGTTATGCAAGCTTCCACCCATTGTTCTTATTCTGATTATCATGGCACAGAGTTGAACGACCAAGCATTCCTCCATGGAAGAAATTAGAAATATACACGACGAAGCTCAATTAACTGAAGTTCCCTCTGAATCCCCTTATAGGCACACTATCAATGGACAGCTTGCAGACAAACTAGCCATAACCTTATCTATATATAAATATTAATTGGTAAGATAGAAAAAACTCATTAATATGGACTATAATCTTAAATATTTTCTTTTGCTCATAAAGGTGTCAAATAATATAAAGTTCATCAAATTCATCTTCCCTGTTAAAACAAGGGGATTAGATTTCACCTGCTTCACCAATCCTATTTCATAATTGGGACAACTTTCACTTAATATGCCAACTCTTTGACTTAAGGTGGTGCAGACCGCAGAACAGAGAATAGGTCTACACATTTCTCAGTTAAGAATATTCTTGTTTCCACTTATTACAATCAAGAATTAAATCCCCTCATTCAAAATTCAGCAAAACCTAAGCAAACGCCAATCATTTCATTGAACACAATTTAGAATCACAAATACCCTCATCATCATTACCCTGAAGGAAAGAAAACAAAAAATAACAGCATAAATAAACTGACTGAAACTAATTGTGATTTCCAATAAAATTCTCAACTTGAACATCTACCTGATCAACTGCAAAGAACCAATTAAAAGCATCAAGTGTCACCGAATTCAAAGTTGGAATTTTTATTGAACTGCAAGAACTCTAGATACTATCAACACAAAATTTACCCAAAAAAAAAAAAGAGGGGGGAGGGGCAATTAACCATACCCGAATAACCACTCACTAAGATTCAGCAGTAGTAGAGGTGAGAGCGATCTTCCTGCTCTCGAGGCGTTCAAGGGCTTTCTTGTGAGTCCAAGTCTCAATGGTGAAATCAGGCTTGGCACTGAGACCAACACCGAGAATGACGATGGTGAGGAAACCAGGGATGTAGTAAAGAAGCTCCTAATCCTCCCATTTCCTAGAGTGCCGAGGTGGAAGTGGGGTTCTATTGAAGATGTCCATTGGGTCGGTCTTGGTGACCTAGGCTTGTCCACTTACTCAGACCTTCTCCTCCTCCTCTGTTACACAGCGATGAGCTCAGACGATGGTACAACCAAGCTCACAACCAAGCTCGTTTCAGATGCCTTTCCCCTCCCTATTTTGAATGTAGGATAAGGTAGAGTAAAAAGGGAAAGAGAAAAGATAGGTGAAAAGTGTGTGATTTCTATATTTTGATTCCTTTTACATTATTTTTTTTTTTTAGAAAAAATTTCATCTACACCCCCATCAAAGATTGTTAACATCATCTACACCCATAAGAATGTAGAAACATCACCTAGGTCCACTTAACTGACGAAAATCACTAAAAATGTTGAAATACAGTTTTACCCTTCATTTTTATATTTTATCCTTTTAATTTTAAAAACTTAAAAGATTTATTCCAAACAGCCTTCTTCTCCGACGACGTGAATATTTTTCCAGTAATGTGAGCTTGAGACAAAATCTGGATATCCTTCGCTCCAAATCTTGGTAAGTTGGAAGTTGGAACCAATAGGTGAGATGCCTATTGAGGAGAGATGCGGACTTCGCCCACAAGAACAAGATTACAACCAGAAGAAATAGCACATGAGCGACAAGAGACAACGGACTGTATCCAGCCCGTTCGAACAGGAACCAAAAGGCAGTCGTTGTTACTAGCGGCCAAGCCCCTGCACTCCATCGTTTCCACAATATCGCGTCGGCAACTACAGAACCCATTACAGTATCAATATCGAATCCAGCAAGAATTCGTGACATGATGAAGAGGAATAAAAAGAAGACTCAGAAGATCCAAAACAAAAATTTCCCCAAGCATGAAGAAGAAATGCACGATATAGCAACAACAGTTAAGAAGGGACCGGAAATGCAAAGAAAGAAATATGTGTACTTGCACCATCGCCAAGAGCTTGATGAACCGATTTTCGACGAGATTGTGATGAAACAGACGATCGACGAGCCAAATCATCGTCTCCCATGGTGGCTATACGTTAGGGTTTCGTAGCAAGAAAGGGACGGAGACAGAGAAGCCAAGCAGCCAACAAGGATTTGAAGCAGAAGCAAACATAACTGATTTTGAAGAGAAGAGATCCATTGGATTCAACGCCGGAGCCCGCAACGACGATAAATGCAAGATGGTACTTGACTATTGGTTGGAAAGAAAAGCGTGCGTTCACGAATCACAATTCATGATTCACGATTCACGACCAAGACGACATACACTTCCGTCCAACACTTTCGTCCAATACTGTTGGAGCCATGCCAACTCCCCTAATTTTCCCCCAAACCAGCTCCTATCATATGAATCTGACTATGGAGAAGAGCAGAAGAGGAAAGAAGAAGAGGAAAGGAAGAAGAAGAAGATGGGTAAAATGGTATTTTATTTTTACTCTAAGGGCAATATTGTCCATGAAAATTTTTATTTCAGTTGACGTCAGCATCTAACGGGAATTAACTGATGGAGTGGACTTCTTTGATTACCACAGCCAAAGTTTTGGGACCTAGGTGATGTTTTTGCAAACTTGTGGGTGTAGATGATGTTAACAATCTTTGATGGGGTGTAGATGAAATTTTTTCTTTTTTTTAATATGTTTTATGTCTTATTGAGCTGATTAAAATTTATTTTATAAGTTTGGCATATTTTAGAGACTTCGTGAATTAATTGCTAAAAGATAAGAAAATTTCAAATTTCAACATTCTTAATATTGACATTCTGAGCTTCATGCAGGTTTTTGACGTGAAAATAGTTTCAGAACTGAAAAGTAGTCTTCAGTGAAGTTGTAGAGGACGTCTCTAGCATTCCGAGATGCTATTGTGGAAAAAAATCTGAGTTTTTTTGGGTTTTCGAACATTGTCTCAAAATCTGATATGAAAATCAAATCCGAATCTGAATCAGAGTAACCGCACGATCTGATTAAAGCATTCAACAACGGATGAAATTTTCATAAATAGTTTTCTATTCAAGTTAGAAGACCTGAAATAAAATATGTTGAATTGATTTGGTATTTGAATCAGATAGGAAAACTACCATTCTAGAAAACTCCAAAGAAAGAAGGAAACTCTACGATTTTATAATCCTAAACAAAGAAGAAATTTTAAGCTACAAAGGATTGCCATGCTCTATATATAGAGCACTGTAGTTGAAGATTGTCTCTCTCTTTTTGGCTGTTCTATCTCTCTCTCTCTCTAGTTAATGATATTTCTTTTATCTCTCTCTTAAAAAAAATTGTAATGTCTGGCTAGTTTATTCTTTTGGTTCAAGGGAATTTAAAGCCCAAACTCATGTCAATGGTGCGATCGCATTTGAGTAACATTGTTCTTTTTTTCTCTTTTAGTGAAATTGTTTATTTCATTCTTCTCTGTTTGTCTAAATTGTTTTATTTTATTTTTTTCAAATTTTAATTTCAGATTTAGAATTCTATAGTAGAATAGATCAATTTAGGTTGTACCCCATTGCTATTTTAATTTAGAAGAGAAGGCTTCCTTTGTAATCATATGCATATCACCTTGGAGTGACAACAAGATGACGAACGATAACGGAGAAATCTTTTTGAAATATTTATTTTTACATTCTTTTATTTTTAATTTCATTTCCTTTCATGAAATTGCTACTTGTTACTCTAGGATTAATGTAAGATGCCTTAAAATTTTTGTGCAATTACGAATCCATTTTATCATTATTTTTGTTGCTCGATTAGGTTGTTATTAGAGTGCTTTAGGTTGTCTAATTTATTTAATTCACTTGGGTACACTTCTCCCTATTTAAGTTAGATAAATAACGCTTCCTCCCTAAGTTTCACCTGTTACTACACGATACTGTGCACTTGTGGTTACACTTTAAGTCTCTAACAAGTTTTGGGGGCCATTGCTGGGAGGCAAGCCATTAACTTTCTTATTTTAAATAGTTAAAATTGATTAAAAAATAAAAATTTAATGGCAAGCTAGAAGTTGTGGCTTTTTGTGTGCAGTTAATGGCACAGGTGTAAGGGGAGTTGGTGACTGCATAGCATCATTGTTCATCTATAGGATTGGAAAGATGCGGTGGGCACTCCTATAGGTGAGTCTATGCAGGGGGAGTTCTGATGTAGGGGGAGCAGTGATGAAGGGGGAGCATCGTTTTTCCCTTTGTACTTGTTGACAAAGGGGGAGAGAGTGCTTGATATCATGTAGAGATATCATGTAGGTTGTCAACAATTCCAAAGGGGGAGATTGTTGGAACCTTGGCCAAGTTGAGCAGTTGAGAGCATCTTTGTGTGTGTTGTCATTGTTGGCAACCTTGGCGACCTCTCGATAGTTGGCAAAGTGATATGGAGGAGAGATAATATCAGCAGGAAGTGTATCCAGTCAGCAGACAGAGTAGACAGTCAGCAAGCATGGTTAGACAGTCATAAGCTTATTTGGAAGCCAGTTCACATTGCTTACAGTTTAGTAAAAGAAGACATATAAAGTAAAGAGACAAAGTAGAGAAAGAAAGAGGAGAGAGAGTGTCTGTGGGTCCCACTAAAGTCCTACTGACAGACATGGTGACTAGGTTGGTGAACTGACAGCAGTTGATGAGAGAGACTACCAGAAGAGAGAGAAAGAAGAGAGAGAAAGAAGAGAGAGAAGAGGAGAGAGAGTGGTGGGTCCCACCTGAGGTGGCCAAGCCAGAATAGCAGCCAGCCCAGGCCAGCAGTCGCGGCACCAGGCTAGCAGGCCAAGCCCACCTAGGCAGCTCTGCCAGCCAAGATATGCCATGCGCACACCCAGCATGCCATGCGCACAGCAGCAGGGCAAGCCGCGCACACAGCAGCACACAACCTGCAAGCACCTGTTGGCTCTCGCAAGGCCAGCACTCAGCCAGCCTCGGAAGACCACCGTGCAGCAGCAGTAGCAGCTGGCTCTCGCAAGCCAGCAAGGTTCGCAGGGCCTAGCCACACACGCGGACTGCAAGGCTTAATCGTATTGCCCCTCACTTGTTCGACGAAATGCCGCAAAGAAAAATCAACTCGACACCCTACTGGAAAAAAAATCGACTTACAGGGCATTTCCACTCATTTAAAGGGGTATTTTGGTCAAATAAAAAGAAGAAGATCCAAAATGGAGGGTCTTGATTAAGCCACGATCTTCAGATCCTAATCCAGTGGCTGAGATCGAGGCGGGCTATGATGTAGCGCAAAGGTCGCGCCAAGATTCTATCGCGACTACTCCCATTGGCTCGATGCAACATTTTATAATAATCCACGGCACACGTAAGTGGTTCCCTGATTCAGTGTAGCGCATGTTCAAAACATTGGCGGTTCAGATGTCAATCCTATGGTCAGGATCGTCTCCGACACCGCCTAACGTGATGAATGCTGATCCGACGGCCTCGCATTCATCCCGCCTTTCACCGACAGATCTGACGGCCTGTATTACTTGATTCCTTTCTGACCAATCAGCGAACGACAGACGCGTTTGACCGGTCAGTGGAGACTACGTTCGAGTGTGGCATGGTGCACCGAATCAGATCCCAAGATGCCATTTCTTCTAATCTGGGTGGTCAGTCTTCTGATGGCCATATCTTGGTCGTCCGAGCTCAGATTGAGCTGATTTAAAGTTCCCCAACTTGTCTCTTCAAGTAGAATCCACCTACGACAAGAAAATGCAGTTTTGGTGAGAGTGAGGTGCGATTTTGTGAGGAAGAAAGGTTTTGGTGCTCTATTGTGAGTACAGATCATCTTCACTCACCTCTCTCTGAGTTTAATGGCCATACAAAGCATGAGAGAGGTAGTGTGAGCATGTTGTGAGGGTTTGGTGAGATTTAGATTGTATGAGAGGCATTGGGAAAGTGCTAAACTCCCATATTGTTGAAGAAACTCACCTACTACCTTTGGACAGCCTGAGAAGACTATTTGGTGAGCACCATACATGCCATGATCACGCTAGGAAGGTAATCACACACACAGACCCTATTTATTTGTACCAATGCCATATGGGAAGGGTTTGTAATCTTTATTTGAAAAAATACATTGTAACCTGTCAAGTTGGGGGCTTGACATGAATGAGGGTTGTTGCCTAGGACTCAGTTGCAGCTGAGAATGTGGTCGATTTGTAGCATCTGGGTTGTAGGTGCAACCATAGCATTAAAGTAGCGTATTGGGTATAATACGAAACCCTGATTAGGGTATTGCCCCGTGGAGTAGCCGTCACAGTGTGTGATAAGTGAACCACGTTACACAGTGTGTCATGTGGATATGGATGTGTTTGCTTGTATTGTACATTTGAAGTGCGTGGGTTGCAGGTCTGGGTGTGCACACTTGGTAGGCCAAGCATCTGGTATGGATACCTGTAGGTGTGTGGCATAGTGTGTTACACGAAATGTGTTAACAGGATATGTCACACCCCAATTATGCACTGTTCAGAATGGTGTGATGAACCGTTAAATAACCAACGGTTCAACCAGGATCTCTAATAGGCCATCCCCGCGTTATCCAAACTTTACACACATCCACAATCATAATCAGAGTAAATACACAATAGCGGAAATCGTATAAGTAAATGAACTGAGAACTAAGATGATATTAATAATTTAATAGAAAATTATTCTGTATCAACCGAGACATAAGTAAATATCAATACAAGTCTTTAATAAACCAAATAAAAGAAACCTACAAAAATATCTAATCAAATACACACGAGTTGCACTCGCAAGAGGAGTCGTGTGTATCATCTTCAGCTCCAGCGTCCATCGCTGCTATACTCCCGTACGCAGACACGTTCATATAATCTTTGACTGTGTAACCTGCATCATCAACTAAAAATATTCGACGTCGAGGGGTGAGCACACAACACGGCTCAGTGAGTAGCCAAAACAATGCAACAATACATATGCATGCAAAAAGTCAATTTATATCTTTGGTCTGGTTTATAGTTTGCAATGCGCAATAGAAAGGTTGGGTGATCAAAGGTTAACGTTTATTGACACCGCCTCTATACACAGGGTGTGGAAGCCCGCCCGAAGGTTAACGTTTATCGTCGTCCCCATCCACCCTACCATAACATTATACAACAAAGGTTAACGTTTATTGCTATATAATGCTATACTAACACGTAAGCCCCTGTTAGCGAGGGCTTGCAAACTGGGCTCGCTGCTAACCAATCCTAATGCCAAACAGTGTATCCAATGCCTCACCCCAGCATCCCTTAGAATGCCCATAGAGATAGAGCTAAGGCCCCCCAGTAGAGTCAGAGACTACAAGGACCGAGACCACCTCCCCTGATACTCTACGACATAATAGTTCCGCTAAGGTAATGGCGATACGACGATGTCAATGCACAAGACTTGAGTTAGAGATAGAGCTAAAGTGCTGAGACCCGCCAAAGGTCAACGTTTATTGACGTTATCATCACACCTCTCCTGATACTCGCTCGCATCAAGTACATCAACCACACACATACAAGCAAATGCCTATTCCTATCATCATCATCATCATCATGTTATAAACAATAAAGTAAATATGCATGAACAAGTAATAGAAATATTGGATGGCATGCTGTATGCACATTACAAACATATTCGCATAGAATCAAACATGGCATAGGACTCAAGAAATAGAAAACAGTTTATTATTAACCAATTTAATTTGGAGTTAAGGTTCCTCACCTTAGCTTGCTAAAAGATATTTTTATAACGTTATTATATTGCTAGCAAACCTAACAAAGTCGATAGAATTTAATTAGAATTAATTCAGAATTTAAAACCATTCTGTCAACTGAGGGTCGATGCTAGGGTCGATGCTAGGGTCGATGGGTCTATCGACCCTCCCCTCATTCTGAACTTCCCGAATGCTGAGGGTCGATGGTCAGAAACACCTAGGGTCGGATGGTCTATCGACCCTCGGTGTGACCCTCAATGCACTCTGGTCCAATTTCCACTTTTAAATCCACTCTTCGTGTTCGGGGTCCTATGGCTTGCTTCCTACATTCATTCAACAGTCATTCCATGGTCTAGAACCATGTATAATCCATCTAAATAGTTTTCATGCATCATCCTATGGTTTTCCATGAAAACCTAACCATGAATGGATGGTTTGGGTTTCTTCGAAATCCTACACTCAACCATATCTAACTTAAGGTCTGTAGAAACTCATGGAATTAGTATCCATACCTGAGAAGATTACTTTTCTCTGGAATTTCTTCTCCTTTTTGGTAAGTCTTCCTCCTTGTCTCCTTTCTTCCTCTTTTCCTTCTTCTCTCTTTTTCTCAATTCAATTAGGGTTGTGAAAGGAGTGAAAGTGGCTTAGGGACGTCCTTTAAATAGAGTAGGATTGTCCTATAATAGTCCCATTGAGATTTGGAAAGAATCCCAATAGAAAATTAGGAAATTTCCAAATTTCTATATTCGTCAGAAACCGAGGGTCGATGATCCCGTCGACCCTAGGGTCTTAAGCTGTCCGACCCTCCCTTCAAATCTGAGGGTCTGACATTCTGTTTTGGGGGGTCCGACCCTACTTGGCTGGGTATGCGACCCTCCCCTAAAATTAAGTGTTTTTGGGTCGATTTTATACCTGGGATCTCGATCTCCATCACGCCCTTGGTCCACTTGACTCGACCATGATGGGTAAACCTGATTCAAGGTGGTAAGACCGGGTTAGATTGACACGGGTCTTACAACTCCCCCCAACTTATAAAAATTTCGTCCTCAAAATTATACGTACCTTCTGAATCAAATAAGTGTGGGTACTGCTTTCGCATAGCATTCTCTTCTTCCCATGTAATCTCTTCCATGTCTCTATTTTTCCATGTGACCTTAACATAGTAGATATCTCTGTTGCGTAGACGTTGAACCTTTCAACTAGTGATTTTCGTTGGTGTTACTTCAAATGTCAAATCATCAGTCAATTCTGGCAAATCTACTGTCAACACGTGCGTCGAATCCTTGACAAACTTCTTCAATAAAGAAATGTAAAATACGTCGTGCACACTTGACATAGATGGTGGTAATGCCAGCTGATAAGCTACTTTTCCACGCTTAGCTAGAATTTCATATGGTCCGACATATCTTGGACTTAATTTTCCTTTCTTTCTGAATCTCTTTAATCCTCTCATAGGCGATACTTTCAAAAATACTTTATCACCTACGGTGAACTCTAGATCTCTTCGTCGAGTATCTGCATATTGCTTCTGACGGTTCTGAGCTGTTTTCACTCTCTCCTTGATGATGTCGACCACTCGACAAGTCTCTTCAACAAATTTCGGTCCAACAACAGTACGTTCTCCAACTTCATTCCAAAACACGGGAGTTCGACACTTCCTGCCATACAATGCTTCATAAGGTGACATCTGTATAGTAGCCTGATAGCTGCTCCGACTGTCCGTCTGTCTATGGGTGGAATGCAGTACTGAACTTCAATGTTGTACCCATAGCCTTTTGCAGTCCTATCCAAAATTTGGAAGTAAATCGTGGATCTCTATCGGACACAATACTTTCTGGTACACCGTGTAATCGAACAATATTATCCACATACAGCTTTGCTAACCTTTCCAAAGGTATACCGGGGTCGATATCGGTATGAAGCGAGCTGTCTTAGTCGACGGTCCACAATCACCCAAACTGCGTCAACTACTCGAGGAGTCAATGGTAGTCCCGTGACGAAGTCCATAGTGATGCAGTCCCATTTCCATGCTGGTTCCGTAATGGTCTGACATGCTCCGCGGGTCTTTGTCGTTCCGCCTTTACCTTCGACAATTTAGGCATTGAGACACGAATTTGGCTACATCCGCCTTCATTCCCCTCCACCAATACAGTTTTGTAGATCATGATACATTTTTGTGCTTCCAGGGATGTATCGAGTAGATGGTGGTATGGGCTTCCTTCATCGGTCGGTGTCTAATGTCCATACTTTCGCTTTCGTGTACACATATTCTCCCTTTATATTTCAGTACCTTCTCGTTGTCTAAGGTGAACTCAGGGTTGGTCCTACCTTTCTCAATATCTTCTTGTACTGTTCTCAGATAAGGATCTGCTTTGATAGCTGTCTTCACTTCGTCTACTATATCCGTCGAACATATTTGAAAATCGATGAATAAACCCTTGGCTAGCTGATTCATCCGTTGAATCTATCACATATTGTTCGTTGCCGTGATTAAACACCATTCCGTTGGTATACATTGCTGCAGTCGTGCTAACTTCTCCTTGAGATTTTATCATTGCTTTTCCGCTCAATGCATCCGCTACCACGTTCGCTTTTCCCTGGATGATACCGGATATCACAATCATAGTCTTTCAATAGTTCCAGCCATCTTCTTTGTCTCATATTCAACTCCTTCGATTAAATAGATAAGTAAGACTTTTATGGTCCGACTTAATCCGAAATTTCTCTCCGTATATGTAGTGTCTCCATATCTTGACAAAGCATGTACTCACTTGCCGCTAAATCCAAATCATGAGTGGGGTAATTTTTCTCATGTACCTTCAACTGCTCTCGAGGCATACGCAACTACTTGCTCTCCTTGCATAAGCACACATCCTAGTCCCAATCCCGATGCATCAGTGTATAAGGTAAATGTCCGTCCTTGAACGAGAATGGTCAAAATTGGGGCGGATATCAATCTGGTCTTTAATGTTTGAAAACTCTTTTCACACTTATCCGTCCATACAAATTTTCTCCTTTCTTGGTCGGATCTGGTGAGAGGTACGACAATCCGAGAATAGTCTTCTACGAATCTCCGATAATATCCAGCTAGACCCAGAAAACTTTTAATTTCTGAAACACTCTTTGGTGCTTCCCACTTCACAATAGCCTCGATCTTACTGGGGTCCACTTTGATTCCTTCTGCGGATACCACATGGCCTAGAAAGGCGACTTCACTTAGCCAAAACTCACACTTCAAAAATTTGGCGTATAACTTCTCTTTCCTTAAACGCTCTAGGGCTGCGTTTAGGTTCTTGACATGGATTTCCTTGTCCTTGGAGTATACCAATATGTCATCAATGAATACTATAACTGACGTATCCAACATATCATCGAAAACTCGGTTCATAAGTTCCATGAATGTTGCCGGTGCATTAGTTAATCCGAAGGACATCACTAAGAACTCATAATGTCCGTATCTTGTCCTGAAAGCTATCTTCGGAATGTCACCTTCTTTAATCTTTAGTTGATGATAGCCTGATCGAAGGTCGATCTTTGAAAATACCTTCGCTCCTTGTAACTGATCGAACAAGTCATCGATCCTGGGTAGTGGATATCGATTCTTGATTGTCAGCTTATTCAACTCTCGATAGTCGATACATAATCGAACACTACCATCCTTCTTCTTTACGAACAACACCGGTGCTCCCCATGGAGATATACTGGGTCTAATATAACCCTTATCCAGCAGTTCTTGTAATTGCACTTTTAATTCCTTCAGTTCAGTAGGAGCCATTCTATACGGTGCTTTTGATACCGGTGCAACTCCAGGTATCAGGTCTATTATGAACTCCGTGACACGGTCGGGCGGTAATCCTGGTAGTTCCTCCAAAAATACATCTGGGTAATCCCGCACGACGTCAATATCTTTCATTCGTGGCACGTCCTTGGTTAGGTCGACCACTAATACTAGATATCCGACGGCTCATTTTTCAAGGCACTTCTTAGCCTTTAATGCTGAGAGTATGAGCTTGCGTCTTCTGGGAAGTTTGGTTTCCGAGAAACTGAATTCTGCTCCTTCTTTGTCTTTGAAAGTTAGCTTCTTCTCGGCGCATAACAGATTTGCAGAATGCCGAGCTAACCAGTCCATTCCCAAGATGACATCGAAGTCTGCCATCTCAAGTTGTATTAAAGTTGCATCCAAGGTTTTCTCGCCAATGAGAACTGGACATGGTCCATAACCTTTCTCTAATTCCACTTCTAATCCCATCGGTGACCGTACAAGTAACTTGTAGTCTAATGTTTTGATGGGTAAATTGGTCTTCTTTCCAAACGACACAGATATAAATGAATGCGTAGCTCCTGAATCAAAGAGTACTCTGGCTGCTACGCCATTGATAGGTACAATACCTGTGATCCATTTTACTTAGTCTACATGCTCAATCAATGAAATTATAATCTTAAAAGTTTCGGTCATACCTGTGACCACATCGGGCAATGCGGCTGCATCCTCTGATGTAACAGCATATACCCGTCCTTGATGTAACTGTTTCTTGGGTTTTGGACATTCTCTTGCTATATGCCCTGGTTGGTTGCAGTTATAACACTTTGGGGCTTCGGAATTTGGCTTTGGCTGTGGTTGAGCTGCGGAAGTAGACTTTGGTGCAGTAGCAAAATTCTGAGGATGAAAAGGTTTATACGTCCTATTATTGCCTCCGTTGTAGGAGTTTCCGGCTGGTCTCTTGATGCCTCTGTTCTGGGAGAAATAACTCTCCTTCTGGCTCGATTCGATCACTCGAGCAATCTGGACAGCTTCGTTGTAGATTTTCTTCTCTAAGCCCAGAACATTTTCTCTTATGCTTCCTCTTAGTCCCGCGACGAACCTACGGGTTTTTGTATCTTCTTCTTGCATGCTAGCCGGTGCGAAGAAAAACAGCTCCTCATAGCGCTGTTGATACGAGTCTACGGACATCTGCCCCTGGTACAGACTCAGAAATTCCTTCTCCATTGAATCTCTGAAGCTTCTTGGGAAATACTTCTCGAAGAATGCTTCTTTATATATAACCCATGTCAGTAGGGCGTGCTTGGTCAATAAATACGTCTTTGTAGATTTCCACCAATGGTGTGCATCGCCTTTAAGCATGAAGGTGGCGCATAGTACTTTCTCTTCCTCGGTAATAGTCATCATAAGGAAGTTCCTTTCCATTTCGTCTATCCAGTGTGCTGGCCACAAGGATCGACGGCTTGCCGTTGAATTCCTTAGGTTTCATCTTCAAAAATCTCTCCACTAACCGGGAGTGATCCAGTTGATTTTGGTATGCCCCAAACATAGGGGGTGGATACTGATAGTTCCCTTGGGCTGCTACTGGGACTTGCATTGGAATTGGTGCAGTCGGTTGTTGAGGTGTCTGTTGAGCTGGGTGATTACCCACTGGGGCTGCACTAGCTTGCCCAGTGTGCATGGTTGCAGCCTGAGTGGCTTGAAACATAACTCCCATTGCAACCTGCATTTGAGCTTGTGCGTGTTGCATTTGCTGTAGTCTGTTGTGCCGATTCATAACCACAGTTGCTAGCTCCGGTGGTGGAGGTGGCAAATTTGTAGGGCCTGCTGGTTCTGGATTACCCTGTGCATGGTTATTCTCTTGACTAGTCTCCTCCACTGGTGGTGGTGGTGGGACTGTATTTCGGGTCTGTCGGGTAACTCTACGTCTAGACATATTTTCTTCTGAGATGGGTGGTGCCTGAAAATCATCAAAATCAGTGAGAAATCATTTATACTTCATGTAGGCACGCTAACCGATATAAAATTCAAAATCCCCAATTCATTCTGAAAAAAAATTGTCTTTTCTATGTAGGGTCGATGGTATGTCTGACCCTTGGTATCCGACCCTGGGAATGACCTGTTCTTCCCGAGAGCTGAGGGTCGATGCGAGGGTCGATGGGTATCCGACCCTCAGTCCGACCCTCGATTTTCTTTCAGATTCCCGAGAGCCGAGGGTCGATGGGAGGGTCGATCCGAGGGTCGATGGTGTCAGTCGAATTGTCCGACCCTCGGACCAAAAATCAGATTTTTAAGATCCGATTTTGGGTTATTTCTCATTATTCCTCCTCCGTTTCGACTCGCCTCCACTCTCTGAGTTGCTACAGTGCTACTCCACTGTTCTTGGTCGGTTTAACTCCGGGTTTCGACGCCCACGTCATCCCTACAGGTATATCCTCTCACCTTTACCTGTTTTTAGGTTTTCTTTTCTAGGTTTTTGCCCATTTAGCTCGTATTTTCCAAATTAAACTTTTTCCAACCGTAAAAATTCGATTTTTATTGGGGGCTTTTGTTATTGGGGTCTTGAGGAACGAAATTCCTCAAAATTTTTTGAGTTTCATCGGTTGGTTATTGAGAAACTTAAAATTTTCTCTTTTTTTTCTAATTTGTCGACATTTTCAATTTTTTTCTTGAATTTCTTCAAATTGGACATCGTCAGTTAAAATTTCCTACTGCATGTGGGTTGTAGGATATGTTTTAACCTACGTAAGTTCTCATGCCCACTTATATGGTGAGAAATGGGGCTCTATTTTAAATTTTTTGGATTTTTATCCTATTAACTCCTTGTTTCTTTTCTCCTTCTTATTTTGTAGATACTATGACCCGTACCAAAGTACCAAGATTACGTGATCCACTTCGCTTCCGTTCAAATGAAGCTGAGGCACAATATGCTGACTATGCCCGTAAGAAAGTGGAAGGGGGCCGCATGGTGAACTTGGCTGAGCTAGCCTTGTTCAATGTAGAGGGAGCATTTGGTGATATGGGGTGGCTCCCTGTCATCATATACGATGCGTGCACATGTCCCGACTTGGTACGCCAGTTCTATTGTAATCTCCAGGTGGTGGGGAATTACAATGACGTTGAGCACGGCCAGGAGTTGCGCATCACCAGCTACGTCAAGGGGGTGCACATCTCCTTTGATTATCGACAGCTGGCCGATCTGTTG
Source organism: Protea cynaroides (assembly GCA_028583415.1). Classification (NCBI taxonomy): domain Eukaryota; kingdom Viridiplantae; phylum Streptophyta; class Magnoliopsida; order Proteales; family Proteaceae; genus Protea; species Protea cynaroides. The sequence goes on along the minus strand of CM053276.1, from coordinate 92,109,288 downwards.
GGCATTACCTATGATGGCCCTATGGTGTACTGTGCGTCGGGAGAGCCACAGTTTGTTGAGATGGAGATGAGGGCAGAGATCGACAACCAGTTACTCCGTCCCGATAGATGGCAGATGAGAGCTTGCTACTTGCGTCCAGCTCCACGGGTCTTCTGCAAGATTATCCAGCATAATCTGATCCCGCAGAGTGGGCATTATGAGAGGGTCTCTCAGCTGACTCAGTTCTTGATCTACTACATCTGCACTTGCCAGCCGGTCTGCCTTCCTTACATCATCATGCGGACGATGATTAGTGCCACATTGTCCGGTCACAGGGGTAATCTACCCTATGGACGCATGATTACAGTGCTACTGACCCGTCTGGGGGTGGATCTGGTAGATGAGAAGATCCAGGAGAAGACCTTCTCGTCGCCTCTAGATTGGGAGGCTATCTGCAAGATGGGGCTGCGAGATGCGGAGGTTAGCGATGAGGAGAGGAACGCGATGGTGCGCCCTCACACTCGGGTTGAGATGGCTAATGCTGAGGCTGCTGCTAGGGCTCGGGGGGATCCGATCGACGATGACGATCGCATGTATATGGATGTCGATGCGATACCACCGCCATCACCCACACATGCGGATAGGGCTGGTACTTCTACTGTGGCAGCTTCGGTACCGGAGACCAGTCCTTCTCATGGTGCTGGTCCTTCACGCCCACCAGCTGATGACGTGCTGAGTATGTTTCACGAGATTAGAGAGGCTCAGCGCGCATCGGATCTGAGGATAGGGGAGCTCCTAGACGCCCAGCGCCGGACTGATCAGAGGGTGGCTGATCTCACAGCTAGTCTGCAGGTGACTCAGACCCAGGTGGCATGGTTGACTAGGGTCTAGGCCGAGGACTATGACAGAGATCGTGAGGCACCGCCTCCTCCTTCGCCTCCAGCTTCCTGATTTGTACTTTACTTTTCTTGTACTACAGAGTAACTGTCCGGGTTGTGGACTGTACTCTGCTTTAGCGATGTATATACGTTTTGTTTCTCTCACTCCTTGTATGTAACTGGTTTTCCCTTTAATAGATGCATTATTCTCTTTTTAATTCGGTTTCAATCATTACTTGTGCTTACAGTGTGTTTGTATTAAAGTTTTTAATTTATCCTATCTCAGTTCACAATGGTCTTGAATGCGTGTCAGTTCGGCGGGCAAAGCCTGAGAAGCTCTGATACCAAGTTGTCACACCCCAATTCTGCACTGTTCAGAATGGTGTGATGAACCGTTAAATAACCAACGGTTCAACCAGGATCTCTAATAGGCCATCCCCGCGTTATCCAAACTTTACACACATCCACAATCATAATCAGAGTAAATACACAATAGCGGAAATCTTATAAGTAAATGAACTGAGAACTAAGATGATATTAATAATTTAATAGAAAATTATTCTGTACCAACCGAAACATAAGTAAATATCAATACAAGTCTTTAATAAACCAAATAAAAGAAACCTACAAAAATATCTAATCAAATACACACGAGTTGCACTCGCAAGAGGAGTCGTGTGTATCATCTTCAGCTCCAGCGTCCATCACTGCTATACTCCCGTACGCAGACGCGTTCATATAATCTTCGACTGTGTAACCTGCATCATCAACTAAAAATATTCGACGTCGAGGGGTGAACACACAACACGGCTCAGTGAGTAGCCAAAACAATGCAACAATACATATGCATGCAAAAAGTCAATTTATATCTTTGGTCTGGTTTATAGTTTGCAATGCGCAATAGAAAGGTTGGGTGGTCAAAGGTTAACGTTTATTGACACCGCCTCTATACACAGGGTGTGGAAGCCCGCCCGAAGGTTAACGTTTATCGTCGTCCCCATCCACCCTACCATAACATTATACAACAAAGGTTAACGTTTATTGCTATATAATGCTATACTAACACGTAAGCCCCTGTTAGCGAGGGCTTGCAAACTGGGCTCGCTGCTAACCAATCCTAATGCCAAACAGTGTATCCAAGGCCTCACCCCAGCATCCCTCAGAATGCCCATAGAGATAGAGCTAAGACCCCCCGGTAGAGTCAGAGACTACAAGGACCGAGACCACCTCCCCTGATACTCTACGACATAATAGTTCCGCTAAGGTAATGACGATACGACGATGTCAATGCACAAGACTTGAGTTAGAGATAGAGCTAAAGTGCTGAGACCCGCCAAAGGTTAACGTTTATTGACGTTCTCATCACACCTCTCTTGATACTCGCTCGCATCAAGTACATCAATTACACACATACAAGCACATGCCTATTCCTATCATCATCATCATCATCATCATGTTATAAACAATAAAGTAAATATGCATGAACAAGTAATAGAATTATTGGATGGCATGCTCTATGCACATTACAAACATATTCGCATAGAATCAAACATGGCATAGGGCTCAAGAAATAGAAAACAGTTTATTATTAACCAATTTAATTTGGAGTTAAGGTTCCTCACCTTAGCTTGCTAAAAGATATTTTTTCAAGCTTTAGAATCACCGTTATAACGTTATTATATTGCTAGCAAACCTAACAAAGTCGATAGAATTTAATTAGAATTAATTCGGAATTTAAAACCATTCTGTCAACTGAGGGTCGATGCTAAGGTCGATGGGTCTATCGACCCTCCCCTCATTCTGAACTTCCCGAATGCTGAGGGTCGATGGTCAGAAACACCTAGGGTCGGATGGTTTATCGACCCTCGGTGCGACCCTCGATGCACTCTGGTCCAATTTCCACTTTTAAATCCACTCTTCGTGTTTGGGGTCCTATGGCTTGCTTCCTACATTCATTCAACAGTCATTCCATGGTCTAGAACCATGTATAATCCATCTAAATAGTTTTCATGCATCATCCTATGGTTTTCCATGACAACCTAACCATGAATGGATGGTTTGGGTTTCTCCGAAATCCTACACTCAACCATATCTAACCTAAGGTCTGTAGAAACTCATGGAATTAGTATCCATACCTGAGAAGATTACTTTTCTCTGGAATTTCTTCTCCTTTTTGGTAAGTCTTCCTCCTTGTCTCCTTTCTTCCTCTTTTCCTTTTTCTCTCTTTCTCTCAATTCAATTAGGGTTGTGAAAGGAGTGAAAGTGGCTTAGGGACGTCCTTTAAATAGGGTAGGAATGTCCTATAATAGTCCCATTGAGATTTGGAAAGAATCCCAATCGAAAATTAGGAAATTTCTAAATTTCTATATTCGTCAGAAACCGAGGGTCGATGGGAGGGTCGATGATCCCGTCGACCCTAGGGTCTTAAGCTGTCCGACCCTCCCTTCAAATCTGAGGGTCTGACATTCTGTTTTGGGGGGTCCGACCCTACTTGGCTGGGTATGCGACCCTCCCCTAAAATTAAGTGTTTTTGGGTCGATTTTATACCTGGGATCTCGATCTCCATCACGCCCTTAGTCCACTTGACTCGACCATGATGGGTAAACCTGATTCAAGGTGGTAAGACCGGGTTAGATTGACATGGGTCTTACAGGATAAATGTTTGAATAACCACCACAGTCAACTCAATGCAGCAAGTGTTAACTGACAGCTCTTGGCAGCAGTATGTGTTTTTGGTTGGGCAGACTTCACAGTGTTGGGAATATTTTTAGTAGTCACTGATTCACCCCCCCCCTCTCTCAGTGTCAACCTGGGAATCACACATTCTTTTAGATTTAGCATCCCGTAGCTATATGCCTGATGATTCATGTAGGCTGGTCCAGGAATTTGTTCTATCATGTTAAACTTGGTTTCTTTTGGGAGGTAGATCTCCATGAAGTCTGTATTCCTTGCTATTATGCACGCCGACAAAATCTACCTGATCAAATGAGTCATCGATTGACAAAACATCGTCTCCATCCTTGAAGGGATCAGTATCATAACTATCAGGCCCTAGAGGATAGCATTTTGTCCCAAAAAAAAGAGAGGCAGAGAGAGCTGCATTCATTTAACAGGTCAATCCAAAACCAAGTTTAAGTTAAAATTTTCATGTTCAATCGATCAAGCATATACAAATCTGTAGATGAATTTCACAGTATCTTGATTAAACAAATATGGTAAGTGGAACGGTCTTCAACAAATCTACAATGGTAAGGGTTAGTTGAAATATCAATGCCATCTAGTAATTAAAGCAAGTGTTGACAGCGAGTTATTATTTCTATGTGTGTGATTTTTGATGTTTATGCTACATAGTTCAGTTGTTCTCTTTTTAGTTTTTTCCACTCCTTTAAAATAAAGCCTGTAGAATCTCAATGCCTTTGAAGGGTATTCTTCCCTAGTGTTTATTCTGGTGTTGTATATACTCACTTTCTGTCTACTATTCCTTTCTATATGTGAAGGTTTTACAGTATCCAATTTTCGAGACCTTGATTGTAATTATTTCATTGAATCATGATTCTATTATGGCTTCATTAAAATGAGAAAGAGAACCACCATTTACTTGTGGGACAGAAACTGGATGAATGATCAGAGCTCAACTTTCATGTGGGCTATTAGCAATGAATTTTCATGTTTAAGTTGTTCAGTGCCAACAACTATAGTAGGAGGTTCTACAATCCCATTGTTAATACTTTTTGAGAGTCAATGTAGTTCCAATTGACTAAAGAGTTTCTATACCCAGTAATATAGGCCCTGATTTTTAAAGATATTGTATGGTTACATTGCAATAGATTTAGAGATATTGCATGGTCACATGCAGTATAGAGAGCGAATCTTGGTATGACGGTAAAATTGTCATATTGCAACCTGGTGGTCAAGGGTTTGAAACATGAAAACATCCTCTCCATGTTGTGGGAATAAGGCGGCTGCGTATGCTCTGCCCCTCCCTAGACCCTATAGTAGCAGTAGGCTCGTGCACTGGGACACCATTTTTTTATGATTTCAAGCAGTGGAAATCCCTCTATAATCATTTATGATGTAGTGTTTGTACATTGGAAACCCATGTTTCTTCTTTCAACCTGAAATGAAATTCTCAATTGCATCTGATGGAGAGGGGTCGTACATGGTGGTGTACAAATCCTATAGCCAGACCAGAGACATGTTGGAAACCCCTGATTCATTCATAGTCTCAGGTTTTGCTATATGTTGGTGTATGGGCCTTGCTGGCAGACAAGAGACATCCAAGCGTGTTCGCCAATAAGAAAAGAAAAAGAAAAGTAGGACTCATTTTCTATCTTGTATCACAACGCATTCATAGTCTCAAGTTTGGAAGAAGGGTGGTTATATTGAACATATGATTCTTATTTAATTAGACTTGCTCTAATTTGCTCTTATATATATGAGTCTTTAGCTCAAGTAGGTAGAGCATTTGGAGACTCCGAAAGTGGTGGTGGTCTGAATCCATCAAGGTTCATTGAATTTTCTTATGTCTTGGTTACAAATTCTTATGACACAAGTGCAAATGCCTGGTCCAGTTAGTAATAACGGCATTTTGTCAAAATATATAGGTTTTTTTTCCTGTTTCAGAAACACTTTTTCGGATTGTTACCAGTTGACATTCTACTCCTTGAAACTACGATCCGCGAGCTGAAACAGAAAAAAAAAAAAAGTTTTTCGTCGAAACTACTTTCTGAGGGCAGAAATGTTACCGAACGCAGCCATAGGGATATAAAATGTAAACAACCCTAACAGTCCAAAAACTAAGAAAAGTTAAGAGACTAGAGAGACTACAAATTGCTGTTACATCAATGAATTGCTTCAACTATATATTATGTTTCCTTGTTCTTGCTTCTGCAAATTCTTTTGCCAATGTTCATGACGAATGCTACAGATGAAATACATATGATTAAATTTAGCAAATGCCAAGAAACTCTTGCTTCCTCATCTATATCCACTTTGCCACCAACCCAGATCATACTCCAAACTAAGTGCTACTGCATTCTTTTTGCAAGTACTGGTCATCTTAGAGTTGCTCTAAAGTTACGGTTCAATCGGAGTCAGGAACCCCCATTGGCCCTGCATAGCATAGCATTATATTTGAATTTGATACTGCATCTTACACCTGTCTCGATCTCGCCAAGATTGAGGGAAGGGCACCATCCACATCTTCCCATAGGGTGTATCATCAACCTTGTATGGATGCCATTGCTTCATTTATGGATTATAACTGTAACAAAATAGAAAAGAAAGAAAGGGAAGATGGACAGAATGGAGAATGGAGAGAGGGAGAGAGAATCAATGTGTGTGTTCTACTCCTCCTATGGTTTCTTTATTTATAGAGAAAATAGTAGCCAACTATTACAAGAAAACCACTTAAATTAGAAGAGACAAAATAAAAAAGAAATAAAAGAGAATGAAATAAATTAACTTAGGAAAGAAAAGATAGCTTAGTCAACAAGACTAGCTAAGACTTATTCTAATTACCAACTAGACAACTAGACTATTTAGGAAACTATCTTAACACCCTTCCTCAAGCTGGAGCATGGGGGAATGTAAGAGCTTCAGCTTGAAAAAATGTAGCAGCGACAGCAGCAATAGTAGCAGTAGCAGTAGTAGCACAGTATAGGTCATTGTGAACCAAATAGCAATAGAAGCACAAGCTTCACCTTGAACTAACGTATCAACAGAAGCGGCAGTAGCAGTTGTAGCAGGAGCAGCAATAGTGGTGGTTCCAACATAAACAAAAGTAGTAGGTTACATCACGTACAACAAGTAGGTAGAGGTTGTATCACATGCAACTGTAGTAGGTTGCATATAGAAGAAGTTGCATCACGTGCAACTAAGTAGGCAACAGTAGTAACCTCTCAACACAAACATAAAAGTAATAGGCTCCAACATGAGCAAAGTAGCAATAGGCTCCAACATGAGCAAGGCAGCAATAGACTCCAACATGAGCAAGGTAACAGTAGGCTCCAACATAAGAAAGGTAGAGAAAAGTGTCTCTTCCATGAATAAACACAAACCAATAAATAATAATAATCTTAAACTGATGACTTGGGCAGATAAGTAGTCTTCAACTGATAACTTGATCAAATAAGAATCTCCAATCTCTCCCTCACATGGAGAATGTCATGTGAACAAATAATACAGAAGACGCAAGTAAAAAATAATTCATCATCATATGTAGTAGTAATAAGGGGCATCTCGAAAGGTGCACAACACAAGAAATCCCATACACGAGCAATTGCAATTAATATCCAGATTTGAAGTCAATCTGACGGTTGGATCCAAAGTTATGAGGTATTTAGTTTTGTTTGGGACATCTTGGAAAGACAAACAAACCCTTAAAAAGGGAACATTGATCCAGTGGTAGAATTTTTTTTCAGACATAAGATACCTAAGTAGTAAGCAAACTCAAATAAGAGTGAGGCTGGCAAAAGTGTGGTTATTCTGAAATTGAGAACCTGGGTAGGGACGATAATAGGAAGTAAGACAAACCAATAATTATATTGGAAGAAGGGGTAAAATTGGAAGTTCAAATAAAAGTTTCTTCTTCAAACTCACGATAGAACAAGGTTTACGAAACAAAAAAAAAAAAGTGGTAGAAACCAGGACTTGATTCGAATGAGAGAACTCCCTCATATGATCATAAGATGAATTTGAAATTTCAAGGGGAACTTCCTAACCCACAGTCATATTGAATCCAACCATCAAAAACAAGAATCAACAAGCCCAAATCAAAAAAAAAATTATTGGTATAGAACCTGGAGGTAGACAAAACTAAGCAATGGTTGCAGGTCAGATTTATCACAGTAGAGGGGTTTGATGAGGATGAAAACCTAGGAGCTGGGTCGCTTTAGGCAGGCGAACTAAGTCCCCAAGTCTTGGTTCAAGCTGATTTGTATCAAAGAAATTCGATGGCTTTCGATGGGGCTTAAGTTACTGCCCAGAACAGTAAGAACCAGAAAACAGAGAAGGGGCAGTAGCTTCTGAAGAACTAGGAAGTAAGAGAGAGGAAGAGAAGAAATAGGAACTAGTTTGCACAGGTAGGTTCGCCCAAGGATACTTAGGAAACCCATATTAAAAATCACCTTCTTCCTTAAAACTCCACAGCAGAAACTGAGAAGCGGTGAACAGATTTAGGGAATTTGAGAAAACTCTCTTGAACAGTCCCCAATCGAGCAGATATTAAGCAAGCCTTGGACTGCTAGGACTCTAACAGTTAAGGTCAACAACAGCGAGGCATAACAAATTCAGATTGATGGAATCACATCAGTATCAATGGCAGTAGCAAGGGGATTTAATGATGGCAACAAATGAAATCGATGGGCAGAACTAGGTGGTAGTAGTAGGTACCAGCAAAGAATCAAGTATCGTGTATCGATACCGTATCGGTCAGTTGAAATTAAGAGACATATCGTATCGTATAGTAGATACGGTGGATACGCATGGATACGGGGCAAGATACGCACAAAAATGATTAAGGAACATACAAAACACAATTTTAAAGCATAAAAACACTATAATTAGCAACATTGAGAGAAAAAAAAAATGTTTCTTACATCATAGACACATGATTATGGGGCAAGATACGCACATAAATGATTAAGGATCATATAGAACACATTTTTAAAGCATAAAAACACAATAAATCTATAATTAACAACATTAAGAAGAAAAATGTTTCTTACATGTAAATTACTCAGCTAATTCCATGTTGAGTGACTGCCCGGATCGAACTCTGACTCATATTGGGGAGGAAGAGGTGCAACCAATATTATTTGGAATGTATCACTTATCCATGTACAGTAGGTAAATCAATCCATATGTTGATTATAGAAGGTAGTAAACTGGTAGTAGAAACGTGCATACTCTTCTGAAGTCGATATTCTCATTTCTGAGACCCATGATGTCTCAGTTTGACTTCCATGTGATGTACTACCAGCGTCGATGTTCACCATTCTTGCTCCATTGTCTATATAGAACTCATGCTCATTGACTCCATTTCATATGTAATCATATTAGTATCATCATCATGGAGTTGCTGCCTACCCTTCCCCTTCCCCTTCCCCTTTCGGCTATAACTCTTTTGTTATAAGCGACCACCATGATCATCGTTTTGAGTTGTATGAGTATATCCGGTCTCCTCTGTAAAGTGCACCGGATCATATGATTGCATACCACCACCACTACCACCAGCATCACTTCTACCATTGACCCCACCACCACCACCATTGTCGTCATCATCATCATCACCACTCTCCTCAGAAATAGTACCTCCATATTTAATATCTAACCTCGCCCTTCTGGCATCACCATCAGAGGGGGACGAAGTACTCTCACTTTGGAGTTGATCTTGTGTTTGTGATGGTGGTTGTGTTTCGTTCTCTTCATTTAGTTAACGAATGATGCCATCTATTAAAGGATCAGGTCTAGTAGATTGTCTATCCTCAGCAATCTCATCCATCACAAATGCTCTATCGGTGTCCTCTACCCATGCTCTAACTGGGTCATCCTCATCAAGAGCATGGGTCATGTCAAGTGGGTCGATGTAGGCTTTTGTCTCATTTGGCCGCTCCAACTCCATAAATTTTTTCATTAATCTCATGTTGTAGTGCACGTAGACCAGCTTCTGAAGTTTTTGATGGCTGAGGCAGTTACGTGGTTTAGTATGTATAAGCCCAAAAGTGTTCCAGTTCCTTTCACAACCACTTGAGGAGGTTGTTTGGGACAAAATCCGAATTGCAATCCTCCTCAAGTGTGGAGCACTTGTGGCATAGTTAAACAACCAAGCAGCTGTACAAAAAACAATATTTCTAATCAGCCACTAATTAGTTAAGTAAGACACCAATCAGTTAAGACAAAAATAATATGTCTATTGTCTAACTTACCAGGAGCCATCTTGAATGCAGCAGCCTTAGCAACCCGATCACCAAATTCTCCCCAACATTCACAAATTTTTTTGATCTGTAGTAGTTAAATAACTTTAGCCAATCATAAAGGGTTTGTGCAACTAACATTTATGGAAAACAAAAGTGGTTTGTGTTTGTATCTGACTCTATTCTATTGATAACTTTTCTAACAGGTTCTATATATTTCAACTCATACCCCAATCCAGAGTTTAAATATTGTTGATCTGGGTTTAAGTAATATGCTACACATCCAGATGTAAGAAACATTAGAAATTTATAATTCAAATCCTAATTGATAAATATAAAAAGCAATAATTTAAGACTAATGGAAACCAAAGTACCTGCCATATGAATGTCTTGTAACAACATTCCTTCCCATCTGTTCTCTATAATCTCCAAATATTTTTTCTTGGATGATGGGTTCCATTCATTTAACTTATACCTTATTGTCCCTATTGCATCGACCAACAACCCCATTGTTCACTCCTTATCACCATCAACCAACTTAAGTAGAACAAATATGGACTTCATAATCTGAGTTATTTCATCAATCTTCTTCCAAAATTTTGTTGAAATAAGGATTTCTGTCATCTCAGTCCCTATTTTGGTTGCATGATATGTACTCGACAACCATTCTCCACTAGTTACCATCTGGAGTAAACCCGCCTTTCGATGCCCAAGGTTGTCCAAGGCAACGTAATTGGTTGCAAACCTTGTTGCTCCAAGCCTTATCAAGTCTCCTTGTGTGTGCTTCCTCATTAAAGTCAATACCCAACTGTGATTGTAAATAAAATTTGTTACCGTTATTGCTTGATTAATCACTTTATCCACCTTAGGCAACTCTCCAATATATTTAAACATTAAATCAACATAGTGGGAAGCACAAGGTGTCCAAAATAAATGTTGCCTCTTTAGCATAAGGGTTAGTCCAACTTTTTGGTAATTAGTAGCATTATCTGTAACAATCTGAACTATATTTTCCTCCCAATCTTCCTCAACAACTTCATCCATCAATTTGAAGATATAATGTACATCTTTCACGTGAGCGGATGCATCCATTGACTTAAGGAAGATGGAACGTCCATTACAGTAGACAAGAAAGTTGATGATGGACAGCCTTGTGGGCTTACTCCAACCATCACACATGATGGTTATTTCATATTATGACCATTTCTGTTTGAAGGTTTCTATATAATCATTCACTTCACCCACTATGGCATCCAAGTAAGGGTCACCAATCTGATAAGTTGTGGGGGCCGTCACACCAGATCCATAGCGCTGTATCTCCCTTACCATTGCCTTGAAATAGGGATCTTTGGTCTTATGTGATGAGATAAATGCACTGTGGAACCATCTAGCGATAGACTTTTCCATTCTTTCACCCATGGACTTAGAATGTATTGACTCATCTATCCTTTGTTGCCCTGCATCTCTTGGTTTGATGGGCATTGAAGGAGTCATGTCATGAATTTTTAGACTTTTTTTCCTTTTGCCTCTTACTCGATCAAACATACCTCTTGCACTGCTGGATTTATTCAATGAAACTGGTTGCTTGCCACTGCTTCTTTGTGTCCCACTACCACTAGCACCACTACCACCAATACCCTAAGACATAGACCTTATTAGCTGGTCCTCACTCTAACGTTTCTCTCCTGCCTCATGCCTTGATCTCCTAAGTATATGTTGAATCTCATCTTTAGCATCCATATCGAAACCCTCATAATCCTCTAAATTTAAGTGACCCTCATCCTCCATATGGTTTTCTGTTATTCTCTCTGCATCATCCTTCATCTGTTTTCCTTTTGCTTTTTTTTTTTCAGCTAAGTGCTTTACCATTGCCCTGTTCACCTCCACTGGACATTTTGAGCACTTCTTGACAATGGCAAAACCCCCTGCCATGTGTTGCTTTTGTCGTGTCACCCCACCACTATGATGTTTAATGCCACAAAAATTACACTTTGTCGTCAATCTATTATCGTTGATTTTAATGCAATACAACCAATTCACGTCTTTGTTCGCCATATTCCTATACATCACACATGTGATATAACATACGAGATTAATATAAAATGTTAAACCTAGCAAACTATTTTCATTTAAAAAATAATTGGATTGTTTTCAATGATATGATGGATGATTTAAATTTTACAAGCAATGATGTGACATTTAAGATGAGAATTGAACTGAAGTAGGAATTCTAATGAAACAACAACTAACACTAGAATCCAAGGGCAATAAACACATGCAGCAAAATGAAAATGTAATATATCAATTTTATACCTTAGATTTTTTCTAGTATATAAGCAGAACCATTCTGCCCAAATTAGGGTATTATTCAAAGTAGTCTAAAAATAAATATCATAACAAATTCCAGAATAATCCATCACAGTGGGACCCAACCAAATAAAATGGGATTTGATTCGATTGGACATGGGATTGGTCCCATCAGATGAGATTCATCCAATTGAAATTAAAGATGGAGTCCTGACACTAATTAAGAAAGGAATCTGATATGGGTACCTGATATGAATATATCATTTTCAGCAAGGTCTATTTATTTTATTTTATTTTATTGAAATAAAGGGTGATATATATATATATTTTTTTTGGTAACAACTAAATGGTGATAAGGGAAAGAAACAACATACCTGGGCAGCAATTGATAAAACAAATGATTTAATAAAAAAAATAAAATAAGAGAAATTGAGAGCACAAAGAGCAAAGAGCAGAAAGAGAGAGAGGGCAGAGAGAGAGAGAAGGCAAGAGAGCAAAGAGAGAGGACAGAGAGAGAGAGAGAGAGAGCAGAGAGAGAGAGCAGAGAGCAGAGAGAGAGAGAGAAAGCAAAGAGAGAGAGAGTTGAGAGGTATTATATTTATATATCTAATTTTTTAACAAAAAAACTCGAAAATTACCATAGAGAGAGAGAGAAAGGAGAGAACAAAGAGCAGAGAGCAGAGAGAGAGAGAGAGAGCAGAGAGCAAAGAGAGAGAGCTAAGAGGTATTATATTTATATATCTAATTTTTTAACCCAAAAAAAAAAAAAACTTAAAAATTACCATTGAGCAACAAAGATGGTAGATCAGTGGTCTACACATCTTATACAAGTAGTAGTAGATCAAAGGATTCATTTTTGGAAAAAAAAAATCAAAAATTTGTATTGTTCTTCAAAATATTCTCAAATCGAACCTCAAATTAGTGTTTAAATCCATGTATGTAGCATGCATTCACCAAATATGACCATACTTCACTGATTCATGGGAAAAAAACAACACAAAAATCGATTTATTTTGAAAAAAAATGAAGTTGAAACTCATACCTTCACTGTTTTCCTCCCTTGGAGCTTGAGAGATGATTTCAGGCTCTAATCTTAACAAAAACCAAGTTTCATGCTACCTTTCCAGTCGTTTTAGGGCTAAGAATCAAAGCCTTAAGTTTTTTTTGGAAGAAAATGAAGTTGCAAAGAAGGAATGAAGCTCAAATGCTTATCGGCTTCTTGGAAAAACGTCGTTTTTGCAGAGAGTCGATACTGCTCGATACTAAAAGGGTGTATCGACCAGTATCGATACATGTTGTTTTTTTTTTTTAAACCATATTTAAATTGTATCAATACACTCGATAGTGTGTCGAGTGTATCGAGGCGTTTCGAGCCGATACACCTCGATACGCTTCGATACACTCGATACTATGTTTTTTTTTAAAATTGAGAGAAGAATCGAGGGGTATCGTATCGACTAGTGTCGATACCGATACGTATCAACCGATACGGTGTGTATCGTGTCGATACTTGATTCCTTGGGTACCAATAGCAGAAAAATATTGCCAGCAGATCTGAGTAGTAGGGACAGATCAGATCCGACCAGAGCAGCTCAACAATAGATTTGTAGTAGTAGCAGGTACATTATTAAAAAGAAGATGCAGCAAAGCAGCAATGGTGGCTGCACATGAGAACGATGACCTCTAAACGACTCTCAAAATGGCACCACTCTGATACCATTTAACAAAATAGAAAAGAAAGAAAGGGAAAATGGAGAGAATAGATAATGGAGAGAGGGAGAGAGAATCAATGTGTGTGTGTTCTCCTCCTCCTATGGTTTCTTTATTTATAGAGAAAATAGTAGTCAACTATTACAAGAAAACCTCTTAAATTAGAAGAGACAAAATAAGAAAGAAATAAATTTAGAGAATGAGATAAACTAACTTTAGAAAGAAAAAATAGCTTCGTCAACAAGACTAGCTAAGACTTATTCTAATTACCAACTATACAACTAGACTATTTAGGAAACTATCTTAACAATAACATCCTATGAAATGCCCTTGAAGTTTTTTTAAGGTGGATGGCCACCAAGTTCCATATTCTAACATTGCGTCCACCAAGGGAGGGCTGAACTTTCTGTTGTTTCTCTCTTTCTATAAACCCTATACCACTTCCAAGAAAATTTTCTTCCAAAATAGATCTTTGATTGAGATGAGGAGAGTCTTACTTTATAAATTCCACAATGCCTAAAGGGAGAACATTAATTTCGTTAAATGATTAAGAAAGCAAATCCAAATTTTATAGCAAAATTACTATGAGAGAGGGAGAGACTTGATCATTAGTTTCAATTGGGCACATGAATAATCTCCAACATATGCATTTAACATTAGACACACTTAATGCTAAGACACACAGAGAGAGAACATGAACAGAGGTCCAGGGGTCAGTAATTTGGATCACTAGTGTCAAGTTTTAGGGTTCATGAAAGACTTAAACCAGATTGTAAAATCTCCCTTATTGTTTTGTACAATTGGGAGTTGCATATTTATAAAGTGTAATTATGTAACAGTAATTCAAAATATACAAAATGTAACTATGTAACAGTAATTCAAAATTCAAATAGATTACATTTAAAAGAGATTTAGTAATAATAAACTCTTGCTATCATATTGGATTCAAATTGGCTGTAAGTATAGGAGAAGTTTCACGCACTGGAATCTGATCATCATACAATGACTCACCATGTTTTGAATTTTGAAAGTTTAAAATCTCCTTATCCTTAAAGGTTCAAATACACAATTTCTGCTTGTGGTGAAGCTCTTTTGAATCGAAGCAACTCTTTCAACATCAGTACTTTGTCAATACAATTTCCTGACGGACTGATGTTCATTGTCTCAAGCACTGGCGAATTGGCAAGGATAAATTTAATGAGTTCCAATTCAAATTCCCTGCCAAGGAGGGAAGAAATTTTTACAATCCGAAGTTTGTTGAATGTGCATTTCAACTGATCCTTTGCTTTTTGCAGATCCATGAAAGAAACAATCGCATATTCCTTACCATGCCTGAACTGGAGTATTGAACAGATTAATGAGAACAAAAAATTATAGAAGGCAAAAAGAAAAAGAATGGTGCTACAAGTAACTTACCTGGATTTCAAGCTCTTGCAAAATAGGGGAGCTTTTAAGTAAGCAGATAGCAATTAAAATCTCTTTCATATCCTCATTTAATGAGAATGATAATCTCTTCATATGATCATAAGTAAAAGGAAGCCTCCTCGGCACATCACCAAAGGCTAAGGACTATAATTGGATGCAAGCAGAAAAAGTAAATATAAAAGAATTGTGTGCCGATTTCTGAGTAAATATAAAAATCATAAGGTTCTATTACCTTTAAATACCAGCCATGCATGCTAAGCTCTTGAATACCAAGTAGAGAACCAAGAATGTTGGTAAACTCGCAAGTTCTTCGTTGGCCAGGATAAGGATGAGTTGCCCAAAATTTTGCTGAAACTAAAGTTCTCAAATCTTTGAGGCATATATCAATGAATTTTCCACAAATCATTAAGTACTTGAGTTTTGGATTGCTAAGTTCAATATGAGTTGGGCCATCAATGTCAACTAATCTCAATATTTCAAGTTGAGGGCAGGTAGAAACCAAACATTCCAATGTTGAATTAGAGAGTGTAACTTTTCCAAAAATCAGACATTTGAGACAACTGAAGCCTTTGAACCTCACAGGATGTACGATCATGCAACCAGAAAGTGTTAGATGAATCAGTTGTCTTAAAGAGAAAAAACATGGAGGAACATTATGACGCTCCGATTTAAGAATCAGAAGTTTAAAGTCTTTGACAGAATTGAATAATGAGAGGTAAAGAATCCAGTTGTCTATCTCTGAACAAGTTTGTAAATGCGAACTAGAGATCCTGAATGTCATAATTGGGCCTCTATGAATTAGGAGAACTTGATTGACAATTTTCACAAGTATGTCATGCCCAGATGAACCAGTAGAAAGTGGTATACAGTCTTCTTCGAAAAAGAGATGGGGAACTGAAATCCACTTGTATCTCCACTTACTTGATAGGACACTGGTTCTAACCACATTTCTTATTGAAAAACGTGATAAGATGCTTTCTAGTATGTTTTCAGGCAGATTACTCAACAAGTCTAAAGTCGAACATGAAGCCATTTTCAACCTGCAGTGATTAATGGTTTAGTAAATACTTTGTTATTGAAATCAGATTTCTGAATCATAGAAGACTAAAGCAAAAACCAAGGAAATTAAGCTTATGCTCCTAGCAATAAAACAGCTATAATGCATATCGTTAGCAAAGAGGAACAATAGACACATCAGGTACAAGTAAATGGCTAAATTAATTCAGATCCCTAAGCATCAAAATTAAAAGCTTTCTCAACAATTGGGCTTCTTTGAACAAGTCCCTACTTTCATTGATTCAGAATAGACTCTACCAAACTATCCAACTCTTACTTTAACAAGTTCATAATCCTACACCCTTAAACAAAAAATTGAGACCTCTGTGAACAAAGAAAACCAAGAAAAAAGGGAACCCAATGAAAAGGAGAAGAAGAAGAGGAACGGAAAGAAACTTTAATAGTGCCGGAGACAATAGATTTGATCCCTGGACAGAATGCTGCATTTACCCAGTAATATATTCTCTTAATTTATTTGGTTGAAAATCAAAGAATAATTATAGTATAAGTGAAAGAAAGAAAAAGAAATTAGGGGAAACAATTCAAAAGAACAAGAAGAAGAACAGGAAGAATCCTTACTAGTGCCGGAGACAGAAAGATTTGATCTCTGGACGGAATGCAGCATTTACCCTGCCAATATATTCCAAAGGAAAGATTCTCTTAATTTATTTGCTAGAAAATCTAAGAAGAATTATATTATAAGTGATGTACAAAGAAAGAAAGGGAAAATAAGGAGAATCAATTAAAGAAGAAGAAGAAGAAGAACCGAAAGATTGTTTATGTTTTAATTGGTAGAAAATCTAAGAACAGAAGATTTATTGTCTAATAAGTGATCGTACCGCCAATTACTGATGATCGTTTACACACTACAATGAACACTGAAGCTTCCTCTTTGTCCACATAACCCAAGCAATCACAGTGAAAATCGAAAATCAGATTTTCGATTTCAGACTTTAGAACACCTTTCTCGTCTCATCGTCAGTCTCAACTCTCACGTCGACCTTTTTACCCTTTCTCAATTCTTGGAACGACTCCTTTCACTTCTTGATCTTGGGACGCAATCCATGAATTGATTGTAGGCCCATTGGGTTGGCCCATAAATCAGTTGATTCCCTACATGCTCCCTGGTCAATCCAAATATCCAATAGATGCTCTTTCTTTACCAAAAATAAAAAATAAAAATGCTCTTTTTTTTTTTTTTTTCGTATTGTACCAGAAATCACCAATTTTTTAGGAATCAGAAACCGGATCGGCCGAATTACCCAATTCGAATAAGAATCAGCAGAGTCCCCCGTCCTGATTCTCAACAATTCAGCACAATGTGATTTTGAGGGGGACCCGATACAAACGATTTAGATCACAAGATGGGTCCTATAATATGTTTACAGGTCAACCCCCTTTTGCCCCTTGTCCCGTCGACACGCCATCAACCCTCACTGGCCTCACCTTGACCGGCAACCTTCATTCCTATCATGAAATATATTGAATCATGTTGTGTGGTTATCATTGTTGCCAACACGCTGTGTTAGTTGTATAGTATACATGGTTGGTCAGCTGTGAAGTACTATGTATTTAGGCAGTGGCAGTGGTAAGAGCCGAGGTTATATCTTCTGGGATTCTGGGCATGAGTGGCAGTATTTGCAAGCATACGACAGTGTATAACAGTGTACGGTAAGGTCTGACAGTAAATTAGTTGGATATTGGACAAAATACAGTAACAGAGCTATGTATGTCTCACAATGCATAAGGTGCATGCTAGTATTTGGCACTAACGGGGAACCTCACAAGATGTGTACAACAAGTTTCAAGTCGAAATTCACATGTTCGTATTAAAATTTACACTTTGAGGAAATTTTTAATTGGTCCCACACAAGATTCAGGGGAGCACTGATTGTCGAGTTGGCTTAGCAATCAAACTGGATCTGGATAACCTAGAACTGAAAGTTACGAGCATTTCCATTCGGTCCAAAAAATAATAATAATAATAATATTAAATAGATAAAGAACCAAGTTACAAGCTTTCGAGTGACATTAACATGTAAGCTTTCAAAATGATGAAAACAACAATTTGAATGGACTGATTTCGATCAACGATGAAGGAGATATGGTCATTTGAAGTTAAGCGATAACAATCATTCAAAAGAAATCTTCGCAAGGCTTACAGTGCACTCGTGCAACACTGAATCCACACCATGACACGTGATTCGCACCCTCTGACTAGACAGACCACGTTTCATTTTGCGGTTAGTCTGTCAGACCACGCTGAATACGGGCCATCAAATTTAGCTGAGAAAGGCGGATCGACTGCTGACCATTAGATCTTCTTGATTGCTTCAGCACCAATTGAAAGCAACGAAAGCCAATAACAAAGAATCTTTTCGATGCCGTACTAAGTACGCATCACACCTGATCAATTGACCGCTAATGTGAAGCACCACACACAAAGTAGAATCTGCATCGACCAATCAAAACCTCCGCAAGATCATCTACTGAACACCTTTTCCTCAGCCATTGGATAGACATTGAGCCTAGTGGCTCCATCTGCTCCCTCCAACTAAGCCCGGCAAAGACCTCAGCTTCCAAAAAAACCTTTCAACAAACTTTGAATCTGGCCCTTGTATCCCTCGGATTCACTAGAGTCGGCAGCAGCAGACATCTCTCCATGCAATAGATCGAATAGGTGGTGAACAAGTCTTGCCTTGCATTTTTATTTTTTTATCACAAAGATATCCATAGGCATGCGCGAGGCACAGCAGGTGCAGCCGCGGGGCAAGCACCATATCCCCATAGCAACCCACCCTGCCAGCTACTGCTGCTGCTGCTGGCTCCCAGCTGGCTTGGCTGTCCCTGGTCTAAATCACGTTTTGATGTTCAACGGTTCTGCTGGAAAGGCTCTTTGCACTTCAGTGCGGCAGGCAAACAGATTCT
Organism: Protea cynaroides; assembly: GCA_028583415.1. Classification (NCBI taxonomy): domain Eukaryota; kingdom Viridiplantae; phylum Streptophyta; class Magnoliopsida; order Proteales; family Proteaceae; genus Protea; species Protea cynaroides. Next base: position 92,090,090 of record CM053276.1, on the reverse strand, counting down.
GTTGTAGTTTAGAGCTAATGAATTACGGAAGGAGATCGTCTCCTGCGATAGAACGGTTCTGCGACTGATCCAAGGGTTTGGGGATCAATCTGACCGCCTACCAATATATTGGGAGGTGGGCCGACTAAAATCCAACCCTCGGCAGGCGACAGGACCGCAGGAGACGATTTCTATGCAATGAATTAGGTTCCATCTCTGTAAAACTCAAACTTGTTTTAAATTTATAAATTCAGGTCAAGGGCCCATTCATTCTTCAAATTCAGCATTCCCTATATGTCTAATGATTCATCTAGGCTAGTCCAGGAATTTATTGAATCATGTTTAACCTGGTTTCTTTAAATTAGATCCAAGTTTTTATAATATCTGTTTTGCTTCATCTCATATTTCCTTTTTATGAACACAATAGATTTTAGAGAGATAGAGAGCAGTACTGGTACAGATGTAATCATCGATAACAATCTAAAAAACTAAGAATACTTACACTTTTTCAGCAGAGATAGGGGACTCAACAAATAACTATTACAGCAATGAATCGATGCCATGGTACAGTTAGTGTTTCCTTGTTCTGGCTTTTGCAAATTCGTCCGCCTAAGAAAATCACTAGATCAAGAGTCAAGACACCAAACAATGAAATGTTCATGATGGATGCCACTGATCATGTACATATGAATAAATTTAACAAATGCCAAGAAACTTTTGCTGCCTCTTTTTTATCCACTTTGCCAGCATCCCAAAATCAATTCAAACTAAGTAGTTCTGCATTCCTTTTGCAAGTAAAGGTCTTGTTCAGTCTAGTCTGGAACACCCCACCACCCCGGGGCCTGCATAGCATAGCATAGCATAGCATAGCATATGAGGATTTGATAATGCATCCTATTCCCACCTGGCCATGATTGAGGAAAGGAAACCATCCATATCTTCTTACAGGGTGTATCATCTGCGTTATCCCACAACAGTGTGTATCATCAGCCTTGCATGGATGTCATTGCTCCATTCACAGATTATAACATCCTTTGAAATGCCCTTGAAGTGTGTTCAAGGTTATGGCCACCAAGCTCCATAATCTAAAATTGCTTCCACCGCCTATACAAAATCCTATTAGGCATGCTGAAATTTCTGTTCTCTTTTTATAAACCCTGCACCACCTCCAAGAAAACTTCACCCAAAATAGATCTTTGACTGACATGGGGGAGGTGACATACTACATAAAAGTCCACAATGGTTAAGAGGGAGAACATCAATTTACATGATTAAGAAAGCAACTCCAAATTTTCTAGAAAACATACAATGATGAGAGAGAGAGAGAGAGAGAGAGAGACCCAATCATTAGTTTCAATTAGCCACATGAATAATCTCCAGCATATGCATTTGACCTCACACTTGAAAGAGAAAAAGAGAAGTGGTGGTGGTCAGGGGGGGGTGCTATGAACAGAGTTCTAGTGATCAATAACTTAGATCACTGGTATCAAATTTTAGGGTCCAAATACACAATTTCGGCTTGTGGTGAAGCTCTTTTGAATCGAAGCAACTCTTTCAACATCAATACTTCGTCTACACCATTTGTTGCAGGACTGATATTCATTGTTTCCAGCACTGGCGAATTGGCAAGGATAAATTTAATGAATTCCAATTCAATTTCCCTGCCAAGGAATTTAGAAATTTTTACAACCCGGAGTTTGTTGAATGTGCATTTCATCTGATCCCTTGCTTCTTGTAGATCCATGACAGGAACAATCGCAGATTCCTTACTACGCCAGAGCTAGAGTATTGAACAAGTTAATGAGAGAAAAGAATCATAGAAGGCAAAAAGAAGGAAAAAAAAAAAAAGAGAGAGAAAAAAAAATGGTGTCGCGAATAACTTACCAAGATTTCAACTTCTTGCAAATTAGGGGAACTTTTAAGTAAGCAGATAGCAATTAAAATCTCTTTCATATCCTCCTCATTTAATGTGAATGACAAGCTTTTCATATGATCATAAGTAAAAGGAAGCCTCCTTGGCACATCATCAATGGCTAAGGACTATAATAGGATGCAAGCAGAAGTAAACATAAAAGAACTGCGTAACAATTGCTGAATATATATGATAATAGGATGCAAGCAGAAGTAAACATAAAAGAATTGCATAACAATTGCTGAATATATATATATATGATAATTACAAGATTAATATTACCTGTAAAAAGCAGCCACGAATGACAAGCTTTTGAATACTGAGTATAGAGCCAAAAAAGTTGGTGAAATTGCAAGTTCTTTGTTGGTCAGCATGAGCAGCATTTGTTGCACAAAAGTTTGCAGAATCCAAAGTACTCAAATCTTTAAGGCATATATCAATAAAATTTCCAAAGATATACAAAAACTTGAGTTTTGGATTGTTAAGCTCAATATGACTAGGACCATCAATATCAATCAACGTCAGCCTTTCAAGTTGAGGGCAAGTAGAAACCAAAATTTCCAATGTTGCATTAGAGAGTGTAACTTTTTCAAGAAGCAGACTTTTGAGACAACTGAAGCCTTTGAACGTCACAGGATGTACAATTATGCAGCCATTCAGTATTAGATGAGTCAGTTGTCCATAGGAAAATAAACATTGAGGAAGATTATGACGCTTGGATTGAGAAATCTGAAGTTTAAACTCTTTGACAGAATGGAATGAAAGGTAAAGAATCCAGCTGTCGATATCTGAACAAGTTTGCAACTGTGAACTAGCAATCCTGAATGTCACAACTGGACCTCTATGAAGTAGGAGAACATGATTGACAATTTTCACGAGTATATCATGACCACGTGAAACTGGCATACAATTATCATTGAATGTGAGATGTGGAACTGAAATCCACTTGTATCTCCACTTAGTTGAAAGGACACTGGTTCTCACCACACTTCTCATTGACATACGAGAAAAGATGTTTTCCAGTATATTTTCTGGCAGATTACTCAACATGTCTAGAGTCGAACATGAAGCCATTTTGATCCTGCAGTGATTAATGGTTCAGCAAATACTCTGTTATTGAAACCAGATTTCTGATATCATACAAGACTACAGCAAAAACCAAGGAAAGCTTACTACAGCAAAAACCAAGGAAAGCTTATGCCCCTAGCAACAAAACAGCTATTGCAAGTTTATAATAGAAATGCATATTAATAGCAAAGAGGAACAATAGACATATGGGGTACAAGGAAATGGAAAAAATTAATTCATATCCTTCAAATCCCTAAGCATCAGATTTAAAAGCTCTCTTTGACTATAGGACCCCCAACAGCCATCTCAATTTGGAGCCTCTCTCTCTCTCTCTCTCTCTGAATGTTGCCTAGGTCGCAATATCAAAGCAAACTGGTACAAATGGCACCCCTTCCTTAGTAGTGTTTGGCAGGAGCTGAATGTAGGCCTCTCTCTCTCTCTTTCTCTCCCTTTAAAACCCAACGATTTGTCGGTTATCTTGCTTCCTGAACACTTGGGAAGAAGCCCTCACTTTCATTGATTCAGAATGGACTTTAACAACCTATCCAACTCTTTAACAAGTACATAATCCTACACCCTTGAACAAACTGAGACCTCTGTATACAAAGAAAGAAGACGAAAATAAAAAGGAACCAAATGAAAAGGAGAAAGAAGAAGAGGAGGATGGAAAGAACCTTTAATAGCGCCGGCGACAAAAAGATTTGATCCCTGGACGGAACGCCGCAGTTCCCTGCAATGTACCCAGAAAAAAAGATTCTCTTAGTTTATTTGATAGAAAACCTAAGAAGAGTTTAGAGTATAACTGATGTACAAAGAAAGAATCGGAGAGAAGGGGAATAAACTGAAAGAAGAAGAAGAGGAACGGAAAAACAAACCCTTACCCGTGCTGGAGACAAAAATTTGAAGCCTCTTTATTTTAGAGATTGTGTTATCAGTGATCCTATTTTATTTTTATTTTTTTAATTTATTTATTTTATGCTTATTTTTAGCTGAACTGGTTTTATTTTGTGTCGGATACTGTTTAACCCGTATGGCTGAACCGGAACTGGATCCATTAGTAAGAGACACATCCTTATCAAAGGGGTTTGATCTCAACATCTGGATTAGGATCAAACAATCCAAGCCGTTGGATCGTAGAAGTGTATCTGTTCAATGGGACATATCCCTTGGTAAGGGTTATGATCTGAACTCTTAGATCAAGATCCGCCAATCCAAGCCGTTGGATCGAAGAGATGCATCTATTCAACGGAATAGATCCCTTGGTAAAGGGTGTGATTTGAAGCCTCAAATTAAGATCTAATGATCTGAGCCATTGGAATGAATGGACATATCTGCATCTAAGGGTGCCTTGTAAAGACATATCCTAAATTATAAATAGGGAAGGGGGGAGCCTTCATTTGACATGAGTTTAGAATTGATTCGATCTCTCTCTCTCTCTCTCTCTCTCTCAATCATATACCATCCTTCCCTTACCACTGTTTTATTACATTGTGTAATCGAATTTTGCATGAATCGTTTGCATTTGGCATAAGCACCACTCTGAAGTACTTAAAGGGGCGCATAAGACCAGTGCAGGTTTAATGCTGGAAGTTGAAGCTGTTTATCTTGGAACTAGATTTGTGATACAATCCGGTTGCACCATTGGGGGCAAATTCTGTCTTTAGGATAGTAACAATTGTGATATGACCTAGCTTCAAACACATTGTATTGCATATCAATTGCGGTCTTCATCGTCAAAATACAATTTCTTCATGAAACAGATAAGTGACTTTTCATATAAAGTAATATTTTCACAACAGTTGTGCAGTATATATAGTTGGTCAACTGTAAAGTACTGTAATTTAGGCAATGGCAGTGGTAGAGCTGAGGTTATATATTTTGAGCATGTGTGCCAATGTTTGCAAGCATACGCCAGTGTATAACAGTGTACGGTAAAGTCTAACAGTGAGTTGAGAGGATATTGGACGAAATACAGTAAAAGAGCAGTGTATGTGTTACAATGCACTAAGGTGCATGATAGTCTTTGGCACTGTGGTGGAGCCTCAGACGATGTGTACAAGAAGTTTCAAGTCAAAATTCATATGTTTGTATTAATGTTTACACTTTGAAGAAATTTTAGTTCGTCCCACAGCAGATTCAAGGGAGCACTGAATGGTCGAGTTGGTTATGCAACCAAATTGGAATAACCTTTGTTGATCCCAGGTTGACACTGAGAGGAGGGGTGAATCAGTGACCACTAAAAATCTTCCCAACAATATGATATGGCCTGCTGCTTTGGAAATTGCTGCCAAGAACTGTTATTCACTATGTGCTATCTTGAACTTTCAATTGGACTTTTCTCTCTGTCAATATGTCAAACACATTTCGTGCACACACCAACCACACACCCACAGGTATCCATACCAGGGGCTTGGCCTGCCAAGTGTGTACACCCAGACCTGCAGCACACAGATTTCTATTCCATACTCATACACAATTTCATACACATTCACGACACAGGATGTAATGTAGTTCACCAATCACTCACTGTGATGGCTAGTCCACGGGATAAAATCCTAACCAGGATTTCGTATTATACCCAATACACTACTTTAATGCTATGGTTGCACCTACAACCCTGATGCTACAACATCAACCGCATTCTCAGCTGCAACTGAGTCCTAGGCAACAACCCCCACTCCAGTCAAGCCCCCAACTTGACAGGTTACAAAATATTTATCGAACAGAAATTACAAACCCTTCCCATATGGAATTGGTACAAATACATAGGGTCTGTGTGCGTGATTACCTTCTCAGCGTGATCACGGCATGTGTGGTGCTCACGAAATTAGCTTCCCAAGCTCTCCAATGGTGGTGGGTAAGCTTCTTCTACAAAATGAAGCTTCAACACTTCCCCAATGCTTCTCGCACAACTTTATCCACACCTAACTCTCACCACATACTCACACTGCCTCTCCCAATCTTTATACGGCCATTAAACTCAGAGAGAGGAGAGTGGAGATGGATTTTTCCTCCAAAATAAGCTCAAGAAGCTTCTTTCTTCCCAAAACCGGAGCTGGTCTCACCAAAAATTGTTTTCTTTGTTGTAGGTGAACAGTACTTGAGAGGATGAGTTCAGAGCAATTTGAATCACTCGAATCGGACATCGGATGGCTGAGATATGGCCATCCGAAGTCTGGCCAGTCAGATTAAAAGAAACAGCATCTTCGTACTTGATTCGGTGCGCCGCGACACACAATAGCGCCGCCGCCTCTATCGTACCGTACGACGTTGTCGAGACGTGATTGGCTCAGAGCGGAATCTTCAATCTGAACCGCTGGATCAGTCAGATCGACACGAGAATTGATCTAGGCCTTACGATCGACCTCATCACGTCAGGCGTGATCGAGATTCATTGAGGCCATCAGATCGAGATCCATGACGTCGATGCACCATACGCGTGCAACACTGAATCCTGGATTCAGTTCCATGCGGCGTGGATTATCGCGATAAATTGCCTTCAGCCAATCAGAGGCCTCGCGTAGGCATCTTGACGCGATCAGCTAGATGCACAGAATCCCGCCTCTTTGTGAGACGCCAATCTTGGATCTACCTTGCGTGGCACTTCCTTGGCCGTAGATTTAGGATCCATACCTTTTTAGATGGACAAAAAAGCCCTCCACAATCTTGGAAATGGCCTCTGTAACCAGTGAGTATCACCTACAGAGGAGGCCATTCCAGTAGGGTCCTGAGTCGACTCTTCTTTGCGGAAATTCATCGAACACCTGGTCTACAGTTCGGTCATGCCTTGCGGTGCGACGCACTGTGCGCGGCAAGCCTTGCGGTCTTGCTGGCCTGCTGTGTTGCTTGCGGCATGCTGCTGTGCACATGGCAAGCTGCTGTGCGCGGCAAGCTGCTGTGCTACTACCTTGGTGCCGCGGCTGTGCATGGTGGGCTTGCTGTGTGCTGCTGGCTTGCCTCCTTGCTATTGGCTTGATGCCACTAGCATCGACCATGCTGGCCAGGGCTGGCTGCCATGCTGGCCTGGCCACCCCAAGTGGGACCCACCTGGTCCCCACCCATTTTCTCTCATCTTTCTCTCTCCTCTTTCTCTCTCCTCTTTCTAGTATTCATTCTCTTTCTTCTGTTGGTCTCTTTAATCAACTGTTGTCAGTGTACCAACTCAGGCACCATGTCTGTCTGTGGGACTTCAATGGAACCCACAGACACTCTCTCTCCTCTTTCTTTCTCTACTTTGTCTCTCTACTTTATATGTCTTCTTTCACTGAACTGTAAGCACTGTGAACTGGGAGCTGGCTTCCAAGTAAGCTTCTGACTGTCCAACCATGCCTGCTGACTGTCCACTCTGTCTGCTGACTGACTGTCCACTCTGCCTGCTGACTGTCTGTCCACTCTGTCTGCTAACTGTTTGGAGGTTTCCAAGGTTGCCAACAATGACAACACATACAAAGTTGACAACACATACAAAGTTGCTCTCAACCGCTCAACTTGGTCAAGGTTTCAACAACCTTGATCCGAAAGTTATGAGCATTTCCATTCAGTCTCAAAAACAAAATAATAATAATAAATGGATAAAAAAAAAACCAAGTTACATGCTTTCGGATGACATCAACATGTAAGCTTTCAAAATGATGAAGACAACAAGTTAAACAGACTGATTTTGATCAACGATGAAGAAGATATGGCCATTTGAAGTTAAGCAATGAAAATCATTCAAAAGAAATCTTCGCGAGGCATACAGTGCACCTGCACAACACTAAATCCGCACCATGATGTGCTATTTGCACCCTCTGATGGGATAGACCACGTTTCGTTTTGTGGTTCGTCTGTCAGACCTGGCTGAATATGGGCCATCAGATTTAGCCTTGAAGGCAGAACGACTGATGACCATCAGATCTTCTTGATTGCGTCAGCGCCAATTAAAAACAAAAGCCAATAAGAAAGAATCCTTTCAACACCGTACTAAGTACGTGTCACACGACTCACACCAGACCAATTTGCCGCTAATGTGAAGCACCACACACAATGTATAATCTGTATCGACTTATCAAAACCTCCATAGGACCATTTATTGCACACCTTTTTCTCAACCATTGGATAGACATCGAACCTACGTGGCTCCATCTACTCCCTCCAATTAAGCCTGGAAAATGCCTTACCTCTAGAAAAACCTTTCAACAAACTTTGAATTTGGCTCTTGTATCCCTCGAATTCACTACAATCGACAGCAACTCACATCTCTCCATGCAATAGATCGATTAGGTGGTGGGAAAGTCATGCCTTGCATTTTTCTTTATCAAAAAGATATCCATAGGCATGCGCAAGGCACAACAGGTGCAGCCGGAACCCGCTCCTTTTACATGACCCATGGATTGGCATGTGGGTTGGTGGGTTAGCCCATATTCTAGAATCCTCCATACTTGTACATAGGAGGGGTTCTCTAGAAACCTTTACACTTGTATTGAATTTCTCTAGAGTTCTCTAAGGAGGTGGGAATGTTCTAGACCCCAATGCTTGAATGTAAGACCTGCACTCCGTGAACCCGATCTAAACCTTGATTTCATGTCGTAACAGGTCTTCTGATCATCACCGGGCCAGACGGGACGAGCGGATGACAATCAGGTACGAAATCGGACCAACCAGACCAACTTAAGTATGAATTTCATTTATACCGGTCGATGGTACCGGTCTATGGTACCGGTCGACCGGTATGGTGTGCGCAGCAGACTACCAAGATCCGGAATTGGATCTCTGCGGGTCCCACTTTCCCAATTCCAAATCCTAAGACTTCCCTAATCCTAAGAGGCTTCTTAAACCTAATTCCTAGCCTATTTAAACCCCTCTAAGCCTCCTAGAATCCCTTCCATTGATCCTCACAAACCCTAGAGAGGAGAAGGAGATTGGAGAAGGAGAAGGAGCTAGAAAGAAGAAGGAAGTGCCGCCATTGCCGTTCGATGACGCTCACCTTACGCCAGTCGACGGTAAGTGCTTTGTGACTCTAGGATAATTAGTATGGTTGGATCAATACCATGCAAAACAGGTATTGATCTAAACCCTAATTGTCCATTAAACCCTAATTTGCCATCAAACCCTAGATTCGAGTTCTAGGATGATTATCATCAAAACTAGACTTGAATGAGTTGGAGATAACTCTAACTCAAAGCTCAGACTTAGAATGGATAGGAGAAACCCTGAAAATCCATGGAGATTGATCGACGACAGTTGAAAAACCTAATGTATGGTCTTTCGGAGACATACCGGTCGACCATACCGGTCGCTAGTTTTCCCACAGAGATGCGACCGGTATGTTGCGACCGGTCAGCTCTGAAAGGCTGGTTTTGAACTCTGTTGGTTTTTCGACCAACATGAAACCCTAAGAAACTATTCTAATTGAACCCTAATATAATGTAGGACTCTGTGATAGCACATTTGGATCTTGCGACGAGGAGCAAGCTATCAAACGAGCGTCAGGTAAGGGAATCTAACCTAAACCCTAATAAATAAAGGACAGTAAAACGTTGTTAATAATAACCTTGAATATATGATGTGATGGTTGTGCATATTCACATGTCATCTTTTATTTCCAGTTATTATTATTGTTCATGCATATTCCATATGATAGGATGTGACTGTTAGGCATGTGGTTGTTTTCGTTGATGTGTGGAATGGGAAGGGCCTGGGGCCTGGGATCATTCCTCACACTGGTACCTTTTTGTAGTATTCTATCTTAGCATGCTTGGTGCGGGTAGGGCATCAGGGGAAGGTCGTCTACTGTGGTCTCTGGCATGTGGTCGCTGGCCTGACCACGATGTTGTGGCACTGTGGTCTCTGACATGTGGTCTCTGGCCTGGCCACGATGCTTTAGCTCTATCTCTATGCCGTAGGGAGTTATGTTGGGATAGGGTCTACTTGCGTATTGTTCTGTCTTAGTATGCTTGATGCGGGTAAGGCATCAGGGGGAGGTGTGGCATTGTGGTCTCCAGCCCGGCCACCACGCTCTAGCTCTATCTCTATGCCGTAGTGAGCTATACTAGGATGGAGCCTACAGTAATGACATATAGGATTGGTTAGTTGCGAGCCCAGTTTGCAAGCCCTAGCCAGTAGGGACTTATGTATTGGTATGGGTAGAGTATCAGGGAGGTAGTAGATGCCTTAGCTCTATCTCTATTCCATGATGGGTGCATGTGGGTCGGTGGTAGTGTGGTCTACTATGCGATGCTACACACTCGTGTATAGAGGTGAGGCGGCCTCCGAACCTTTCTATAGCACATTGCAAACTTGAACCAGACCACAGCATAAAATGATTGTTACTCATGCATATAATATTGATACACTGTCTGATTGTCTTACTGAGCTAAGTTGTGAGCTCACCCTTTGTATATACATTGTTTTTAGATGTTGATGCAGATTACACGGTGGACGATTATATGAACGCTCCGACGTATGGAGGTGTTGCTGCTCCAGATGTACCGACAGGAGAGGACGAGCATGATGTTTCATGCGAGTGCCCCTTCTGCATGTACCTTTTACTTTATTTTATTTGTTTCAGTTATTTTATTAAAGTGATGTAAGGATATTTAACTACGTTTGGAATTTAGATAATGAAATACTTATTTAAATTTATCAATAGAATACTCAGTTCATTTATTTAAAGACTTCCGCTGTATTTATTATATTCTGATTGTGGTTATGTGCAGTGGTTTGTATGAGTGGACACGATCTTATTGAGATCCTGATGTGAACCGTTGGTTCAATGACGGTTTATTCACACCATTCTGGTTGGTTCAGAATTGGTGTGTGACAACTTGGTATCAAAGCTCTCGGGCTCTGTCCAACAAACTATATTGCACTTAACTAAGTCGATGAACTGAGATAGGAAAATTAAAAATCTTAATACAACACACCATAAGCACTGTTTGATACGTGAGACTGATTAAGAAAGAGCATAATGTACTATATTAAATATGGAATTTAATAATGCACATGCTCTAGTTAGAAAGAACCATAAAACTTCTATTAAAGAGTAAGAGTGATAAAGTTAAAAGTGCTACAGGGTACGGTCCACAAACCGGACAGTTACCCTGTTATATAAACTGTCAAGAGAAAGAAATTTAAGAAGACAATCATGGGGTAGGGGGCCTAGGAGGAATAGGATCCGCAATATCATAATCCCACTTGTAAGTGACCCTAAGCCAGTGCACCTGATCCTGAGGGACTCTGAGGCTGGGAGCCAAGTGCCCCAAGTCACAGCTCATCTCACGCTGAGCGTCCCTGAGCTCCATGAACATACCCATCACGGTGTCGGGAGGCGGCTGGGATGGTCCCGCTGCATAGGTGGGCTGTGGTGCTGGTACTGGAACATCCTCCATATGATCATCGCCACCATCGTCATCACCCGTGGCCTCTGCTGCATGAGCAGCATTGGCTGCTGCTGCTGCTGCTACCGCGGCTGCTACCCTTCTGAGTGGGCGAGGACGAGCCTCCAAATCCTCATCGCTGAGCGGCAGATTATCCATCTGCATCCGCAGGATGGCATCCCAGTCGATGTCAAAAGTCATAGTGTCCTCCACAGCAGTCTTAGTTGACTATGGATGCTTACCAGCAAATGTACGAAGAGCTATTTTTCTTTGCATCGACAAGCATGCAAGAAGAAGAAACCAAGACACATAGGTTCACCATGGGACTGCGTGGAAGCATTAGAGAGCACATCTTGGGTCTGGAAAAGAAGGTTTATAATGAGGCTGTATAGGTTGCGAGAGTGATAGAATCAAGTCAGAAGGACAACTTCTTTGCTCAAAATAGGGGACTGAAGAGACCGGCTACTGAGACTTCAAGTGGCGGTAATAATAGACCATTCCACCCATACATGGCTCAGTCTACTACAGTGCCTGCAAGGAACAATACTGCACCACCTATGCCGTAGTTCGCTGGATAAAATCCGAATATCAAATGCTATAACTGCCAGCAGCTGGGTCATGTTGCAAGAAACTGCACTCTACCTAGGAAAACACTTCCACAACAAGGAAAGGTATTTGCAGTAACTACTGAAGAGGCAGCCGCATCACTTGATGTGATCATTGGTATGATTTTACCCCTTACTATTTAACTTACAACTTTATTGTGTGTGAGCATGTAGAACTAAGGGATAATTAAATTTCAGGAACTGTAAATGTAGCTGGTATACCTGCCAGAGTACTCTTTGACTCTGGAGCCACGCACTCTTTCATTTCTATTTCTTTTGGGAAGCGAATGGAATTACTGATCAAGCATTTAAACCCAAGCTTGATAGTTCACTCTCCGCTAGGAGTCGAAGTGGCGTTGAACAAATATTTTGGACCATGTATAGTTAGCATTGATGGTTGAGATCTAGAAGCTAATCTGGTTCAACTCGAGATGGCAGACTTTGACGTCATTTTGGGAATGGATTGGTTAGGCCGGCATTTAGCCAGTTTATTATGTGGTGAAAAGAAGCTTGTGCTTAAAGACGAGAAAGGAAAAGAGTTTAGCTTCACTGGGACCAAGTTACCTAGGAAGCGGAAGCTGATCCTCTCCGCCCTAAAAGCTAAGAGATGCTTAGAGAAGGGAGGAGTGGGGTATTTAGTGTCTGTAGTCGACATCACTGCTGAGGTGCCAAAGATGGAAGATCTAGATGTGGTGCGAGAGTTCCCAGATGTATTTCCAGAAGATCTCCTAGGTCTACCTCCAGATAGGGCTACAGAGTGCGTGATAGACCTAATGCCAGGGTCGGCACCAGTGTCTAAAGCACCGCACAGGATGGCCCCTATAGAATTAAAGGAGTTGAAGACCCAATTATAAGAATTGCTAGATAAGGGTTTCATATGACCAAGCATATCGCCATGGGGAGCGCCTGTATTATTCGTCAAGAAGATGGACGGTAGTTGTTAGGGAGTCACACCACGCTAGCAATACTACCTTGACACATATGACTCAACCTCAGAGCCACGTGGAGATCCCCTATTCGACATAAGAAAACTCCTTAAACACAAGAACAAAGGGTAAAATAAGCATTTTGGAAATATGCACTATTCACTATAAATAGGGCAAATCCTGAGGTTTTCAGGTACACAATATTTACTGCTCATTTACTCCTAGAGATTCACGCTCTGACACTTGGGACGGAAAATTTCACCTCACCCCACACTTTTCTATAATATCTTCGTGGGCTCGACACCGAGCCCACTGACTGTTCACAGAGCCCTAACTTTGGCATCGGAGTGGACCCGGGGCATCCAGCCCGCCTCCCCCCTTTCGCCTTTCCTTGTCTTGCAGGTCTAGTCAGCTTTGAGGACCCACAGGATGGATTTGGGCCGAAACAGTTTGGCGCCCACCGTGGGGCCCGTGAGATTTAACGTCAACAGTGTAAAAACTAGAGAAAGGTACTAAGTTATGAGTCCAAGAAGAACCCGAAGCCAGATGATTAGTCCCAACCCCCTTGTGATCAATCAACGAGTAAATCCCGAGGAAGGAAACAGGTCTGAAATGCGGTCTAGCAGGGACCGAGGAAAACGCACGACTGACCCAGTCCCCGCGCATGAATCCTTTGTCACATACGAACAGTTTGAGACCGTGGCACAGTAGCTTGCAGTGTTAACTCGGTTTGTACAAGGGCTACAGTCCCCAGCTACCGAAGCCACTTCTCGTCCCCCTATCAGAGTCGTCCCACCAGCAGACCTGCATAGGGAGACTGACCTCCCCAGAGAGCCCCGTCACTACCTTGGGCGAGATGGAGCTCGACCCACGATACCAGGATCTAGCGCCTGCCCCGTCCCAGAGTTGAGTGGCACAGGATCAACTTCACAGCGCGGAAGAATCCCTGCTCGAGAAAGGCTCGGCCCACAGCCTGGGGCAGCACCTCGACTGGATGAAGACGAAATGGATGAGCTTTTGGTCCCGTGGCGCATAATGCTACCAGAGGTTGTCATGGGCGCAGACAAACCATGTGCTCCCATGGACCCAGAGGTAGCGGCGACATTAGCGGACCAACTGGCAGCATTGCACCGAAAGGTCGAGACCATGGCGAAGGCCGGAGTCGCCCAGGACGAAGATAGGGATTATTCAACAGATAACCCTCTCACCGACATTATCATGAGGGTACCCTTACCCAAGCGGTTTACCATGCCGCCAGTGGACTCTTATGATGGATCTACAGATCCCATCGACCACCTGAACAATTTCGTGGGCGCGATGGTCCTCCACGCGAACCCCGACGCCATTATGTGCAGAGCCTTTCCCCTTACACTAAAGGGCGCGGCTCGGATGTGGTTCAACAACCTACCACTGTGGTCTATTGACTCTTTTAAGACCATGGGCAGACTATTCAGGATGCACTTTCAAGGAAGCAGGGTGCAGCGGAAGACCAGCGCACACCTGATGAATATGAGACAGAGGTCCGATGAGACCTTGATGGCTTTCTTGGCCAGATTCAACCTTGAAGTACTACAAGTGAAGGACATCGACGAGGCAGTTCACTTTGCCACATTGAGAGCAGCGGTCACTGACCCGAAGCTCAGATTCTCTAAAGCTAAAAAGGAACTGGCAGACTTGCAGGAGCTCTTGGCACGGTGCGAGAAGTTTGCCACTGCCAACGAAATCTACGAAGCAAGCAAAGGCCTAGTCGATATTCCTCACAAATGAACGGATGAGAGGCAAGACCTCACACGGCCAGGAGAGAACAAGAGGTCGAGAAGAGAAGAAGCGCGAGCTAGAGGGTTACTCCAGAAAAAATTCAGTGATTATACCCCATTCAACCGATCCCTCGGGGACGTGTACACTCTCATTGCTAATGACGGGTATCTACAGAAGCCCCAGAAGATCGTGACCGAAGCAAAAAGGAGAAATCTGAACAAGTGTGGAACACATTGGGCCAAGGAGGGTAGACACGGCCCGGTGCCGCCACGAATATCGTCTTGGCCCCGTGCCGAAGCGTGACCCATGCGGTCCAAAGATTTCACCAAGTGTGGAACATATTGGACCGAGGAGGGTAGACACGGCTCCACGTCGATACGAATATCGTCCCGACCCTGTGCTGAAGCATGACCCATGCGGTCCAAAGATTTCACCAAGTATGGAACATATTGGACCGAGGAGGGTAGACACGGCTCCGTGCCGATACGAATATCGTCCCGGTCCCGTGCCGAAGTGAGACCCATGCGGCCCAAAGATTTCACCAAGTGTGGAACATATTGGGCCGAGGAGCGTAGACAAGTTAGGACAGACACATCGGTTAATTCAAAGGAAAAGAAAGACAAGACGAGATAATTCAAGGTTTTTTCATTAATTTAAAAGATTGCAATTACATGAGCGCACAAAAGAGGCAACGGTGCCTGACACCGCATTAGTACAAAAAAAAAGTTACAGAAAAGTCTTATGTATTCTCTTCAGGGGGAGCTTCAGGGGGGTTCACCCCACTGCAGCCTGCTTCATCTGTGCGCCGCGAAAGGGAGCTGCCAGGTGTACGGGGAGGACCCATTGGAGGTGTCGTGCCATCCTGGGGGGTCGTGGGAGTCTCGTCCAAGTCAGGAGAGGCTGGAGGCTCCTCACCCTCGAAGACCTCATCTAGCCTCCGAAGCATTTCGGCGTCATCCACTTCTGGGATTTCAACTTCCGCATCGGGAGGGATGAGGCATTCGGATCCGGTATAATCCAGCCCCGACACCTTCTCATCCACGAACTCATTCAGGGCCAGCTCCCCCTCGGTGAAGCTTTAGAGGGAGTAGCGCCCCACCAGCACCTTGAAGTCCTCAGACTTCTGGTAGAGCCGAACTGCCCCAATAGCAAGGGAGCGCGTCTTCATGTAGGTTTCCTTGAATCTCGCCCCACGGTCCCTTGCGCGCTCCAAGGTCGACTTCAACTGGCCGACCCGATCCTCCCTCGCCTTTGCATCATCCTGAAGGCGGCGCTTGTCCTCACGCATCTGTGCAGTCTCTCTCTGGAGGCGGGTGACCTCGGCGGACATGGACGTCACCTCCCGCTCCTTATACCGCAGCTGCGTCCGGGCATCGTCCCACTCCTCCTTGGCCGCATGCAGTTTGCTGTCCGTCTCGGCCAGGTTTCGGGCCGTTTCCTCGGCGCGCTCCTTCAAAGTCTCCATATACACACCGAGCTGCACCAAAACATGAATAACAGTTAGATAAAGGAAAACAAAAACAACAAGTGAGATTAAAGAGGGGCGGGACCGCCATGCGTTGATTACTTACCGACGCACCCAAGGTGTCTTCTCTTGAAATCAGTGAGGGCGTGGGAAGCTTTCTCACCAGCGATCAATCCCGGGGTAAGATGGCCCCTTTCATCAACTCCCTCGTAGCACAAATATCACCCATGGCCGTGTCCTCCTCGGTTAGCGCCCAGTCTGGGCGGAAGGCTCGCTCGTCACCAGTTTGGTTCCGGGGACTGGGACCCATGAGGGGGAGGTGTCTAAAATCACTGGGCACTCCTCCCTGCCCCTGAAGTACCCTCGGCCTCGCGAGTGGTGAAGCTGGCGACGTCTGAACCCGGACCGGGGTCGGTTGCAGGGCCGCACTGACTCCAGATGCCTCTCCAAGAGCAAGGACGGCCTCCGTCAGAGTATTCCCTTTCCCTGAAAAATCAAGCACACGGTACCGAGGGATCAGTGGCATTGCATAGATGCGCGCTGCCTCGGCCATGGTAGAGTCGGGGGATAGCTTACGTGTTCTCTTCGACGGCCTCCTTGTCAGGTCCACCTCGGCACCGGCCTGATCCGTCGAGGCCTTCGTAGTCTGCTTCTCCTGGACTCTCTTCGCCGCGGCCTCCTTCCGGGCGGCATCCTTCTTCCTCAACTCCATCAGGTAGTCCTTGTTTAGCTTCACTGCAAGAAACAACAACAGAATCAGCGCGGTTAGTAGGTCGACATCGGCCAGCTCTATGTCAAAATAATACTCACATAAACGGTTCTCATGCAAAACAAGGGGATCCTTCAGGTCGGCCACACGAATGGGGGCCCCCTCAGAATGCCGAGCACGGCGCAGCAGCTCGGACTCCACAGGCGGCAGAGGTACATCCGTATTGAATGTCTTGGCATCCAGCTTCTTCCATACATTCTCCAAAAGCACGTCGTCACCCCGGATGTAAAAGAACTTGTTCTTCTACAACTTGATCGAGGTCGGTTTGTCAGCGAGGAGGTTGCCGAAGTCAGGCTTCTTGGCAAAGTAGTATCACCCTGTCTTAGAGTAATCATTGAAGGTGAACATGTTACGGAACATGTTCAGGGTCGGTACTTGCCCCATCCTCCTGAAGTAGATGATGAAGGCTATCAAGTTCTTCCAGGAGTTCGGCATCAGTTGGATCGGTGCCACTTGGTAGTACTTCAAAATTTCGGCCACCAGCTTCGGTACCGGCACCCGGAAGCTGGCCTTGAACATCTCAACACTGACACATAGTTCCGACCATTGACTCTAACAGGCCCGCTCCCCCTCGGTGGACATTCTAATCTCCACGCCATCCGGTATCTGGTATCGCTCCTGGAGACTGTCAAACTCAGCCTTGGTTAATAGGCAAACCTCACCGCGGGCATCAAACTCCGGGGGAGCCTCAGCCTCCTCTCGGGCCTGGATCAAGACCTCGGAACCAACCTCATGCGTTGACACACCCACTAGAAGATCGTGCCGAGAAGGGCCAGAGGTGGGTCCCGGCCGTCTGCCTTCGACCTCTTCCTCAATCCTCAACTCCATCTCTGGACCGCCAGTCCAACCGACCCACTTGTCGAAGACGTACCTGTAGCCATCCCACTCCCAAACGAGGATGAGCTACTGCTGCTGCTGGAGGATGACCCCACAGTCTCTATATCTACGTCCACTTCGGCCTCCCTACCCTCGTCAACCATGGTTAAAAAAGACTTAGAAGGAAAAAAAATACTTACTGATTCCTAAAACCGGAGGTGGCACCGACGTCAATAAACCAAGCTGATGGGATATATCCGGGCTGATATGCAAAGATCGTACCGATGTGAAGAGCGCGAACCGACGTGAGCAACTGAACAGTAGTTTCAGAATGGGGGGGACCTCCATACCCTACCACCCCTTTTTTATACAAGTTCTATCCGGTGAGTTCCATGTGGCACCTCATCATTGGCATCCAAGTCGGTGCATTTATTACCGACGGTAAACTTCGGGTGCGTTAGTCGGGTCCCTCCTTGCGGTATCCATATAGTCAACCTGGATCCATGATCTAATCCAGATGTAATATGGATAGTTCACGTTGGTTATGCCACCTCGGTTCCACCCTTAAAGAGGGAACAACTGCGATATTTATAACGGCCGTAGTGATCAGCTCGGATCACGTGAGAAACCCGTGATCGGCTCGGATGTACATCTTCAACAAAACCGATGTGTATTGGCCGCGGTGCCCACATCGGTCAAAATGACTAGGATCACGTGAGAAGCCCGTGATCGGCTCAGATGTACATCTTCAACAAGACCGATGTGTATTGGCCGTGGTGCCCACATCGGTCAAAATGACTCGGATCATGTGAGAAGCCCGTGATCGGCTCGGATGTACATTTTCAACAAGACCGATGCGTATTGGCCGCGGTGCCCACATCGGTCAAAATAACTCAGATCACGTGAGAAGCCCGTGATCGGCTCGGATGTACATCTTCAACAAGACTGATGCGTATTGGCCGCGGTGCCTACATCGGTCAAAATGACTCGGATCACGTGAGAAACCCGTGATCGGCTCGGATGTACATCTTCAACAAGACCGATGCGTATTGGCCGTGGTGCCCACATCGGTCAAAATGACTCGGATCACGTGAGAAACCCGTGATCGGCTCGGATGTACATCTTCAACAAGACCGATGCGTATTGGCCGTGGTGCCCACATCGGTCAAAATGACTCGGATCACGTGAGAAGCCCATAATCGGCTCGGATGTACATCTTCAACAAGACCGATGCGTATTGGCCGCGGTGCCCACATCGATCAAAATGACTCAGATCACGTGAGAAGCCCGTGATCGGCTCGGATGTACATCTTCAACAAGACCGATGTGTATTGGCCGCGGTGCCCACATCAGTCAAAATGACTCGGATCACGTGAGAAGCCCGTGATCGGCTCAGATTTACATCTTCGACAAGACCGATGTGTATTGGCCGCGGTGCCTACATCGGTCAAAATGACTCGGATCACGTGAGAAGCCCGTGATCGGCTCAGATTTACATCTTCAAGACCGATGTGTATTGGCCGCAGTGCCCACATCGGTCAAAATGGCTCGGATCACGTGAGAAACCCGTGACGGCCTTGGAAATCCGTTCTCAGCGAAGACCGATATGTATTGGTCGCAGTACCCACATCGGTCAAAATGGCTCGGATCACGTGAGAAACACGTGACGGCTTTGGAAATCCATTCTCAGCAAAGACCGATGTGTATTGGCCGCAGTGCCCACATCGGTCAAAATGGCTCGGATCACGTGAGAAACACGTGACGGTTTTGGAAATGCATCATCAGCAAAGACCGATGTGTATTGGCCGTAGTGCCCACATCGGTCATATTGGTCCGGCCCCACCCTGAAACAAATGGCCAATGGGGGTGGGCCGCAGTAACTGTCTTGGCACGGTATTCTATACATCGGACATACCACCACGGCTCCGCCCTAAAAAAATGGCCAATGTGGGTGGGCCATAGTAACAATCTCGGCACGGCATTCTTCACATCAGACATGCCACCACGGCTCTACCCTGAGTTTGATGCCCGAGGTGGGTGGGGTGCAGTGAGCACCTCGGCGCAGTATTCTCCACCTCAGGAATCCTGCCTCGGCCATCTCACGTCGAGCATTCCGCATCCGCATCGACTAAGGGGACTGCGCCACGGGGTCCACCTCGGCACTCACCCCATGACTAAGGGGGCTGCGCCGCAGGGTCCACCTCGGTACTCACCCCCAACATACTCCAGAACTTCATCAGTCTCCAGTACATCAAGCACCACAACGGAGCAACGAGGCAAGTGGTTAAGGCATGGTCTGGTCCGTCTTCTTTGCGCTAACCAAAACTTACGGATTCAGCGGAGCAACGAGGCAAGTTGTTGGGGGGAGAATTTCGTCATCCTATTCTTTTTGCTCAGCTGAACCCTACAGATTCAGCAGGGCAACGAGGCAAGTGTTAGGGAGTCACACCACGCTGGCAATACTACCTTGACACATAGGACTCAACCTCAGAGCCACGTGGATCCCTTATTCGACATAAGAAAACTCCTCAAACACAAGAACAAAGGGTAAATTCAATATTTTGGAAATATACACTATTCACTATAAATAGGGCAAATCCCGAGGTTTTCAGGTACACAATATATACTGCTCATTTACTCTTAGAGATTCACGCTCTGACACTTGGGATGAAAAATTTCACCTCACTCTACACTTTTCTATAATATCTTTGTGGGCTCGACACCGAGTCCACTGACTATTCACATAGCCCTAACTTTGGCATCGGAGTGGACCCGGGGCATCCAGCCTGCCTCCCCCCTTTCGCCTTTCCTTGTCTTGCAGGTCTAGTCAGCTTGGAGGACCCACAGGACGGATCTGGGCCGAAACAGTAGTGTACGGCTATGTATCGACTACCAAGAGCTGAACAAGTTAACCATCAAGAATCGATATCCTTTGCCTAGGATCGATGATCTGTTCGATCAGTTACAGGGTGCAAAGGTTTTCTTGAAGATTGATCTCAGATCAGGGTATCACCAACTGAAGATCAAGGCCAGAGATATCCCAAAGACTGCTTTCAGGACAAGGTATGGGCATTATGAGTTTCTAGTTATGTCGTTCGGATTGACCAATGCCCCAGCGTTGTTCATGGAATTGATGAACCGAGTGTTTCATGATATGTTGGACACTTCGGTCATCGTATTCATCGATGACATATTGGTCTACTCAAAGGACAGAGAGGCTCATACAACACATTTGAGGGCAGCCCACAATGGCTGAGAAGGGAGAAGCTTTATGCCAAGTTCAAGAAGTGTGAATTTTGGCTGAAGGAGGTGGCTTTCTTGGGCCACGTAGTATCTGAAGATGGTATCAAGGTAGATCCAAGTAAGATAGCTGCTATAGTAGGATGGGAAGCACCAAAATCAGTTGCGAAGATTCGTAGTTTCCTTGGATTGGCTGGTTACTATAGAAGATTCGTGGAAGACTACTCAAGGATCGCCGTTCCACTTACCCGACTAACCAAGAAGGGAAAGAAGTTTATATGATCAGAGGAGTGCGAGAAATGCTTTCAGACTTTGAAGTCAAGACTAGTCTCTGCACCTATCTTGACCATCCCAGCACCAAGCTTACCGTTTATCTTATATATGGACGCTTCAGGGTTGGGTCTTGGATGTGTATTGATGCAAGGAGAACAGGTGATTGCCTACGCATCAAGATAGTTAAAAGAGCATGAGAAGAATTATCCTACACATGACTTGGAGTTAGCAGCGGTAATACATGCAATCAAGACTTGGAGACACTACCTTTCTGGTGAAAAGTTTCAGATTAAGTCAGATCACAAGAGCTTAACCTATCTTTTCACTCAGAAGGACCTGAATATGAGATAGAGGAGATGGCTGGAGTTATTAAAAGATTATGATTGTGACATCTAGTACCATCCGGGTAAGGCAAATGTTGTGGCTGACACCCTAAGCAGAAAGTGAGCATTGAAACCGGAGGCAGGACCAAGTAGAAATGCTGCATTATGTGCTGCAGCCTCGAGCTCAACAGAGAATGATGAAGAGTATATAATAGAGACTGCAAGAGATCCAGTGGAACAAGACTTAATTCATAAGTTCACATTGATGTTCACAGCCTTGAAGATCTCATTGGATCTCATAGATGAGGTCAAAGTAGCAATCCTACAGGATCCACATCTCAAGACGGTACAAGAAGACCTAGAGAAAGGTAACAACAATCCTGACTTTACCTTGGATTCAGACAAGGTACTCAGGTATCATAGACAATTATGTATACCTGAGAGTGAGAACTTAAATATCAGAGATCGAGTTATGACAGAAGCTCATTACACTCCATACTCAGTACATCCAGGAAGCACCAAAATGTACCATGATTTAAGAAGATTATATTGGTAGAGGGGTATGAAAGTAGATATAACTCATTTCGTATTCCAAAAATCTGAATTGCCAGCAAGTTAAAGCGGAAAGGTAGAGACCCGCAGGTTTACTGCAGCCATTATCGGAACCTGCTTGGAAGTGGGATTGTATCACAATGGATTTCGTCAATGGCCTACCCTTGACACCAAGGTCGGTGGATGCAGTTTGGGTTATAGTCGATCGACTCCCCAAGACAGCTCGATTTATTGCGGTCAGACCTCAGTATACCATGGAGAAGCTGGCCAAGCTATATGTAGATAATATAGTCAGACTTCATGGCGTCCCAGAGAGTATAGTATCTGATAGAGATCCCCGTTTTACATCAAAGTTTTGGGAAGGATTACAGAAAGCTATGGGAACAAAGTTGAAGTTCAGTACAACTTTTCACCATCAGACGGACGGGCAGTCAGAACGAACTATTCAAATTTTAGAAGATATGCTCCGAGCTTGTGCCCTAGATTTCAAGGGAGCTTGGGACGAGAAGCTATCGCTTATCGAGTTTGCTTATAACAACAGCTACCAGGCTACAATCCAAATGGCTCCATATGAAGCACTTTATGGGAAGAAGTGTCGTACACCTTTGTTATGGAATGAGGTGGGAGAAAGAAGAATTATAGGACCAGAGTTCGTTGAAGAAACTTGTCGAGTGATTGACCAGATCAAGGAAAGAGTGAAGACAGCTCAAGTTTGCTAGAAGCACTATGCGGATAACCAACGTCGAGATCTGGAGTTTGCAGTAGGTGACAAAGTATTCTTGAAGATATCACCTATGCGAGGGCTGAACGGTTTGGTAAGAAGGGGAAGCTATTCCCCTGGTATGTGGGACCATACGAGATATTGACCAGACGTGGTAATGTGGCATATCAATTGGCCCTACCACCATCTATGTCAAGTGTTCATGATGTGTTCCATGTATCATTATTGAAGAAATATGTCAGGGATCCATCACACATCTTGACAGCAGACCCCCCAGACTTGACAGAGGAATTAACATTTGAAGTGGTACCTGTGATGCTCTCAAGCCGAAAGGTATAGCAACTTCGAAGCAAGGATATCCATTATGTGAAAGGGCATTGGAAAAGCCAAGATGTCGAAGAAATTACTTGGGAAGAGGAGAGCGCGATGAGAAAGGAGTACCTTAACCTTTTCGATGATCAAGGTAGTTCAAATTTCGAGGCCAAAATTTCTTTTAAGGGTGGGGGAGTTGTGAGACCTACATGCAAATTTTGGAGATGAAATTTCTTTTAAGGGTGGGGGAGCTGTAAGACCCGCACTCCGTGAACCCGATCTAAACCTTGATTTCATGTCGTAACAGGTCTTTCGATCATCACCGGGCCAGACGGGACGAGCGGATGACAATCAGGTATGAAATCAGACCAACCAGACCAACTTAAGTATGAATTTCAATCATACCAGTCGATGGTACCGGTTTATGGTACCGATCGACCAGTATGGTCTGCGCCGTAGACTACCAAGATCGAGAATTGGATCTCTGTGGGTCCCACTTTCCCAATTCTGAATCCTAAGACTTTTCTAATCCTAAGAGGCTTCCTAAACCTAATTCCTAGCCTATTTAAACCCCTCTAAGCCTTCTAGAATCCCTTCCATTGATCCTCACAAACCCTAGAGAGGAGAAGGAGATTGGAGAAGGAGAAGAAGCTAGGAAGAAGAAGGAAGTGCCGCCATTGCCGTTCGACGACGCTCACCTTACGCCAGTCGACGGTAAGTGTTTTGAATCATTCCTCTTACATTGTGACTCTATGATAGTTAGTATGGTTGGATCAATACCATGCAAAGCAGGTATTGATCTAAACCCTAATTGGCCATTAAACCCTAATTTGTTGTCAAACCCTAGATTTGAATTCTAGGATGATTATCATCAAAACTAGACTTCAATGAGTTGGAGATAACTCTAACTCAAAGCTCAGACTTAAAATGGATAGGAGAAACCCTGGAAATCCATGGAGATTGATCGACGGCAGTTGAAAAACCTAATGTATGGTCTTTCGGAGACATATCGATCGACCATACCGGTCGCTAGTTTTCCCACAGAGAGGCGACCGGTATGTTGCGATCGGTCAGCTCTGAAAGGTTGGTTTTGAACTCTGTTGGTTTTTCGACCAACGTAAAACCCTAAGAAACTATTCTAATTGAACCCTAATATAATGTAGGACTCTATGATAGCACGTTTGGATCTTGCGACGTGGAACAAGCTATCAAACGAGCGTCAGGTAAGGGAATCTGACCTAAACCCTAATAAATAAAGGACAGTAAAACATTGTTAATAATAACCCTGAATATATGACCTGATGGTTGTGCATATTCACATGTCATCTTTTATTTCCAGTTATTATTATTGTTCATGCATATTCCATATGATAGGATGTGATTGTTAGGCATGTGGTTGTTTTCGTTGGTGTGTGGAATAGGAAGGGCCTGGGGCCTGGGATCATTCCTCACACTGGCACCTTTTTGTAGTACTCTATCTTAGCATGCTTGGTGTGGGTAGGGCATCAGGGGAAGGTCGTGGTACTGTGGTCTCTGGCATGTGGTCGCTGGCCTGGCCACCATGTTGTGGCACTGTGGTCTCTGACATGTGGTCTCTGGCCTGGCCACGATGCTTTAGCTCTATCTCTATGCCATAGGGAGTTATTTTGGGATAGGGTCTACTTGTGTATTGTTCTGTCTTAGTATGCTTGATGCGGGTAAGGCATCAGGGGGAGGTGTGGCATTGTGGTCTCCAACCTGGCCACCACACTCTAGCTCTATCTCTATGCCATAGTGAGCTGTACTAGGATGGAGCCTACAATGATGACATATAGGATTGGTTAGTTGTGAGCCCAGTTTGTAAGCCCTAGCCAGTAGGGGCTTATGTATTGGTATGGGTGGACTATCATGGGAGGTAGTGGATGCCTTAGCTCTATCTCTATTCCATGATAGGTGCATGTGGGTCGGTGGTAGTGTGGTCTACTGTGCGATGCTACACACTCGTGTATAGAGGTGAGGCGGCCTCCGAACCTTTCTATAGCACATTGCAAACTTGAACCAGACCACAGCATAAAATGATTATTACTCATGCATATAATATTGATACACTGTCTGATTGTCTTACTGAGCTAAGTTGTGAGCTCACCCTTTGTATATACATTGTTTTTAGATGTTGATGCAGGTTACACGGTAGACGATTATATGAACACTCTGGCGTATGTAGGTGTTGCTGCTCTGGACGTACTGGCAGGAGAGGACGAGCATGAAGTTTCATGCGAGTGCCCTTTCTGCGTGTACCTTTGACTTTATTTTATTTGTTTCAGTTATTTTATTAAAGTGATGTAAGGATATTTAACTATGTTTGGAATTTGGATAATGGAATACTTATTTAAATTTATCAATAGAATACTCAGTTCATTTATTTAAAGACTTCCGCTGTATTTATTATATTCTGATTGTGGTTATGTGCAGTGGTTTGTATGAGTGGACACGGTCTTATTGAGATCCTGGTGTGAACCGTTGGTTCAATGACGGTTCACTTACACCATTCTTGTTGGTTCAAAATTGGGGTGTGACATTGAATGTTTCTAACTGTTGGATAGGAGACACATGTATAGATCTTAGCCATTCATTGTACCTCTTGGTGCCTATAAATAAGGTTGGCCTCATTTGGCCAAGGCACTCTGCACTCAAGCAATTAGCAACCTTGTAAGAGTTCCTTTGCAATAGAAATTCTTCTTTCAATGTTCTCTTGTGTGCTTTCTTCCTTTGGTAAGAAATTAAGCTGATTTAGCAATTCAAGAGGGGTTGTGAGCTACTAAGGGCCGCATGGTTGGCTTAGTTACACTAAGGCTATCACACCCCAATTTCGACTGAACCAGAAGTGTGAGTGAACCGTCACTGAACCAACGGTTCACACCAGGATCTCAATAAGACCGTGTCCACTCATACAAACCATTGTACATAACCATAATCAGAATATAATAAATACAGCGAAAGTCATAAATTAAATGAACTGAGATCTCTATTGGTAATTTAAATAAAATATCTAATTATTCAAATACTAGAACGTAAATAATTATCCTTACATCATTTGTAAATCCAACTGAAAATAAATAAAATAAACGAATCCAATATCCTAAAGGTACACACAGAAAGGGCACTCGCATGAAGCGTCATGCTCGTCCTCCCCTGCTTGCACTTCCAGAGCAGCAACTCTTCCATGTATTGGAACATCCACGTAGTCCTCCACAGTGTAACCTGCTTCAACATCTAAAAATAGTGTATACACAAGGGTGAGCTCACAACTTAGCTCAGTAAGAAAATCAAACAATGCAACAAACAACATGCATGAGTAGCATTCACATTGTGGTCTGGTTTTAAGTTTGCAATGTGCTATAGAAAGGATTGGCGGCCACCGCACCTCTATATACGAGTGTGTGAAGCCACCCAATGGATCAAACACCACTGTCGTCCCACATGCACCCACCATGGAATAGAGGTAGAGCTAAGGCGTCCGGATCAAACACCGCTAACACCTCCCCTAATACTCTACCCATACCAACACGTAAGCCCCAATTGGCGAGGGCTTGTAAACTGGGCTCGCAACTAATCAATCCTATTTGTCATCACAGTAGGCCCTATCCCAGCACAGCTCCCTATGACATAGAGATAGAGTTAGAGTCTAGTGGCCAGGCCGAAGACCACAGTGCCACTTCCTCCCCCTGATACCCTACCTGCACCAAGCATGCTAAGACAGAACGATACGAAAGGTGCTAGTGTGAGGAATGATCCTAGACCTCCAGTCCTTCCCTTTCCACACACCAACGAAAACAATCACATGCCTAACAGTCACATCCTAGCATAGCAAGAATGCATGAACAATATAATATCTGAAAGTAAAGATGACATGCGAGTATGCACAAACACCATTCCATAGAATCACAATTATTAACAACGTTTTATTGTTATTAAGTTATTAGGGTTTAGGTCCGATTCCCTTACTTGACGCTTGTTTGATAACTTTCTCCACATCACAGAATCCAAATTCGCTATCACAAGGTCCTACACGATGTTAGGGTTAAATTAGAATAGTTTATCTTAGGGTTACATTGGTCGGAAAACCAACTGGGTCAAAAACACTCCTCACAGTACAAACCGGTCGCAGGTACCGATCGCAGGTACCGGTCCCAGCACTGTGGAGAAAGGTGCAACCGGTATGGTCGACCGGTCCCCCACAGACCAGTCCCCGAGAGGTACCGGTCGCATATGGTGCGACCGGTATGGTCGACCAGTATGCCTCCTAAAGACCATCAACGCTGTTCTCGCCTTCTGTCGGTCACCCCCTATTGATTCTAGGGTTTCTCCTATATATTCTAGGTCTGAGCAACGAGTTATAGTTGATTCATACTCCATTCAAGTCCTAGTTTTGATGATCCTCAATGTAAGACCCGCATTCCATGAACCAGATCTAAACCTTTAATTCATGTCGTAACAGGTCTTCCAATCATCATCGGGGCCAGACGGAACGAGCGGATGACAAACAGGTACGAAAATGGTCCTATTTAAGTATGAAATAATTCATATCGATCGATGGTACCGGTCTATGGTACCAGTCGATGGTCGACCGGTATGATCTACGCAGACTTGGATCCGGAAAAGGATCTCTACTGGTCCCACTTTCCAAATTTCAAACCGAAGGACTTTTCTAATGTTAAGAGGCTTCCTAAACCTAATCCTAGCCTATATAAGGACCTCTAAACCTCATATAATCTCTTTCATTGATCCTCACAAACCCTAGAGAGGAGAAAGAGACTAAAGAAGGAGAAGAAGCTAGGAAGGAGAAGGAAGAGCCGCCATTGCCATTGGACGAAGAACACATTACCATGAACCAATGGTAAGTGCTTAAACCTTCATCTACCTTAATCATTCTAGGATGGTTAGTCATGTTTGGATCAATATCATGTAAAGCGAGGTATTGATCTAAACCCTATTTTGCCGACAAACCCTAATCTAGTCGGTAAACCATAGATTCAAGTTTTAGGTTGAAGATCATCAAAACTAGGACTTGAATGGAGTTGGAAACAACTCTAACTCAGTGCTCAGACATAGAATGTGTAGGAGAAACCCTAGAATCAATAAGGGGTGACCGACGGAAGGCGAAAACTGGATGTATGGTCTCTTGGAGACATACCGATCGACCATACCGGTCGTATCATATGCGACCGGTATTGCGACCGGTGCCTCTCGGAGACTGGTCTGTGGGGACCGGTCGACCATACCGGTCGCACCTTTCCCCACAGTGCCATGACCGGTATGCTCTGTGAGGAGTATTTTTGACCCAGTTGGTTTTGATTTTCCGACCAACGTAAACCTAAGGAAAAACTATTCTAATTAAAGCTAACATTGTGTAGGACCTTGTGATAGCACGTTTGGACCTTGTGATGTGGAGCGAGCTGTCAAACAAGCGTCAGGTAAGGGAATCGGACCTAAACCCTAATGATTTAATAAACAGTAAATCGTTGTTAATAATCATGATTTTATGGTATGATGTTTGGGCATACTCGCATGTCATCCTTTATTTTTAGTTATTATTATTGTTCATGCATACTCGCTATGCTAGGATGTGACTGTTAGGCATGTGATTGTTTTTGTTGGTGTGTAGAAAGGGAAGGACTGGAGGTCTAGGATCATTCCTCACACTAGCACCTTTCATATCGTTCTGTCTTAGCATGCTTGGTGCAGGTAGGGTATCAGGGGGAGGAAGTGGCACTGTGGTCTCTGGCCTGGCCACTAGACTCTAGCTCTATCTCTATGTCATAGGGAGCTGTGCTAGGATAGGGCCTACTGTGATGACATATAGGATTGGTTAGTTGCGAGCCCAGTTTGCAAGCCCTCGCCAATTGGGGCTTACATGTTGGTATGGGTAGAGTATTAGGGGAGGTGTTAGCGGTGTTTGATCCGGACGCCTTAGCTCTACCTCTATTCCATGGTTGGTGCATGTGGGACGACAATGGTGTTTGATCCATTGGGTGGCTTCACACACTCATATATAGAGGTGCGGTGGCCGCCAATCCTTTCTATAGCACATTGCAAACTTAAAACCAGACTATGATGTAAATGTTACTCATGCATATGTTTGTTGCATTGTCTGATTGTCTTACTGAGCTAAGTTGTGAGCTCACCCTTGTATACATACATGTTTTTAGATGTTGATGCAGGTTATACGGTGGAGGATTACGTGGACGATCCAGTGTATGGAGGCGTGGCTGCTTTGGACATGCAAGCAGGAGAGGACGAGCATGGCGCTTCATGCGAGTGCCCTTTCTGCGTGTATCTCTATGGTGTTTATTTGGATTATTTTATTTATTTTCAGTTGGATTTACAAAGTAATGTAAGGATATTATTTACGTTTTGGTGTGGAGAATAACTTGATATTTTATTAAATTTATCAGTAGATCACTCAGTTCATTTTATTTAAGACTTTCGCTGTATTTTATTATATTCTGATTATGGTTATGTGCAATGGTTTGTATGAGTGGACATGGTCTTATAGAGATCCTGATGTGAACCCTTGGTTCAGTGACGGTTCACTCACACTTCTGGTTCAGCCGGAATTGGGGTGTGACAACTTGGTATCAGAGCTCTTAGGCTCTGTCCAATAGACCATATTTGCACTTAACTAAGTCGATGAACTGAGATAGGAAAAATTAAAAGCCTTAATAAGAACACACCTTAGGCATTGTTGATGCATGAGACTAAATACCAAAGAGCATAATATACTATACTAAAGGTGGAATTAATGAATGACATGCTCTAGGAAGGAAACCATAGTAACAAGTAGATTGATCATAAAATTACCATAAGAAGAAAATTTTATAAACATAAATCATCTGACGAGTGAAAAGTTAATTGTGCCACAGGGCACAGTCCACAAGCCAGATAGTTACCCTAATATATAAACCATTCTGTGAGAGAGAGAAAATAAATGAACTATCATGGGGATGGGGGCATAGGAGGAATGGGGTCCATGATGTTATAGTCACGCTTGTAGGCTACCCTGAGCTAGTGCACCTACTCCTGTGTGACTTTGAGGTTGCGAGTAAGGCGCCCTAGGTCACGGCTCTTCTCCCGCTGGGCATCTCGAATCTCCGTGAACATACCCATCACGATATCGGGAGGAGGCTGAGATGGTCCCACTGCATGCGTAGGCTGTGGTGCTGGTGCTGGAACGTCCTCCATCTGATCATCGTCACCCTCATCATCATCCCCTGCCTCTTCTACATGAGCCGCATTGGCTGCTGCCACGGCTGCTACCCTCCTGAGTGGACGAGGACGATCCTCTAACTCTTCATCACTGATGGGCAGATTGTCCATCTTTATCCAAATGATGGCATCCCAGTCAATGTCAGAGGTCATGATGTCCTCAACTGCAACCTCACCTCTCATGTCCACCCGTAAGCGCCGCAGAAGAGCAGTGATAAGCCGGCCGTATGGAAGGTTACTGATCTGATCGGGCCGAGTAGCCTGACGCATGGTCCTGATAATGATGTAGGGATGACAGACCCGCTCCCCGGTGCAGATGCAATAGGTCAAGTATTGAGTGAGCTGAGATAACTCACTGTAGTGGCCGCTCAGGGGAACGATGTCGTGCTGGATGATGCGACAATATACCCGGGGAATAGGCCTCAAGTTAGCGGCTTTCATGGGCGCTTCTGGGTTAAGGATCTACTTCGAAACCTCCTGGCGTAGATCATCAGGGAGAAAGCCCTTCATCTTAGGGGCACAGTAGACCAAGTCACCATCATTAGGAATCCCTAGAAGATCGACAAGCTGGTGAGTGTCGAAGGAGATGGGGACACCCTTGACGTAGCTAGTAAGGCAGAGTTCCCTTCCTCGGATGAAGTCATTGACATCTCCATCTATCTCCTAGTTTGCATAGAAATGTTTAACAAGGTTGGGGCGTGTAGTCACCGTGTATGTAATGACCGGCAACCACCCGAGTCTACCAAAAGCTGCTTCCACATAAAACCGCTGAAGCTGCTCCAGGTTCACCTGTCACCCTGACTCAATATTCTTCTCGTCAAACCAAGGAAAACGGGCTTGCGCTGCCTCAGAATGAAACCACCGCTCATCGAGCTTTGAAATCGGTGGATGCGGGCGGTTCATGCCAAGACCAAAGGCATGTTTACCAGCACCTCTGCATTGAGACATTTTGAACTACAAACAAAGACAAAATAATGAGAAATTGGTTAGAATTTTTGAAATTTCGACAACATAACGACAGTAATTTAAGCAAAAGCCTCGAACTCACCCAAAATCTGGGGAGGAGGACTTACGTCATCACCCAAGACCACATGGAAACCAATCATACATCAAATAAACAAGAAATTTAGGAATTTTCAGAAAAAATTCGATTTTTTTGTAAAAACCTAGGTCAAAAAACCTAAAATTTTGATTTTTTGTAAACTACTCGGTGGAACCTCAAATTGGTTGAGGGCTTGTGCTCTTAGGGGTCCCTAAACCCTTTCTAAGCCAAAGAAAAAGAGTTCCTACGGTTTGAATCTTCCAAACTAAGAAAAACCTAATTTTTGGGCATGAAACCATGAAGAAACGATGTAAAAAGGAAGAATGGAGGGAAGAAATTTACTTGGAGGCGATGTTCTAGGTCTTGATCGGAAGAATACTACTAAATCTTTCCGAAGTGAGAGAAGGAGGGAAGGCGCGCTAGCGCGCTACAACTAATATAACAGCCAGCTGAAAAACGTTAGCTAGAGCTTCTAAGACCACCGGTCGGACTGTAGCAACTCACAGAGCCAGAGAGGAATCGCCACCGGAGAGGAAGAAGAAAGGAAAAGTGAGAAAAATCTCACTTTTCCTAATTTTAAAGAGTATTTTGGGCATACCAGTCGACGGTTTTGCCCATACCGGTTGACCGGTACCCCCTGGTAAAGTTGACCGGTACCTTTCGGTCAGATAAAAATTTTAACCGGTCGACTATATCGGTCGCTACATATTCTACAAAGTAGCGACCGGTACATCGACCAGTACCTCTCGGGAACCCAAGAAATTTGTCCGCCTAGACATACCGGTCGCACTACCATACATAGTGCCACGATCGGTATGTTGCGACCAGACAACTAATGGAAACCCAGAAATTTTTGGGAAAAATTTGTAAAATTTCGATTTAAGTTTCCGTTACAATTGCACTTGTTAAAGACTAACACTACTATGACTATTCGATTGTACCTCATGTGTTATGTCTTCTTTTCAGATCTAAGTAGGAAAAACTAATCTGAAATGGTAGGCGGAAACGATCGTAGAGGCTCACGAAGGCATCACCACTCCAGGGTACGCCAAGATGGGGACAACCTGGAAACAAAAACCATTGATGAGCAAAATATAAACACAGAGGGTGGAGAAAGGAAGAGTCCCAGGGTATCAACAAATTTACCAGGCCCACCTCTCACTAACTCGGAGACAATTGTAATGAACTTAGTTTATCAGATGGAAGCTCAACAGAAGGTGTTCCTAAACGAGATGCTGAAGATGTTCAGGCCACCAGGATATATCCCTACGGAAGGTACGCCTGAGTCTAGAAGAAATGACGCCACACTTCCAATGGATGGTAGTATTGGGTCGATGGGCCAAGGACATAATCTACAACCACCACACCAATTTTCATCGTCATCTGTCTATCAAGGGATCTATCCGTACTGACCACCATGGTATGGAATGAATGCACAAGGGCAGAATGACCTAAGCCGAGTGGTGGATAGGTTCTTAAAACTGAAACCCCCTACTTTCACAGGGAAACCAAGGAAACCACTGTGGCCTGCACAGTGGGTTGCTGAAATAGAGAATAACTTCCGACTGATGACTTGTACGGAGGATGAGAATGTGTTGTTTGCTACGCACATGCTCAAGGAAGATGCAAATGCCTGGTGGAATTCTACCCGATCATACTTAGAGGTAAAGCACACTCAGATCAATTGGGCAATATTCAAGGGAGCCTTCTTTGATAAGTACTTTCCGAAGAGCTTCCGTGATCAAATGGAGAAGGAATTCTTGAACCTGCAACAATCCTAGTCGACTGTTGATGCTTACCAGCAGAGGTATGAAGAGTTGTTCTTCTTCGCTCCGGAAAGCATGCAAGAAGAAGAAACCAAGACCCGTAGGTTCACCATGGGATTGCGATGAAGTATACGAGAGCACGTCTTGGGTTTAGAGAAGAAAATATATAATGAGGCTGTACAGATTGCCAGGGTAATTGAATCCAATCAAAGAGACAACTTCTTTGCTCAAAACAGGGGACTGAAGAGGCTTGCTACTGAGACTTCAGGTGGAGGCAATACTAGACCATTCCGCCCATACAGGGCTCAGTCTGCTGTGGTGCCTGCAAGGAACATTACTGCACCACCACCGTCACAGTTTGCTGGACAGAACCCAAATGTTAAATGTTTTAACTGTCAGCAATTGGGTCATTATGCGAAGACCTGTACTCTACCTAAGAAGCAACTGCCGTAGCAAGGAAAGGTATTCGTAGTCACCACTAAAGAGGCAGCCGCATCACCTGATGTGGTTACTGGTATGATTCCATCCCTTCCTATTTTGCTTACTATTTTGTTGTGTGTGAGCATGTAGAACTAAGGAATAATTAAATTTTAGGGACTGTAAATATAGCTGGTATACCCGCCAGAGTACTCTTTGACTCTGGGGCCACACACTCCTTTGTTTCTATGTCTTTTGGGAAGTGAATGGAGTTACCTGTCAAGTATTTAACCCCAAGCTTGATAGTTCTCTCTCCGTTGGGAGTAGAAGTGGTGTTGAATGAATACTATGGGCAGTGTACAGTTAGTATTGAGGGCCGAAACCTAGAAGCAAATCTGGTTTAACTCGAGATGGCAGACTTTGACGTCATCTTGGGAATGGATTGGCTAGGCCATCATTCAACTAGCTTATCATGTGGTGAAAGAAAACTTGTGTTTAAAGATGATATGGGAAAGGAGTTTAGCTTCACTGGAACTAAGTTACCTAGGAAGCGAAAGCTGATCCTCTCTGCCCTAAAAGCTAAGAGATGCTTAGAGAAGGGAGGAGTAGGGTACTTAGTGTCTGTAGTCGACATCACTGTAGAGGTGCCAATGATGGAAGATCTAGATGTGGTACGAGAGTTTCCAGATCTATTTCCAGAAGATCTACCAGGTCTACCTCCAGACAGAGCTACAAAGTTTGTGATAGACCTTATGCCAGGGTCGGTGCCAGTATCTAAGGCACCGTACAGGATGGCCCCTACTGAAGTAAAAGAGTTGAAGACCCAACTACAAGAACTACTAGATAAGGGTTTCATACGACCAAGCATATCGCCATGGGAAGCACCTATTTTGTTTGTCAAGAAGAAGGACGGTAGTGTACGACTATGTATCGACTATCGAGAGTTGAACAAGTTAACTATTAAGAACCGATACCCTTTGCCTAGGATCGATGATCTGTTCGACCAGTTGCAGGGTGCAAAGGTTTTCTCGAAGATTTATCTTAGATCAGGGTATCACCAATTGAAGATCAAGGCCGTAGATATTCCGAAGACTGCTTTGTATGGGCATTATGAGTTCCTGGTAATGTCATTCGGGTCGACTAATGCTCCAGCGTTGTTCATGGAACTAATGAATCGAGTGTTTCATGACATGTTGGACACTTCGGTCATCGTATTCATTGATGACATATTGGTCGACTCAAAGGACAAGGAGACTCATGTAACACATTTGAGAGCAGCCCTTCAACGGCTGAGAAGGGAGAAGCTTTACGTCAAGTTCAAGAAGTGTGAATTTTGGCTGAAGGAAGTAGCCTTCTTGGGTCACGTAGTATCTACAGATGGTATCAATGTAAGACCTGTATCGAACTAACCGGTCTTACCACCTTGTACCTGGTCTACCTATCATGGTCGAGCCAAGTGGCCAAGTGCGTGAAGAAATCAAAAGACCAGGAATGAGTCTAACCCAAAAACAGTAAATGTGAGGGTAGGGTCGCATGCCTAAATAGGTAGGGTCGACCCCACCTCAATAAAAGTCCAACCCATGACTTTTAGTCATAGGATTGGATGATTAAGAAGTGTAGGGTCGACGGATCCTGCGACCCTACGTCCGACCCTACGATGACAAACAAAAACCAAAAATTTAGAAACTTTCCTAATTCTAAGGGGGTCTTTCCTAAACTCATTGAGACTTAATTATGGAGGGTTTTCCTCTATAAATAGGACGTCCCTTAGCCTCTTTCACTCCTTTACAACCCTAATTGAAAGTGGGAGAAAGAGAAAGAGAAGGAAGAGAAGAAGAGAAGGAAACTTGAAGAAGAAGACTAAGGAAGAAAAGGAAACTTATGAGAAACCTCTGAATAAAGGTATGAACCTAATTCCTTACCTGAATAAAAGATCCTAGAATAGTTATGAAGAACATAGGATTATGAGGAACCCAAATCATCCATCCATGGACAAGTTCCAAGAGATTCCATGGAAAAAATTGTTATGGACAATGAATAGTGTATAACTTGGAGTTTTGAGCCATAGAACAATCTTAGAATGGACCATGAAAGTAAGCCAAAGGACCAAAGGATCAAAACATGAGAGAATGAACTTTAGAATGAAAGGTCGACTCAGAATACATGTGGTCGCACGTAGGGTCGAATGATTTCTGACCCTACGAGATCACAGGATGGACCACATGCCCTTGGGAAGTTCCAGGGAGGGTGTGGTTGCATGTAGGGTCGAATGGTATCTGACCCCACGTCTGACCCTACACCTTAGGGTCGCAGAAAAATTGCTATCCTAGGTGCTACCCTACCTTCGACCCTATGATTTTAGTTATTTTAAATTTATTGGAATTAATTTTAATTAAAATCTATCGACTTATTAGGTCTTTCTAGTGATTTTAAAAGTGATTCATAAAACTTGAACGAGGATCTATGCTCAACCAAAGGTGAGGGAACAAGACCTAAACTAATTGGCTAATAATAAATTATTTTCGTTTATTGAGTCCAATACCATGTATGATTCTATGATTGTATGATTGTAATGTGCATATCACATGTCATCTACTATTCCTGTTATTACTGTTCATGCATATTTAATTTCATTTATTATAACATGATGACGATGATGATGCTAGGAATAGACAAGTGAATGTATGTGTGTGGTTAGTGAGCTTGATGCGAGTGGAGCATCAGGGGGAGGACGTGACACTGTGGTTCATCCTGGTCACCAGACTCTAGCTCTATCTCTACTCAAGTCTTGTCCACTAACATCATTGTATCGCCATTATCTTAGCAGAACTATTACGTCGTAGGGCATCAGTGGAGGTGGTCTCTGACTCTATCGGGGGGCCTTAGTTCTATCTCTATGGACGTGTTGAGGGATGCTGGGGTGAGGCCTTGGATACACTGTTTGACATTAGGATTGGTTAGTTGCGAGTCCAGTTTGCAAGCCTTCGCCAACAGGGGCTTACGTATTGGTATGGGTAGAGCATCAGGGGAAGTGTGATGCGGTGCGGTCCTAAGCACTTTAGCTCTATCTCTATTCTATGGTGGGTGCATGTGGGGGCAGAAATGGTGTTTGATCCATTGGGCGGTTTCACACATTCGTGTATAGAGGTGCGACGGCCACCTATCCTTTCTATAGCACATTGCAAACTTATGAGCCAGACCAAAGATATGAATTGAATGCATGCATATGTTTGTTGCATTGTTTTGTTTGCTTACTGAGCCGTGATGTGTGCTCACTCTTTTGACGTTGAATGTTTTTAGTTGGTGATGTAGGTACGACTGTAGAAGATTATATAAATGCTCTTATGTACGGACATGCGGCGGCGATGGATGCAGAAGTCATGATGGAGTCGCATGATTCGTCATGCGAGTGTAACTCTTGCGTCTTCGATTATATTTTATTATTAAGGTATTGTAATTGATTATTTTATTTTATTTTATGTCTTAGTCAATGGAGAATAAATGGATAATTTATTTATGTCATCATTCTTAGATTCTCAGTTCATTTAATATATAAGACTTTCGCTATTGTTTATTTACTCTGATTATGATTGTGGATGTGTATGGTTTAAGTAAACGGACACAACCTATTTGAGATCCTAGTTGAACCGTTGGTTTATTTACGGTTCATCACATCATTCTGAATAGTACGGAATTGGGGTGTGACAACTTGGTATCAGAGCTCTCAGACCCTGTCTATTAAACCAGTATACTTCCATAAATGTTTGTGAACTGAGTTAGGATAAAATTTAAAAGCTTTAATAAGAACACATTATAAGCACCTGTGTTGTTTGAGAAAAAATGAAGAAAGAGAATAATACATTTATAAAAGGAGAAACATGTTTCATATATATCAAATAAAAAAAGCACGTTTATACATATCCAAAGCAGAGTATAGTCCACAACCCGGATAGTTACTCTATAGTACAAAGAAGGATAAAAAGAAAATATACATCATGGAGCTGGAGGTGATGGAGGAGGAGGTGCCTCGCGATCTCTGTCGTAGTCCTCAGCATACACTCTAGTCAACCAAGCTACCTGGGTCTGGGTCGTCTAGAGACTAGTTATCAACTTGGCCATCCGCTGATCAGACGCACACTGAGCATCTAGAAGCTCGCCCACTCTCCCATCAGTCGTACACTGAGCATCTAGAAGCTCTCCTGCTCTCCTATTTGTCGTGCGCTGAGCATCTAGAAGAGCTTCCACTCTCAAGTCCGTCGCACGCTGAGCCTCTCTAATCTCACACAGTAATCCCATCATATCATCAGATGGTGGGTGTGAAGGACCAGCCATGTGTGAAGGAGCCCGAGATAGACCAGCTCCAATAGAATATAGAGGTGATGAAGGAGGTATGGCATCTACATCCATAAACATACGATCATCATCCAGCATCACCCCCAGGGACCCCTGCTCCTGCTGCTGCTGCTGCCGCAGTGGTATCTGCTACCTCTACTCGAGTACGAGGATGCACCAGAGCGTTCCTCTCATCATCACTGACCTGAGCATCCCGTAAACCCATCTTACAGATGGCCTCTCAGTCAAGATCCGATGAGAAGGTCTTCTCTTGAATCCTCTCATCTACTAAGTCAACGTGTAGGCGGGTGAGCAATGTGGTGATCAGACGTCCGTAGGGTAGGTTGCCCAACTGACCAGACAGCGTAGCACGGATCATCGTCCGGATAATGATATAAGGAAGGCAGACAGGCTGCCTGGTGCAAATACAGTAGAGGACATACTAAGTCAACTGGGAGATTCTTTCATAATGTCCACTCTGGGGTATCAGGTTGTGCTGGATAACTTTGCAGTACACCCGAGACTCTGGACGTAGGTTGATTGTTTTCATCTCCCAGCGATCATCTCTGATGAGCTAACTATCAATCTCAGCATGCATCTCCAAGGATAGAAACTGGGGCTCCTTGGGAGCACAGTACACCAAAGGGCCGTTATTTGATATGCCCAAAAAGATCAGCCAATTGCTGGCAGTCAAATGAAACCTCTACCCCTTTGACGTAGCTCGTGATCCTGAGCTCCCTACCTCTCTCCGTGTCATTGTGATCCCCCACTACCTGGAGATTGCAATAGAACTGTCTCACAAGATCAGGATGGGTACAAGCCTCATAAGTGATCCCAAGGAGCCCGCCCATGTCACCAAAAGCACCCTCCATGCTGAACAAGGCCAGACTAGCCAAGTTCACACAGCGACCCCCCTCTACTTTCTTACACTCATAGCAAGCACACTGAGCTTCGGCCTCGTTGGAGCGAAAACGAATTGGGTCATGAGCCCTAGGCACCTTGGTACGAGCCATACTATCTATCAAGACACAGAAAAATAAACAAGATATTAGTAATGGTGAAAAACTCAAAATTTCGGCATTATAACGGTAAAAAAACCTCACTTTTCACCCAAACAACTGGGCAGGAGGACTTACATAGGTTTCAAACCATCCTGCAAAGCTCATACAGTTGGAAATTTAATCTCGAAAGATCGAATTTGAAGAAATTTCAATAAATTCAAAAATTCTCAAAAATTAGGTCAAAAATGGAAAAATTCAAGTTTCTCGATAACCAAACGATGAAACTCAAATATTTTTGAGGGCTTTCGTCCATTGGGTGACCAATAGCAAAAGCCCCCAATAAAAATGTAATTTTTATGATTAGAAAAAGTTTAATTTGAAAAAAACAATGTAAATGGACAAAAACCTAGTTTAGAAAGCTTAAAAATGGGAAACAGTAGAGAGCATACCTGAGAGAAGGAGCGGAAGTCACAAATAGAAGGAAAGATAACCAAACACTAGGGGTCTATACTGTAGCAACTCAGGGAAACGGGTTGAGTTGGAAGAAAGGAGAAAGAATGGGAAATGAATCCAAAATCAGGTTTAAAAAACCTAATTTTGGATCGTTGGGTCGCAGAATTCGACCAAAATATGCGACCCTACGTCAGACCCTACCATCGACCCTAGGCTCTTGGTGATTTGACAGAGAACCATGGGTTGGACCTAGGGTCGGACAATTATCGACCCTACCATCGACCCTAGGCTCTCGGTGATCTGATAGAGAACCATGGGTCGGACCTAGGGTCGGACATATACCAACCCTACAATCGACCCTAGGCTCTCGGTAAGCTGACAGGGTTTATTAGGATCGCATACCCTAGGGTCGCATAAGGATCGACCCTACCATCGACCTTACGATGGAAAATTCTGTATTTTCACTAAATGACTTGAAAAATTGGAAATTTATAATGATTAGTTGGAGTTTGACTTGGGAACAACTTATATTGATTGCCTCACATGTTCTATGGTTGTTTTCAGACACTACCACCACCAGAACAAGAAATGGCTGGGCGAAGAGTAACCAGACGACGCCGTAACCCAATTCCACCACCACCACCTATGGGGGAGGACAGCCACGAAATTTCTGAAGTACAAGAGAATTTGAATATGGCACCGCCAGTGGCTAGTGGCCAGGCAAATCCAACAAACTTGCCAGCCCCACCTACAGATTTGGCTACAGCGGTAATGAACTTGGCACAACAGCTGCAACAAATACAGCAGGTGCAAGCCAATATGCAGGCTGCTATAGGCATGGCTTTTCCAGTTGCATATACGACACCTATGCCAGCAGGACAAGCTAGTACAGTACCAGGGGGAAGCAACACGGTACCCCACGCACCTCAAACACCAGTCATGCCTGTCACATCCCAATTCTGGACTAACCAAAATGGTGCGATGAACCATCAATAAATCAATGGTTCAACCAGGATCTCGAATAGGCTATGCCCACTTTGTCAAACCAAAACACATTCCACATTAATCAGAGGTAATAAAGTAAATAGCGGAAGTCTTATAGATAATGAACTGAGGTCTAGTCATGATAAATAATTGATATTCCATTTATCTTCAAGTAACCAAAACATAATTTAATACATATTACAAATATTCAAATACGAAAATTAAACACTAAGCGTATCCATAGTTGAAACGCTCGCTTAATGAACCATGTTCGTCCTCCACAGCTTGCTCATCATAGCCACCACCTGTTCATATGTTGGCATGTCGACATAATCTTCGATCATAATACCTGCAACATCAGAAACTAAAAGAATTACGTGCGCGAGGGTCAGCTCTCCAACTTGAGCTCAGTGAGAAAACAAAACAATGCAACAAACATATGCATGCATTCATTCATATCTTTGGTCTGGTATATAAGTTAGCAATGTGCAATAGAAAGATTCGGTGGCCGCCTCACCTCTATACACGAGTGTGTGGAGCCGCCCAATGAATATTGGCACTGTTGTCTCACATGCACCCACCATGGATAATATACACCCAATGAAAGCGGCATTGCTGTACCGGTTGCCCATACCAACACGTAAGCCCCTGTTGGCGAGGGCTTGCAAACTGGGCTTGCAACTAACCAATCCTAATGTCAAACAGTGTATCCAAGGCCTCACCCCAGCATCCCTTAATACATCCATAAAGATAGAGCTTGGGTCTGGTGACCAGGCTGAACCACAATGTCATGTCCCACCTAATGCCCTACGACGTATTAGTTCCGCTAAGGTAATGGCGATACGACGATGTTAGTGGAAAAGACTTGAGTAGAGATAGAGCTAGAGTCTAGTGACCAGACTGAACCACAATGTCACGTCCTCCACTTGATGCCCCACTCGCATCAAGTACACTAACCACGCACAAACATTCACATGCCTATTCCTAGCATCATCATCATCATCATCATCATCATCATATTAAAAATAAGCAAAAATTAAATAAGCATGAATAGTAATAACAGGAATAGTGGATGACATGTGATATGCACATTACAATCATACAAACATAGAATCATTCACGGTATTGAACTCAATAAACAAAAATAGTTTATTATTAGCCAATTAGTTTAGGTCTTGTTCCCTCACCTTTGCTTGAGTGTAAATCCTCTTTCAAGCTTTAAGAATGACCTTTATATCAATAGGAAAACCTAACAAGTCGATAAATTTTAATTAGAATACATTTCGACTGTTTTTAGTTTGCTGTAAAGCTAGGGTTGCAGGATGGGTTACAGGTAGGGTCGCAGGTTTCTGTGACCCCAGGATATAGGGTCGATCCTAGGGTCGGTTGTCCCATCGACCCTAGGTGCGACCGTAGCTTCCCTGGACTTCCCAGGAGCTAGGGATCGATCCTGTGGTCTGGTAGGGTCGATTCCCAATCGACCCTACGTGTGACCGCACGTGGTTTGAGTCGACCTTTTCATTCTACCGTCTATTCTTTCATGTTTGGCTTTGGCTTATTTTTATAGTCCATTATATGATTGTTCTATGGCTCAAAACTCCAAGTTACTCACTTTTCATAGTTTTCAATGGTTTCCTCCATGATTTCCATTGGAATTTATCCATGGATGGAAAGTATTAGGGTTTCTCCTAACCTAACTTCATCATAATCTATTCTAAGCTTTCAATTCAAATAGGGATTGAGGTTCATACCTTCTGTAGTTTGAGTTTCAAAGATTTCTCTGAACTTCTTCTTCTTCCTTAGCCTTTTCTTCAAGTTTCCTTCTCTTCTTCTCTTCCTTCTCTTCTCTTTCTCTCACTTTCAATTAGGGTTCTAAAAGGAGTGAAAGAGGCTTAGGGATGTCTTATTTATAGAGAAAAACCTCCCAAAATAAGTCTAATTGAGTTTAGGAAATGTCTCATTCGAAATTAGGAAAGTTTCCTAATTTTCGATTCGTGCTGTTTTTGCTGCTTTCCTAGGGTCGATGCTAGGGTCGGATAATCCGAGACCCATGCGATCTCACGACCAAAAAGTCATGGGTTGGACTTCTTTTGAGGTGGGGTCAACCCTACTTGTTTAGGCATGCGACCCTACCCTCATTTTGACTATTTTTGAGTTAAATTTCATACTGGGTCTTGGATTTCTTCACGCACTTGGTCCACTTGGCTCGACCATGATGTGTATACTGGTCACGACACAAAATGTAAGGTTAGACCGGGTTCGTGGTGTCCGGGTCTTACAACTCCGCCACCCTTAAAAGAAATTTTGTCCTCGAAATTTGAACGTACGGATCTTACGACTCCCCCCTCCTTAAAATAAAATTTGTCCTCAAAATTTGAATTTACTTCGGAGTTAATAGGTGAGAATCCTGTTTCCACATTGCATCTTCTTCCTCCCATGCAATCTCCTCCACGTCTTGTCTTCGCCAAGTTACCTTCATATAATAATTATCCCAACTTTGGAGATGTTGTACCTTCCAACCAGTGAACTAGGCTGGTACCACTTCAATAGTTAGATCTTCTATCTAATCCAGTGGATCCGTGGTCAATACCTTTGATATGGATCTCCAATGTACTTCTTCAATAGAGACACATGAAATGCGTCATGCACACTGGACATGGACAGCGGTAACGCTAGTTGATATACAACTTTTCTACGTCTCTCCAAGTTTTATGAGGTCCAAAACATATATTGGATACAACTTTCCCTTCTCATTGAATTGTTATTAATCCATGCATAAGTGATATCTTCAAGAACACTTTGTCACTTATGGCGAACTCGAGCTCTTCGTGTCTCTTCTGAGAAACTTGAGCTATTTTGGCCCTTTTCTTTGATCTTGTCTGCTACTCGACAGGTTTCTTCAATAGACTCAGGTCTTACAATTCCTTATTCACCAACTTTATTCTAAAACAAAAGAATTTGACATTTCTACCGTATCATGCTTTATAGGTGACATCTACATAGTAGCTTGGTAGTAAATTCAATCCACATATAGCTTAGTTAGCCGCTCCAAAGCATACCGAGGTCGTATAGCAATGGAATGAGCTATCTTCCCAAGGCGATCAACAATCACCTAAACTGCGTCAACCGTTCTAGGAGTCAGTGGCAAATCAGTGACATAGTTCATTGTAGTGCAGTTCCACTTCTAGATT
This sequence comes from Protea cynaroides, assembly GCA_028583415.1. NCBI lineage: Eukaryota > Viridiplantae > Streptophyta > Magnoliopsida > Proteales > Proteaceae > Protea > Protea cynaroides. Next base: position 92,046,583 of record CM053276.1, on the reverse strand, counting down.
GGCTCCGATAATGGTTATAGTAAGCCATGTTGGACTTTGTCTTTCAGCCTTGACTTGCTGATAATTCAGACACTGGAACACGTACTAAGCCACATCTGTTATCATTCCTCTTTACCAGTACATTATCTTCAGGTCATGATACATATTGGTATTCCAGGATGTCCTGAATATTGAGTACAATGGGCTCTTATCATTATCCTCTTCATGATATCAGAGCCTTTATCTTCAGGTATTCAGAATCTACCTCTGCATCTGAGTACCGTCTCCGCATCCAAAGTAAGTCAGGGTTAGGTTTTTTCTTCTCTAAATCTTCTTACCCCGCTCTTAGATATAGATCTAACAAAATTACTACCTTTACTTCATCTATTAATTCTTTAATGTTGTGAACGCAAGTGAGGAACTATAGCTCCAAAAGTTCATCCATAAGTTCTCGCTCAATTAGATCATCACGAGTTTCTATTATATGTTACTTTCCTTCCAAATCTGAACCTGTTGCTGTGAAATATAAGACAACATCTATACTGGTTCCTTCCTCGGACTTTATAATTCTCTTTTTGCTCAAGGCCTTAGCTACTACCTTAGCTTGCTCGGATGACACTGTATATCACAGTCTTAATCCTTGGGCAATTCCAGCTATTTTTATCCTCATGTTTAACTCTTTCTGGTGAAGAGATAAATAAAAGTCTTGTGTTCCCATTTAATCTAAATTCTTCTTCATATAGATAATGTCTCCAAGTCATGAGTAGGGTAATTCTTTTAATGCTCCGTCAGTTTTCTTGAAGCATATGCAATCACTTATTTACCTTGCATCAACCCGCATCCTAGATCTAATCCGAAAGTTTCAATATGTAGGGTAAAAGGTTCTCTTGGTATCAGAACGATCAAGATGGGAGCTGATATCAATCTAGCCTTAGAGTTTGGAAACACTCTTCACACTTGTTAGTCCAATTAGACTTCTCTCCCTTCCTGGTTAGCTTGGTAAGAGGTATTGCGATCCTTGAGTGGTCCTCCATGAATCGTCTGTAATAACCAGCTAAACCCAAGAAACTTTTGATCTTCACAATGTTCTTAGGTGTTTCTCACCATACAATTGCTTTTATCTTAATAGGGTCCACTTTAATCCCTTTTTATGATGCTATGTGATCTAAGAAGATCACTTTGTTTAATTAGATCTCATATTTCTTGGACTTGGCATAAAGCTTTTCCCTTCTCAGCTATTGTGAAGCTGTTCCAAGATCCATTGAATGAGTTGCTTCATTCTTGGAATAAATCAAAATATCATATATGAAAACTATGACCAACGTGTCCAACATGTCATGAAACACCCAGTTCATCAGCTTCATAAAAGATGTAAGGGCATTGGTTAATCCAACCGTCATAATCGAGAACTCATAATGTCCAATCCCAATTCTAAAGGTATCTTTGAGATATCGCTGTCCAAATTCTTCAGCTGTTGATATCTTGACCGAAGCTCAATCTTAGAAAATACCTTTGCTCCTTGCAACTGTTAAAACAAGTCATCGATCTGAGGTAGTAATTATTGATTCTTGATTGTGAGCTTGTTTAGTTCCTTCATCTCTTATGATTTTCAAAGACTATCGCTAATAATCTCATATCTTGAAAAGTTCATTAGCTTATATTTCCTTTATCACTTCTGTTTTATCCTGATCTCTCTTTCATATACCTCAAAAAATATCTTATGATTGTTACTTCACATCCCAAGTCTATCTATAAGCATTAGGGTATATGCTTATAAATTCATTAATCCAACCAAACTCTTTTGGTCTTTACTTAATCATCTCACTCGACATTTGGCATAACCCAGTATTACTTGTACTAATCTGAATACTATCAATGCCATGATTTTTGACTTTATCCTTGTATCCGCTCTTAGATTTACCTTTAGGAATCTTCTGCCTTGTCAAAATTCTTACCGATATAGCCATCTTTAACTTTACTTGAGTGCTATCTACTCTTTCCTAGTTACTCTTGATAGTTCACTTTTTGCTCATGCACTCTTTTATAGACATGACTCATATCCATCAAATCAGTAATCTCAAAATAGATTCTCCATTACTTCATCTGAGGTTCATTGGCCATAGCATTTAATCTGAATCCGATCATCTTTCTTCCAATAATTCCATTATCACTAATCATCTTATCAATGGATGTCGAGAAATGTAAGAATCAGAATGTTTATCCAAACAATTCATTTCTTTCTTTCAATTTAGTATGAAGACAAACACTTTCTTTATCTAATGAACTTATGTTTAAAGGATCAGGAGTAAATCTGTAGAAATCCAACCGGCATTAAAAGGTCGTTAAGTTGCACGGTGGTCCAAAAATGCATGGAAATAGAGGTTTTATACCTCTTGGTTACAAGTTCTATTGAGTGTATAATGCCATTGGTCAAGGCACTACAGGAGTAAATCTGGAAAAAGTTTTGATACATCAATAAATCAGGTATAAATCAGAAGATGTACGCTCAACATGATTAAACATTTAACTGTTCATTCAGTTCATATCTCTGTTCATGTTGTCGATCATGAGAGTGGCTCAGATTGGTATAATCAGGACTAATACTAAAGAAACAATTTCTATAACTCCAATTGACAGGTTAAATCAAGAAGGTATCCTGTCAAGGTATGAGAATTTAAAATTAGGTATGTGCATCCTCTATAATCATAAAAGTAAATCAATAATGCACCGCATCCTATATAAACCTATCTAGATATATGGCCACAAATAGATTTGATCCTTTGCTGAAAACGTTTAAGGCTTCGTCTTCAGAAAATATTTCTCAATCCTTGGTTGGATCATTTTGTCATGATGCAGCTATCCCATACATCGGTGGCTGATAAAGGTAACCACCTTGATACACTGCTTGTCGTGCACCAAGCTTCTGCACTAGGGTGTGCGTTACTGGGACTTGCTGTATGGTAGGCACTGTATTATAGGTAACAGGTGCTAGGGGTACAGTGTTGATATCAATTAGTACTGTACATGGCCTGACTCGGAGGTGTTGATGTAACATTGGCAACTTGGGTAGTCCAGGTAGATTGGCTGGAGTGGCCTGGTTGTTTACCTCCTTTGATTTGCTCCAATTTGATTATCATTATTTAGCATCTGCTCAGATGAGTTTTTACTACTCGTTCTCGACCCAGATAATGGTGGGGTCGAGTTGCAACATCTTCTTAATGCTCAGTGGGCAATGGATCACCTTATGGTGGATCTCACTCTGCGTCTCCACGTCACCCAGGAGTATAGCTTTATCTTCTTTTATAGTTACTCTCATTTTTGGTGTATAGCTATTGTTCTCCTATTTCTGTCGCATTCAGCCCGAGATCTTTCCCTTTTCCTCTACAGGGATTTAGGCGTTACTAGCCATTTTTTTCCTTCCTCTATCATATATCGAGTTTCACATCTTGTGAGTACCAACTCGGTATTCTAATTTTCTACTTTATAGATGCTTCCTTCTTGCTACTATATTATATCTTTGTATACTTAGGTAATTGCCCCACTTATAGATCATACCCTATATTATTCGTTTATCAGGATAAGTTTTGAATTTTCTCTTTCTGTTTGTGTATATATATGATTCCACATTTAATATGTACACTATTGTCTTGTTTAAGTTCTGTCTCAGCCAACACCAGTGCTTATGGTGTGTTTGTATTAAAGATTTTAATTTATCCTAACTCAGTTCATAGACTCTAGTGGAAGTATTCAGGTTTCACGGGAAAGGCCTGAGAGCTCTGATACCAAGTTGTCACACCCCAATTATGGACTAACCAAAATGGTGTGATGAACCGTCAATAAACCAACGGTTCAACCAGGATCTCGAATAGGCTATGCCCACTTTGTCAAACCAAAACACATTCCACATTAATCAAAGGTAATAACGTAAATAGCGAAAGTCTTACAGATAATGAACTGAGGTCTAGTCATGATAAATAATTGATATTCCATTTATCTCCAAGTAACCAAAACATAATTTAATACATATTACAAATATTCAAATACGAAAATTAAACGCTAAGCATATCCATAGTTGAAACGCTCACTTAATGAACCATGTTCGTCCTCCACAACTTGCTCATCATAGCCGCTACCTGTTCATATGTTGACGTGTCGACATAATCTTCGATCATAATACCTGCAACATCAAAAACTAAAAGAACTGAGCGCGCGAGGGTCAGCTCTCCAACTTGAGCTCAATGAGAAAACAAAACAATGCAACAAACATATGCATGCATTCATTCATATCTTTGGTCTGGTATATAAGTTTACAATATGCAATAGAAAGATTCGGTGGCTGCCTCACCTCTATACACGAGTGTGTGGAGCCGCCCAATGAATATCGACACTGTCATCCCACATTCACCCACCATGGACAATATACACCTAATGAAAATGGCATTGCTGTACCGGTTGCCCATACCAACATGTAAGCCCCTGTTGGCGAGGGCTTACAAACTGGGCTCACAACTAACCAATCCTAATGTCAAACAGTGTATCCAAGGCCTCACCCCAGCATCCCTCAATACATTCATAGAGATAGAGCTCGGGTCTGGTGACCAGGCTGAACCACAATGTCACGTCCCCCCTGATGCCCTACGACGTATTAGTTCCGCTAAGGTAATGGCGATACGACGATGTTGGTGGACAAGACTTGAGTAGAGATAGAGCTAGAGTCTGGTGACCAGGCTGAACCACAATGTCACGTCCCCCCTGATGCCCTACGACATATTAGTTCCGCTAAGGTAATGGCGATACGACGATGTTAGTGGACAAGACTTGAGTAGAGATAGAGCTAGAGTCTGGTGGCCAGGCTGAACCACAATGTCACGTTCTCCCCCTGATGCCCTACTCACATCAAGTACACTAACCACGTACAAACATTCACATGCCTATTCCTAGCATCATCATCATCATCATCATCATCATATTAAAAATAAGCAGAAATTAAATATGCATGAATAGTAATAACAGGAATAGTGGATGATATGTGATATGCACATTACAATCATACAAACATAGAATCATTCACGATATTGGACTCAATAAACAAAAACAGTTTATTATTAGCCAATTAGTTTAGGTCTTGTTCCCTCACCTTTGCTTGAGTGTAAATCCTCTTTCAAGCTTTAAGAATCACCTTTATATCAATAGGAAAAACCTAACAAGTCGATAGATTTTAATTAGAATTCATTCCGACAGTTTTAAGCTTGCTGTAAAGCTAGGGTCATAGGATGGGTCGCAGGTAGGGTCGCAGGTTTCTGTGACCCCAGTGTATAGGGTCGATCCTAGGGTCGGTTGTCCCATCGACCCTAGGTGCGACCGTAGCTTCCCTGGACTTCCTGGGAGCTAGGGGTCGATCCTGTGGTCTGGTAGGGTCGGTTCCCAATCAACCCTATGTGCGACCGCACGTGGTTTGAGTCGACCTTTTTATTCTACAGTCTATTCTTTCATGTTTGGGTCCTTTGGCTTACTTTTATAGTCCATTCTATGATTGTTCTATGGCTCAAAACTCCAAGTTACTCCCTTTTCATAGTTTTCAATGATTTCCTCCATGATTTCCATTGAAATTTATCCATGGATGGATGGTATTAGGGTTTCTCCTAACCTAACTTCATCATAATCTATTCTAAGCTTTCAATTTAGATAGGGATTGAGGTTCATACCTTCTGTAGTCTGAGTTTCAAAGATTTCTCTGAACTTCTTCTTCTTTCGTAGTCTTTTCTTCAAGTTTCCTTCTCTTCTTCTCTTCCTTCTCTTCTCTTTCTCTCACTTTTAATTAGGGTTCTAAAAGGAGTGAAAGAGGCTTAGGAACGTTCTATTTATAGAGGAAAACCTTCCAAAATAAGTCCCATTGAGTTTAGGAAAGGTCCCATTCGAAATTAGGAAAGTTTCCTAATTTTCGGTTCGTGCTGTTTTTGCTGTTTTCCTAGGGTCGATGCTAGGGTCGGATAATCCAATACCCATGTGACCCCACGACCAAAAAGTCATGGGTTGGACTTCTTTTGAGGTGGGGTCGACCCTACCTATTTAGGCATGCGACCCTACCCTCATTTTGACTGTTTTTGAGTTATATTTCATATTGGGTCTTTAGTTTCTTCATGCACTTGGTGCACTTTGCTCGACCATGATGTGTATACTGGTCACGACACGAAATGTAAGGTTAGACCGGGTTCATGACGTGCGGGTCTTACAACTCCACCACCCTTAAAAGAAATTTCATCCTCGAAATTTGAATGTATGGATCTTACAATGCCGGCTCAAGTGCAGAATCTTGAGGTAGCTCAAGGCAGTTACCAGTATCAACCACCTATGTATGGGGCCTATGCTCCGTATCAGTTGGACCACTTCTGACTGATTGAGTGTTTTTTGAAGATGAAGCCCAAGGAATATAATGGTAAGCCAGGAGATCCTTTGTGGCCAGCACACTGGATTGATGAAATGGAAAGAAATTTTATGATGATGACAGTGAATGAGGAGAAGAAAGTGATGTGTGCAACCTTCATGTGGAAAGACGATGCACACCACTGGTAGAAGTCCATACGGACTTATTTGTTAACAAAGCACACCGAATTGACCTGGGTTATATATAAAGAGGCATTCTTTGAGAAGTATTTCCCTAGAAGTTTTAGAGATTCTATGGAGAGAGAGTTTCTGAGTTTATATCAGGGGCAAATAACCGTGGATGCATACCAACAGCGTTATGAGGAGCAGTTTTTCTTTGCACCCGCTAGCATGCAGGAAGAAAACACAAAGACCCGAAGGTTCATCATGGGAGTTAGGGGAAGCATCCGTGAGCATGTTCTGGGACTGGAGAAGAAAGTCTACAATGAAGCAGTACAAATTGCTCGAGTAATAGAGTCGAGCCAGAAGGAGAGCTACTTTGCTCAAAATAGAGGTATCAAGAGGCCAATTGGGAATTCTTATAACGGAGGGAATACAAGGACATTCAAACCCTTCCGTACTCAAGGCTTTAATGCTGCAGCCAAGACTACTCTAGCAGCTCAACCGCAACAAAAGAAAAATAATGAAGGAGTAAAATGCTTTAACTGTAACTAAATAGGACATTATTCAAGAGAGTGTTCTAAACCCAGAAAACAGCTACAGCAAGGGAAGGTTTACGCTGTTACATCTGAGGATGCTGCCGCATCACCTAATGTGGTCACATGTATGACCTAAACCTTTCATTTTGTGTTACATTGTATGATCATGTAGACTAAAACTAAAACAAATCACAGGTATTGTAGCTATTAATGGCATACCCGCTAGAATACTCTTTGATTCTGGAGCTACTCATTCTTTTATATATGTGTCATTTGGAAAGAAGCTGAATCTACCCCTCAGATCGTTAGACTACAAACTACTTGTACGATCGCCGATGGGATTAGAAGTAGAATTAGAAAAAGGTTATGGACCATGTCCAGTTCTTATTGACGAGAAAACTTTGGATGCAACCTTGATTCAACTTGAGATGACAGACTTTGACATCATCTTGGGAATGGACTGGTTAACTCGGGATTCTCCAAACCTATTATGTGCAAAAAAGAACCTGACATTTAAAGACAAGGAAGGAGCAGAGTTTAGTTTTGTTGGAACCCAACTTCCCTGTAAACGAAAACTCATCCTCTCTACATTAAAGGCTAGGAAATGCCTCGAGAAATGAGGAGTTGGGTATCTAGTATCAGTGGTTGACCTCACCAAGGAAGCACTACAAATGGAGAATATTGATGTTGTGCTTGACTTTCCAGATGTATTTCCTGAAGAACTACCAGGACTACCACCCGACCAAGCGACAAAGTTCGTTATAGATCTGATACCTGGAGCCGCACCAGTATCTAAAGAACCCTATCGAATGGCTCCTACTGAACTGAAGGAATTGAAGGTACAGTTATAAGAATTATTGGACAAGGGTTATATAAGACCTAGCATATCACCATGGAGAGCGCCAGTATTATTTGTAAAGAAAAAGGACGGTAGCGTTCGACTATGTATAGACCACCGAGAATTGAATAAGCTTACAATCAAGAATCGGTACCCGTTGCCTCGGATCGATGACTTTTTCGATCAGTTGCAAGGTGCCAAGGTGTTCTCCAAGATCGATCTTCGGTCAGGATACCATCAGTTGAAGATTAAGGATGGTGATATTCCAAAGACAGCATTCAGAACAAGATATGGACATTATGAATTTTTAGTCATGTCTTTTGGATTGACTAACGCACTCGTAACTTGTATGGAACTCATGAATCGGGTATTCCATGATATGTTGGATACGTCGATCATTGTGTTTATTGATGATATATTGGTCTACTCCAAGGACAAGGAAACTCATGTCATGAATTTAAGAGCCGCTCTACAGCGATTAAGGAAAGAGAAGCTTTACGCCAAATTTACAAAGTATGAGTTTTGGTTAAATGATGTCACTTTCTTAGGCCATGTTGTATCCGCTGAAGGAATTAAAGTGGATCCCAGCAAGATTGAAGCCATTGTGAAGTGGGAAGCACCAAAGAGTATTGCAAAAATTAGAAGTTTCCTAGGTCTAGCTGGGTATTATCGACGATTCGTGGAAGACTATTCCAGAATTGCTGTACCTCTCACCAGTTTGACTAAGAAAGGAGAAAAATTTGTTTGGACTGATAAATGTGAGAAAAGTTTCCAAACATTGAAGGCTAGATTGATATCTTCTCCGATCTTGACTATTCCTATTCCAGGACAGCCATTTATCTTGTACACTGATGCGTTTGGGTTGGGTTTAGGATGTGTACTTATGCAAGGAGAACAAGTAATTGCGTATGCCTCAAGGCAACTGAAGACACATGAAAAGAACTATCCCACTCATTACTTGGAATTAGCAACAGTAGTACATGTTGTCAAGATATGGAGACATTATTTGTATGGAGAGAAATTTCAGATTAAATCAGATCATAAAAGTCTCACTTATCTTTTTAATTAAAAGGAGTTGAACATGAGACAAAGAAGATGGCTGGAATTATTGAAGGATTATGATTGCGATATCCAGTATCATCCAGGAAAGGCTAATGTAGTTGCTGATGCGCTAAGCAGAAAAACAATGATAAAATCTCAAGAAGAGGTTAACACGACTGCAGCAATGTGTACTACAGGAAAAGTGTTCAATTATGGTAATGAGCAGTTCGTGATAAATGCACCGGGTGAATCAATCAACCAAGGATTTATTCATTAGTTTTTGAATATGTTCGTAATGCTGAAGATTGTACCTGATATAATTGATGAAGTGAAAGCAGATATTAAATCAGACCCTTATCTGAGAACGGTACAAGAAGACATCGAAAAAGGTAGGACTATTCCTGAGTTCACCTTAGACGATGAAAAGGTACTGAAGTACAAAGGAAGAGTATGTGTTCCTGAAACAGAAAATTTGGACATTAGACACCGACTAATGAAGGAAGCTCACACCACCGCCTATTCGGTACATCCTGGAAGTACAAAGATATATCCTGATTTGAAGAAATTATATTGGTGGAGAGGAATGAAAGCAGATGTAGATAAATTCGTGTCTCAATGGCTAAATTGTCAGAGGGTGAAGGCTGAACGACAAAGACCTGTAGGACTGTTGCAGCCACTGCCAGAACCAGCATGGAAATGGGACTGCTTCTTTATGGATTTCGTCACCGGGTTACCATTGACTCCCCGAGTAGTTGACTTGGTCTGGGTGATTATAGTTCGTCTGACTAAGACAGCTCGTTTCATAGCTATACGACCTCAGTATACCCTAAAGAGGTTAGCAAGCTATATGTAGATAATATTGTCAGATTACATGGAGTACTTGAAAGTATTATGTCCAACAAAGACCCACGTTTTACCTCAAAGTTTTGGGAAGGACTACAGAAGGCTATGGGTACAACGTTGAAGTTCAGTACTACATTCCATCCTCAGACAGACGGACAATCGGAGCGTACCATTCAGATTTTAGAAGATATGCTTCGAGCTTGTGTTATTGATTTCAAAGGATCATGGGATGAGAAACTACCATTGATCGAATTCGCCTATAACAACAGCTATCAGGCTACTATACAGATTTCACCCTATGAAGCACTGTATGGTAGGAAATGTCGAACTCCTTTGTTTTGGAATGAAGTTGGTGAACGGAGTATCGTTGGACCAGAATTTGTTGAAGAGACTTGTCGAGTAGTCGACATTATCAAGGAAAGAGTTAGAACAACTCAGAATCATCAGAAACAGTATGCAAATACTCAACGCAGAGACCTTGAATTTGTCGTAGGTGATAAGGTATTCTTGAAGGTATCACCTATGCGGGGTTTAAAATGATTCAAACAGAAAGGGAAGCTAAGTCTGAGATATGTTGGGCCATATGAGATTTTAGCCAAACGTGGAAAGGTGGCTTATCAGTTAGTACTGCCACCATCTATGTCAAGTATGCATGATGTATTTCATATCTCATTATTAAAGAAGTACGTCAGAGATCTAACGCACGTTTTGACAGCGGATCCACCAGATCTAACTGATGATTTGACATTTGAAGTAGCACCAACTGAAATCACTAGTCGAAAGGTTCAACGACTACGCAATCGTGACATCTATTATCTAAAGGTTACTTGAAGAAGTTGAAATATAGAAGAGATCACATGGGAAGAAGAGAATGCTATGCGGAAGCAATATTTCCACCTTTTCGACTCAAAAGGTATGTACAAATTTTGAGGACGAAATTTTAATAAGAGGGGGGAGTTGTAAGACCCGTATCGAACTAACTGGTCTTACCACCTTGGACCAGGTCTACCTATCATGGTCGAGCCAAGTGGACCAAGTGCGTAAAGAAATCACAAGACCAGGTATGAGTCTAATCCAAAAATAGTAAATGTGAGGGTAGGATCGCATGCCTAAACAGGTAGGGTCGACCCCACCTCAACAGAAGACTAACCCATGACTTTTAGTTGTAGGGTCGGATGACTAAGAAGTGTAGGGTCGACGGATCCTACGACGCTACGTCCGACCCTACGACGCTACGTCCGACCCTACGATGACAGATAGAAATCGGAAATTTCAAAACTTTTCTAATTCTAAGGGGGTCTTTCCTAAACTCATTGGGATTTATTATGGAGGGTTTTTCTCTATAAATAGGGCATCCCTTAGCCTCTTTCACTCCTTTACAACCCTAATTGAAAGTGGGAGAAAGAGAAAGAGAAGGAAGAGAAGAAGAGAAGGAAACTTGAAGAAGAAGACTAAGGAAGAGAAGAAAACTTCAGAAAAACCTCTGAATAAAGGTATGAACCTAATTCCTTACCTGAATAAGAGATCCTATAATAGTTATGAAGAACATAGGATTAGGAGGAACCCAAATCATCCATCCATGGACAAGTTCCAAGAGATTCCATGGAAAAAATTGTTATGGACAATGAATAGTGTATAACTTGGAGTTTTGAGCCATAGAACAATCTTAGAATGGACCATGAAAGTAAGTCAAAGGACCAAAGGAACAAAACATGAGAGAATGAACTTTAGAATGAAAGGTCGACTCAGAATACATGTGGTCGCACGTAGGGTCGAATGATATCTGACCCTACGAGATCACAGGATGGACCACATGCCCTTGGGAAGTTCCAGGGAGGGTGTGGTTGCATGTAGGGTCGAATGGTATCCGACCCCACGTCTGACCCTACACCTTAGGGTCGCAGAAAAACTGCTATCCTAGGTGCTACCCTACTTGAAACCCTACGATTTCAGTTATTTTAATTTCATTGGAATTAATTCTAATTAAAATCTATCGACTTGTTAGGTATTTTTAGTGATTTTAAAAGTGATTCATAAAGCTTGAACGAGGATCTACGCTCAACCAAAGGTGAGGGAATAAGACCTAAACTAATTGGCTAATAATAAACTGTTTTTGTTTATTGAATCCAATACCATGTATGATTCTATGATTGTATGATTGTAATGTGCATATCATATGTCATCTACTATTCCTGTTATTACTATTCATGCATATTTAATTTTGTTTATTATAATATGATGATGATGATGATGATGCTAGGAATAGGCAGGTGAATGTATGCATGTAGTTAGTGTGCTTGATGCGAGTGGGGCATCAGGGGGAGGATGTGACATTGTGGTTCATCCTGGTTACTAGACTCTAGCTCTATCTCTACTCAAGTCTTGTCCACTAACATCATTGTATCGCCATTACTTTAGCAGAACTATTACATCGTAGGGCATCAGGGGAGGTGGTCTCGGACCGTATAGTCTCTGACTCTGCCGGGGGTCCTTAGCTCTATCTCTATGGACGTATTGAGGGATGCTGGGTTGAGGCCTTAAATATACTGTTTGACATTAGGATTGGTTAGTTGCGACCCCAGTTTGCAAGCCCTCGTCAGCAAGGGCTTACATGTTGGTATGGGTAGAGCATCAGGGGAAGTGTGATGCGGTGTGATCCTAAGCACTTTAGCTCTATCTCTATTCCATGGTGGGTGTATGTGGGGGCGGAAGTGGTGTTTGATCCATTGGGCGGTTCCACACATTCGTGTATAGAGGTGCGGTGACCACTTATCCTTTCTATTGCACATTGCAAACTTATGAACCAAACCAAAGATATGAATTGAATGCATGCATATGTTTGTTGCATTGTTTTGTTTGCTCACTGAGCCATGATATATGCTCGTCCTTTTGATGTTGAATGTTTTTAGTTGATGATGCAGGTACGACTGTAGAAGATTATATAAATGCTCCTATGTACGGACATGCGATGGCGATGGATGCAGAAGTCATGATGGAGTCGCATTATTTGTCATGCGAGTGCAACTCTTGCGTCTTCAATTAGATTTTTATTATTAAGGAATTGTAATTGATTATTTTATTTTATTTTATGTCTTAGTCAATGGAGAATAAATGGATAATTTATTTATGTTATCATTCTTAGATTCTCAGTTCATTTAATATATAAGACTTCCGCTATTGTTTATTTACTTTGATTATGGTTGTGGATGTGTATGGTTTAAGCAAATGGACACAGCCTATTTGAGATCCTGATTAAACCGTTGGTTTATTTGCGGTTCATCACACCATTCTGAATAGTACGGAATTGGGGTGTAATAATCAAGGTAGATCGAAACAAGATTGCAGCTCTAGTAGGATGGGATGCACCGAAATCAGTTGCAGAGATTCGTAGTTTCCTTAGATTGGCTGGTTACTATAGAAGATTCGTAGAAAACTACTCAAGGATCACTGTTCCACTTACCAGACTAACCAAGAAAGGGTAAAAGTTCATATGGATGGATGAGTGTGAAAAGTGCTTTTAGACTTTGAAGTCAAAACTAGTCTCTGCACCTATCTTGACCGTCCTAGCACCAAGCTTGTCGTTTACCTTATATACGGATGTCTCAGGGTTAGGTCTTGGATGTGTGTTGATGCAAGGAGAACAGGTGATTGCCTACGCATCAAGACAGTTGAAAGAGCATGAGAAGAACTATCCTACGCATGATCTAGAGTTAGCAGCGGTCATTCACGCAATCAAGACTTGGAGACACTACCTTTATGGTGAAAAGTTTCAGATTAAGTCAGATCACAAGAGCTTAACTTACCTTTTCACTCAGAAGGACCTGAATATGAGACAGAGGAGATGGCTGGAACTATTAAAAGATTATGATTGTGATATCCAGTACCATCCGAGTAAGGCAAACGTTGTGGCTGATGCCTTAACCAGAAAGTGGGCATTGAAATCGGAGGTAGGACCTAGTTCAAATGCTGCATTGTGTGTTGCAGCCTCAAGCTCAATGGAGAATGATGAAGAATTTATATTAGAGACTACAGGAGATCCAGTGGAACAGGGCTTAATTCATAAGTTTACATTGATGTTCGCAGCCTTGAAGATCTCATCGGATCTAATAGATGAGGTCAAAGTAGCAATTCTACAGGATCCACACCTTAAGACTGTACAAGAAGATTTAGAGAAGGGTAAAAGCAACCCTGACCTTACCTTGGATTCAGACAAGGTACTCAGGTATCGTGGACGATTATGTATACCTGAGAGTGAGAACTCAAAAATTAGAGATAGAGTTATGACAGAAGCTCATTACACCCCATATTCTGTAATACCCAGCTAGACCTAGGAAACTTTTAATTTCTGCAACACTCTTCGGTGCTTCCCACTTCACAATGGCTTCAATCTTGCTAGGGTCCACTTTAATTCCTTTAGCGGATACAACATGGCCTAAGAAAGCGACTTCATTTAGCCAAAACTCACACTTTGTAAATTTGGCGTAAAGCTTCTCTTTTCGTAATCGCTGCAGAGCGGCTCTTAGATTCATAATATGAGTTTCCTTGTCTTTTGGAAATTCATAATGTCCATATCTCGTTTTGAATGCTGTCTTGGGAATATCACCGTCCTTAATCTTCAACTGATGGTATCCTGACCGAAGATCGATCTTAGAGAACACCTTGGTACCTTGCAACTGATCGAACAAGTCATCGATCCGAGGTAATGGATACCGATTCTTGATTGTCAGCTTATTCAGTTCCTGGTAGTCTATACACAGTCGAACACTACCGTCCTTCTTTTTTACGAATAATACTAGCGCTCCCCATGGTGATATGCTAGGTCTGATGTAACCCTTATCCAGTAGTTCCTATAACTGTACTTTTAATTCTTTCAGTTCAGTAGGAGCCATTCGATAGGGTGCTTTAGATACTGGTGCGGCTCCAGGTATCAGATCTATAACAAACTCTGTAGCTTGGTCGGGTGGTAGTCCTGGTAGTTCTTGAGGAAATACATCTGGAAAGTCACGCACCACATCAATATCCTCTATTCGTGGTGCTTCCTTAGTGAGGTCGACCAACGAGACTAGATACCCAACTTCTCCTTTTTCGAGGCATTTTCTAGCCTTTAATGCAGAGAGGATGAGTTTTTGTTTACGGGAAAGTTTGGTTCCCACAAAACTAAACTCTGCTCCTTCTTTGTCTTTAAATGTCAGCTTCTTTTTCGCACATAATAGATTTGCAGAATGCCGGGCTAACCAGTCCATTCCCAAGATGACATCAAAGTCTGCCATCTCAAGTTGAATCAAGGTTGCATCCAAAGTCTTCTCGTCAATAAGAACTAGACATGACCCATAACCTTTTTCTAATTCACTTCTAATCCCATAGGCGATCGTACAAGCAGTTTGTAGTCTAAAGATTTGAGGGGTAGATTTTGGTTCTTTCCAAATGACATAGATATAAAAGAATGAGTAGCTCCAGAATCAAAGAGCACTCTGACAGGAATGCCATTAATAGGTACGATACCTGTGATTTGTTTTAATTTAGTCTACATGCTCATGCAATGTAACACAATTTAAAAGGTTCAGGTCATACCTGTGACCACATCAGGCGATGCGGCAGCATCCTCGGATGTAACAGCGTAAACTCTTCCTTGCTGTAGCTGCTTTTTGGGCTTAGGGCACTCCCTTGAAATATGTCCCGCTTGGTTGCAGTTAAAACACCTTATTCTTTCACTACTTTGCTTTGGTTGCGGTGGGGCTGCTGGAGTAGTCTTGACTGCAGCATTAAAGCCTTGAGTACGGAAGGGTTTGAATGTCTTGGTGTTCCCTCCGTTATAAGAATTCCCATTAGGCCTTTTTATACCGCTTTTTTGAGCAAAGTAGCTCTCTTTCTGGCTCGACTCTATCACTCGAGAAATTTGTACAACTTCATTGTAAACTTTTTTCTCAAGTCCCAGAACATATTCACGTATGCTTCCCCTAAGTCCCATGACGAACCTTCGGGTCTTCTTATCTTCCTCTTGCATACTGACTGGCACAAAGAAGAACAGCTCCTCATAACGCTGTTGATATGCATCGCCAGTCATCTGTCCCTGGTATAAACTCAGGAACTCTCTCTCCATAGAATCTCTAAAACTTCTAGGAAAGTACTTTTCAAAGAATGCCTCTTTATATATACCCCAGGTCAAGTGGGTGTGCTTCGTTAACAGATAAGTCTGTGTGGACTTCCACCAGTGGTGTGCATCGCCTTTCACCATGAATGTTGCACACAGTACTTCGTCGACCCAGTGTGCTGGCCACAAAGGATCTGCTGGCTTGCCATTAAATTCTTTGGGCTTCATCTTTAGAAAACCCTCGACCAGTCTAGAGTGGTCCAGCTGATATGGAGCATGGCCCCATACATAGGTGGTTGGTACTGATAACCACCTTGAGCTACTTCAGGGTTCTGCACTTGAGCCTGCATAACTGGTGTTTGAGGTGCATGGGGTACCATGTTATTCCCCCTAGTACTGTGCTTGCCTATCCTGCTGGCATCGGTGTCATATGTGCAGCTAGAAAAGCCATGCCTATGGCAGCTTGCATATTTGATCGTACCTATTGTATTTGCTGCAGCTGTTGTGCCAAGTTCATTACCACCGTAGCCAGATCCGTAGGTGGGGCTGGCAAGTTAGTAGGATTTGTCTGGCCATTAGCTACGGGCTGTGCCATGTTCAGATTCTCCTGTGTCTCAGGATGTATATGGCTGTCTTCCTCCACAGGTGTTGGTGGTGGAATAGAGTTACGACTTTCTTGGGTCACTCTTCGCCCAGCCATTTTTCTGTTCTGATGATGGTAGTGTCTGTAAACAATCATAGCACATGTGAGGCAATCAATATAAGTTGTTCTTCAGTCAAACATCCAAGTAATCAATATAAATTTCAAAATTTTCAGATCTTTCTGATAAAATACTGTATTTTCCATCATAGGGTCGATGGTAGGGTCGGTCATTATGCATGTAAGACCCGTATCAAACTAACCCGGTCTTACCACCTTGAACCAGGTCTACCCATCATGGTCGAGCCAAATGGATCAAGTGCGTGAGGGAGATCACGATCCCAGGTATTAAAATGACCCAAAAACACTAAAAATAGGGGGGGGTCGCATACCCAGCAAGGTAGGGTTGGACCCCCCAGTATAAAAGTCAGACCCTGAGTTTTATACCGGGGGTCGGACATTTTAAGAACCAGGGGTCGACGGGATCTCCGACCCCCTCTTCGACCCCCAGTCTACCGACAGAAACCGTGATTTGGAAACTTTCCAAATTTCAATGGGATTCCTTCCTAATCTCAATGGGACTTATTTTGAGAGTTTCTACTCTATAAATAGGACGTCCCTAAGCCTCTTTCACTCCTTTTAGAACCCTAATTGGATTGAGAGAAAGAGAAGAGAAGGAGAAGAGAAGAGAAGGAAAGTGGAGAAGAAGATCAAAGAGAAGGCTTTAGAGAGACAAGCCTAATTCTCAGGTATGGATACTATCTCCATGTAATACTACAAACCTTAGAATAGATACTGAAGAGGGAACGATATAGGAGAAGCCCAAATCATCCACCCATGGCTAGGTTTTCATGGAAAACCATGGGGGAAATCATGAAAGCCATATAAGTGAATGAACTACGGTTCTAGGCCATAGAACATGTATGTAATGGATTGTAGAAGCAAGCCATAGGACCCCAAACACAAAGAATGAACTGTAGGATGAAAAATTGACAAAACCAATAGGGGGTCACACGGGGGGTCGATGGCCAATCGACCCTACCAGACCCTGATAATCGACCCCCAGTGTTCGGAAAGTCCAGACTGTGGGTGGTCGCACCCAGGGTCGATGGAACCTCCGACCCTGGCATCGACCCCCAGTTAATAGCATGCTTTTTAAAGTTCGAATTAATTCTAATTAAATTTTATCGACTTGATTTGGTCTTCTAGTGATATAATATCGATATATAGTTGATTTCTTAAAGCTTGAAAGAGGACCTACGATCAAGTAAAGGTGAGGGAACAAGACCTAAACTAATTGGTTAATAATAAACTATTCTTGAGTCCAATGCCATGATTGATTCTATGCGTGTATGATTGTTATGTGCATTCAACATGTCATCCAATATTTCTATTATTACTGTTCATGCATATTTATTTATTGTTTATGACATGATGATGATGATGATGATAGGAATAGGCATGTGGATGTATGTGTGTGGTTAGTGTGCTTGATGCGAGCGAGTATCAGGGAGAGGTGTCATAGGCGGGGCCTCAGCACTCTAGCTCTATCTCTAACTCAAGTTTTGTTCACTGACATCGTCGTATCGCCATTACCTTAGCAGAACTATTACGTCATAGGGTATGAGGGGAGGTGGTCTCGGACCGTTTAGTCTCTGACTCTGCCAGGGGCCTTAGCCCTATCTCTATGGACGTATTGAGGGATGCTGGGGTGAGGCCTTGGATACACTGATTGGCTTTAGGATTGGTTAGTTGCGAGCCCAGTTTGCGAGCCCTCGCCAGCAGGGGCTTACGTGTTGGTATGGGCAACGGGTACAGCAATAAACGTGACCCTTGTGTGTACATTATCCATGATTGGGTGCATGTGAGTCGGCAATAAATGTTACCTTTGGACGGCTTCACACACTCGTGTATAGAGGTGCGACATCAATAAACGTGACCTTTGGCCATTTATCCTTTCTATAGCACATTGCAAACTTATTTACCAGACCAAAGATATGAATTGAATGCATGCATATGTTTATTGCATTGTTTTGTTTGCTCACTTAGCCATAATGTGTGCTCACCCTCTCGATGTCGAATATTTTTAGTTGATGATGCAGGTACCACAGTTGCAGATTATATGAATGATCCGATGTATGCGTGTGTTGCTGCAATGGAAGCTAAAGACTTAGAGGATGCGCATGACCCCTCATGCGAGTGCAACTCATGCGTGTTCTATTAGGGTTTTATTTGGATTTATAAAAAGATGTAATTGATATTTTAGTTATTTATATCTCAGTTGATACAACAATAATTTGATATTTTAATTATGATTATTACATTTAGAATGCTCAGTTCATTTACTATAAGACTTCCGCTATTGTGTATTTATTCTGATTATGGTTGTGGGTGTGCATGGTTTTATTTTTAATGGATACCGCCTATTAGAGATCCTGGTTGAACCATTGGTTTGTAGCGGTTCATCACACCGTTCTGAATGGTGCAGAATTGGGGTGTGACAACTTGGTATCAAAGCATCTCAGGCTTTATCTGTGAAACCATATACTTCCACAAAAGGGTCGTGAACTAAGATAGGATAAAAATATAAAAGATGTAATAATAACACAACATAAGCATCTGTGTTGTTTGATACTAAACTAAAAGAGAATAATGCATCTATTAAATGAGAAACAAAGTTATATATAACCAAAAAGGAAGAACTATATATATATATATATATATATATATATATATATATATATATATATATATATGATTAAAGTAGAGTACAGTCCACAGTCTGGACAGTTACTCTGAAGTACAAAAAGAAAAATAAAAGAAGTACATCAAGAAGCTGGAGGTGATGGGGGAGGTGGTGCTTCACGGTCCCTATCATAGTCCTCAGCATAGACCCTGGTCAACCAGGCTATCTGAGTCTGGCTCGTCTGGAGACTAGCTGTGAGATCAGCCACCCGCTGGTCAGTTACACGCTGAGCCTCTAGAAGCTCTCCCATCCTCAGGTCAGACATACGCTGAGCTACTCGTATCTCGTGTAATATCCTCATCATGTCATCAGATGGAGTATACGAAGGACCAGCTGCATGCGAAGGGCCAGCTGAAGAAGACGGACCAGCTCTAGTAGCATGAGTAGGTGATGGAGGGGGTATGGCATCTACATCCATCATCTTCCTTTTTTCTTTTCTCCCTCTCTTTTCACGTTTTCTTTCTTAGAAAACATTTCCCCTTTTTTTTGTTCTTTTTTTTTTTTCTCTTTTTTTTTCCTTTTTCTTTCCTTCCTTTTTTTCTTTCTTTCTTTCTCCTCTCTCTCTTTCACGTTTTCTTTCTAGAAAACGTGAAGGGGAATCTTTTTCCCCTTTTTTCTTTTCTTTTATTTCTCTCTCTTTCCTTTTTTCTTCTCAAGATCTTTTGGATTATCTCAAAACCCTAAATCCCCTTCTCTTTCACGTTTTCTCTCTCCCCTCTTTCCTTTTTCTTCTCAAAATCTTTTTGGATTATCTCAAAACCCTAAATCCCCTTCTCTTTCACGTTTTTTTTCTCTCTCCTCTTTCCTTTTTCTTCTCAAAATCTTTTGGATTATCCCAAAACCCTAAATCCCTTTCTCTTCCACGTTTTTTCTCTCCCCTCTTTCCTTTTTTTTTTCAAAAATCTTTTGGATTATCTCCAAAACCAAAATCCCCCTTCACTTTCACGTTTTTTTTCTCTCCCCTCTTTCCTTTTTCTTCTCAAAATCTTTTGGATTATCTCAAAACCCTAAATCCCTTTCTCTTCCACGTTTTTTCTCTCCCCTCTTTCCTTTTTTCTCAAAAATCTTTTGGATTATCTCCAAAACCAAAATTCCCCTTCACTTTCACGTTTCTCTCTCCCCTCTTTCCTTTTTCTTCTCAAAATATTTTGGATTATCATTTACATATAATAATATATATTATATACATATATACACATATATTTAATAACATACATACATACATATATATATATATATATATATATATATATATATATATATATATATAATATAAATATTGTGCACATAGATGAACTGGGTTGAGACTGACTTAGGTTGACAACTGATATGGGTTGAGCTAGGTTGGACCAAAACTAGTTTGAACTGAGTTGACTGGACTGATTGGAATTAACTGGGTTTTTTCTCCTTGTCATTTCACGGGTCATTCCCGCTGTTATCCCGCATGGAATTTTTTGATGGCCTCTATTCTAATTTTTTTGCTTTCATTTTGTAGAACATTAAAAATGAGGAATATAGGAACTTGAATCACCTCATTTGGAAGTAAAATGGTCTACTTATGAATTTTTAAAGTTTAAGCGGACCAATTATCGATAATTTGGCTGACCATTCTGCATGAGATCCTTCGGAGGCTTCTACCGGAAATATTTTATGTCCACTTTGTAGAGCACTAAAAATGGAACATAATGAGACTGGAATTATCTGAATCCGATTTAGAACGGGAAAGATATGAAGCTTTGAAGTTCTAAGGATCATTTTGCATGCAAGTTTGCATGGGACCCACTGGTGAGTTCTACCCGGGATTTTTTACGTCCACTTTGTAGAACATCATGAATGAAGAATAATGGTCTTGGAATCATCTGAATCCGATGTCGGATGATCAAGATATGATGATTTGAAATTCAAACGATCCGACTTAGGATAATTTGCATGAAGGCCCCTGGGATTATTTATAATAATTTCAGAAACTCCCTTATATGTATCATCCGACTAAATGGTCATATCTTCCTCATTTGATATCGGAATTGAGCAATTCTGGTCTCGTTTCGAAGATAATTCTATGACCTATGCATCTATGTAGATAATAGCCCATGACCCTGCTGTGGGGATCAATGAAAAATCATAAATCTTTGGGTTAAAGGTCAGAAACCTGCCATATTGGTTCATTTATGCCGAGGGTGGCAAAAATGGGGTGCTTACACATGCATATGTTTATTGCATTGTTTTGTTTGCTTACTGAGCCATGATGTATGCTCACCCTTTCGACGTTGAATATTTTTTGTTGATGATGCAGGTCCTACTGTGGAAGATTATATAAATGCACCAATGTACAGACATGTTGCTGCGATGGATGTGGAAGCTATGGTGGAGTCGCATAATTCGTCGTGTGAGTGCAACTCATGTGTTTTCGATTAGATTTAGTTATTGGATTATCGAGACATGTAATTGATTAATTTATTTTATTTTATGTCGTTAGTCATTTGGAGATAAATGGATAATTAATTATGTTATCACTGTTTGATACTCAGTTCATTAATATTAAAGACTTTCGCTACTGTTTATTTACTCTGATTATGGTTGTGGTTGTATCTGGTTTAATCAAATGGACACGGCCTATACGAGATCCTGGTTGAACCGTTTGATCATAGATGGTTTATCACACCATTCTGATTGGTTCAGAATTGGGGTGTGACAACTTGGTATCAGAGCTCTCGGGCTCTGTCTATTAAACCTGTATACTTCCACAAGAGTTCGTGAACTGAGTTAGGATAAAATTTAAAAGCTTTAATAAGAACACACCATAAACACCTGTGTTGTATGAGATAATAATTAAGAAAGAGAACAATGCACATATAAAAAAGAGAAACAAGTTCCATGTATACATCAAATGAGAATAAAACTAACATATATCCGAATCAGAGTACGGTCCACAATCCTGACAGTTACTCTGTTGTATAAAGTGAAAAGAAATAAAGGCATCATGGTGCCGGGGGTGCTGGAGGAGGAGGTGCCTTACGATCTCGATCATAATCCTCAGCATATACCCTCGTAAGCCAGGCTATCTGAGTCTGGGTCACCTGGAGACTAGCTGCCAGATCCACCACCCGCTGATCAGTAGCATGTTGGGCCTCCCGAATCTCACGCAGTAACCCCATCACGTCATCTGGTGGTGGGTGCGAAGGACCAGCTGAGTGAAAAGGAACCCAAGATGGACCAGCTCCAGTGGAATGCAATGGTGATGGAGGAGGTATGGCGTCTACGTCCATGAACCTATCATCATCTTCCTCAGCATTGCCCTCGTGGACTTCTGCTGCTGCTGCTGCTGTCGCCTCCACGTCTGCTATCTCTACTCAAGTACGGGGACGCACCATAGCGTTTCTCTCCTCCTCACTGATCTACGCATCTCGCATCCCCATCCTGCAGATGGCCTCCCAGTCAAGGTCCGTCGAAAAAGTGTCATCGTGAATCCTCTCATTGACCAAGTTGACCTCCAGGTGAGTGAGCAGAGTGGTGATCAAATGGCCATAGGGTAGGCTACCCACCAGACCAGGCATTGTGGCACAGTGCATGGTCCTGATTATGATATAAGGAAGGTTGACAGGTTGCCTAGTGCAGATGCAGTACAGGAGGTACTGGGTCAACTATGAAACCTTCTCATAGTGTCCACTCTGAGGAATCAAGTTATGCTGAATAATCTTGCAATACACTCGGGGTTTCGGCCGTAGGTTCATTGCCTTCATCTGCCAACGATCATCCCTAAGAATCTGGCTGTTAATCTCTGCGCCCATTCTCACTGACAGGAACTGGGGTTCCATGGGTGCGCAGTATACTAAGGGACCATCATTTGAGATACCCAGGAGATCAGCCAACTCCTGGCAGTTAATGTAAGACCCACACGCCACGAACCCGGTCTAACGTTATGTTCTTGTGTCGTGATTGGTCTTCCCATCAATCGGCTCATGTGAACCAATTGCGTGAAGAAACCACAAGGCTAGTTATGAAATTGAACCCAGAATCAGCTAATTAGGAGCGTGTGGTTGCACACCTAAACAGGTGTGGTCGACCACACCTCAAAATAATGGGACCACTAGAGTCTAGGATGTGTGGTCGTAGTTTTTGGTTGTATGGTCGATGGGTTCTGCGACCCCACGTGCGACCACACGAAGTTAAACAGACTCCATGATTAGGAAACCTTTCTAATCCGAAGGGGGTTCTTTCCTAATCTAAGTAGGACTCTATATGGAGGGTTTTCCTCTATATAAGGGACGTTCCTTAGCCTCTCTTACTCTTTTAGAACCCAAATTGAAACACTAAACCTAAGAGGAAAAGAGAAAGAGGAAGAGAAGGAGAAGAAGGAGATTTGGAGAAGAAGGTTGAGAGAAAGGTTTTAAAAGAGAAGGTTATAGCTCCCTACAACAAGTGAGGTATGAAACTTATCTCTGTAGATGTAGATTCTAGTGAATAAGGTTTCTATTGTGGATTGGGGATGTCGAAACAATATGATCAATGTGATCCTTTAAGTAAATCTCAAGGATAACCGTGAGGGATGGATTAGGGATAATGATTAATGAAAAACTATAAGTAATGGCCATATGATAACCATAGGATGATCCCAAGTGATGAGCCAAGGAATCGACTCTAGAAGAATTTGGATTAAAAATGAAAATTGATCAAACATAATGTGGTCGCAGCCTGCGGTCGACCACAGGGTGACTAGAGGGTCGACCACAGCTATTCGGGAAGTTTCTAGGATAGGTGCGACCACAGGATTCGACCACACAGTATGTGGTCGCATATATTGTGACCACAGGTTCGACCACATGATAACAACAAGCATATTTTGAGACCAAACAAGGTTTTTGACTACTATAACTTGGTCAACTTGAACCCTAACTTAAATACATTAATTGTTTAGGTTCCTAATAGATTCAAAGTGACTTCTAAAGCTTGGGAGAGGAACAAACATCGATCAAAGGTGAGGGAACAAGACCCAAACTAATTGGCTAATAACAAGCTATTTTACTTATTGAGTCCAATGCCATGATTGATTCTATGCTTGTATGCTTATAATATACATTTCACATATCATCCAATATTTCTGCTATTGCTGCTCATGCATATTTAATTCTGTTTATTTATAACATGATGATGATGATGATGCTAGGAATAGGCATGTGAATGTATGTGTGTGGTTAGTGTGCTTGATGCGAGTGGAGCATCAGGGGGAGGACGTGACACTGTGGTTCATCCTGGTCACCAGACTCTAGCTCTATCTCTACTCAAGTCTTGTCCACTGACATCGTCAAATCGCCATTACCTTAGCAGAACTATTACGTCGTAGGGCATTAGGGGAGGTGGTCTCGGATCGTGTAGTCTCTGACTCTATCGGGGGGCCTTAGCTCTATCACTATGGACATATTGAGGGATACTGGGGTGAGGCCTTGGATATACTATTTGGCATTAGGATTGGTTAGTTGCGAGCCCAGTTTGCAAGCCCTCGCTAATAGGGACTTACGTATTGGTATGGGTAGGGCATCAGGGGAAGTGTTATGTGGTGTTTGATCCGAGCACTTTAGCTCTATCTCTATTCTATGATGGGTGCATGTGGGATGGCAATGGTGTTTGATCTATTGGGCGGTTTCACACACTCGTGTATAGAGGTGTGGCGGCCATCAAACCTTTCTATAGCACATTGCAAACTTATAAACCAGACCAAAGATATGAATTGAATGCATGCATATGTGTGTTGCATTGTTTTATTTTCTCACTGAGCTCAAGTTGGAGAGTTGACCCTCGCACGTGCAATTTTTTTTAGTTTCTGAGGTTGCAGGTATTACGATTGAAGATTATGTCGACATGCCAATAAATGAACAGGTGGCGGCTATGGATGAGCAAGCTATGGAGGACTATTATGATTCGTTAAGTGAGCGTTTCAACTATGGATGCACTTGGTGTTTAACTTTCATATCTGGATATTTGTAATATGTATTAAATTATGTTTTGGTTATTTGGAGATAACTGGAATATTAATTATTTATCATGATTAGACCTCAGTTCATTATTAATAAGACTTTCGCTATTTACTTTATTATCTCTGATTAATGTGGAATGTATTTTGGTTTAACATGGTTGGCATAGCCTTTACGAGATCCTGATTGAACCGTTGGTTTATTGACGGTTTATCACACCATTCTGGTTGGTCCAGAATTGGGGTGTGATAGGTAAAGGAGATCACTACCCCTTTAACTAAACTGATGATCCTGAGCTCTCTACCCTTATCTATGTCCTCTGGGTCACCCTCTACCTGTAAATTACAGTAAAACTATTTCACCAACTCAGGACAGGTGCAACCCTCATATAAAATCATAGGAAGCCAGCCCATATCATCGAATGTGCCCTTCACATCAAATAGGGCTAAATTGGCCAAGTTGACACAACGACCCCCTTCCACCTTCTTACTCTCATACCGGGCATACTGTGCCTCTTCTTCAATAGATCGAAAGCGACGGGGATAATGTACTCTAAGGACTTTAGTGTGAGCCATGTTATCTGCAAAGACATAGACCAACAAGCAATATATTAGATATAGAGAAAACTCAAAATTTTGGCATTATAACGGCGTGATTTGGCCAAAAGCCTCACTTTTCACCCAAACATTTGGGTAGGAGGACTTACATAGGTCCCAAACCATCCTGCAAGGCTCATACAATTGGAAATTTAAACTAGGTAGGTTGAATTTGAAAATTTTTTGACAATTGGGGAAAAACCCCAAAATTTAGGTCAAAAGTGGGAATTTTTAAGTTTCTAATAACTAAACGATGAAGCTCAAATTTTTTTGAGGGCTTTCATCCATTGGGTGGACAATACCAAAAGCCCCCAATAAAAATCAAATTTTTACGGTTAGAAAAATAGTAATTTGAAGAAAACCCTTTAAATGGAGAAAAACCTAGGTATGAAAGCTTAAAAAGAAGAAAGAGTAGGGAACATACCTAAAAGAACGGAACGTAGGTCGTGGATGGATGAAACAATCACCAAATTTGTGCAGTCGACACTGTAGCAACTCAGTGGAGGCGAATTGAGTTGAAGACAAAAGAGAAGAATGGAGAATGACTCCGAAAATCAGGTTTAAAAACCTGATTTGGGGTCGTGTGGTCGCAAAATTCGACCAAAAATGCGACCACAAGATCGACCATACGATCGACCGTAGGCTCTCGGTGAGTTGACAGGTTTTGTGTGGTTGTAACCTGTTGTCGCATATAGTGTGACCACACGATCGACCACAGGCTTTCGGTGAGCTGATAGGGTTTGTGTGGTCGCATACCCTGTGGTCGCATATACTGCGATCCCACCATCGACCACACAATGAAAAATACTCTATTTTGACTGAATGACTTTAGAGATTGAAATTTTACATTGATTATTTAGATTTTGATATGAGAATGACGTATATTATGATTGCCTCATATGTTCTTTGACTTTCAGATACTACCACCGCTGGAAACAGGAAATGGTTGGGCGAAAAATAACCAGGAGAGGATGTGACCCAATTCCACCACCACCACCTGTGGAGGAAAATATCCATGAAAACCCTGAGGATCAGGAGAATCAAAATGTGGTACCGCCAGGAACCAACGACCACGCTAACCCTACAAACTTGCCAGCCCCACCTACAGATTTGGCTACTGCGGTGATGAACCTAGCATAACAGTTGCAACAAATACAGCAAGTGTAAGCCAAGATGCGAGCTGCTATGGGAATGGCTTTCCTAGCTACGAATATTATACCTTTACTGGCAAGACAAGCTAGTACCATACCAGGGGGTAGCAACACCGTGCCCCAAGCGTCGACTATGAACAACACGGTACCTCAAGCACCTCAAACGCCATTTGTACAAGCTCAAGTACAAAACCCTGAAGTACCTCAAGGCACATACAACCAAGGCAATTACCATTATCAACCGCCTATATATGGAGCATATGCTCAGTATCAATTGGACCATTCTCGACTGATCGAGCGTTTCCTGAAGATGAAGCCTAAGGAGTTTAATGGCAAGCCAGCGGATCCTCTGTGGCTAGCTCACTGGATCGACAAGATGGAAAGGAAATTCATGATGATGACTGTATATGAAGAGAAAAAGGTGCTATGTGCCACATTTATGCTGAAGGATGATTAATACCATTGGTGGAAGTATACTCGAAGTAATCTGTTAACAAAGCACGCCCAATTGACCTGGGCTATCTGTAAAGAAGCACTCTTCGAGAAGTATTTTCCCAGAAGTTTTAGAGATGCGATGAAAAGAGAGTTTCTGAGTTTGTATTAGGGACAGATGACTGTAGATGCGTATCACTAGCGTTATGAAGAACTGTTTTTCTTTGCTCCCTCTAGCATGTAGGAGGAAAATACCAAAACCTAATGGTTCGTCATGGGACTTAGGGGAAGTATTCGTGAGCATGTATTGGGGCTGAAAAAGAAGATTTATAATGAAGCGGTACAAAATGCTTGAGTACTGGAATTGAGCTAGAGGGAAAGTTATTTTGCTCAGAACAGAGGTATCGAAAGGCCTAATGGAAATTCATATAACAGAGGGAACACAAAGACATTTAAACCCTTCCGTACTCAAGGCTTCAATGCTGCAGCCAAGACTACTCCAACAGTCCAAACTCAATAGAAACAAAATAGTGAGGGAGAAAAATGCTTTAACTGTAATCAAATAGGACATTATTCAAGGGAGTATCCTAAGCCCAGGAAGTAGCTACAACAAGGAAATGTTTATGCAGTTACATCTAAGGATGCTTCCGCATCGCCTGATGTGGTCACAGGTATGACCTGAACCTTTCATTTTGTATTACCTTGTGTGAGCATGTAGACTAAATTAAACCAAATCACAGGTATTGTACCTATTAATGGCATACCTGCCAGAGTACTCTTTGATTCTGGAGCTACTCATTTTTTTATATCTGTGTCATTTGGAAAGAAGCTAAATCTGTCCCTCATATCTTTAGACTATAAATTGCTTGTACGTTTACCTATGGGATTAGAAGTGGAACTAGAAAAAGGTTATGGACCATGTCCAGTTGTTATCGGCAAAAAGATTTTGGATGCAACCTTAATTCAACTCAAGATGGCAGACTTTGACGTTATCTTGGGAATGGATTGGTTAGCTCGGCACTCTATAAACCTATTATGTGCAGAAAAGAAACTGACATTTAAAGACAAAGAAGGAGCAGAGTTAAGTTTTGCAGGAACCAAACTTCCTCGTAAATGAAAACTCATCCTCTCTGCATTAAAGGCTAGAAAATGCCTCGAGAAAGGAGGAATTGGGTATCTAGTATCTGTGGCTGATCTCACCAAGGAAGTACCATGAATGGAAGATATTGATGTTGTACGTGAATTTTTGGATGTATTTCTTGAGGAACTACTAGGACTACCACCCGATCGAGCGACAGAGTTCATTATAGATCTTATACCCGGAGCCACACCAGTATCTAAAGCACCCTATCGAATGGCTCCTACTGAACTGAATAAACTAAAGGTACAATTACAAGAATTACTGGACAAGGGTTATATCAGACCCAACATATCACCATGGGGAGCGCCGGTATTGTTTGTAAAAAAGAAGGATGGTAGCATTCGACTGTGTATAGACTATCGAGAATTGAATAAGCCTACAATCAAGAATTGATACTCGTTGCCTCGGATTGATGACTTGTTCAATCAGTTACAAGGTGCCAAAGTATTCTCCAAAATTGATCTTCGGTCAAGATACCATCAGCTAAAGATTAAGGAAGGTGATATTCTGAAGACAGAATTTAGAATAAGATATGGACATTATGAATTTTTAGTCATGTCTTTTGGATTAACTAACACACCCGTAACGTTTATGGAACTCATGAATCGGGTGTTCCATGATATGTTGGATACATCAGTCATTGTGTTCATTGATGACATATTAGTCTACTCCAAGGACAAAGAAACTCTTGTCACAAATCTAAGAGCCGCTCTGCAATGACGAAGAAAAGAGAAGCTTTACGCCAAATTTATAAAGTGTGAGTTTTGGCTAAATGAAGTCGCTTTCTTAGGCCATGTAGTATCCACTGAGGGAATTAAAGTGGATCCTAGCAAGATTGAAGCCATTCTGAAATAGGAAGCACCTAAGAGTGTTTTAAAAATCAGAAGTTTCTTAGGTCTAGCTAGGTATTATCGACGATTCATGGAAGATTACTCTAGAATCGCCGTACCTCTCACCAGTTTGACTAAGAAAAGAGAAAAATTTGTTTGGATCGATAAATGTGAGGAGGGTTTTCAAACATTGAAAGCTAGATTGATATCCGCTCCCATCTTGACTATTCCTATCCCAGGACAACCATTTACCTTGTACACTGATGCGTCCAAGGTTTAAAATCTCGAGTTTCGGAGGAGTCTCGGCCTCCCGCCGAGATCTCGCCGAGACTATGCATTTTGTCCGAAACAGCTTAAAAAGGCTGTCTCGGTGGCCAAAATGCCTTTTTTAGGTCTCCAACTTTAGGGGAACCTTATTTTTACATACATAAACACATTTAGAGTATAAAATTGTAAAAATAATGACCATTTGTGGTTGTTTGGGTTTACACCCATGTTTTCACAGTCAATGCTGAAGTCTGTTGTTAATTTAGGTTAATATTAGCTATTATATTCAATCAAATATGGCAAATGAGACAATAACATAATGCATTAGGGGAAAGAGAAACAAAATTACACTTCATTATAAATCATTACATAATTTACATCATAGTTCAAAATTCAAATATTCAACATTGAATGATCCCATAGTCCCCATGTGCCTATAGTCCACAATTCCACAATCCTTATACAGATACAATGTCTAGTAATACGTAAAGTGTCGTGGATGATCCATCCTACTATCATCATACATCTGGGAAAGTTGTCGATGCAAATTGTCTTCCAATTGAGCAACATAATCTTCCCATGACATTCTTGATGCAAAGTAGTTACGGTAGTCTTGCACATGATTCATAAATATAACATCAGTTCCGAAGGATACCAATCTTTGGGAAGAATGGAAAAACTTCTGAAGTAGTACTGCGGCGTAGAATCTTGCGGAAGTACCGATGGAATGGAATAGAAGTTGGTTGATCCACTATGACTCCGTGTATGTGCTCCCGCATCCCGAACCATCGTCGAAAGAAGAACCATATGCGATCGTAGTGGGATGGGGGCGAAGTTGATATCAACATAATCATTTGAGGTGTATGTTGAACCGGTGCTATATCCGGGAAAGTTCCACTTGCTCATGTCCACCGCAGGAATCGCTATTCTCCTCCACACTCAATCCTCGTAAGCCACTAGAGAGGCTATCAACATCGGCGTCCATCGTGCTACTACAATCAGCATCTTCATCATGTTGAGAATGGGAATGATGTCGAGGCCTACGCGAATATGAAGTTGGTCTACGTGATGAGGATGGCGCACGTGCACCATGGTCATCATCCTGTGTTGTATGAGTGTACTTGGCTCTTCCTAGTGTATCTAACAGGTGATGCTCGTGGCTCGGATCAGCCCCAATATTGACAAAAGTGGCTCGACCCCCACCCCCATGATCACTACCACTAGCTCCACTACCACTCCAACTCCACTCGGGATCTTATCGGATCGGTGCCAGCAGGAGGGTCAAACGGCACGGGTGACCGTGTATGGACTCGACCCTCTTTCGAGGCTAAAAACTCGTCGACATCAGTATCCAAATGGCTGGCCAAATGGGAGTCGGGCATCCCCCCGGGCTCGTCCATCACAGGTACTCCCCTGTCCCGCACCCACTCTACTAATGGATCTTCCTCTTCAGAGTCAAGCCGGAAGATGTTGGCGAGCTCGAGCGGGGTATCATCCTCCTTATCAAAGAACATGTTTTGCACCCTCAGCCTCATGTTGTAATGCACAAAGACCAAGTCATTTAGCCGTTGGGAGCCAAGTCGATTCCGCCTCTTTGAATGAATGAGGTTGAAAGTACTCCAGTTTCACTCACAACTAGATGCATTTAATCTACACACAATCGAAAACTTATAAATATTTGCAATTACAATATATAGTTGAAGCACATATTTCCAGTAATTGAAGCACACAACTCACCTCTAGGTTTGCCAATGCCTGTGCTTGGGGATTCGGCTCCAACTTTGCAACCACTAGCTTCACTGCCTCAATGAGTTCTGCGTTCGTCCCAAGTACATGCGTATACTAGTACTTGGGGTTCAAATAGTATGCTGAAATATTTGACAATGGACACATGGTTAAAACAAATAAAAATTATATTGGTACATAAGTAACACTAAAGTAAATACATCATCAAATTTACTCACCAGCCTTATGCAATGGATGCATGAGTTGGCTTTCCCATCGGTCATTGATGATCTTTATATAATTCTTATAGCCACGTGGTATCAAAGCTTTAACACGTACTTTCAATGCGTCCACAGTAGCATAAAGAAGTGGCATGGTTGGTTTTCGCTCAGTATCTACCAATCTCAACACCGTACTACAGGGATGCAACACCCTTACTACCACCTTCACATTTTGCCAAAATTGCCCGCGAGCGATGGTACTGCGTGCTTCCACTCCCCGGGGTGTAGCTGATTGTCTCCACAAAAACCAATCCTCGGATGCAAACATCGATCCGAGTCCGGCCGTCTTCGCCTCAAAGCTCTTCAATGCTATGAAGTTCGTAGCGAATCGGTGATGCCCGGGTCCGACCAAGTCCCCCCCACATCTCTCCCCGAGCATGTTCAAGGAATAACCATGGTTGTAGATGAAAGTGGTTACTTGTCTTGCTTGCTCAACCATTCTCTTGACTTTACTTATCTTGCCCATGTCCTTCAACATCAAATCAATACAATGGGCAGCACATGGAGTCCGGAAGAGATTGTAGTCGGGATTGTTCATTAACATCTCCCCGCCTTCTTAAAATTACTGCCGTTGTCCGTCACAACCGGACAACATTCCGAGCTCCCACCTCAACCACCACCTCTTGCAACAGCCCATAAATATAATCTGCATCTTTTACTTCAGCTGATGCATCAACGGACCCTAAGGAACACCGTCCTCCCATCACGAGAAACCATGAAGTTGATGATGGAATTTCCGGTAGGACCAGTCCAACCATCACACATAATAGTTACTCCGAAATCTTCCCAATTCCTCTTCGGCTTAGAATCCAGTCTTGTAATTCCTTCTTATGTTGAGGCAAATAATGAGTCATTAACTCATATTGATTTGGCCCTCTAACCCCTATGACCGCCTCAAGAATCGCATCTAGCATGCTCGGAGAAAGGGCCTGTGGTGGCGTTTCCTGGGGATGCCATGATAAAACGACCACTTAGAGTAAGAATACCCTACCGACTCCCTATTCTTTCCCCCAAACATTGCCTTTATTTTTTTTTGCTTACTACCTTGCTTCGGAAAGACTGCGGGATCTTGCTCTAGAACTTGAACATAATCATCCCGGTCCCCGTGGCACGGGTTCTTCCCTTCTACTTCGTGATCTAGAAAACCAGGAACCAATCCCTTTGCTCCTCTACGTGGCTCAGGCTCAACAAATCCACTACCACCGCCACCGCTCCGGATGTACCTGCTCCCGTCCGTCTCCTCTCGCATCTGATCTAAGGGTTTCTCTACTAGCCATTGCCGCATGACGCATCTGTCTTGCCTCTGTCTCCGTCATATCTTCTACATCCCATCCCCTCAACCTCATGTTCCTCACTTGGATTCCGGTACGGTGCCTCGAATTGCCTCTTCAAATTGTTGTTTTTCTCTTTCCATTGCTGCCCTCCTCCGCCTCCCTCCCCCTCAACTGTTCACCTATGGCCCCGGATATCTCCACGGGACACTGCGGGCATTTGGAAACATCTTTGCCCAATCCACTCAAGTGTTGCTTCGGTCTTGTGATGCCGCCGGACCGAAGCTTCTTCCCACAAAAATTACACTGGGTCTTCTTCCTATCACCCCCGAAGGGCGTCGCATACCGCCATGCGGTCGGGCCGGGAACCGGTACCGTCGCCCCCATCGCCTCCCCCTGAACTTGGTCTCGACATAATTTCCAAGCACCGTTTTCATAGAAAACACAAACTTCAATAACCTTACAAACTTGAACACAGTAGAAATTACATTTCAAAATTTTTCTCATATTTTAAATGCGATCAGAACATTTTTCCTTATTTTTCCCGATTTTATAGCATTTTTAATCAATTTTAAATTAATTTTTAATTGCTGAAAATTATTTTTTTAATATAAATAATTCAAAAAAAAACATACAACAACCGAAATCAAAATCTGAAATCGTAGGACGAAAAATCGGCCAACGGTGATTAACATATAAATAGGTCATCATCATCAAATGAGTAATAATAATTAATATTTTAAATTTTAATTGCTGAAAATTCATTTTTAAATGCAAATAATTGAAAAAAATACCTACAACAATCAAAATCGAAAACTGAAACCGTGAGCTTGTAGATCGGGTTCACATAACTAACATATAAAAATTTCATCACATTCTAGAAAAAAAAAAAATTTCCCCTTTGTAGTCTCATGTAAAAATTTCATTTTTCGGCAAGAAACTTACCTTCAACAGTTGATATGAAGCTCTTACAAAGAATCCCCCGCAGTCCGAAGCACCACTCGTAGCAATTTAGAAGTCCAAACAAAAAAAAATGGGGAAGAAATGAAGAAATGAAGAAATTTAAAGAAAATATCAGAGGGGACTGTTCTCGGTCGAGTTCTCGACCGAGAACAGACCCTCTGTCTGTTTATAAAGGAAAAAAAAAAAGCAAAAAGCAAAATCTCGCGAGATCTCGGCGAGATCTCGCTAGAAATAGCAAAAAATAGCGAGATCTCAGCGAGATCTCGGCGAGAATAGGTAAATGCCGAGACGAAAATGGTTATCGCCTCTGTTTTCGTCTCGGCTAGTGTCGAAACTAGCAAAATCGGCGAGATCTCACCGATCTCGCCGAGATTTTAATCCATGGATGCGTCTGGGTTGGGTTTAGGATGTATGCTTATGCAAGGAGAACAAGTAGTTGCGTATGCCTCAAGACAACTGAAGACACATGAGAAGAACTATTCCACTCATGACTTGGAATTTATAGCAGTAGTACATGTTGTCAAGATATGGAGACATTATTTATATGGTGAAAAATTTTAGATTAAATCAGATCATAAGAGTCTCACTTATCTTTTTAATTAGAAGGAGTTGAACATGAGACAAAGAAGATGGCTAGAATTATTGAAGGATTATGATTGCGATATCCAGTATCATCCAGGAAAGGCTATGTAGTTACTAATGCTCTAAGCAGAAAAACAATGATAAAATCCCAAGGAGAAGTTAACACGACTGCGGCAATGTGTGTTACAGGAAAAGTATTCAATTATGGTAATGAGCAGTTCGTGATAGATACTCCGGATGGATCAACCAACCAAGGGTTTATTCATCGGTTTTCAAATGTGTTTGCCACATTGAAGATTATACCTGATATATTAAACGAAGTGAAAGCCGCTATTAAATCAGACCCTTATCTGAGAACGGTGCAAGAAGACATCGAAAAAGGTAGGACTACTCCTGAGTTCACCTTGGACGTTGAAAAGACACTAAAATACAAAGGAAGGGTATGTGTTCCTGAAAATGAAGACTTGGATATTAGACACAGACTAATGAAGGAAGCTCACACCACCGCTTATTCGGTACATCCGAGAAGTACGAAGATGTATCATGATCTGAAGAAACTATATTGGTGGAGAGGAATGAAAGAGGATGTAGCTAAATTTGTGTCTCAATGCTTAAATTGTCAGAGGGTAAAGGCTGAAAGGCAAAAACCTGCAGGATTGTTGCAGTCACTGCCAGAACCAACATGGAAATGGGACTGCATCACTATGGATTTCGTAATCGGGTTACCATTGACTCCCCGAGTAGTTGATGCGATCTGGGTGATTATAGATCGTTTAACTAAGACAGCTCGTTTCATAGCTATACGACCTCAGTATACCCTAGAGAGGTTGGCCAAGCTATATGTAGATAATATTGTCAGATGGCATTGTGTACCTAAAAGCATTGTGTCCGACAATGTCCCACACTTTACCTCAAAGTTTTGGGAAGGATTACAGAAGGCTATGGGTACAACGTTGAAGTTCAGTACTACATTCCATCCTTAGACAGACAGATAGTCGGAGCGTACCATTCAGATTTTAGAAGACATGCTTCGAGCCTGTGTTATTGATTTCAAAGGATCATGGGATGAGAAACTACAGTTGATCGAGTTCTCCTATAACAACAGCTATCAGACTACTATACAGATGTCACCCTATGAAGCACTGCATGGTAGGAAGTGTCAAACTTCTTTATTTTGGAATGAAGTTGGAGAACGGAGTATTGTTAGACCAGATTTTATTGAAGAGACTTGTCGAGTAGTCGACATTATCAAGAAAAGAGTTAAAACAACTCAGAACCGTTAGAAACAGTATGCAGATAATCGATGTTGAGACCTTGAATTCGTCGTAGGTGATGAGGTGTTCTTGAAAGTATCACCTATGCGAGGCTTAAAACTATTCGGACAGAAAGAGAAGCTAAGTCCGAGATATGTCGGGCCATATGAAATTTTAGCTAAACGTGGGAAAGTGGCGTATCAGTTAGCACTACTCCCATCTATGTTAAGTGTGCATGATGTATTTCATATCTCATTACTGAAGAAGTACGTCAGAGATCCAACATACGTGATAACAGCGGAACCATCGGGTCTAACTGATGATTTGACATTTGAAGTAGCCCCAATTGAAATTACCAGTCGGAAGGTTCAACGTCTATGCAACCGTGACATTTATTATGTTAAGGTTACTTGGAGGAGCCAAGATATATAAGAGATCACATGGGAAGAAGAGAATGCTATGCGAAAACAATATCCTCACCTTTTTTACTTGAAATGTATGTGTAAATTTCGAGGATGAAATTTATAATAAGAGGGGGGAATTGTAAGACCCATATCATACTAACCGGTCTTACCACCTTGTATCAGGTCTTGCTATCATGGTCGGGCAAAGCAGACCAAGTGAGTGAAGAAACCACAAGACTAGGTATGAAATTGAATCCAAAATCAGTTAATTTGGAGCGTGTAGTTGCATACCTAAATAGGTGTGGTCGACCACACCTCAGAATAAAGCGACCACAGAAGTCTGGGACGTGTGGTCACAGTTTTTGACTGTGTGGTCGACGGGTTCTACGATCACACCTGCGACCACACGAACTCAGACAGACTCCGTGATTAGGAAACCTTCCTAATCTGTAGGGGGTTCTTTCCTAATCTAAGTAGGACTCTATATGGAGGGTTTTTCTCTCTATATAGGACGTCCCTTAGCCTCTTTCATCCTTTTAGAACTCAAACTGAAAGAGAGAGAAAGAGAAGATGTGGAAGAGAAGGAGAATTGAAGAGGAAGACTAAGAGGAGGAAATTCAGAGAGAATTTTGAATCTTCA
Source organism: Protea cynaroides (assembly GCA_028583415.1). NCBI lineage: Eukaryota > Viridiplantae > Streptophyta > Magnoliopsida > Proteales > Proteaceae > Protea > Protea cynaroides. The sequence goes on along the minus strand of CM053276.1, from coordinate 92,009,818 downwards.
ACAAGTTTATGGTATGAAAACATTCCCCATATCAGTTGAATTCCTAGAATAGATCATGAAGGAGATAGTGATTCAAAGTTAGACCCCAATCATCAAACCATGGACAAATTCTAAGAGATCCACGGAGGAAATCTATTAGGATGATGGATTGTATAAAAATATAAATTTTAAGCCATAAACCAATCATAAGAAGGATCATGATGATAAACCAAGGAATCAAAACATGAAGTAATTGAGTTAGGAATGAAAAGTTGACCATCACATGTGTGGTCGAATGTGTGGTCGCATGATATGCGACCACATGAGACACACATGATCGATCACATGCCCTTGTGAAGTTCTAGGGAGGGTGTGGTAGCATGTGTGGTCGCATGATATGCAACCACACCTTGCGACCACACACCACAGGTGCAGCCACACCTGTGACTAATTAGTTTCTGAAAGTTTGAATTGCTGGAAATAAACTCTAATTTAAAATCTATAAATTTATTAGGTTTCTAAGTGGTCTAAAAGTGATTTACAAAGCTTGAACGAGGAACAACCATCGACCAAAAGTGAGTGAACAAGACCTAAATTAATTGGCTCATAATAAACTCTTTTACTTATTGAGTCCAATGCCATGAATGATTCTATGCTTGTATGCATGTAATGTGCATTTCACATGTCATCCAATATTCCTGCTATTACTGCTCATGCATATTTAATTCTGTTTATTTATAACATGATGATGATGATGATGTTAGGAATATTCATGTGAATGTATGTGTGTGGTTAGTGTGCTTGAAGCGAGTGGAGCATCAGGGGGAGGACGTGACACTGTGGTTCATCCTGGTCACCAGACTCTAGCTCTATCTCTACTCAAGTCTTGTCTACTGACATCGTCGTATTGCCATTACCTTAGCAGAACTATTACGTCGTAGGGCATCAGGGGAGGTGGTCTCTGACCGTGTGGTCTCTGACTTTGCCGAGGGGCCTTAGCTCTATCTTTGTGGATGTATTGAGGATGCTGGGGTGAGGCCTTGGATACACTGTTCGACATTAGGATTGGTTAGTTGCGAGCCCAGTTTGTAAACCCTCGCCAATAGGGGCTTATATGTTGGTATGGGTAGGGCATCAGGGGAAGTGTTATTCGGTGTTTGATCCGGGCACTTTAGCTCTATCTCTATTCCATGATGGGTGCATATGGGACAATGTTGTTTGATCCATTGGGCGGCTTCACACATTCGTGTATAGAGGTGCGGCGGCCACTAATCATTTCTATTGCACATTGCAAACTTATAAATCAGACCAAAGATATGAATTGAATGCATACATATGTTTGTTGCATTATTTTGTTTGCTCACTGAGCCATGATGTGTGCTCACTTTTTGACGTCGAATATTTTTAGTTGATGATGCAGGTCCTACTGTGGAAGATTATATGAATGCATCAATGTACGGATATGTTACTGCGATGGATGTGGAAGCTATGATGAATTCGCATGATTCGTCGTGCGAGTGCAACTCATGTGTTTTCGATTAGATTTAGTTGTTGGATTATCGGGACATGTAATTGATTAATTTATTTTATTTTATGTCTGTAGTCATTTGGAGATTATTGGATACTTATTTGTGTTATCACTATTAGATACTCAGTTCATTAATTTTAAGGACTTTCGCTATTGTTTATTTACTCTGATTATGGTTGTAATTGTATCTGATTTAATCAAATGGACACGGCCTATACGAGATCATGATTGAACCATTGGATCATAGACGGTTCATCACACCATTCTGGTTGGTTCAGAATTAGGGTGTGACATTGTTAGTACTCGATTTAGTACAATTAATAATGATTTATGCCCAATGTTAAACGAGATGATTAAGTAAAAACCAAGAGAGTTTGGAAGAATTAACAAAATTAAAAGCACATATCCTAATGCTTATAAGTAAGAATGTTGGATATTTAGAGAGTAACCAATCAAAAGATGATTGTCGGGATATATGAAAGAAGATCAGGGTAGAACAGCAGTGATAAAGAGATGTAAGCTAATTAGTTTTTCGGGATAGGAGAGTATTAACAATAGTCTTTGAAAAACTAATAGATAAAAGGGGATTAGATGTGTTCATTAAGACCTTTAAATCAAATTTTGATAGGTAAAGCCCTTTTGGACTAGATGTTGTGATTGATGAGTGTAATAAATAATGTTCGAATTGTATGGATGGACGAAATTTGGATGCAACCTAATTCAACTTGAGATGATAGGCTTTGACCTCATCTTGGGGATAGACTAGTTGTTTTAAGACTCTACAAAGTTATTATGTGCATAGAAGAGGTTGTCAATCAAGAGCAAAGATGGCACATAAATTAGTTTTATTGAAAACATGTTGCCCAGGAAGCAAAGGCTTATCCTCTCTGCACTAAAGGCGAAGAGATGCCTCGAATGAAAGGAGTTGAGTATATGGTATCTGTGGTAGACGACACTAAAAAGGTACCACATATGGAAGATATTGATGTGATGCGTAAATTTTCTGATGTGTTTATAGGAGACTTACCCGGGTTGCCACCTGATCGTGCGATCGAGTACATTATTGACTTGTTACCAGGGATGACACCTATGTCTGAGGCACCCTATAGAATATCTCCTACAGAGTTGAAGTAACTGATGACTCAACTACAAAAGTAATTAGACAAAGGTTCTAATCAGTCAAGTATTTTATCACGGAGAGCGCCAGTGCTATTCGTGAAGAAGAAGGACGGTAGTGTCTGGCTATGTATAGACTACTAGAAATTGAACAAGCTCACCATAAAGAATTGATGTCCATTGTTATAGATTGAGGACTTGTTCAATCAGTTATAAAGTGCAAAGGTGTTCCCTAAGATCGACCTTGGATGGAGCATCATCAATTGAAGATTAAAGATAGTGACAATCTGAAGATGACTTTTAGAACTAAGTACAGACGTTATGAGTTCCTGATCATGTCTTTTGGTTTGATCAATGCACCCACATATTTTATAGCTCTTGTGAATCAGGTATTTAATAACGTATTAGATACTTTGGTCATAGCTTTTACCGATGATATTTTGGTATATGCCAAAGACAAAGAAAGTCCTATAATGGATCTTAGAGTAGCCTTACAATGGCTAAAAAAAGGAGAAGTTTTATGCCAAGTCCAAGAAATGTGAGTTCTAGTTGAACGAGGTGATTTTCTAAGATCACGTAGTATCATCAGAAGGAATAAAGGTGGACCCTAATAAGATAGAAGCAATCGTAAGGTGAGAAGCGCTTAAAGAACATTGCAAAAATTAGAAGTTTCTTAGGTTTAACTGGTTATTATCGATGATTCGTAGAAGATTACTCTAGAATCGCAATACCTCTTACCAAGCTAACCAAGATGGGAGAGGAGTTTATTTAGACTGACAAGTGTGAACAATGTTTTTAGACTCTAAAAACAAGGTTGATATCAGCTCCCATCTTGATCATTTCGGCACCAAGGAAACTTTTTACTCTATACACCGATGTTTCTGGATTGGGTCTAGGATGCATGTTGATACAAGGAGAATAAGTAATTGTCTATGCTTTAAGAAAACTGAAGGAGCATGAAAAGAATTACCCGACTCATAAGTTGGAGTTAGCGGCAGTGATTCATGCAATCGAGACATGGAGACATTATCTATACGGAGAAGAATTTCAGATTAAATAGGATTACAAGAGTTTTATTTATCTCCTCACTCAGAAAGAGTTAAACATGAAGCTAAGGAGATAGTTGGAACTCCTGAAGGATTAAGACGGTGATACGCAGTGTCGCTCTAGCAAGGTTATTGTAGTAGTTGAGCCTTTGAGCAAAAAGGTGAATATGAAGTCTAAAGAAGGACCTAGTACAAATGTTGTCTTGTGTTCTGCAGCAACAAATTTAGATTTAGATGAAGAGCAACATATAATAAAAATTCGTGATGATCCAATTGAATGAGAACTTATGGAGCAATAGTTCTTCGCTTGCATTCATAATGTTAAAGAACATCTCTGATTTAATGGACGAAGTAAAAGTAGCAATTTTGTTAGATTCGTATCTAAGAATAGTGCAAGAAGATTTAAAGACAGGAAAACCTAACCCTGACTTACTTTGGATGTGGAGAAAGTCCTGAGATACAGAGGATGATTATGCATACCTGAAAGTGAAAAACACTGATCATAGAAATAAAATAATGCTAAAAGCTTATTCCATTCCATATTGGGTATATCCTGAAGTACTAAAATATATCACAACCTGAAGAGATTATACCGGTAGAAAGGAATGATAATAGATATGGCTTAGTGTGAGTTTCAATGTCTGAATTGTCAGAAAGTAAAGGCTAAAAGACAAAGACCAGCAGCGTTACAAAAACTACTATCGGAGCCAGTTGGAAGTGGAACTGTATTACAATGGACTATGTCACTTGTTTACCATTGACACCCAGATCGATTGATGTAGTTTGGGTGACTGCAGATCACCTTATAAAGACGACTCGTTTCATTGCTATACGACCTTGGTGTGCTTTGGAACGGATAGCTAAGCTGTATGTAGATAATATTGCTAAATTGAATGATATGCTTAGGAACATAGTATCTGACAGAGGCTCACGCTTTATCTCGAAGTTTTTTGGAGGGATTATAAAAGGCAATGGGAACGAAGTTGAAGTTTAGTACCGCATTTTACCTTTAAACCAACAGACAGTCTCTGAGCCTGTGAAATTGTTTTTAAAGGAGCTTGAGTTGAGAAGTTACTGCTAATTGATTTTTCTACCAAGCTACCATGTAGATGTCACTAATGAAGCATGGTACGGTAAGAATGTCAAATTCCTCTGTTTTGGAATGAAGTTAGAGAACAAGGAATTGTAAGACCTGAGTCTGTTGAAGAAACCTGTCAAGTAATAGACAAGATCAAAGGAAAGGGACCACAATTGCTCAAGGTTGTTAGAAGATATGCTAAGACCTCGAGTTCGCCATAAGTGACAAAGTGTTTTTGTAGATATCACTTATGTATGGATTAAAACGATTCAACAGGAAGGCAAAGTTGTATCCTATATATATTTTGGACTTTATAAAATTTTGAAGAGACGTGGAAAAGTAGTATATTAACTCACATTACCGTCATCTATGTCTAGTATACACAACAAATTTGCGTGTCTCTATTAAAGAAGTACGTTGGAGATCCATATCATGTATTAACTGCAGATCCACTGGATTTGATAGAAGACTTAACTTTTGAAGTGGTACCAGCCTAGATCACTAATTGGAAGGTACAACATCTTCGGAGCTAGGATATTTATTATTTGAAGGTAACCTCGCAAAGCCAAAATATGGAAGAAATTACATGGGAAGAGGAAGATGCATTGTGAAAACAATATTCCCACCTTTTCAACTCGGAAGGTACATTTAAATTTTGAGGATGAAATTTCTTTTGAGGGTGGGGGAGTTGTGAAATCTGTACGAGTAAATTTCGAGGACAAAATTTTTGTTAAGGGTGGTGGAGTTGTAAGACCCGGATTACTAACTTGGTCTAACCATCTCGTGCCAGGTCTTTCCATCAAAGCTGGACCAAGTGGACTGATCGTGTGAAGATGGATCACAAACCAGGTATAAAAATTGACTCAACACCCAAAACTGTATGCATATGGTTGGATACCTTGGTAGGTATGGTTGACCATATGGTAAGAATGAAGATCTTGGATCCAGGACCCCATGGTCTATGATTTTGACCCTACGATCGACGGGTTTTGCGACCGTAGCCATCGTCCGTGAGACCTCAGATTAGACTCTGAGTTGGGAGCTTTCCTAATTTGAGGAGGAGTTCTTTCCTAATTGAAAGAGGACTCTATATGGAGAGTTTTTCTCTATATAAAGGACGTCTCTCAGTCCTTTTTCACTCTTTTAGAACCCAAATTGAAACTTTAAACCTAAGAGAGAAAGAGAGAGAGGAAGAGAAGGAGTAGGAGATTTGGAAAAGAAGACTGAGAGGAAGGTTTTACAAAGAAGAGTTCTACCTTTCTACAACAAGCTTAATGTATGGACTTGACCTATAGGATAGATCAGATAGGATAGGTTCATTTCCATCAAGTTGATGTGTTGAATCTAATGTAACGATTTTGGTTACGGAATTTCTATGGGAAACCATAGAGAATAGGTTAAGGATAATTGATAAGGATAAACTGTAATCAAAGACCATAGAATGATCTTAGGGTAAATCCCATTGATGATCCATGAGGAGAAACTCGTATGAGAAATATAAAAATCAACCAAACTACGTATGGTCGCAGCTATGGTCGACCATAGGATGAGAAAAGTATCAACCACAGCCATTCGGGAAGAATTCAGGAAACATATAGTCGCAGGTACTATTGCATGTAATCCGATCATAGGGTATTGATCGTATGTCCTACGGTGGCATATATTGCGACCATAGCATCGACCATAGGATCAACCATAAATAACAGGAAGTATGTTTTGAGATCAAACAAGGTTTTTGACTACTGTAACATGTTACATATGAACCCTAACTTAAATTCATATAACTTTTTTAGATTATTAAATCAATTCAAAGAGAATTACAAGGCTTGGAAGGAGATCAAGTTTTGCAAACAGGTGAGGGAACAACACCTAAACTAATTGGATAATAGCAAACTATTTATTTATTTGAGTCCAATGCCATGATTGATTCTATGCTTGTATGCTTGTAATGTGCATCTCACATATCATCCAACATTCCTGCTATTACTGTTCATGCATATTTAATTCTATTTGTTCATAACATGATGATGATGATGATGTTAGGAATAGGCATGTGATTGTATGTGTGTGGTTAGTGTATTGGATGCGAGTGGAGCATCATGGGGAGGACTTCGCATGGTGGTCTCTGACCTGATCACCAGACTCTAGCTTTATCTCTACTCAAGTCTTGCCCACTGACATCATCGTATCACCATTACCTTAGCAGAACTATTATGTCATAGGGCATCAGGAGAGGTGGTCTCGGACCGTGTAGTCTTTGACTCTGTCGGGGGGCCTTAGCTTTATTTCTATGAATGAATTAAGGGATGTTGGGGTGAGGCCTTGGATACACTGTATGGCATTAGGATTGGTTAGTTGCGAGCCTAGTTTGCATGCCCTCGCCAATAGGGGCTTACGTGTTGGTATGGGTAAGGCATCAGGGGAAGTGTTGGTGGTGTGTTATCCGGACACTTTAGCTCTATCTTTATTCCATGGTGGGTGCATGTAGGATGACAATGATGTCTGATCTATTGGGCGGATTCACACACTCATGTATAGAGGTGCGGGGGTCACCAAACCTTTCTATAGCACATTGTAAACTTAAAAATCAGATCAAAGATATGAATTGAATGCATGCATATGTTTGTTGCTTTGTTTTGTTTACTCACTGAGCTCAAGTTGGAGAGCTGACCTTTGTCTACGCAATTCTTTTTAGTTTCTGATGTTGCAAGTATTATTGTTGAAGACTACATAGATACAACAACGTATGGATAAATGGTGGCTATGGATGTGCAAGCTGTGGAGGACGAGCAAGACTCGTCAAGTGAGTGTTTCCACCGTGATTACGCTTAGTGTTTAACTTTCATATTTTGATACTTGTAATATGTATTAATTATGTTTTGGTTAATTGGAGATACTAGATCATTTAATTATTTATCATGTAGACTTCAGTTCATTATTAATAAAACTTCTACTATTTACTTTATTTACTCTGATTATTATTGTGGAATGTGTATTTGGTTTGGTATTTTGGCATGGCTTAAACGAGATCTTGGTTTGAACCGTTAGTTTATTTATTATGATTCATCACACCATTGGTTAGTCCAGAATTGGGGTGTGACTTTATTATTTAGGTTGCCACTGAGGTTCCTCAGTCAGTGGTGCAACCAATTATTCTAAAAGAACCTATGATAGATATTACTGAGACAACTATTCCTCAAGCTGCTGTTCAGCCTAAAGTTTCTATTACTATAGCAAAGCCAGAGGGTGCATTGAGGAGATCTACTAGGATTTGTAAGTCATCTATTCTATCACACCCCAAATCTGGTCTAACCAGTGGTGTGATGAACCATCAAGAAAACCAACGGTTCAACCAAGATCTTGTATAGGCCGTGCCCATTCGATTAAATCAGATACATTCCACAATCATAATCAGAGTAAATAAACAATAGCGAAAGTCTTTATAATTAATGAACTAAGTATCTAATAGTGCTAAATAAATATTTAATCCAGTTATCTCCAAGTAACTTAAAACATAAAAATAAAATGATCAATTACATGTCCGTTAACCAAAATATACCTAAACTAATCAAAGACTTATTGATTGCACTTGCATAAAGGATCATGCGCATCTTCAATAGCTTTTACGTCCACAGCCGCCATGTCCATATGTCGACGCATTTACGTACTCTTCTACAGTAGGACCTGCATCATCAACTAAAAATATTCGACGACGAAAAGGTGAGTACACATCACGGCTCAGTGATCAAACAAAATAATGCAACAAAATATGCATGCATTCAATTCATATCGTTGGTCTGATTTTTAAGTTTACAATATACTATAGAAAGGATTGGCGGCCACCACACCTCTATACACGAATGTGTGAATCTGCCTAATGGATCAAACACCATTGTCATCCCACGTACACCCACCAAGGAATAGAGATAAAACTAAAGTGTCCAAATCAAACACCGCCAACACTTCCCTTGATGCCCTACCCATACCAACATGTAAGCTCCTATTGACAAGGGCTTGTAAACTGGGCTCGCAACTAACAAATCCTAAATGTCATCCAGTGTATCCAAGGCCTCACCCCAGCATCCCTCAATATGTCCATAGGGATAGAGCTAAGGCCCCCTGGCAGAGTCGAAAACTACATGGTCCGAGACCACCTTCCCTGATGCCCTACGACGTAATAGTTCTGCTAAGGTAATGACGATACGACGATGTCAATGAACAAGACCTGAGTAAAGATAGAGCTAGTGTCTAGTGACTAGGATGAACCATAATGTCACATCCTCCCCCTGATGCTCCACTCGCATCAAGTACACTAACCACACACATATAATCACATGCCTATTCCTAGCATCAACATCATCATCATGTAATAGTAGACATAATTAAATATGCATGAATAGTAATAGCAAGAATATTGGATGGCATGTGATATATACATTACAAACAAGAAATCATAAAATTAGGCATAGCATTGGACTCAATAAAAGTAAACAGTTTATTATTAGCCATTTAGTTTAGGTTCTGTTTCCTCACTTGCTAGAAATGTTCAATCTTGTCGAAGCTCTTAACTCACTCTTGAAACTCTTGGAAACCTAAGAAATTTGTAAGTTTTAAGTTAAGGTTCAAGCTCATCAATTTATAGTAGTCAATGGTCTATACTAGAATCAACTAGAACTCCAAAAGCTGAGTGGTTGCAGGTGTGACTGCACCTGTGGTCTCAGTTTCTACGATCACAGGGTGTGGGGTCAATATGTGTAGTTGCATGTCATGCGAACACACACATGCAACCACACCCTCCCTGGAACCTCCCTGAGGGTGTGTGGTCTAACATATGTGGCTCGTGTAGTCGATCATACCTGCGACCACATGAGTTTTTGGTCAACTTTACTCTCAGTGACATCCCCTCTTAACTTGATTCCATGGCTAACATTATGATCCTTCCTATGATTATTCTATGGCGTAAAATTCACACTTTTACATAATCCTTCACCTTAATCCATTTTTCATGGATCTCCTTAGGGTTTTGTTCATGGTCTTAGGATTGGGATCTTACTTTGAATCAATATCTCCTCTATAATCTATTCTAGGCATTTAACTAATGTAGGGAATGATTCCATACCTTAAACTTGCTGGAGAATCAGAGCTTTCTTTACAATTCATTCTCTTAGTCTTCCGCTTCAATTATCCTTCTCTTCTCACTCCTCTCTTTCTCTCTCTTTCAGTTTGGGTTCTAAAAGAGTGGAAGAGACTAAGGGACGTCCTTTATATAGAGGAAAACTTCCATATAAAGTCCCACCATGATTAGGAAAGAACCCCCCTCAGATTAGGAAGGTTTCTAAATCGTGGAGTCGGTGATATCATCATGTGGTCGCACATGGGGTCGCAGAATCCGTCGACCACAAGTCTCAAAACTGCGACCACATGTCCTAGAATCGAGTGGTCTCAATATTCTGAGGTATGGTCAACCACACCTGTTTAGGTATGTGACCACACACTCCTAATTAGATGATTTTGGTTCGAATTACATACCTAGCCTTGTGGTTTCTTCACGCACTTAGTCCACATGGTCTGACCATGATAGGAAGACCGAATACTAGGTTGTACGACTAGGTTAGTAAGGTACGGGTCATACAACTCCCCCCCCCTCTTATATGAATTTCATCCTCAAAATTTACACATACCTTCCGAGTTGAAAAGGTGAGTATATTTCTTTCGCATAGCATTTTCTTCTTCCCATGTGATTTCTTCCACATCTTTGCCTCTCCAAGTAACTTTAACATAGTAGATGTTATGGTTGCATAGACGTTGAACCTTCCGGCTGGTAATTTCAAATGGTACTACTTCAAACGTCAAATCTTCAGTTAGACCTGGTGGATTTGTGGTTAGGACGTGTATTAGATCTCGGATGTACTTCTTCAGTAACAAGATATGAAATACATCATGCACACATGACATGGATGGGGGTAGTGCTAACTGATACGCCACCTTTCCATGTTTTTTTAGAATTTCATATGGCCCAACGTACCTCATACTTAGCTTTCCTTTCTATCCGAACCATTTTAAGCCTCGCATAAGTGATATTTTCAGGAATACTTTATCACCCACGACGAACTCAAGGTCTCAGAGTCGATTATCTGCATACTGTTTCTAATGATTCTGAGCTGTTCTAACTCTTTCCCTGATTATGTTGACTACTTTGCAAGTTTCTTCCACAAATTCAGGGCCTACAATTCTTCTCTCTCCGACTTCGTTCCAAAACAAAGGAGTTCGACACTTCCTACCATACAGTGCTTCATAGGTTGACATCTGTATAGTAGCCTAATAGCTGTTGTGCGAACTCGATCATGGGATAAGAACTCAATGGTAACTTCTCACCCCATGATCCCTTGAAATCAATAATACAAGCTCGGAGCATGTCTTCTAGAATCTGAATAATACGCTCCAACTATCCGTCAGTTTGAGGGTGAAATACCGTGCTAAACTTCAATGTAGTTCCCATAGCCTTCTGCAATCCTTTTCAAAACTTTAAGGTAAAGTGTGGGTCTCTGCCAGACATTATGCTTTTAGGTACTCCATGTAATCTGACAATGTTATCCACGTACAACTTAGCTTACTGTTCCAAAGTATTGGTCCTCCACAAATCATCTGTAATAACCATCTAAATCCAAGAAACTTCTAATCTCTGCAATGTTCTTAAGCACTTCTCACCTTACGATTGCTTCCATCTTACTAAGGTACACTTTAATCCCTTTTGATAATGCTATGTGATCCAAGAAGATCACTTTGTTTACTCAAGTCTCATATTTCTTGGACTTGGCATAAAACTTCTCCCTTCTCAGTTGTTGTGAAGCTGTTTTAAAATTCGTTATAGGACTTTGTTCGTATTTGGAATAAACCAATATATAGTCTATGAAACTATGACCAACGTGTCCAACATATCATGAAACACCCAGTTCATAAGCTCCATAAATATGTTGTTGCATTGGTTAATCCCAAGGATATACCCAGGAACTCATAGTGTCCGTACCTGGTCCTGGAAGTCGTCTTCAAATTGTTACTGTCTTTAATATTTAATTGTTGATGCTTCATCCAATGTCTATCTTAGGGAACACCTTTGCACTTTATAACTGATCGAACAAGTCCTCAATCCGTAAAAATGGACATCAATTCTTTATGGTGAGCTTGTTCAATTTCTAGTAGTCTATACATAGTCGGACACCACCATCCTTCTTCTTTACGAACAACACTGGCACTCCTCGTAGTCAAATACGCAGCTGATTAGGACCTTTGTCTAATAACTCCCATAGTTGAGTCTTCCATTCCTTTAACTCCGTAGGAGCTACTCTATAGGGTGTCTTTGACACAGGTGCCATCCCAGGTAATAAGTCGATAACTGCATGATCAGGTGGCAACAAGGGTAAGTCTCTTAGAAATACATTAGGGAATTTACCCATCACATCAATATCTTTCATCTATGGTGCTTCTTTGGTAACATCCACCACAGAGACCATATATCCAACTCTTTTCTTTTCAAAGCATCTCTTCGCCTTTAGTGCAGAGAGAATAAGATTTCCCTTCCTAAGAAATATGCTTCCAATAAAATCAAATTATGTGTAGTCTTTATTCTTAAATGACAACCTCTTCTATGCACATAGCAGTTTTGTAGAGTGTTAAGACAACCAGTCTATTCCTAAGATGACGTCAAAGTCTGCCATCTCAAGTTGATTTAGGTTGCATCCAAATTCTGTTCATCCATATGATTCAGACAATGTTCATAACACTTACCCACTACAACATCTAGTCCAAAAGAGCTTGAACTAGCAAAATCTGGTATAAAGGTCTTAAGATATTGTCTTGTTCCTTCATCTCTTATGATTTTTCAAAAACTATCTTTAATAATCTCATATCTTGAAAAACTCATTAGCTTACATCTCTTTTATCCTGCCTGATCTCTCTTTCATATACCTCGAAAAGTACCTTGTGATTGTTACTCACTTAATATCCCAAGTTTATCTATAAGCATTAGGGATATGCTTATATTCTTATTAATTCTACCAAATTTACTTTTGGTCTTTACTCAGTCCTCTTATTCACTAGAAATAACTCAATAGTAATTATACTAATCCAAGTACTATTAATGCCATGATTTTCGACTTCATGTTCTTAGAAATCTTCTGCCTTGTCAAAAATCATACCGATATAGCCATCTTTAATTCTATCGAGCTCTATCTACTCCTTTATTGGCTACTCTTGGAAATTCTTACTTCTTGCTCATGCACTCTTTTACAGACCATGACTCAAATCCATCAATTCAGCAATCACAGAACAGATTCTCCTTACTTCATCTGAGGTTTTCTTGGTTATAGAATCTAATCTGAATTCAATCGTCTTCCTCCAATAATTTCATTATTAACTAAGTATTACTATCAACGGATGTCAAGGAATATAAGAATCAGAATGTTTATCCAAAAGTAATTCATTTCCTTCTTTCGAATTTAGTATGACGAAGAACACTTGTTTTATCTAGTGAACCTAGGTTTAATGGATCAGGAGTACATCCATAGTAATCCAACCGGAATCCAAAGGTCATTAGGTTGCACGGTGGTCCAAATACATGGAAGTAGAGATTTTACAGCTCTTAGCCTCATGGTTACAGGTTCTATTGAGTATATAATGCCGTTAATCAAGGCACTACAAGAGTAAATCTGGAAAAGTTTTGGTACATCAATAAATCAGGTATAAAATCAAAAAGATGTACAGTCGGAATGATTAAACCTTTAAATGTTCATTCGGATCATATCTCTATTCATGGTGTTGATCATGGGAGTAGCTTAGATTGGTATAATCAGGACTAATTCTAAGAAAATAACATTTATAACTCCAATTGATAGGTTGAATCAAGAAGGTATTCTATCAAGGTACGAGAATTAGAATCAGGTATGTGTATCCTCTATAATCGTAAGAGTAAGTCAATAATGCACCGCATCCTATATAAACCTATCTAGTTATATGGCTACAATAGATTTGATCCTTTGCTGAAACGTCCGAGGCTTCATCTTCAAAAGATATTCCTCAATCCTTGTCAGATCATTCTACCATGATGCAGCTATCCCATACATCGGTGGCCGATAAGGGTAACCACCTTGATACACTACTTATTGTGCACCAAGCTTCTACACTGGGGTGTACATTACTGGAACCTACGTTTTAGTAGGCATTGTGTTACGACTAACATATGCTGGGGGTACAGTGTTACTAGTAATCGGTATCATACTCGATTTGACCCGGAGGTGTTGGTGTAGCATTGGCAACTTGGTTAGTAATTTCCATGGCAACTTGCATAGTCAGTCTCATCTGTTGTTGCTTTTGTATTTTGTCAGGCCAAGTTTATTACAATCGTAACCAAGGCACTTGGTAGTCTAGGTAGATTGGCTAGAGTGGCCTGGTTGTTTACCTCCTTTGATTTGCTCCAATCTGATTATCATTATTTAGCATATGCTCATATGAGTTTTCACTACCCGTTCTCGACCCAGATAGTGGTGGGATCAGGTTGCAACCTCTTTTTAATGCTCAGTGGGCAATGGATCAGCTTGTAGTGGATCTCACTCTGAGTCTCCACGTCACCTAGGAGTATAGCTTTATCTTCTTTTATAGTTACTATCATTTTTGGTGTATGGCCATTGTTCTCCTATCTCTATTAGATTTAGCCCGAGATCTTTCCCTTGACCTCTACAGGGATTTAGGCGTTACTAGCCATTTTTCTTCTTTCTCTATCATACATCGAGTTCCACATCTTGTGAGTACCAACTCGATATTCTAATTTTCTACTTTATAGATGCTCCCTTCTTACTACTGTACTATATCCTTTGTATACTTAGACAACTGCCCCACTTATAGATCGCACCTTATATTATTTGTTTATCAGGATACATTTAGATTTTCTTTTTCTGTTTGTGTATACATATGGTTTCACCCTTTATATGTACATTATTGTCTTGTTTAAGTTCTATCTCAACCAATACAGGTGCTTATGGTATATTTGTATTAAAGCTTTTAATTTATCCTAACTCAGTTCATGGACTCTAGTGTAAGTATTCAAGTTTGATGGGCAAGGCCTGAGAGCTCTGATACCAAGTTGTCACATCCCAATTCTGGACTAACCAGAATGGTGTGATGAACCGCCAATAAACCAACGGTTCAACCAGGATCTCGTATAGGCTATGCCAACCATGTTAAATCAAAAAACATTCCACATTAATCAGAGATAATAAAGTAAATAGCGGAAGTCTTATTAATAATGAACTGAGGTCTAATCATGATAAATAATTAATATTCCAATTATCTCCAAGTAACCAAAACATAATATAATACATATTATAAATATCCAAATACGAAAGTTAAACACTAAGCGTATCCATAGTTGAAACACTCTCTTAACAAATCATAATAGTCCTCTATAGCTTGCTCATCCATAGCCGCCACCTGTTCATATGTTGGCGTGTTGACATAATATTTAACCGTAAAACCTGCAACATTAGAAACTAAAAAGAATTATACGCGCGAAGGTCAGCTCTCCAATTTGAGCTCAGAGAGTAAAGAAAATAATGTAACAAACATATGCATGCATTCAATTCATATATTTGGTCTGATTTATAAGTTTGCAATGTGCTATAGAAAGGTTTGGTGGCTGCCGCACCTCTATACACGAGTGTGTGAATCCGCCCAATGGATTAAATAGCATTGCTGTCACACCCCAATTCTACACCAACCAGAATGGTGTGATGAACCGTCAATAAATCAACGGTTCAACTAGGATCTCGAATAGGCTGTGTCCGTTTACTTAAACTATACACATCTACAACCATAATTAGAGTAATAAACAATAGCAGAAGTTTTTATACTAATGAACTGAGAGTCTAACAGTGGAAACATAAATAAATTATCTAATTATCTTCAAAAGACTGAGACATAAAATAAAATAATTTAATCAATTACATCGTCTGAATAATTCAAATAAAATCTAATCGAAGACGCATGAGTTGCACTCGCACGACGAATCATGTGACTCCATCATAACTTCTGCATCCATCACTACAGCATGTCCGTACATTAGAGCATTCATATAGTCTTCTACAGTAATACTTGCATCATCAACTAAAAATATTCGATGTCGAAAAGATGAACACACATCATGGCTCAGTGAGCAAACAAAATAATGCAACAAACATATGCATGCATTCAATTCATATCTTTGGTCTGGTTCATAAGTTTGCAATGTGCAATAGAAAGGTTTGGTGGCCGTCACACCTCTATACACGGGTGTGTAAGCCCACCCAATGGATCAAACACCATTGTCGTCCACATCCATCCCACCATGGAATAGGGATAGAGCTAAAGTGCTTAGGACCGCACCACATCACACTTTCCCTGATGCCCTACCCATACCAACACGTAAGCCCCTATTGGCGAGGGCTTGCAAACTGGGCTCGCAACTAACCAATCCTAATGTTAAACAGTGTATCTAAGGCCTCACCCCAGAATCCCTCAATACGTCCATAGAGATAAAGCTAAGGCCCCCCAGCAAAGTCAGAGACTACACGGTCCGAGACCACCTCCCTGTTGCCCTACGACGTAGTAGCTCTCCTAAGGTAATGGTGATATGACGATGTCAGTGGACAAGACTTGAGTAGAGATAGAGATAAAGTGCTTATGACCGCACCGCATCACACTTCCCCTGATGCCCCACTCGCATCAAGTACACTAACCACACACAAACATTCACATGCCTATTCCTAGCATCATCATCATCATCATGTTAAAAATAAACGAATTTAAATATGCATGAACAATAATAGCAGGAATATTGGATGATATGTTAAATGCATATTACATGCATATAAGCATAAAATCATTCATGGAATCAAACTCAATAAGCAAAAATAATTTATTATTAGCCAATTAGTTTAGGTCTTGTTCCCTCACCTTTGATTGATCGTAGATCCTCATCCAAGCTTTATGATCACTTTTAAATCACTGAAAAACCTAATCAAGTTGATAGATTTTAATTAGAATTAATTCCCTTAAGTTTAGACTAACAGAAGCTGAGGAGTCGCAGGTGGGGTAGCACCTGGGGTCATTGTTTCTGTGACCACAGGGTGTAGGGTCGCAGGTGGGGTTGGACATACTTCAACCCTACGTGCGACCACACCCTCCCTGGAACTTCCCGATGGCATGTGGTCGAACATGTGGGTCTCATGGGGTGGAATATCATGCCACCCTAGGTGCGACTACACGTGTCATGGTCGACCTTTCACTCTTAAGTCCATTCCTTCATGTTTGAATCCTTTGGCTTACCATCATGGTCCTTCCTATGATTGCTCTACGGCTCAAAACTATAATTTTTATATATTATCCATTGTCCACAATGATTTCCTCCATGGATTCTCTTGGAATTTGTCCATAGATGGATGATTTGGGTTTCTCCTAATCCTATCTTCTTCATGAACTATTTTAGGCTCTTAATTCATGTAGGGAATTAAGTTCATACCTTAGGTTTGCTAAGATTCAGAGTTTTCTCTGAACTTTCCTCTTCCTTGGTCTTCTTCTTCAATTTTCCTTCTTTTCCTTCTCTTCTCTTTCTCTCACTTTCAATCAGGGTTCTAAAGGAGTGAAAGAGGCTAAGGGACGTCCTATTTATAGAGGAAAACCCTCCATAATATGCCCCCAATGAGTTTAGGAAAGACCCCGCCTTCGAATTAGGAGGGTTTCCTAAATTCGGTTTCTGACTGTTTCCGTGGGGTCGCAGAATCCGTCGACCCTACCTTTTTAAAACATCCGACCCCACGACCAAAAGTCATGGGTTGAACTCTTTTGAGGTGGGGTCAGTCATACATGTTTAAGCATGCGACCACACACTCATAGTTGATTGTTTTTGAGTTAAATTTCATACTTGGTCTTATGGTTTCTTCACGCACTTGGTCCACATGGCTCGACCATGATAGGCAGATTTGGTACAAGGTGGTAAGACCGGTTAGTTCGATACGGGTCTTACAACTCCCCCCCTCTTATTAGAAATTTCATCCTCGAAATTTGCACATACCATCCGAGTCGAAAAGGTGAGGATATTGATTCCGCATAGCATTCTCTTCTTCCCATGTGATCTCTTCTATATCTCGGCTCCTCCAGGTGACCTTAACATAATAAATATCACAGTTGCATAGACGTTGAACCTTACGGCTAGTGATTTCAGTTGGTGCTACTTCGAATGTCAAATCATCAGTTAGATCTAGTGGATCCACTGTCAAAATGTGTGTTGGATCTCTGACATACTTCTTCAATAATGAGATATGAAATACATCATGCACACTTGTCATAGATGGTGATAGTGCTAACTGATAAGCCACTTTTTCACGTTTAGCTAGAATCTCATATGGCCCGACATATCTCGGACTTAGCTTTCCTTTCTGTCTAAATCGTTTTAAACCTCGCATAGGTGATACTTTCAAGAATACCGTATCACCTACGAAAAATTCAAGGTCTCGACGTCGAGTGTCTGCATACTGTTTCTGACGATTCTGAGTTGTTCTAACTCTTTCCTTGATAATGTCAACTACTCAACAAGTCTCTTCAACAAATTCTGATCCAATGATACTCCGTTCACCAACTTCATTCCAAAACAAAGGAGTTCGACACCTCCTACCATATAGTGCTTCATAGGGTGACATCTGTATAGTAGCCTGATAGTTGTAGTTATAGGCGAACTCGATCAATGCTAGTTTCTCATCCCATGATCCCTTGAAATAAATTACACAGGCTCGAAGCATGTCTTCTAAAATCTGAATGGTACGCTTTGACTGCCCGTCTGTCTGAGGATGGAATGCAGTACTGAATTTCAACGTTGTACCCATAGCCTTCTGTAATCCTTCCCAAAACTTTGAGATAAAGCGTGGATCCCTATCTGACACAATGCTTTCAGGTACACCATGTAATCTGACAATATTATCCACATATACCTTGGCTAACCTCTCCAGGGTATACTGTGGTCGTATAGCTATAAAGCGAGCTATCTTAGTCATATGATCTACAGTCATCCAGACCGCGCCAACTACTCTTGGAGTCAGTGGTAACCCGGTGACGAAGTCCATAGTGATGCAGTCCCATTTTCAAGCTGGTTCTGGCAGTGACTACAATAATCCTGCAGGTCTTTGCCGTTCAACCTTTACCCTCTGACAATTTAGGCATTGAGACACGAATTTAGCTACATTTGCTTTCATTCCTCTCCACTAATATAATTTCTTCAAATCATGATACATCTTTGTACTTTCAAGATGTACCGAATAAGCAGTGGTGTAAGATTCCTTCATTAGTCTGTGTCTAATGTCCAAGTTTTCTGTTTCAGGAACACATACTCTTCCTTTGTACTTCAATACCTTTTCATCGTCCAAGATGAACTCAGGAATAGTCCTACCTTTTTCAATGTCTTCTTGTACCATTCTCAGATAAGGGTCTGATTTAAGAGCGACTTTCACTTCATCAATTATATCAGGTACAATCTTCAATGTTGCGAACATATTTGAAAACCGATGAATAAACCCTTGGTTGTTTGATCCATCTGGTGCATCTATCACAAACTGCTCATTACCATGATTGAATACTTTTCCTGTAACACACATTGCTGCAGTCGTGTTAACCTCTCCTTGGGATTTTATCATTGCTTTTTTGCTTAGTGCATCAGCAACTAGATTAGCCTTTCCTGGATGATACTTGATATCGCAATCATAATCCTTCAATAATTCCAGCCATCTTCTTTGTCTCATGTTCAACTCATTCTGATTAAAAAGATAAGTGAGACTCTTATGATCTGATTTAATCTGAATTTTCTCTCCATACAAATAATGTCTCCATATCTTGACAGCATGTACTACTGCTGCTAATTCCAAGTCATGAGTGGGATAGTTTTTCTCATGTGTCTTCAGTTGTCTTGAGGCATACGCAACTACTTGTTCTCCTTGCATAAGTACACATCCTAAACCCAATCCAGACGCGTCAGTGTACAAGGTAAATGGTTGTCCTGGAATAGGAATAGTCAAGATGGGAGCAGATATCAATCAAGCCTTCAATGTTTGGAAACCTTTCTCACATTTGTCGGTCCAAACAAACTTTTCTCCTTTCTTAGTCAAACTGGTGAGAGGTACGGCAATTCTGGAGTAGTCTTCCACGAATCGTCGATAATACCCAGCTAGACCTAGGAAACTTCTAATTTTTGCAACACTCTTAGGTGCTTTCCACTTCACAATGGCTTCAATCTTGCTAGGATCCACTTTAATTCCGTCTGCGGATACAACATGGCCTAAGAAAGTAACCTCATTTAGCCAAAACTCGCACTTTGTAAATTTGGCATAAAGCTTTTCTTTTCTTAGTCGCTGCAGAGTGGCTCTTAAATTCATGATATGAGTTTCCTTGTCTTTGGAGTAGACCAATATATCATTAATAAACACAATGACCGACGTATCCAGCATATCATGGAATACCCGATTCATAAGTTCCATAAAAGTTACGGGTGCATTAGTTAATCCAAAAGACATGACTAAAAATTCATAATGTCCGTATCTTATTCTGAATGTTGTCTTTGGAATATCACCTTCCTTAATCTTCAACTGATGGTATCCTGATCAAAGATCAATCTTGGAGAACACCTTGGCACCTTGCAACTGATCGAACAAGTCATCGATCCGAGGCAACGGGTACCATTTCTTGATTGTAAGCTTATTCAATTCTCGGTAGTCTATACACAATCGAACGCTACCGTCCTTCTTCTTTACAAACAATACTGGCACTCTCCATGGTGATATGTTAGGTCTGATATAACCCTTGTCCAATAATTCCTGTAACTGTACCTTTAGTTCCTTCATCTCAGTAGGAGCCATTCGATAGGGTGCTTTAGATACTGGTGCGGCTCCGGGTATCAGATCTATAACAAACTCTGTCGCTCGGTCGGGTGGTAGTCCAGGTAGTTTCTCAGGAAATACATCTGGAAAGTCACACACAACATCAATATCCTCCATTCATGGTACTTCCTTGGTGAGATCTATCACGAATACTAGATACCAAACTCCTCCTTTCTCGAGGCATTTTTTAGCCATTAATGCAGAGAGGATGAGTTTTCGTTTACGGGGTAGTCTGGTTCCTGTAAAACTAAACTCTGCTCCTTCCTTGTCTTTAAATGTCAATTTTTTTTCTACACATAATAGGTTTGCAGAATGCCGAGCTAACCAATCCATTCCTAAGATAACATCAAAGTCTGCCATTTCGAGTTGAATCAAGGTTGCATCCAAAATCTTCTCACCGATAAGAACTGGACATGGTCTATAACCTTTTTCTAATTCCACTTCTAATCCCATAGGCGATCGTACAAGCAATTTGTAGTCTAAAGTTCTGAGGGGTAGATTTAGTTTCTTTCCAAATGACACAGATATAAAAGAATGAGTAACTCTAGAATCAAAGAGTACTCTAGCAGGTATGCCATTAATAGGTACGATACCTGTGATTTGTTTTAATTTAGTCTACATGCTTACACAAGGTAACACAAATGAAAGGTTTAAGTCATACTTGTGACCACATCAGGCGATGCGGTAGCATCTTCAGATGTAACTGCATAAACCTTTCCTTGTTGTAGCTGCTTCCTGGGCTTAGGACACTCCCTGGAATAATGTCCTACTTGATTATAGTTATAGCATTTTACTCCTTCATTATTTTACTTTTGTTGAGGTTGGATTGTTGGAGTAGTCTTGACTGCAGCATTAAATCCTTGAGTACGAAAGGGTTTGAATGTCTTTGTGTTCCCTCCGTTATAAGAATTTCCATTTGTCCTCTTGATACCTCTATTCTGAGAAAAATAGCTCTCTCTCTGTGGCTCGATTCTAGTACTCGAGCAATCTACACTGCTTCATTATAAACTTTCTTTTCCAGCCCCAAAACATGCTCTCGAATGCTTCCCCTAAGTCCCATGATGAACCTTCGGGTTTTAGTATTTTCCTCCTGCATGCTAGAGGGAGCAAAGAAAAACAGCTCTTCATAACGCTATTGGTATGCATCCACCATCATCTGTCCCTCATACAGACTCAGAAACTCTCTTTCCATAGCATCTCTGAAACTTCTGGGAAAGTACTTCTCGAAGAATGCCTCTTTATAGATAGCCCAGGTCAATTGGGCATGCTTGGTTAATAGATAAGTCCGAGTGGACTTCCACCAGTGGTGTGCATCGCCTTTCAGCATAAATATTGCACACAATACTTTTTCCTCCTCATTAACTGTCATCATCATAAAATTCATTTACATCTTGTTGTTCCAATGAGCTGGCCACTAAGGATCTGCTAGCTTGCCATTATATTCTTTAGGTTTCATTTTCAGGAAGCGCTCGATCAGTCGAGAGTGGTCTAATTGATACTGAGCATAGGCCCCGTACATAGATGGTTGATACTGGTAACTGCCTTGAGCTACCTCAAGGTTCTATATTGGAGCTTACACAACTGGTGTTTGAGGTGCATGGGGTACCGTATTGTTTCCCCCTGGTACTGTGCTAGCTTATTCGGCTGGCATAGGTGTAGCATGTGCAGTTGAAAAAACCATTCCTATAGCAGCTTGCATATTGGCTTGGACCTGCTGTATTTGCTACAGCTGTTGTGCCAAGTTCATTACTGCTGTAGCCAAATCTGTAGGTGGGGCTGGTAAGTTTGTAGGATTTTCCTGGCCATTAGCTCCTGGCGGTGCCACATTCGGATTCTCTTGTACTTCAGGAATTTCATGGATAGTTTCATCCACAGGTGCTGGTGGTGGAATTGGGTTACGTCCTCGTCTGGTTACTCTTCGCCCAGCCATTTCCTGTTCCGGTAGTGGCAAAATCATAGAACATATGAGGCAATCATAATATACGTCATTCCCATGTCAAAATCCATCTAATCAATGTAAAATTTCAATTTCCAAGTCATTCAGATAAAATACTATATTTTCCATCATAGGGTC
This sequence comes from Protea cynaroides, assembly GCA_028583415.1. Classification (NCBI taxonomy): domain Eukaryota; kingdom Viridiplantae; phylum Streptophyta; class Magnoliopsida; order Proteales; family Proteaceae; genus Protea; species Protea cynaroides. Next base: position 91,987,050 of record CM053276.1, on the reverse strand, counting down.
GATGGTAGGGTCGCTCTATGTTCAACCCCAGGGTATGCAACCTCACAAAACCCTATCAGCTTACTGAGAGCCTAGGGTCGGTCGTAGGGTCGGTATATGTCTGACCCTAGGTCCGACCATACGATGTCTATCAGATCACCGAGAGCCTAGGGTCGATTATAGGGTCAGTCGTAGGGTCGCACATTTTGTCGAATTCTGCGACCACACGACCCAAAATTAGGTTTTTAAACCCGATTTTGGAGTCATTACTTACTCTTTCTTCTTTCCTCCAACTCAACTCGCTTCCCCTGAGTTGCTACAGTATCGACCCCTAGTGTTTGATGATTATTTCTTCCATTCATGACTTCCGTTCCTTTCCTTCAGATATGCTCTCTACTGTTTCTCATTCTTAGGCTTTCAAAACTAGGTTTTTCTCCATTTACATCGTTTTCTTCAAATTAAACTCTTTCTAACCGTAAAAATTTTATTTTTATTAGGGGTTTTTGCTATTGGCCACCCAATAGATGAAAGCCCTCAAGAAAATTTGAGTTCCATCGGTTGGTTTTTGAGAAACTTGAAATTTTCCTCTTTTGACCTAATTTTTTAGATTCTTCCAATTTGTTGAAATTTCTTCAAATTTGATCTTCCTAGTTTAAATTTCCAACTGTATGAGCTTTGCAGGATGGTTTGGAACATATGTAAATCCTCCTGCCCATCTGTTTGGGTGAAAAGTGAGGATTTTGGCCAAATCATGCCGTTATAATGCCAAAATTTTGAGTTTTTCACCATATCTAATATCTTGTTTATTTTTTTGTACCTTTGCAGATAGCATGGCTCGTACTAAGGTTCCCATAGCTCATGATCCCATTCGTTTCCGCTCTAACGAGGCAGAGGCTCAATATGCTCGTTATGAGCGTAAGAAGGTGGAAGGGGGTCACTGTGTAAACTTGGCTAGTCTAGCTTTGTTTAATGTAGAGGGTGCCTTCGGTGACATGGGTTGGCTTCCTGTGATCACATATGAGGCTTGTACCTATCCTGCTTTGGTGAAGCAATTTTATTGCGACCTCTAGGTAGTGGGTGATCGCAATGATACAGACAAGGGTAGGGAGCTCAGGATCACCAACTATGTGAAAGGGGTGGAAGTTTTCTTCAACTGCTAGGAGTTGACTGATCTCCTGGGTATATCAAATGACGGCCCCTTGGTGTACTGTGCTCCTAAGGAACCCCAGTTCCTATCCTTGATGATGCATGCTGAGATTGATAGCCAGCTTCTTAGAGGTGATCCGTAGGAGATGAAGGCAATCAACCTACGGCCAAAGCCTCGAGTGTACTGCAAGATCATTCAGCACAACCTGATTCCTCAAAGTGGGTATTATGATAGGATTTCTCAGTTAATCCAGTATGTCTTGTACTACATTTACACTAGGCAGCCTGTCTGCCTTCCATACATTTTTATCCGGACGATGATCCGTGCTACGACACCTAGTCAGATAGGCAACCTGCCCTACGAACGTCTGATCACTACTCTGCTCACACACCTACAAGTTGACTTATTGGATGAGAGGATTCATGAAGATACTTTCTCTTCTGACCTGGACTGGGAGGCCATCTGTAGGATGGGGATGCGAGATGCGCAGGTCAGTGACGATGAGAGGAACGCTCTGGTGCGTCCCCGTACCTGGGTAGAGATAGCAGACACTGAGGCGGCAGTAGCAGCAGGGGTCCATGGGGGTGATGCTAAGGATGATGATCATATGTTCATGGATGTAGATGCCATACCTCCTCCATCAGCATCGCATTCTACTGGAGTTGGCGCATCTCGGGTTCCTTCACACACTGCTGGTCCTTCATACCTACCATTCGATGATGTGATGGGGCTACTACGTGAGATTAGAGAGGCACAGTGCATGACTGATTGGAGAGTAAGAGAGCTTCTAGATGCCCAGCGTGCGTCTAATCAGTGGATGGCCGATCTGACAGCTAGTCTCTAGGTGACCCAAACTCAGGTAGCCTGGCTGACTAGAGTGTATGCTAAGGACTATGACCGGGATCGTGAGGCACCTCCTCCTCCAGCACCTCTAGCTCCATGATGCATATTTTCTTTTTATTTTTCCTTGTACTACAGAGTAACTGTCCGGATTATGGATCGTACTCTGATTTGGATATATATATATATATATATATATATATATATATATATATATATATATATTTTTTTTTTTTTTTTTTTATTTTTTTTTTATTCGATGTATATATGAAACTTGTTTCTCCTTTTATATATACATTATTTTCTTTCTTAATTTTTGTCTCATACAACATAGGTGCTTATAGTGTGTTCTTATTAAAGCTTTTAAATTTTATCCTAACTCAGTTCACGAACTTTTGTGGAAGTATACTGGTTTAATAGACAGGGCCCGAGAGCTCTGATACCAAGTTGTTACATCCCAATTCTACACCAACCAGAATGGTGTGATGAACCATCAATAAACCAATGGTTCAACTAGGATCTCGAATAGGCTGCATCCGTTTACTTAAACCATACACATCCACAACCATAATTAGAGTAAATAAACAATAGTGGAAGTCTTTATACTAATGAACTGAGAATCTAATAGTGATAACATAAATAAATTATCCAATTATCTTCAAAAGACTAAGACATAAAATAAAATAATTTAATCAATTACATCATCTGAATAATTCAAATAAAATCTAATCGAAGACGCATGAGTTGCACTCGCACGACGAATCATGCGACTCCATCATAACTTCTACATTCATTGTCGTAGCATGTCCGTACATCAGAGCATTCATATAGACTTCTACAGTAGTACTTGCATCATCAACTAAAAACATTCGACGTCGAAAAGATGAGCACACTTCACTGCACAGTAAGCAAACAAAACAATGCAACAAACATATGCATGTATTCAATTCACATCTTTGGTCTGGTTCATAAGTTTGCAATGTTTAATAGAAAGGTTTGGTGGCTACCGTACCTCTATACACAGGTGTGTAAGCCCACCCAATGGATCAAACACCATTGTCGTCCACATCCACGCCACCATGGAATAAGGATAGAGCTAAAGTGCTTAGGACCGCACCGCATCACACTTCCCCTGATGCCCTACCCATACTAACACGTAAGCCTTTATTGGCGAGGGCTTGCAAACTGGGCTCGCAACTAACCAATCCTAATGTCAAACAGTGTATCCAAGGCCTCACCCCAGCATCCCTCAATACGTCCATAGAGATAGAGCTAAGGCCCCCCGACAAAGTCAGAGACTACACGGTCCAAGACCACCTCCCCTGTTGTCCTACGACGTAATAGTTCTGCTAAGGTAATGACGATACAACAATGTCAGTGGACAAGACTTGAGTAGAGATAGAGCTAAAGTGCTAAGGATCGCACCGCATCACACTTCCCCTGATGTCCCACTCGCATCAAGTACACTAACCACATACAAACATTCACATGCCTATTCCTAGCATCAACATCATCATCATGTTATAAATAAACGAATTTAAATATGCATGAACAATAATAGCAGGAATATTGGATGACATGTTAAATGACATGCATACAAGCATAAAATCATTCATGGCATCAGACTCAATAAATAAAAATAGTTTATTATTAGCCAATTAGTTTAGGTCTTGTTCCCTCACCTTTGATTGATTGTAGATCCTTGTCCAAGCTTTATGATCATTTTTAAATCACTGAAAAACCTAATCAAGTTGATAGATTTTAATTAGAATTAATTCCCTTAAGTTTAGACTAACAGAAGCTGAGGGGTCGCAGGTGGGGTAGCACCTGGGGTCTCAGTTTCTGCGACCACAGGGTGTAGGGTCGCAAGTGGGGTCGGACATCCTTCAACCCTACGTGCGACCACACCCTCCCAGGAACTTCCTTAGAGCATGTGGTCGAACATGTGGGTCTCGTGGGTCGAATATCATGCCACCCTACGTGCGACCACACGTTTCATGGTCAACCTTTCACTCTTAAGTCCATTCATTAATGTTTGAATCCTTTGGCTTACCATCATGGTCCTTCCTATGATTGCTCTGTGGTTCAAAACTATAATTTTTATACACTATCCATTGTCCACAATGATTTCCTCCATGAATTCTCTTGGAATTTATCCATGGATAGATGATTTGGGTTTCTTCTATTCCTATCTTCTTCATGAACTATTTTAGGCTCTTAATTCATGTAGGGAATTAAGTTCATACTTAGGTTTGCTGAGATTCAGAGTTTTCTCTGAACTTCCCTCTTCCTTGGTCTTCTTCTTCAATTTTCCTTCTCTTCCTTCTCTTCTCTTTCTCTCACTTTCAATTAAGGTTCTAAAGGAGTGAAAGAGGCTAAGGGACTTCCTATTTATAGAAGAAAACCCTCTATAATATCCCTCAATGAGTTTAGGAAAGACCCCCTTCGAATTAGGAAGGTTTCCTAAATTCGGTTTCTGACTGTTTTCGTGGGGTCGCAGGTGGGGTCGCAGAATCCGTCGACCCTACCTTTTTAAAACATCCGACCCCATGACCAAAAGTCATGGGTTGGACTCTTTTAAGGTGGGGTCGGTCATACCTGTTTAGGCATGCGACTACACACTCATATTTGACTGTTTTTGAGTTAAATTTCATACCTGGTCTTGTGCTTTCTTCACGCACTTGGTCCACTTGGCTCGACCATGATAGGTAGACCTGGTACAAGGTGGTAAGACCGGTTAGTTTGATATGGGTCTTACAATTGCCATCCCACATGCACCCACCATTGAATAGAGATAGAGCTACAATGTCCAGATCAAATACCGCCAACACTTCCCCTAATGCCCTACCCATACCAACACGTAAGCCTCTGCTAGCGAGAGCTTGCAAAATGGGCTCCCAACTAACAAATCCTAATGCCAAACAATGTATCTAAGGCCTCACCCCAACATCCCTCATTACGTCCATAGAGATAGAGCTAAATCCCCCCGACAGAGTCAGAGACCACACGGTCTGAGACAACCTCCCCTGATGCCCTACGATGTAATAGTTCTGCTAAGGTAATGGTGATACGACGATGTCAGTGGGAAAGACTTGAGTTGAGATAGAGCTAAAGTCCGATGACGAGGTTAAAGACCACCATGCCACGTCCTCCCCCTGATGCTTCACTAGCATCCAACACACCAACCACACACATACATTCACATGCCTATTCCTAGCATCATCATCATTACCATGTTATAAATAAACGGAATTAAATATGCATGAACAGTAATAGTAAGAATATTGGATGACATGTGAGATGCACATTACAAGCATATAAGCATAGAATCAATCATGGCGTTGGACTCAATAAAAAAAATAGTTTGTTATTATCCAATTAGTTTAGGTCTTGTCCCCTCACCTTTGTTCGATGTTTGTTCCTCTCCTTGTTCCTCTCCCAAGCTTTTGCAAGTCACTTTGAATCTATTAGGATCCTAAACAATTAATGTATGTAAGTTAGGGTTCAAGTTTACCAAGTTACAGTAGTCAAAAACCTTGTTTGGTCTTAAAATATGCTTGCTGTTTTCCTACAGTCGATGCTATGGTAGCAATATATGCCACCGTAGGACCTACGATCGATACCCTATGGTTGCATTACATGCGATCGTAGCTGCGACCGTATGTTTCTTGAATTCTTCCCAAATGGCTGTGGTCGATACTTTCTCATCCTATGGTCGACCATAGCTGCGACCATACGTAGTTTGGTTGATTTTTACTTCTCACAAGAGTTTCTCCTCTTGGATCATCAATGGCGTCCTCCCTAATGATCATTTTAAGGCCAATATTCTTAGTTTATCCCTCATCCATTAACCCTAACCTATTTTATATGATTTTGCTTAGAAATTCCATAACCGAAATCATTACATTAGATTCAACACATCAATATGATGGAAAGGAACCTATCCTATCTAATCTATCCTATAGAGTCAAGTCCATACCTTAAGTTTGTTATAGAAAGATAGAACTCTTCTCTGCAAACCTTCCTCTCAGCCTTCTTCTTTAAATCTCCTTCTCCTTCTTTTCCTCTCTCTCTCTTTCTCTCTTAGGTTTAGAGTTTCATTTGGGTTCTAAAAGAGTGAGAAAGGCTAAGGAATGCCCCTTATATAGAGGGAAAACCTCCATATAGAGTCCTCTTTCAATTAGGAAAGAGTCCTCCTCAAATTAGGAAAATTTCTTAAATACGGAATCGGTTCTGGGTTCCTACGATCGACCGTACGATCGCATAAACCGTCGACCGTACTACCAAAACATGCGACCATAGGTCCATGATCTCACTACGATCGACCATAGGTGAGGCCATAGCCCTCAATTCTGCCACCATAGGCCCAAAATATACTAGTTTTTAGTTTTTGACTGGTTGCTTCCATACAAACTTAACTAGTCAACCACAATAACTAAATTTGACTTGCGACTTACCTCATCTTGTGTTTTCTTCATATAATTGGTTCATTTGAGCCGATTATGATGGAAACACCGGTCACAACACGAGAACATAAGGTTAAACTGGGTTCGTGGTGTGCGGGTCTTACACATCCTCTCTACATTAAAGGCGAAAAGATGCTTGAAAAAAAAGGAGTTGGATATATGGTATCTGTGATAGACGTTACTAAATAAGTACCACAGATGGAAGGCATTGATGTGATACAAAAAATTCCCTGATGTGTTTCCAAAAGACTTACTCGGGTTACTACCTGATCGTGCGACCGAGTTTGTTATCGATTGGTTACCAGGAATGGAACCTATGTCAAAGGAACTCTATAAAATAGCTCTTATTGAGTTGAAGGAACTAAAGACTCAACTATAGGAGTTATTAGACAAAGGTTCTAATCAGCCAAGTATTTCATTACGGGGAGTGCCAGTGCTATTCTTGAAGAAAAAGGACCGTAGTATTCGGTTGTGTATAGATTATTAAGAATTAAACAAACTAATGATTAAAAATCAATACCCACTACCTTAGATCGATGACTTGTTTAATCAGTTACAAGGAGTAAAGGTATTTTTTAAGATTGACCTTCGGTCAATATATTATCAATTGAAGAATTTGGACAGCAATATTTAGAAGACAGCTTTAAAATCAGTTACGGACATTATGAATTCTTGGTTATGTCTTTTTGTTCGACTAATGCCCTTATATCTTTTATGGAGCTAATGAACTGGGTGTTTCATGACATGTTGGACACGTTGGTCATAGTTTTCATATATTATATATTGGTTTATTCCAAAGACGAAGAAAGTCTTGTAATAGACCTTAGAGCAGCCTTACAACAGCTAAGAATGGAGAAGTCTTATGCCAAGTTCATGAAGTGTGAGTTTTGATTAAACTAAGTAATCTTCTTGGGTCACATAGTATCATCAGAAGGAATAAAGGTGGACCCTATTAAGATGGAAACAATCGTCGGGTGAGAAGTGTCTATGAACATTGCAAAGATTTGAAGTTCCTTGGGTTTAGCTGGTTATTACAAACAATTCATGGAGGACTACTCTAAGATCGTAATACCTCTTACCAAGCTAACCAGGAAAAAAGAGAAGTTTATTTAGACTGAAAAGTGTAAAGAATGTTTCTAGACTCTAAGAGCAAGGGTGATATCAGCTCCCATCTTGATCGTTCCGACACCAGGAGAAACCTTTTACCCTATATACTGATGCTTTCGGATTGGGTCTAGGATGCGGGTTAATGTAAGGTAAACAAGTGATTGCAAAAGCTTCAAGATAATTAAAGGAGCATCAGAAGAGTTACCTTACTCATGACTTGAAGTTAGCGGCAACGATTAATGTAATCGAGACTTGGAGACATTATCTATACGGAGAGAAATTTTAGATTAAATCAGATTATAAGAGTTTTATTTAGCTCCTCACCTAGAAAGAGTTAAACATGAGGCAAAGGAGATGGTTGGAACACCTGAATGATTAAGACTGTGATATTCAATGCCACTCGAGCAATGTGGTAGTTGAGGCCTTGAGCAAAAAAGACAATATGAAGTCTGATGAAGGACCCAGTATAAATATCGTCTTGTGTTCCACAACAACATATTCAGATTTAAAAGAAGAGTAATATATAATAGAAACTTGTGATAATCCAATTGAGCGAGAACTTATGGAGCAATAGTTCCTCGCGTGCATTCGCAGTGTTAAAGATCATCTCTGATTTGATGGATGAAGTAAAGGTAATAATTCTGTAGGTCCATATAAGAGAACAGTGCAAGAGATTTAGAGAAACAAAAACCTAACCCCAACTTACTGTGGATGCGGAGAAGGTCCTGAGATATAGAGGATGATTATGCATACTTGAAAGTGAAAAGCTCAAATCTTAGATGCAAAATGATGTAAGGAGCCCATTTTACTTTATATTTAAGACATCCTGCAGTACCAATATGTATCATGACCTGAAGAGATTATACAGGAAAAGAGGAATGAAAATAGATGTGGCTTAATGCATGTTCAATGTTTGAATAGTCAGCAAGTAAAGGCAGAAAGACAAAGACCAGCAAGCTTTCTACAACTACTACCTAAGCCAGCCTAAAAATGGGACTGCATTACAATGGACTATGTCATCGATTTACCACTGACTCCCAGATCGGTTGATACAGTTTGGGTGATTGTTGATCGTCTTATAAAGACAGCTCGTTTCATTGCTATAACGACCTTGGTATGCTTTGAAATGGTTAGCTAAGCTGTATGTGGATAATATATCTGATTAAATGCTGTGTTTGAGAACATGGTGTCGGATAGAGGCTCACATTTTACCTTAAAGTTTTGGGAGAAACTACAGAAAGCGATGGGAATAAAGTTGGAGTTTAGCACCGCATTTCACCCTCAAACCAATGGACAGTTGGAGCGGACTGTATAGATCCTAGGAGGTATTCTCCAAGCCTGTGAAACTATTATTTAAAGGAGCTTGAGTTAAGAAGTTTTCATTGATTAATTTTACTAGCAAGCTACCATATAGACGTCACTTATGAAGCATGGCATGGTAGAAATATCAAACTCCTCTATTTTGGAATGAAGTAGGAGAACAAGGAATTGTAAGCCTTGAGTTTGTTGAAGAAACCTGTTGAATGGTAAACAAGATCAAGAGGAAATGGATAAAACAGCTCAAGGATGTCAAAAGACATCAAGACCTCGAGTTCACCGTAAGTGACAAGGTATTCTTGATGATATCACTTATGCGTGGTTTAAAACGGTGTGGTAAGTAGGGAAAGTTATGTCCTATATATGTTTTGGACCTTATAAAATTTTAGAGAGACATAAAAAGTTATATCAACTAGTTTTACCGCCATCCATGTTTAGTGTGCACCATGCATTTCGCATGTCTCTATTGAAGAAGTACGTTAGAGATCCATCACGAGTATTGACTGTTGATCCACCGGATTTGATAGAAGACTTAACTCTCAAAGTGGTACCAACTTAGATCACCAGTTGGAAGGTACAATATCTCCGGAGCTAGGATGTCACACCCCAATTTCGGCTGAACCAGAAGTGTGAGAGAACCGTTACTGAACCAATGGTTCACACCAAGATCTCAATAAGACCGTGTCCACTCATAGGAATCATTGCACATAACCATAATCAGAATATAATTAAATACAGCGGAAGTCTTAAATTGAATGAATTGAGTTCTCTATTGATAATTTAAATAAAATATCCAATTATTTAAAACACCAGAACGTAAATAATTATCCTTACATCATTTGTAAATCCAACTGAAAATAAATAAAAAAAAAGAATCCAATATCCTAGAGGTACACGCAGAAAGGGCACTCGCATGAAGCGTCATGCTCGTCCTCCCCTGCTTGTATTTCTAAAGCAGCAACACCTCCATATGCTGGAGCATCCACATAGTCTTCGACAGTGTAACCTGAATCAACATCTAAAAACATGTATATATACAAGGGTGAGCTCACATAGCTTAGTAAGACAATCAGACAATACCACACACATCATGCATGAGTAACATTCACATTATGGTCTGGTTTTAAGTTTGCAATGTGCTATAGAAAGGATTGACGGCCATCGCACCTCTATACATGAGTGTGTGAATCTGCCCAATGGATCAAACACCACTGTCGTACCACATGCACCCACCATGGAATAGAGATAGAGCTAAAGCGTCCAGATCAAACACCGCCAACACTTCCCCTGATGCCCTACCTATACCAATACGTAAGCCCCTATTGGCAATGGCTTGCAAACTGAACTTGCAACTAACCAATCCTATATGTCATCATAGTAGGCCCTATCCCAGCATAACTCCCTATGGCATAGAGATAGGGCTAGAGTCTAATGGCCAGGCTGGAGACCACAGTGCCACTTCCTCCCCCTGATACCCTACCCGCACCAAGCATGCTAAGACAGAAACGATACGAAAACGTGCTAGTGTAAAGAATGATCCTAGACGGTAGGTCCTTCCCATTCCACACACCAACGAAAACAATTACATACCTAACAGTCACATCTTAGCATAGTGAGTATGCATGGACAATATAATAACTGAAAGTAAAGATGACATGTGAGTATGCACAAACACCATTCCATAGAATCATAATTATTAACAATATTTTATTGTTATTAAGTTATTAGGGTTTAGGTCTGATTCCCTTACCTGACGCTTGATTGCTAACTTGCTCCGCATCATAAAATCCAAACTCGTTATCACAAGGTCCTACACGATGTTATGGTTGAATTAGAATAATTTCTTAGGGTTTACGTTGGTCGAAAAACCAACTGGGTCAAAAACACTCCCACAGTGCATACCGGTCGCACGTACAGGTCACGACATTGTGGGGAAAGGTGTGACCGGTATGGTCGACCGGTCCCCACAGACCAGTCCCTGAGAAGTACCGGTTGCAGTACCAGTCGCATATGGTGCGATCGGTATGCTCGATCGGTATGCCTCCGGAAGACCATCAACTCGGTTCTCGCCTTCCGTCGGTCACCCCCTATTGGTTCTAGGATTTCTCCTATGCATTCTAGGCCTGAGCAATGAGTTAGAATTGTTTCATGTTTCATTCAAGTCCTAGTTTCGATGATCCTCAGCCTAGAACACGAATCAAGGGTTCATCGACTGTATTAGGGTTTGACGATAATTTTAAAGATTTTAGATCAATACCTCGCCTTGCATGGTATTGATCAATTCAAGATTAATCATCTATAACACCTAACTTAGAGGAAGGTTCAAGCACTTACCGTTGGTTCGCAAGTAGGGTGTTCTTCGTCCATCGACAAACGACGGCTCCTCGCGCTCCTTCCTTAGCTCTTTCTCCTTCTTCGATCTCTTTCTCCTCTCTAAGGTTTGTGAGGATGGAGGTTTAAGGGTTCTTAAATAGACTAGGATAGAGTTTAAGAAGTTTCCTTACGTTAGGAAAGTCCTTAGGCTTGATATTTGGAAAGTGAGACCCATAGAGATCGGTTTTCGGATATAAATAGTCTGCCCACGCAGACATACCGGTCGACCGGTATGAAAAAATATCATACATTAGGTCCATTTTCATACCTGGTTGTCATCCATTCGTCCGTATAGCCCGGTGATGATTGAAAGACCTGTTACAACATGAATTAATGGTTTAGATCGGGTTCATAGAGTGCGGGTCTTACAACTCCCCCACCCTTAAAAGAAATTTCATCCCCGAAATTTGCATGTAGCTTTCACATGTCACACCCCAATTCTGTACTATTCAGAATGGTGTGATAAACCGCTAATAAACCAACGGTTCAACCAGGATCTCTAATAGGCTGTGTCTTTTTAAATTAAACCATACACGTCCACAACCATAATCAGAATAAATACACAATAGCGGAAGTCTTAATATTAAATGAACTGAGGAATCTAACTGTGATAATCATAAATAAAATATCAAATTATGTTGTATCAACCGAGACATAAGTAAATAAGATATCAATTACATTTCCTTAATAGTTCAAATAAAAATCTAATCGAAAACGCATGAGTTGCACTCGCATAAAGAGTCATGCGTCTCCACTATGTCTTCAGCCTCTATTGCAGCCACGTGTCCATACACAGAAGCATTCATATAATCTTTCACAGTGGTACCTGCATCATCAACTAAAAATATTCGACGTCGAAAGGGTGAGCACACATCACGGCTCAGTGAGCAAACAAAACAATGCAACAAACATATGCATGAATTCAATTCATATCTGTGGTCTGATATATAAGTTTACAATGTGCTATAGAAAGGTTCGGTGGCCGCCTCCCCTCTATACATGAGTGTGTGAAGCTGCCCAATGAAAACGGCACTGTCGACCCCACATGCACCCACTATGGCACAATATACCCCAATGAAAACGGCATTGAAGTACCGGTTGATACCATACCAACAAGTAAGCCCCTGTTGGAGAGGGCTTATAAACTGGGCTCGCAACTAACCAATCCTAATGTCAAACAGTGTATCCAAGGCCTTACCCTAGCATCCCTCAATACGTCCATAGAGATAGAGCTAAGGCCCCCTGACAGAGTTGAAGACTACACGGTCCGAGACCACCTCCCCTGATGTCCTACGACGTAATAGTTCTGCTAAGGTAATGGCGATACGATGATGTTAGTGGACAAGACTTGTATAGAGCTATGGCACAATATACCCAATGAAAACGAAATTGGAGTACCGGTTGATACCATCCCCTATCTTACAACTCCCCCCTGCTTATAAAAATTTCATCTTCAAAATTTATACATACCTTTCGGGTCGAATAGATGAGGGTATTGCTTTCGAATATCACCATATACTAGTGCTAGTGCGGGTGAAATAGCTCCCCCCGTTAGGGGGAAGGAAGGGGCATTCCTGGGCTCGACTGAGACTAGCTACTACATGTTCCTGCCCCTAGATAGTGACGTCCTTGTCAAGATGGGCCCGAAGGAGGTTCCCGTAAGAATAGGAACCTCTGTTTGGGTATACTATTGGGGTAAATAGTGATGCACGATATGAGCATAGCATTCTTTTCTTCCCATGTGATTTCTTCTATATCTCTGCTTCTCCAGGTGACCTTAACATAATAAATGTCACGGTTGCGTAGTCATTGCACCTTTCGGCTGGTGATTTTAGTTGGTGCTACTTCAAATGTCAAATCATCAGTCAAATCAGGTAGATCTACTATCAAAACGTGCGTTGGATCTCTGACATACTTCTTCAATAAGGAGATATGAAATACATCATGTACACTTGACATAGATGGTGGTAGTGCTAACTGATAAGCCACTTTTCCACGTTTAGCTAGAATCTCGTATGGTCCGACATATCTCGGACTTAGTTTCCCTTTCTGTCCGAACCATTTCAAACCGCGCATAGGTGACACTTTGAGGAATACCTTATCACCTACAACAAATTCAAGGTCTTGACGTCTAGTATCTGCATATTGCTTCTGACGATTCTAAGTCGTTCTTACTCTTTCTTTGATAATGTCGACTACTCGACATGTCTCTTCAATAAATTCTGGTCCAACAATACTACGTTCTCCAACTTCATTCCAAAACAAAGGAGTTCGACACTTCCTGCCATACAGTGCTTCATAGGGTGACATCTGTATAGTAGCCTGATAGCTATTGTTATAAGCAAACTCAATCAATGGTAACTTTTCATCCCATGATCCTTTAAAATCAATTACACAAGCTCAGAGCATGTCTTCTAGAATCTGAATGGTGCGCTCCGATTGTCCGTCTGTTTGAGGATGGAATGCAGTACTGAACTTCAATGTTGTACCCATAGCCTTCTGCAATCCTTTCCAAAACTTTGAAGTAAATCCTGGATCTCTGTCGGACACAATGCTTTCAGGTTCACCGTGTAATCTGACAATATTATCCACATACAACTTAGCTAACCTCTCCAGTGTATACTGAGGTCGTATAGCTATAAATCGAGCCATTTTAGCCAGTTGGTCTACAATCACCCAAACTGCGTCAACTACTCGGGGAGTCAATGGTAACCCTGTGACAAAGTCCATAGTGATGCAGTCTCATTTCCATGCTGGTTCTGGTAACGGTTGTAACAATCCTGCTGGTCTTTGTCGTTCAACTTTCACCTTCTGACAATTTAGGCATTGAGACACGAACTTGGCTATATCTGCTTTTATTCCTCTCCACCAATATAATTTCTTTAGGTCATGATATATTTTTGTACTTCCAGGGTGTATCGAATAGGCGGTGGTATGGGCTTCCTTCATTAGTCGGTGTCTAATGTCCAAACTTTCTGTTTCAGGTACACATATTCTTCCTTTGTACTTCAGTACCTTTTCATCATCTAAGGTGAACTCAGGAATAGTCCTACCTTTTTCGATGTCTTCTTGTACCGTTCTTAGATAAGGGTCTGATTTAATCACTGTTTTCACTTCATCAAGTATATCGGGTACAATCTTCAATGTGGCAAACATATTTGTAAACCGATGGATAAACCCTTGGTTGGTTGATTCACCCGGTGCATCTATCACAAACTGTTCAATATCGTAATTGAATACTTTTTTGGTAGCACACAGTGCAGCAGTGGTGCTAACCTCCCCTTAAGATTTTATCATTTCCTTTCTACTCAGCGCGTCAGCAACCACATTAGCTTTTGCTGGATGATACTGGATATCACAATCATAGTCTTTCAATAGTTCCAGCCATCTTCTTTGTCTCATATTCAACTCCTTCTGATTAAAGAGGTAAAACTCTTATGATCTGATTTAATCTGAAATTTCTCTCCGTACAAGTAATCTCTCCATATTTTGATAGCATGTACTACTGCAGCTAATTCCAAATCATGAGTGGGATAGTTCTTCTCAAGTGTCTTCAATTGTCTTGAGGCATAAGCAATTACTTGTTCTCCTTGTATAAGTCAACATCCTAATCCCAATCCTGACGCATCAGTGTACAAAGTAAATGGCTGACCTGGAATCGAAATGGTCAAGATTGGAGCAGATATCATTCTAGCCTTCAATGTTTGGAAACTCTTCTCACATTTATCAGTCCAAACAAACTTTTCACCCTTCTTAGTCAAACTGGTGAGAGGTACGGCAATTCGGGAATAATCTTCTACAAATCATCGATAATACCCAACTAGACCTAAGAAACTTCTAATTTTTGCAACGCTCTTTGGTGCTTCCCATTTCACAATAGCTTCGATCTTGCTAGGATCCACTTTAATTCCTTCTGCGGATACAACATGGCCTAGAAAAATGACTTTCTTTAGCCAAAACTCACACATTATAAATTTGGCGTAGAGCTTCTCCTTCCGTAATCGCTGCAGAGCGGCGTTTAAATTCTTAATATGAGTTTCCTTGTCCTTGGAGTAGACCAATATATCATCGATGAATACAATAACCGACGTATGCAACATATCGTAGAATACCCGATTCATATGTTCCATAAAGGTTGCTGGTGAGTTCGTCAATCCAAAAGACATGACCAAAAATTCATAATGTCCATATCTGGTCCTGAATGCTGTCTTGGGAATATCCCCGTCCTTAATCTTCAATTGATGGTAACCTGACCAAAGATCGATCTTGGAGAACACTTTGGCACCTTGCAACTGATCGAACAGGTCATCGATCCGAGGCAATGGATACCTGTTTCAGCCCAGATCCATCCTGTGGGTCCTCCGAGCTGACTAGACCTGCAAGACAAGGGAAGGCAAAGAAGGGGGGAGGTGGGCTGGATGCCCCGGGTCCACTCCGATGCCAAAGTTAGGGCTCTGTGAACAGTCAGTGGGCTCGGTGTCGAGCCCACTAAGATATTATATAAAAGTGTGGGGTGAGGTGAGATTTTTCGTCCCAAGTGTCAGAGCATGAATCTCTAGGAATAAATGAGCAGTAAATGTTGTGTGTAGAAAACCTCAGGATTCGCCCTATTTATAGTGAATAGTGTGAAATCCCAAAATGCCGATCTTACCCTTCGTTCTTGTATTTGAGGGGCCTTCTTATGTCGAATAGGGGGTCTCCACGTGGCTCTGAGATTGAGTCCTACATGTCACGGCCTCATTACCAGCGTGGCGTAGTCCCCTAACACTTGCCTCGTTGCCCTGCCGAATCTGTAAGGTTTGGCTGAGCAAAAAATAGAGTAATGGGTTCTCCTCCTAACAACTTGCCTCGTTGCTCTGCTGAATTCGGAAGATTCGGCCTATTTGTACTTTCTTTCCTGTTGAGGTGGGTGGTTCGGGCCAACTTCTGCGGTTAATTGCCTCAGGGCTGGGCTGGGGTGAAAAGACTGATGCTAAAAAATACCGTGCCGAGGTGGTCGCCGCGGCCCATCTTCCTCGGTCAGAGGGGCGGGAGAGAGGTCGAGGCTGAACCAGACCGATGTGGGCACCACGGCTAGATCACGTCAGGCATTGCTGAGGGCGGAGGTCCGAGGGAGATGTGGGCACTGCGGCCCGATCACGTCGGTCATTGCTGAGGGCGGAGGTCTGAGGCCGTCACGCGCTGATCACGTGATCCGAGCCAATATGACCGATGTGGGCACTCGGCCAATACACATCGGTCTTATCTGAGGATGACTGTCCGAGGCCGTCACGTGCTGATCACGTGATCCGAGCCAACATGACCAATGTGGGCACTGCGGCCAATACACATCGGTCTTATCTGAGGATGACTGTCTGAGGCCGTCACGCGCTGATCACGTGATCCGAGCTAATATGACCGATGTGGGCACTGCGGCCAATACACATTGGTTTTATCTGACGATGATTGTCCGAGGTCGTCACGCATTGTTCACGTGATCCGAGCTGTTTCGGCCCAGATCCGTCCTGTGGGTCCTCCGAGCTGACTAGACCTGCAAGACAAGGAAAGGAAAAGAAGGGGGAGGCGGGCTGGATGCCCCGGGTCCACTCCGATGCCAAAGGGCTCTGTGAACAGTCAGTGGGCTCGGTGTCGAGCCCACTAAGATATTATAGAAAAGTGTGGGGTGAGGTGAGATTTTCCGTCCCAAGTGTCAGAGCGTAAATCTCTAAGAATAAATGAGCAGTAAATGTTTTGTGTAAAAAACCTCGGGATTCGCCCTATTTATAGTGAATATTGTAAAATCCCAAAATACCAATCTTACCCTTTGTTCTTGTATTTGAGGGGCCTTTTTATGTCAAATAGGGGGTCTCCACGTGGCTCTGAGATTGAGTCCTACGTGTCAGGGCCTCATTGCCAGCGTGGCATAGTTCCTTAACAATACCGATTCTTGATTGTCAGTTTATTCAGTTCTCGATAGTCTATATACAGTCAAACGCTACCATCCTTCTTCTTTACCAATAATACTGGCGCTCCCCATGGTGATATGCTAGGTCGGATGTAGCCCTTGTCTAGCAGTTCTTGTAGTTGTACTTTTAATTCCTTCAGTTCAGTAGGAGCCATTTAATAAGGTGCTTTAGATACTGGTGCGGCTCCGGGTATCAGATCTATAACAAACTTTGTAGTGCGGTCGGGTGGTAGTCCTAGTAGTTCTTCAGGAAATACATCTGGATAGTCACGCACGACATCAATATCCTCCATTCGTGGTGCTTCTTTGATAAGATCGACCACAGATACTAGATACCCAACTACTCCTTTCTCAAGGCACTTCTTAGCCTTTAATGCAGAGAGTATGAGCTTTCGTTTACGGGGAAGTATGGTTCCCGCAAAACTGAACTCTACTCCTTCCTTGTCTTTAAATGTCAGCTTCTTTTCGGCACATAATAGGTTTGCAGAATGCCAAGCTAACCTGTCCATTCCCAAGATGACGTCAAAGTCTGCCATCTCAAGTTGAATCAAGGTTGCATCCAAAGTCCTTTCGTCAATAAGAACTGCACATGGTCCATAACCTTTTTCTATTTCCACTTCTAATCCCATTGGAGATCATACAAGCAATTTGTAATCTAATGATTTGAGGGGTAGATTTAGCTTCTTTCCAAATGACACAGATATAAAAGAATGAGTAGCTCCAAAATCAAAGAATACTCTGGTGGGAATGCCATTAATAGGTACGATACCTGTGATTTGTTTTAATTTACTCTACATGCTCATACAATGTAACACAAAATGACAAGATTCAGGTCATACCTGTGACCACATCAGGCGATGCGGCAGCATCCTCAGATGTAACAGCATAAAATCTTCCTTGTTGTAGTTTCTTTCTGGGCTTAGTACACTCTCTTGCGACATGCCCTACTTGATTGCAGTTAAAACATCTTATTTCTTCACCATTTTGCTTTGGTTGCGGTGGGGCTGTTGAAGTGGTCTTGGCTGTAGCATTGAAGCCTTGAGTACGGAAGGGTTTGAATGTCTTGGTGTTCCCTCCGTTATAAGAATTTCTATTTGGCCTTTTGATTCCTCTATTTTGTGCAAGGTAGCTCTCTTTCTCGCTCGACTCTATCACTCGAGCAATTTGTACAGTTTCGTTGTAGATTTTCTTCTCAAGTCCCAGAACATGTTCAGGTATGCTTCCCCTAAGTCCCATGACGAACCTTCAAGTCTTTGTATCTTCCACTTGCATACTGACTGGTGCAAAGAAAAACAGCTCCTCATAACGCTGTTGATATGCATCGACAGTCATCTATCCATGATATAAACTCAGGAACTCCTTCTCCATGGAATCTCTTAAACTTCTAGGAAAATACTTCTCAAAGAATGCCTCCTTATATATATCCCAAGTCAATTGGGTGTGCTTTGTCAATAGATACGTTCGTGTGGACTTCCACCAGTGGTGTACATCGCCTTTCAGCATGAATGTTGCACACAATACTTTCTCTTCTTCATTCACTGTCATCATCATGAAGTTTCTCTCCATCTCATCGATCCAATGTGCTGGCCACAACGGATCAGCTGGCTTACCACTATACTCCTTGGGTTTCATCTTCAGAAAATGTTCCACCAGTCTGGAGTGGTCTAGTTGATGAGGGACATAAGCCCCATACATAGGTGGTTGGTATTGATATCCACCTGGAGTTACTTTAGGGTTTTGTACTTGAGTCGGCATGATGGGAGTCTGAGGTGCGTGGGGTACTGTGTTACTTCCCCCTGGTACTGTACTTGCCTGTCCTGCTGGCATCGGTGTCGTCTGTGCAGCTGGAAAAGTCATGCCTATGGCAGCTTGCATAGTAGCTTGTACCTGTTGTATTTGTTGCAGCTGTTGTGCCAAATTCATTACGGCTGTAGCCAGGTCTGTAGGTGGCACTGGCAGATTTGTAGGATTTGTCTGCCCATTAACTACGGACGGTGCCATGTTTAGATTCTCCTGTGTTTCAGGGTGTATATGGCTGTCTTCCCCCACAGGTGGTGGTGGTGGAATAGAGTTACGGCTTTGTCTGGTCACTCTGCGTCTAGCCATTATCTGTTCTGGTAGTGGTGATGCCTGAAAATCATAAAATACGTGAGGCAATCATTATATATTTCATTCTCATATTTAAATCCACTAATCCATGATATTTTCAAATTTTTCAGATCATTCTGTCAAAAATACTATATTTTCCATCGTAGGGTCGATGGTGGGGGTCGATGGATGTCCGACCCTAGGATATGCGACCCTGAGAATCACTGATACTTACCGAGAGCCGAGGGTCGATGGTGGGGGTCGATGGATGTTCGACCCTGGGATCGACCCCTAGTTCTCTGTCAGATCACCGAGAGGCTAGGGTCGATGAGGGGGTCGGAGGGAGGGTCGGATGTTTTGGTCGAATTCTCCGACCCTAGGACAAAAAAAAAGGTTTTTAATCCCGATTTTGAATCCATTTCTCATTCTTTCTCCTCCTTTCCGACTCGGCTCGTTCCTCTGAGTTGCTACAGTGACAACTCCGAACCATTGGTGATTTTTGCTTCTCTTTTCGACGTCTACTCCTCTTCTACAGGTATGTTCGCTATGGTTTCATGTTTTTAGGGTTTCTTAACTAGGTTTTTGCTCGTTATTATCGTTTTCTTCAAATTAAACTTTTTCCAATCGTAAAAATTTGATTTTTATTAGAGGCTTTTGTTGTTGGTGACTCAATGGACGAAAGCCCTCAAAAATATTTGAGTTTCATCGGTTGGTTATCGAGAAACTTAAAATTTCCCATTTTTGCCCTAATTTGTCTAGATTTTTGAATTTCTTGAAATTTCTTCAAATTCAATCTCCTTAGATAAAATTTTCAACTGTATGAGTCTTATAGGATCATTTAGAATCTATGTAAGTCCTCCTGCCCATGTATATGGGTGAAAAATGAGGCTTTTGACCAATTTATGTCGTTATAATGTCGAAATTTTTGGGTTTTTCATCTTTACTAAGATAGTATCTATTTTTCTTTGTTTTTGCAGATAGTATGGCTCATACCAAAGTACCCAGGGTTCATGACCCAGTCCACTTCTGTTCTAACGAGACTGAGGCGCAGTATACCTGCTACCCTAGTAAGAAGGTAGAGGGAGGTCGTCGGGTGGACTTGGCTAGCCTGGCCTTGTTTGTTTTGGAGAGAGCTTTTGGTGACATGGGTTGGCTTCCTGTGATCACCTACAATGCCTGTACTCATCCAGATTTGGTGCGACAGTTTTATTGTAATCTCCAAGTGGTGGGGGATTACAATGATACTGAGAGGGGTAGAGAGCTCAGGATCACTAGCTACGTCAAGGGAGTCAAGGTTTCCTTTGATTATCGGCAGCTAGCGGACCTCTTGGGCATTTCATACGACGGCCCCTTGGTGTTCTGTGCTACCGGAGAGCCCCAGTTCTTTTCCTTGGAGATGAGGGCTGAGATTGACCGTCAGCTCATCAAAGAGGATCGCTAGGAGATGAAAGCGATCTACCTATGTCCAGAGCCTCGGGTGTACTGTAAGATCATTCAGCACAACCTGATACCTCAGAGTGGGCACTACGAGAGGATCTCCCAGTTGACCCAGTTCTTGCTGTACTGTATCTGCACTAGGCAGCCTGTCTGCCTTCCTTATATTATTATGCGAATGATGATCAGTGTCACACTACCTGGTCATGTTGGTAACCTGCCTTATGGACGCATGATCACTACACTGCTTACCCGCTTGGGTGTTGATTTGGTGGATGAGAGGATTCAGGAGAAATCATTCTCATCACCTCTGGATTGGGAGGCCATCTGTAAGATGGGCATGCGGGATGCTCAGGTCAGCGACGATGAGAGGAACGCTCTGGTGCGTCCTCATACTTGGGTGGAGATGGCTGATGCTGAGGCAGCAGCAGCAGCCACTGGAGCAGGGGTTCATGGGGGTGATGCTGGGGATGATGATCGTGTGTACATGGATGTGGATTCCATACCTCCTCCATCACCTACACATACTGCGGGAGCTGGTCCTTCTTATGCAGCTGGTCCTTCACACCCACCTTCTGATGACATGCTGGGGATACTGCGTAAGATTAGAGAAGCTCAGTGCATGTCTGATCTAAGGGTGGGAGAGCTTCTAGATGCTCAGTGCATGTCGGATCTGAGGGTGGGAGAGCTTCTAGATGCTCTGTGTGTGACTGATCAGCGGGTGGCTGATCTCACAGCTAGTCTTCAGACGACCCAGACTCAGATAGCTTGGTTGACTAGAGTATATGCTGAGGATTATGACAGAGACCGCGAGGCACCGCCTCCCCCATCACCTCCAGCTTCCTGATGTATTTTCTTTTTATTTTTCTTTTTATATATCAGAGTAACTGTCCGGGTTGTGGACTGTACTCTACTTTAGACTTGTATATATACGTTTGTTCTTCCTTCGAGGGTATATAAATTTATTTCTCATTTAATAGATGTATTATTCTCTTTCAATTTTTGCCTCAAACAACATAGATGCTTATAGTGTGTTATTATTACAGTTTTAAATTTTTATCCTATCTCAGTTCACAATGTGGTAGTATACTGGTTTAAAAGACAGGGCCTGAGATCTCTGATACCAACTTATCACACCCCAATTCCGTACTATTTAGAATGGTGTGATGAACCGCTAATAAACCAACGGTTCAACCATCTCTAATAGGCTGTGTCCTTTTAAATTAAACCATACACGTCCACAACCATAATCAGAATAAATACACAATAGCAGAAGTCTTAATATTAAATGAACTGAGGAATCTAACTGTGATAATCATAAATAAAATATCAAATTATGTTGTATCAACCGAGACATAAGTAAATAAGATATCAATTATATTTCCTTAATAGTTCAAATAAAAATCTAATTAAAAATGCATGAGTTGCACTCGCATGAGGAGTCATGCGTCTCCACTATGTCTTCAGCCTCCATTGCAGCCACGTGCCCGTACACAGAAGCATTCATATAATCTTTCAAAGTGGTACCTGCATCATCAACTAAAAATATTCGATGTCGAAAGGGTGAGCACACATCACGGCTCAGTGAGCAAACAAAACAATGCAACAAACATATGCATGCATTCAATTCATATCTGTGGTCTGGTATATAAGTTTACAATGTGCTATAGAAAGGTTCGATGGCCGCCTCACCTCTATACACGAGTGTGTGAAGCCGCCCAATGAAAACTGCACTGTCGACCCCACATGCACCCACTATGTCACAATATACCCCAATGAAAACGGCATTGAAGTACCAATTGATACCATACCAACACGTAAGCCCCTGTTGGCGAGGGCTTGCAAACTGGGCTCACAACTAACCATTCCTAATGTCAAATAGTGTATCCAATGCCTCACCCCAGCATCCCTCAATACGTCCATAGAGATAGAGCTAAGGCCCCCCGACAGAGTCGAAGACTACACGGTCCAAGACCACCTCCCCTGATGCCCAATGACATAATAGTTCTGCCAAGATAATAGCGATATGACAATGTTAGTGGACAAGACTTGTATAAAGCTATGGCACAATATACCCAATGAAAATGGAATTGGAGTACAGGTTGATACCATCCCCTATCCGCATCAAGTACACCAACAAACACAAACATTCACATGCCTATTCCTATATTCATCATCATCATCATCATGTTATAAACAATGAAATTAAATATGCATGAAAAGTAATAATAGAAATATTGGATGACATGTTGAATGCACATTACAAGCATACACGCATAGAATCAGTCATGGCATTGGACTCAAGAAATAAAACAGTTTATTATTAGCCAATTAATTTAGGTCTTGTTCCCTCACCTTTGCTTGAGTGTAGATCTTCTTTCAAGCTTTAAGAATCACTTTTATATCAATAGGAAAACCTAACAAGTCGATAGATTTTAATTAAAATTCATTCCTACAATTTTAGGCTTGCTGTTAAGCGAGGGTCGCAGGACGTGTCGCCGGTAGGGTAGCAGTTTTCTGCGACCCCAGGGTGTAGGGTCGATACTAGGGTCAGATGTTCCATCGACCCTAGGTGTGACCACAGCTTCCCTGGGCTTCCTGAAAGCTAGGGGTCGATCCTGTGGTCTGGTAGGGTCGATTCTGAATCGACCCTACGTGCGACCCCACGTAATTTGAGTCAACCTTTTAATTCTACAGTCTAATCTTTCAAGTTTGGGTCCTATGGCTTACTTCCACAGTCCATTCTATGCTTGTTTTATGGCTTAAAGCTCCAAGTTACTTCCTTACTTTGCCTACCATGTTTTCCTCCATGGATTTCATTGAAATCTTCCCATGGATGGATGATTTGGGTTTCTCCTCGATCATACCCTCTTCATGAACTATTCTAAGGTCTTAAATTATTAATGGAAGCATACCCATACCTTAGGTTTGCTGAGATTTAGAGGTTTCTCTGAATTCTTCTCTTTAGTCTTCTTCTCCAACTTTCCTTCTCTTCTCCTTCTCTTCTCTTTCTCTCACTTTCAATTAGGGTTTCAAAAGGAGTGAAAGAGGCTAAGGGACGTCCTATTTATAGAGGAAAACATCCCAAAATAAGTTCCATTGAGATTAGGAAAGAATCCCCTTGAAATTTGGAAAGTTTCCTATTTACGATTTCTATTGGTAATGAGGGGTCGATGAGGGGGTCGGAGATCCCGTCGACCCTCGGATCTAAATTGTCCGACCCTTGATCTAAATTTCAGGGGTCTGACTCCCTAATGAGGGGGTCCGACCCTGCCTATTTGGGTATGCAACCTTGCCCCCTATTTTATTGTTTTTGGATCAGTTTAATACCTGGTCTCGCTATTTCGTTCACGCACTTGGTCCATTTGGCTTGACCATGATAGGTAGACCTGGTACAAGATGGTAAGATCGGTTAGTTCGATACGAGTCTTACATCACAACTCCCCCACCCTTAAAATAAATTTTGACCTTGAAATTTGTACGTACCTTGTTCGTCGAGAAGGTTAGGGTATTCTTTTCGCATCGCGTTCTCTTCCTCCCAAGTTATTTCTTCTACATCTTGGCTTTTTCAATGCACTTTTACATAATGGATATCTTTGCTTCGGGGATGTTGTACCTTTCGACTTGTGAGCATCACAGGTACCACTTTAAATGTTAAGTCCTCAGTCAAGTCTGGTGGGTCTACTGTCAGGATGTGTGATGGATCCCTGACATACTTCTTCAATAAAGAAACATGGAATACATCATGAACGCTTGACATGGATGGTGGTAGAGCTAGTTGATATTCCACATTACCACGTCTGGTCAAAATCTTGTATGGTCCCACATACCTGGGGCATGGCTTTTCCTTCCTACCAAACTGTTTTAGACCTCACACAGGTGATATCTTCAAGAACACCTTATCACCTATTGCAAACTCCAGATCTCGACGTCGATTATCTACATAGTGCTTTTGTCGAACTTGAGCTGTCTTCACTCTTTCCTTAATTTTATCAATCGCTCGACAAGTTTCTTCGACGAACTCCGGTCCTACAATCCTTCTCTCTCCCACCTCATTTCATAACAAAGGTGTATGACATTTTTTCCCATAGAGTGCCTCATATGGAGCCATTTGGATCGTAGCCTAGTAACTATTGTTATAAGCAAACTCGATGAGCGATAGCTTCTCGTCCCAAGCTCCTTTGAAATCTAGGGCACACGCTCGGAGCATATCTTCTAAGATTTGAATAGTTCTTTCTAACTGCCCATTTGTCTGAGGATGAAAAGTTGTGCTAAACTTCAACTTGGTTCCCATGGCTTTCTGTAATCCTTCCTAGAACTTTGATGTAAAACAAGGATCTCTGTCAAATACTATACTTTCTGGGACACCATAAAGTCTGACTATATTATTCACATATAGCTTGGCTAGCTTGTCCATGGTATACTGAGGTCTGACAACGATGAAGCGAGCTGTCTTGGTAAGTCGATCGACTATAACCCACACAGCATCCACTGACCTTGGTGTCAAGGGTAATCCAGTGACAAAATCCATTGTGATACAATCCCACTTCCATGCTGGCTTCGGTAGTGGTTGTAGCAAACCTGCGGGTCTCTGCCTTTCTGCTTTAACTTGCTTGAAATTCAGACATTGGAATATGAATCGAGCTACATCTGCTTTCATACCCCTCTACCAATATAGTCTTCTTAAATCGTGGTACATCTTGGTGCTTCCTGGATGTAGCGAATATGGGGTGTAATGAGCTTCTGTCATAACTCTATCTCTGATATTTGAATTCTCACTCTCAAGTTTACATAATCGTTCATGATACTTGAGTACCTTGTCTGAATCCAAGGTAAAATCAGGGTTGCTTTTACCCTTCTCTAGATCTTCTTGCACAGTCTTGAGGTGTGGATCTTGTAGGATTGCTACTTTGACCTCATCTATTAGATCCAATGAGATCTTTAAAGCTGTGAACATCAATGTGAACTTATGAATTAAGCCCTGTTCCACTGGATCTCCTACAGTCTCTAATATATGTTCTTTATCATTCTCTATTGAGCCTGAGACTGCAACACACAGTGTAGCATTTGTACTAGGTCATGCCTTAGGTTTCAATGCCCACTTTCTGCTTAAGGCATTAGCCACAACGTTTGTCTTACCCAGGTGGTACTGGATGTCACAATAATAATCTTTTAATAGCTCCAGCCATCTCCTCTGTCTCCTATTCAAGTCCTTCTGAGTAAAAAGGTAAGTTAAACTCTTGTGATCCGACTTATTCTAAAACTTTTCACCATAAAGGTAGTGCCTCCAAGTCTTGATTGCCTGAATGACTTCTACTAACTCCAGATCATGCGTAGGATAGTTCTTCTCATGCTCTTTCAACTGTCTTGATGCGTAGGTAATCACATGTTCTCCTTGCATCAACACACATCCAAGACCCAACCCTGAGGCATCCGTATATAGGGTAAACGACAAGCCTGGTGCTGGGATGGTCAAGATAGGTGCAGAGACTAGTCTTGACTTCAAAGTCTGAAAGCAATTCTCACACTCATCTGTCCATATGAACTTTTCTCCTTTCTTGGTTAGTCTGGTAAGTAGAACGGCTATTCTTGAGTAGTCTTCCATGAATCTTCAATAGTAACCAGCCAATCCAAGGAAACTACGAATCTCTACAACTGATTTCGGTGTATCCCATCCTACTATAGCTGTGATCTTGCTTGGATCTACCTTGATACCGTCTGCAGATACTATGTGACCCAAGAAGGCCACTTCCTTCAGCCAAAATTAAATTCGTATTTTTTGAACTTGGCATAAAGCTTCTCCCTTTTCAGCCATTGTAGGGCTGCTCTCAAGTGTGTTGCATGAGTCTCCCTGTCCTTTGAGTAGACCAAGATGTTGTCAATGAATACGATGACCGAAGTGTCCAACATGTCATGAAACACTTGGTTCATCAGTTCCATGAACGATGTTAGAGCATTAGTCAACACGAAAGACATTACAAGGAACTCATAATGCCCATACCTTGTTCTGAAAGCAGTCTTTGGAATATCTCCTGCCTTGATCTTCAATTGGTGATACCCTGATCTAAGATCAATCTTCGAGAAAACCTTTACACCCTACAACTGATCGAACAAATCATTGATCCTAGGCAAAGGGTATCGATTCTTGATAGTTAACTTGTTCAACTCTCGATAGTCGATACATAGTCGTACGCTACCGTCCTTCTTCTTTATGAACAATACAGGTGCTCCCCATGGCGATATGCTTGGTCGTATGAAACCCTTATCTAGTAGTTCTTATAACTGGGTCTTCAACTCTTTTAATTCTGTAGGGGCCATCCTTTACGGTGCCTTAGACACCAGCGCTGACCTTGGTATGAGGTCTATCACAAACTTTGTAGCCCTGTCTGGAGGTAGACCTGGTAGATCCTCTGGGAATACATCTGGAAACTCTCGTACCACATCTAGATCTTCCATCTTTGGCACCTCTGCAGTGATGTCGACCACAGACACTAAGTACCCCACTTCTCCCTTCTCTAAGCATCGCTTACCTTTTAGGGCAGAAAGGATCAGCATCTGCTTCCTAGGTAACTTGATTCCAGTGAAGCTAAACTCCTTTCCCTTATCATCCTTAAAAAATAAGTTTTCTTTCACCACATAGTAAGCTAGCTAAATGATGGCTTAGCCAATCCATTCCCAAAATGACATCAAAATATGTCATCTCAAGTTGAGAACCAGATTTGCTTCTAGGTTCCGCCCCTCAATACTAACTGCTGAATACAGCCCATAGCATTCATTCAACGCCACTTCTACTCCCAACGGAGAGCGAACTATCAAGCTTGGGGTTAAGGACTTGACAGGTAATTCCATTCGCTTCCCAAAAGACATAGAAACAAAGGAGTGTGAAGCCCCCGAGTCGAATAGTACTCTGGCGGGTACACCAACTATATCTACAGTTCCTGAAGTTTACTTCTCCCTTAGTTCTACATGCTCATACATAACAAAACAGTAAGCAAAATAGTAAGGGACGGAATCATACCAGTAACCACATCAGGTGATGCGGTTGCCTCTTCAGTGGTGACTGCAAATATCTTCCCTTGTTGTGGCAGTTGATTTCTAGGTAGAATATAGGTCTTTGCATAATGGCCCAATTGTTGGCAGTTGAAACATTTGACATTTTTGTCCAGCTACCTGTGACGGTGGTGATGCAGTAGTATTCCTTGCTAGCACCACAGTAGACTGAGCCCTGTATAGGCAGAATGGTCTAGTGTTCCCTCCACCTGAAGACTCAGTAGCAGGCCTCTTCAGTCCCCTGTTTTGAGCAAAGAAGCTGTCTCTTTGGCTTGATTCAATCACCCTAGCAATCTCCACAGCCTCATTATACACCTTCTTCTCTTCCTTTTACATCGTTTCTTCATGGTTTCTTGCCCAAAAACTAAGTTTTTCTTGGTTTAGAGGATTTCAACCGTAGGAACTCTTTTCCTTTGGCTTGGAAATAGTTTTGGGACCTCTATGAACAAAAGCTCTTAACTTATTTGAGGTTCCACTGTGTGGTTTTCTCAAAATCAAAATTTTGGGATTTTCGACATAGGTTTTGGGCAAAATCGATTTTTCCTGAAATTGTTGAATTTCTTGCTTGTTTGATGATTGTTTGATTTCCATATGTTGTTAGATTGTTATGTAAGTCCTCCTACCCAGATTTTGGGTGAGTTTGAGGCTTTTGCTTTACTGTCATTATGCTGCTAAAATTTTAAAAATTTTAACATAATCTCATTGTTTTGTTTTGTTTTGTAGTTCACAATGTCTCAGCATCAAGGTGTTGGTAAGCATGCGTATGCTCCAGGCATGAACCGTCCTCACCTTCTGGTTCCGTAGTTTGATGAGCGGTGGTTTCGTTCAGCGGCGGCGCAAGCCCGTTTTCCATGGTTTGAAGAAAAGAATATAGAATCTGGGCACTTTGTAAACCTAGAGCAGCTACAACGATTCGATGTTGAAGCAGCCTTTGGTGCACTTGGGTGGTTACTCGTTATCACTTACATAGTGACTACCCGACCCAACCTGGTGAAGCAGTTCTATGCTAACTTGGAGGTCGAGGAGGATGTTAACGACTTCAGCCATGGCAGGGACCTCCGCCTCACCAGCTTTGTCAAAGGTGTCCCCATATCCTTCGATACTCACCAACTCGCTGATCTCTTGGGGATTCCTAATGATAGTGATTTGGTTTATTGCACCCCCAAAATGAAGGGCTTTCTTACTGATGATCTGCCCAGGAGGTTTCAGAGCAGATCCTTAACCCAGGAGCCCCCATGAAAGCTACCAGCTTGAGACCTCTCCCTCGAGTCTATTGCCGCATTATCCAGCATGATATTGTTCCTCAAAGCGGCCACTACAGTGAGTTATCTCAGCTCACCCAGTACCTGACTTATTGTGTCTGCACTAGGGAACGGGTTTGTCTTCCTTATATTATCATCAAGACCATGCGTTAGGCTACCATGCCCGATCAGATAAGCAACCTCCCATATGGTCGGCTTATCACTACACTCCTGCGGCACCTTCGAGTATATATGAGGGATGAGATTGCGGTCGAGGACACCATGACATCAGACATTGACTGGCATGCCATTCTCCGGATGAGGATGGACAACTTGTCGATCAGTGATGAGGAGCTAAAGGCTCGTCCTCGTCCGCTTAGGAGGGTAGTAGCAGTGGCAGCAGCTAATGTGGCTCATGCAAAAGAGGCGGGGGGTGATGGAAATGAATAGATGGAGGATATTCTGACACCAAAACCGCAGCCCATACCTGTAGCGGGACCATCCCAGCCTCCTCCCGATATCGTGATGGGTATGTTTATGGAGAATTGGGATGCCCAGCACGAGATGAATCGTGACCTAAGGCACCTTTCTCGCAGCCTCAGAGTCATGCAGGAGCAGGTACACTGGCTCAAGGTAGCATATGAGCATGACTATGACATCGCTGACCCTATTCCTCCTATGCCCCCAACCCCATGATAGATCACTTTATTTTTCTCTCCACTCAATATGATATTTATTATAACAGGGTAACTGTCCATCTTGTCGACTGTACCCTGTGGTACAACTAACTTCTAGCTCTTTGGATGTTCTATATTCTACTCTTGATAAAGTTTCCTTTTCAATTTGGTAGAAGTTTATGATTTTTCTCACCTGTCATTATGGTTCCTATCTAGAGCATGACTGTTTATTAATTTCACATTTAGTATAGTCTATTATGCTTTTTCGTATTTAGTCTCAGGCATCAAACAGGTGCTTAAGGTATGTTTTTATTAAGACTTTTAAATTCTTCCTATCTCAGTTCATTGACTCTATTAGGTGCAAATATGGTCTGTTGGACAGAGCCTAAGAGCTATGATACTAAATTGTCACACCCCAATTCCTACTGAACCAGAAGTGTGAGTGAACCGTTACTGAACCAACGGTTCACACCAGGATCTCAATAAGACCGTGTCTACTCATACAAACCATTGCACATAACCATAATCAGAATATAATTAAATACAGCAGAAGTCTTAAATTAAATGAACTGAGTTCTCTATTGATAATTTAAATAAAATATCTAATTATTCAAAACACCAGAACATAAATAATTATCCTTACATCAATTTTAAATCCAACTGAAAATAAATAAAATAAATGAATCCAATATCCTAAAGGTACACTCAGAAAGGGCACTCGCATAAAGCGTCATGCTCGTCCTCCCCTGCTTGCACTTCTAAAATAGCAACACCTCCATATGCTGGAGCATCCACATAGTCCTCAACAGTGTAACCTACATCAACATCTAATATATGTATATATACAAGGGTGAACTCACAACTTAACTCAATAAGACAATCAAACAATGCTACACACATCATGCATGAGTAACATTCGCATTATGGTCTGGTTTTAAGTTTGCAATGTGCTATAGAAAGGATTGAAGGCCACTGCACCTCTATACACGAGTGTGTGAATCCACCCAATGGATCAAACACCACTGTCATCCCACATGCACCCACCATAGAATAGAGATAGAGCTAAAGCGTCTGGATCAAACACCGCCAACACTTCCCCTGATGCCCTACCCATACCAACACGTAAGCCCCTATTGGCGAAGACTTGTAAACTGGGCTCGTAATTAACCAATCCTATATGTCATCACAGTAGGCCCTATCCCAGCAAACTCCCGACGGCATAGAGATAGGGCTAGAGTCTAATGGCCAAGCCGGAGACCACAGTGTCACTTCCTCCACCTGATACCCTACCCGCACCAAACATGCTAAGACAGAAACAATACGAAAAGGTGCTAGTGTGAGGAATGATCCCAGACCCCAGGCCCTTCCCATTCCACACACCAATGAAAACAATCACATGCCTAACAGTCACATACAAGCATAGCGAGTATGCATGAACAATATAATAACTGAAAGTAAAGATGACATGCGAGTATGCACAAACACCATTCAATGAATCATAATTATTAACAACGTTTTACTGTTATTAAGTTATTAGGGTTTAGGTCCAATTCCCTTACCTGACGCTTGATTGCTAACTTGCTCCGCGTCACAGAATCCAAACATGTTATCACAAGGTCCTACACGATGTTAGGGTTGAATTAGAATAATTTTCTTAGGGTTTACGTTGGTCAAAAAACCAACTGGGTCAAAAACATTCCCACAGTGCATACCGGTCGCACGTATCGATTACGACACTGTGGGGAAAGGTGCGACCAGTATGGTGGACCGGTCCCAACAGACCAATCCCCGAGAGGTACCGGTCGCAGTACCGATCACATATGGTGCAACAGGTATGGTCGACCGGTATGCCTCTGGAAGACCATCAACTCAGTTTTCGCCTTCCGTCGGTCACCCCCTATTGGTTCTAGGATTTCTCCTATGCATTCTAGGCCTGAGAAATGAGTTAAATTTGTTTCATGTTCCATTCAAGTCCTAGTTTCGATGATCCTCATCCTAGAAGCGAATCTAGGGTTCATCGACTGTATTAGGGTTTGACGATAATTTTAAAGGTTTTAGATCATTACCTTGCCTTGCATGGTATTGATCAATTCAAGATTAATCATCTATAACGCTTAATTTAGAGGAAGGTCAAGCACTTACGGTTGGTTCACAAGTAGAGTGTTCTTCGTCCAACGGCAAACGGCGGCTCCTCTCCCTCCTTCCTTAGCTCTTTCTCCTTCTTCATTCTCTTTCTCCTCTCTAGGGTTTGTAAGGATCAATGAAAGAGTTCTAAGGAGGTTTAAGGGTCCTTAAATAGACAAGGATAGAGTTTAGAAAGTTTTCTTACGTTAAGAAAGTTCTTAGGCTCGATATTTGGAAAGTGGGACCCGTAGAGATCCATTTCCGGATCTAAGTAGTCTACCCGCGCAGACGTTTCGGTCGACCGGTACCATCGACCGGTATGAAAAAATATCATACATTAGGTCCATTTTCGTACTTGGTTGTCATCCGTTCATCCCGTCTGGCCTGGTGATGATTAGAAGACCTGTTACGACATGAATTAAAGGTTTAGAACGGGTTCATAGAGTATAGGTCTTACATAGGATCTTTATTATGTGAAGGTAACCTGGCGAAGCTAAGACGTTGAAAAGATTACACAGGAAGAAGAAGATGTAATGCGGAAGCAATATTCTCAACTATTCGACTTCGAAGTACATTTAAATTTCAAGGACAAAAATTCTTTTAAGGAAGGGGGAGTTGTAAGATCTGTACGTGCAAATTTCAAGGACAAAATTTTTTTAAGGGTGGTGGAGTTGTAAGACTCGCATGCCACAAACCCGGTCTAACCTTACATTCTCGTGTCATGACCAGTCTTCCCATCATAACTGGCTCAAGTTAATCAATTTTATGAAGAAATCACAAGATAAGATAAGCAAAGTCAAATTTAGTTGGTGTGGTTGACTGGTTAAGTTGTGTGGAAGTAACCAGTCAAAAACTAAAAACCAGTAAATTTTAGACGTGTGGTGGCAGTTTTGAGGGGTGTGGTCGCACATGAGAGCACACACATGAGACCACACGACGTGTGGTCGCATATTTTGGACATGTGGTCGACAGATTCTGCGACCGCACGTACGACCACACGATGCTAAACCGACTCCGTGTTTAGAAAACTTTCCTAATTTGAGGGGGACTCTTTCCTAATTGAAGTGGGACTCTATATGGAGGTTTTCCCTCTATATAAGGGACATTTCTTAGCCTCTCTCACTTTTTTAGAACCCAAATTGAAACTCTAAACCTAAGAGGAAAAGAGAGAGAGGAAGAGAAAGAGAAGAAGGAGATTTAGAGAAGAAGACTGAGAGGAAGGTTTTGCAAGAGAAGGTTCTAGCTCCCTATAGCAAGCTTAAGGTATGGACTTGACTCTGTAGGCTAGATCAGATAGAATAGGTTATTTTCAAGTTGATGTGTGGAACCTAATACAATGATTCGATTGTAGGTTTTCCATGAGAAACCATAGAGATTAGGTTAGGGATAATGGATGAGGGAAAAACTATGATTAGAGACCATAGAGTGATCTTAGGGTGAATCCCATTGATGAGCCATGAGGAAAAACTCGTATGAGAAGTAAAATCAACCAAAACTTCGTATGGTCACAGCTATGGTCGACCACAGGGTGACCAGAGGATCGACAACAACTATTGGGGAAGTTCCTAGGAAAGGTGTGGTCGCAGGGTGTGGTCACATAAAATCCGACCATAGGGTTTGACACACAGTGTATGGTCGCATATATTGCGACCACAGGTCCGACCACAAGTCCGACCACACGATAATAGCAAGCATATTTTGAGACCAAACAAAGTTTTTGACTACTGTAACTTGGTAAACTTAAACCCTAACTTACATACATTAATTGTTTAGGTTCCTAATAGATTCAAAGTGACTTCTAAAGCTTGGGAGATGAACAAACATCGATCAAAAGTGAGGGAACAAAACCTAAACTAACTAGCTAATAATAAACTATTTACTTTTATTGACTCCAATGCAATGATTGATTCTATGCTTGTATGCTTGTAATGTGCATCTCACATGTCATCCAATATTACTGTTATTACTATCCATGCATATTTACTTTTGTCTATTTATAACATGATGATGATGATGCTAGGAATAGGTATTTGATTGTGTGTGTATGGTTAGTGTATTGGATGAGAGTAGAGCATCAGGGTGAGGACGTGACATTGTGGTTCATCCTGGTCACTAGACTCTAGCTCTTTCTCTACTCAAGTCTTGCCTACTGACATCGTCATATCATTATTACCTTAGCAGAACTATTACGTCGTAGGGTATCATAGGAGGTGGTTTCGGACCGTATAGTCTTCGAC
Organism: Protea cynaroides; assembly: GCA_028583415.1. NCBI lineage: Eukaryota > Viridiplantae > Streptophyta > Magnoliopsida > Proteales > Proteaceae > Protea > Protea cynaroides. Next base: position 91,953,026 of record CM053276.1, on the reverse strand, counting down.
TCTACCGGGGGGCCTTTGCTCTATCTCTATGGATGTATTAAGGGATGCTGGGTTGAGGCCTTGGATACACTAGATGGCACTATGATTGGTTAGTTGTGAGCCTAGTTTGCAAGCCCTCACCAATAGGGCTTACGTATTGGTATAGGTAGGGCATCAGGGGAAGTGTTAGCGATGTGTGATCCAGACACTTTAGCTCTATCTCTATTCCATGGTGGGTGCATATGGGACAAAAATGTGTTTGTTCAATTGGGAGGAGTCATACACTCGTTTATAGAGGTGCAGGGGCCTCCAACCTTTCTATAGCACATTGCACTTAAAAACCAGACCAAAGATATGAATTGAATGAATGCATATGTTTGTTGCATTGTTTTGTTTTCTTACTGAGCTTAAGTTGGAGAGTTGACCCTCGTGCGTGTAATTCTTTTTAGTTTCTGATGTTGCAGGTGTTATTGTTGAAGACTACATAGATACGCCAATGTATGGACATGTAGCGGCTATGGATGTGCAAGTTGTAGAGGACGAGCAAGACTCGTCAAGCGAGTATTTTCATCGTGGTTACGGTTAGTGTTTAACTTTCGTATTTTGATACTTGTAATATGTATTAATTATGTTTTGGTTAATTAGAAATAACTAGATCATTTAATTATTTATCTACATGACCGCAGTTCATTGTTGATAAGACTTTTGCTATTTACTAAAATATCTCTGATTATTACTGTGGAATGTGTTTTAGTTTAACATGGTTGGCATAGCCTATACGAGATCTTAGTTGAACCGTTGGTTCTTATGACAGTTTATCACACCATTGGTTAGTCCATAATTGGGATGTGAAACTATGTGTCTGTAGTAGGGAGTTGATGTATGAATAAGTTTGCACTCGACCTGATTTAGCTTTTGTAGTGAGTATTCTTGATCGTTTCCAGTTTGAAGCTGGTGTTGCTCACTGGATAGCGGCAAAGAAGGTTATGAGGTATTTATAGAGGACCAAGGACTACATGCTTACATAGGACAGTTGTAGTACCCTTGAGGTAGTTGGATATTCTGATGAAGAATTTACTGGTTGTACTGATGATAAGAAATCCACTTCAGGATATGTTTTTATGATCATAGGAGGCGTCATCTCATAAAGGAGTACTAAACAGACACTTCTGACTACATCAAATATGAATGCAGAGTTTATGGCTTTTTCTGAAGCTACTTATCAAGCTATCTAGATAAAGAATTTTATATTTGGTTTAAAGTTTGTTGACTCTATTTCTAAACCTATGATGATACACTGTGTAATAGTTTGGCTATATTATTTACAAAGAATAACAAGAAGTCCTGCGGTTCTAAACATATAAAGTTAAGTATTTATTAGTGAAAGAAAATGTCATTTCTAATGACATCACAGTAGAGCACATTTCGACTGATCATATGATTGCAGACCCTCTGACGAAGGCTTTGGCAGTGGGAGTCTTCAAGAGAGATGTGTTGACGATGGGTGTTATCGAGTCTTTCGATGTCATTAATTAGTGGGAGATTTCTTATTATCTTCAAGTAGACCTTTATTTATGTTTGATTATTCATTTGTCTTGATTTGTTTTGGACATATTTGTTTAAAAAACCATTGTTATTTTGATTTAGCATTTACTTTTTGCTATGCTACATATTCATTTGACATATCATTGATAAAGGAGGTATTTGTGCCAAAGTGTGGTATTGACCAAAAGGTTTATGGCAGTTCACTATGGTCAATATCAAGGTTTGTTGCCTATGAGGTTTTATCAAGGCAATTCTGGACTCACATGAAAAATTATAATTTCATGTATTCATCTCAAAGCGATTCATATTATTAAGTAGACCTTTGTATGTGACTGACAGAAGGTTGTACGCTGTTTTTGAGGTGCATTTCCGTTGTTATTCAACATTGGTATGCTTGATGGCTAAATCAAAGTATATGATTTACTGACCAATGGTGACTTTATAATTAATGTAACCCCAAGTAGGAAAATGTAATATATATATATATATATATATATTGTGGGCTTATTAATTATTGAGTTGGTTGTTTAGTGGGAGTTTAATTTACAGGGTAGACTAGTTTGAGTTTGACTATGAGATGAACCAACTTGGTTCATTGTAGGACTGAACCAGGATTAGGTTGGTATTATAAATACCAACTATTAGAGTCCTTGCAGTCATGGTCGACATTCCTTTTCTGTTCCCATACGCAGAGTAAAGCAAAAGGATCCATCGAAGACTGTGGAAGACTCAAACCAAAGCTTGGAACAATGAAAATCAATCTTCAACAATTAGGTATGTGTTTACTTTGTTCTATATTGTATGCATTGTGTTCTAGGGATTGTATAGAGATCATTAGGGTTAATTGAAACCCCACTAGGACAGTTTCTCTAAAAGGGTTGCTTGGAAAACCTTAAAGAGATGTAAAAAAATTTTACATCCAATCCTTCTATCAATTGGGTTTGTGGACTAACTCCAAAGGGCCGTCAAGAGTAGTATATATATATATAGCTTTTTCTTCGTAATTTGACCAGATGTGTGAGGAAGAGCATTGTGACCCTATTTACTATTGATTGTGAACCAGAACTCATCTCACCGTGGACATAGACAGGAAACCCATGTTGAACCATGTCAAATATTTGCATTGTATAATTTTTTCACTCTCTTTTGTTTACTTGTCCACATATCAATTTTAACACTCCTTCTATATGTTTCACTCTGTTTTGTTTATTTTGGTGTTGTATATTTACTCAATTTCTGTTACTATTCCTTTCTATATGTGAAAATTTTATAGTATCCAATTTTCAAGACCTTGATTGTAATTATTTCGTCGAATCATGATTCCATTACAGCTTCTTTAATATTGGGAAGAGAACTGCAGTTTACTTGTGAATAAAAACTGGATGAATGATTAGAGCTCAACTTTCATGTGGGCTGTTGGCAATGAGTTTCCTGCTTAAGTTGTTCAGTGCCAACAACTATAGTAGGAAGTGTACTTAGGGTAGGAAACAAGAATCCACTATTGTTTGGTGGCTGATGAATTGTTCAACTCATACTCAAATGTGATCAGGCTTTAGTTCAAATGAAACCTAATTATCTGGACTTGGATTTGACACAAAATTATTGTCCAGGCTAAGGCTCTCTTTGGTATGTATTATAGAATTAATTATATAATACATTATGACATAAGTACTTGTTTGGTATGATTTATGTTATTTATTTATATTTAAATTAAATTGATATAATCTAAAATCTACATATAGGTTAGAAGATGTTTCTCATTATTGTGATAATCTATTATTACTTCTTTATGTCTAGTGATATTAGACGATTATTATTTATGACTCATAATTTATTCTCATAAGTGATTTATTATAAATAACTCTTAAACATAAGTATTAACTATACCAAAGAGAACATAAATTAAATCTAAGTCTCGAAAATATTGCCATCCCTAATATGCAAGTACCCAAAGCCGTAAGTAAACTAATCTCTCCAACTATAGAAGAGATTGCTACCATTTAGTGCAAGACAATCAACTGGTTCTGAATTTTGATCAAACCAAATCCCCAAATTCTTTCAAGATTAGAGACCATAATGGCAAAGACTTGGAATGCCTGGTAATTTCATAATCATTTACTGATTAGAATGAAGACTGAGACATCAAGCCAAGGTCATTGAAAAAAAAAATCTTATGCAACAGCCCTTGCCCAAGGGTAAAGAACATATTTTTAGTCAAAGGTAAACCAGTCTGCCAAATGAATCATCTGGACACTGAGTGTCCAAATAAATCTTCAAGACACCTAAAGGTTAAGCATTTTTAAATGGGTAGTCCACTATTGGTTAAGTATTGTTTAAATGGTGTAGGTGTATTGGCATTGACTTTTGAAATTCATATCATAACTTCTAAAGCAAGCAAATGTCGGCTCCGTATTGGCATTGACTTTTGAAATTCATATCATAACTTAAATTCATATCATAACTTCTAAAGCAAGCAAATGTCGGCTCCATATTGGCATTGACTTTTGAAATTCATATCATAACTTCTAAAGCAAGCAAATGTCGGCTCCCGCAGCCCAAATGAATCTTCTGGACACCGAGTGTCCAAATAAATCTTCAAAACACCTAAAGGTTAAGCATTTTTAAATGGGTAGTCCACTATTGGTTAAGTATTGTTTAAATGGTGTAGGTGTATTGGCATTGACTTTTGAAATTCATATCATAACTTCTAAAGCAAGCAAATGTCGGCTCCCCCCCAGGTGCCGTTGGATGGTATGAGACGAGAAATGACAGAAACAAACTTTTGACTTGATTCATAGATAGAATCAATGGTGACAGGTCTACGTTCTGGTCCATCCGCACGTGACGGAATTGTGCATAGTCCATATGTCATCCAGCATTCAAACCCCGATCTTACTCTGACTGGAGAGCTTCCCAACACAACACTCTATGGAGAATGTGGTCAGAAATCCATAATAGAACCCGACCACAATGACCGAATTAATTATCTTCATGCATAAGGGGGAGGGGGAGGGGGAGGGGGAGGGGGTGTTAAGGGGGTCGGAAATGAGAGAGATAAGACAGCCATGTAGTATATTATGAAATGATAGAAATACCATTATAAAAGTTAATTTACAATATAATCATGAGATTTTAGTAAAAATAAATAAATTGTCTAATTTATCGCACCTAATTAATCCTTTAATGTCTCATTGCTTTGTCCACACTGAATCTTCCTTTGTCCACAGTGCAACATATCTAGTCCAATCCTCTTATCGGGCAATTGATTCTAAAACTTGACCCGTGGGCTTAGCCACCCTCAATGAGAAGCAGATTGGGAAGAAGAGGAAGTTGAAGTTGTTGGCAAGTCCGCAACACCTCATATGTTCTTCAAGACACTCACAGTGGAAAGTGAATCTGCCAGAGAAAACTCTCCACATTTTCCAAAACGCGATCAGCACCAGACTTCTCTCTTTGTCGATGATGCTCCTCGCCGTTCACTTCTACATGCAAATCTATCAATATACAGATGGTTGCTATTTCTGCTAATCAATGGAAACGATCATCCGAAATGCCATGCCATTCGACAGTGGCAAACTATTTGCTCCAATATTAGCTACTTGAAGAAATGCCTGAGAGAGATGTTATGTCTTGGACTGCGATGATGGCAGGTTAGGCTGCACATGGTGATGGTAGTGAAGGTGTGGATTTTTTTCTTGGAGATGTGAAGAGAGGCTATTAGGCCAAATGCATTTTCCTTCACTACTGGTTTGAAAGCTTATTCGATGTGTTTCGCTTTAGATTTTGGGATGCAAGTGCATGGGGAAGTAATTAAGGTTGGGAATTTTTTTGATATATTTGTTGGGTCTGCTGTCGTTGACCTTCTTGCAAAATGTTGTGAGATGGAACTTGCAAGTAAAATTTTCCTCTGGATGTTTGAGTGGAACTCTGTGTCATGGAATGCATTGCTTAGTGGCTATGTTCGAATGGGTGATGGAGAAGAGGCTTTGTAATTGTCAAAACCGAAGTTTTGCGATTTCACTTTGTCCACTGTTTTGAAGATTTGTGCAACCTCAGAAAATGCAAGAAAAGTTGAAATGTACTCCAAATGCGGCTTGCAGAGGATACTTAGAAGATCTTTCTTAGGATCAAAGATCCCGATGTGGTGGAATGGAGCTCAATAATTTCTTGTTTCAATCATCAAGGAATCAACTACGAAGCAGCGGAGTTTTATGGTGACATGACTCGATCTGTTATGAGGCCAAACCAATTTACTCTGGCTAGTCTCATTAGCATTTCCACTGATCTTGGCAATTTGCAATATGGAAATTTGGATATGAGCGTTTGCAATGCTTTAGTGACAATGTACATGCTAAATGGGTCTATTGAAGAAGTTTATCGAGTGCTTGAGGCTTTGACAGATTGGGATCTAGTTTCTTGGAATGCATTTCTTTCCAGATTCCAAGATGGTAATGCCTGTTATCAGGGATCAACAATATTCAAGCAGTTGTTCAAGGAAGGTTTTAAGCCAAATACATACACTCTTATTAGCATCCTGAGGTCGTGCACTAGCTTGTCTAATGGAGGCTTTGGGCAACAAGTGCATGGCCATATCATTAATATTAGCCTAGAGGTGATGATTTTGTGGGAACATTATACTGTTTGCACTCTCTTCCGTGCTAGCTCAAATTCTGGGGCTACTGATGCTTTCAGTCTCCTTTTTAGTTGCTTTGTACAGACGGTCAACTATACATGTCTTCAGCTCACGGAATGGCACAAGCATCCATGTTCCATTGTGCAACTGAACCAATTTTATTTTTGGTGCTGAGAAGCGTCAGATGTCAATGTTTGGTAATCAGGTTCTTCCTTTCCAGACTATTGGCCTAAGGCTTGGAACTTCCAAATCTGCAAATGAATCCCTGACTAGAGTTGTAGTTTATATTTCTTTGATGGCTTTATACTGTTTTGAGAGGAAGCCACTGAATTCCATAAACTACATCCTACTCTGCACCTTGAGGACAAGGTGATTCTTAATGGAGGTGGGAATGATATGGATCCTTGTAATGACACGCAGACAATTGAAAAAACTAGTGATGTGGCCAATGATGTGAAGACTAGATAGACTGGACAGCTCACAGACATCTCACTTACAGTCAGAAAAAGAAATATTGTTGTTAGCAAGGTATAAGTACAGAGATTGTAATGAGATTGGCATTGAGAAATATTAAAAGAAATCTTCTCTTGTTGTTCTTGAGTAGTATACTCTGTTCTAGAGTTTAATCTTGAACTCGAATCAAGACAATCTGATCTAAAAGCTGGATCATATCTCGATTAAACAAATATAGTAAGTGGAATGGTCTTCAACAAATCTACAATGGTAAGGGTTGGTTGAAATCTCAATGCCATCTAGTAAAATAATTATCGACAACAAATTACTGTTTCTATCTTTGTGATTTTTGATATAGGGTGAAGCTGCCAACATTAGATTTCTTCTTGTTTATGCTACATATTTCAGATGTTTTTTATTTTTTTTCCACTCCTTTAAAATAAAGCCTATAGAATCTCAATGCCTTTGTAGAGTATTTTTCGTGAGTGTTTATTTTGGTGTTGTATATTTACTCAGTTTCTGTTTACTATTCCTTTCTATATGTGAAGGTTTTACACTATCCAATTTTCAAGACCTTGATTGTAATTATTTCATTGAATCATGATTCCTTTATAGCTTCTTCAAAATTGGAAAGAGAATTGTGGTTTACTTGTTCATAAAAATTGGATGAATGATCAAAGCTCATCTTTCATGTGGGCTGTTGGCAATGAGTTTTCCTGCTTAATTTGTTCAGTGCCAACAACTATATTAGGAACTTGGAATGATCTGGTCCATGCGGTTGTGGAGTTAGTATGGGCTCGCAGGATTAGTCAGGTCAAAGGTCTGGATACCAGTCATTAGCCATAAAAAACTGTAGTAGGAAGTCTATTAGGGTAGGAAACAAGAATCAATTGTTGTTTGGTGGTTGATGAATTGCTCAACTCAGACTTGAATGTGATCAGGCTCCAGTTCAAATGAATCCTAATTATCTGGACTTGGATTTGACAGAAAATTATTGTCCAGACTAAATTAAACCCAGGTCAGGATAATATTGCCATCCCTAGTACGCAAGTATCCAAAGCCATAAGTTGATTAATCTCTCCAGTTATAGAAGAGATTGCTACCATTCAGTGCAGAGACAATCAACTGGTTTGAGTTTTGATCTGACCAAATCCCCAAATTCTTTCAAGATTAGAGACCATAATTGCAAAGTGTTGGAATGCCTGGTAATATCATAATCAATTACTGATTAGCCCGAAGACTGAGAAATCAAGCCAGGCTCATTGATAAAATAAAAAAAAAAGAATCCTATGCAATAGCCTAAGGGTAAAGAACAGATTTTCAGTTTTCAGAGGTAAACCAGTCCAAATGAATCTTCAGGATACCGGGTGAGTACAGGTTAAGCATTATTTAAATAGGGAGTACACTATTGGTTAAGCATTGTTTAAATGGTGGAGGTGTATCAGCATTGACTTTTGAATTTTATACCATAACTTCAAAGCAAGCAAATATCAGATTAGGCTCCTCTGTAGCACCCCCAAGTGCTAGCAGCCATCGCTGGGTGGTCTAAGACAAGAGATGCCAGAAACGAGAGAGGGGGAGGGTATTTAAGGTGATCGGAAATGAGAGAGATAAGACAGACATGTGGTATGTTATGAAATGAAAGAAAGGCCATTGAAAAAGTTCATTTACAATATAATCATGAAATTTTAGTAAAAAATAAATAAAAGGTCTAATTTATTCACCTAATTAATCCTTCAATGTCTCATTGCTCATTCTATATTAGTCTTGTCTCCATTTTGAAATATTAACCCACTCTTGTTACATAAGTAACAACCCTTTTTTAAGAATTAAAATGTTTAAAATATTATCTTTAAGGTATCTCACTTTTGAACATATGTTTGGGGTATTTCATTGTTATATTTTCAATTTTCTCTCTTTTAATTGAATTTCCTGCCAGAAATGTACTTCACTACACTAACCACTAGGAATCGAAATCGAGTCCAACCAACCTTTAAATTGGATCGTTCTTTCTCATCTCCGCGACAGTTGAAAGAAGCTCCCCAATTGTTTGAAGAAGTTGTGCAATCTTTCAGAGTCACCGGATTCTTTATCTTCTGCAACTCTCAAAAGAAGTTAAGCGTGTGATTGACAAAGAATGTGATTGAGTTCGATTTTAGTTTTTCCTCCTGAAGTTTCCGAGCTGTTAAAACATGGTTGTATCGGTTTCCTTTCTGGATTTTTTTTTTTTTTGGGTAGATAACACCTCGAGAGAGTAAACCTCATAACCTCTTAACTGTCAATGTCAGTTATTTAGGAAGACACAAATATGCCAACACCAAAACGATTAACCAACCCAAAATAACTCTGAATGTCATACAAACTCGAGCATTGGTCTTTTACCCCATAGGTAAAAAGAACAAGATTCTGGTACAGTTATCATTGCTCTTCAGTCCAATCCGCTATTGACCTGGATTGAGGAAAGGGCACCATCCATATCTGACATTGCTTTCCACCGTCTATAAAATCCTATTACGCATTGTAGAAATTTATTTTGTTTCAATTTGACTGAGGGGGAGGGTGTCATAGTCGATGAAAGTCCACAACGCATGAAGAACATTAATTAAGTGAAATGATTAATAATGCAACTCCAAATTTTCAAACAAACATAAAATAAGTAGAAAATATAGGTACACACACTTGGATCACTATGTTTTTTTTTTTTTTTTGCAATTGGCGACCTAAAAATTGTCATTGCCCAATCATTAGGATCCCACAGAACAATGAAAATCAAGCCTTGATCAGTTTCAATTGGCCAAATGAATGCTCTTCAACATATGTATTTGACCTCAGGAATACTTAATGGTAAAACATTTCAAAAATAAAAAAACAACAAAATAGACAGAAAGAAAAGGGAAAGAAGAGAGAGAGAGAGAGAAGGGGGGCATGAATAGAGCTCTAGTGATCAAGAACTTAGATCGCTCTATCAAGCTCAAGGTCCGAACACACAATTTCAGCTTGTGGTGAAGCTCTTTTAAATGTAAGTAACTTTTTAAAAAATGCCAATACATTACCAATGCCTATTATTGCAGGACTGATATTCATTCTTTCAAGCATTGGAGAATTGGCAAGGATAAATTTTACGAGTTCCAATTCAAATTCCATGCCCAAGAGTTTAGACATAGTTACAACTCGGAGTTTGTTGAATGTGCACCCCAACTGATCCTTTGCTTCTTGTAGATCCATGACAGGAACAATAGCAAATTCCCTATTACCCCAGATCTGGACTTTTGAACAAGTTAATGAGAACAAAGAATCATAGGAATGTAAAAAGGAAAAAAATGTTGCTACAAATAACTTACCAAGATTTCAACTTCTTGCAAATTAGGGGAGCTATTAAGTAAGCAGATAGCAACTAAAATCTCTTTCATATCTTCCACGTTTAATGAGAAGGAGATGCTCTTCAAATGATCATAAGTAGAAGGAAGCCTCCTTGGCACATCATCAATGACTAAGGACTATAATAGATTCAAGCAAAATCAAACATAAATCAATTGTATGCCAATTGCTGAGTAAATATAAAAATCACAAGGTTTTATTACCTGTAGAAACCAGCCTTGCATGACAAGCTTTTGAATACCGAGTACAGAGCTAAGAATGTTGGTAATATTGATAGTTCTTTGTTGGTCGGGATGAGCCGCATTTGTTGCATAAAAGTCGGCAGAAACTAAACTTGTCAAATCTTTGAGGCATATATCAATGAATTTTCCAGAGATCGTCAAGTACTTGAGTTTTGGATTGGAAAGTTCAATATGAGTAGGACCATCAATATCAACCAATTTCAACATTTCAAGTTGAGGGCATGTAGAAACTAAACGTTCCAATGTTGCATTAGAGAGTGTAACTTTTTGAAACCCCAAACTTTTGAGACAACTGAAGCCTTGGAATGTTACAGGAAGTTCGATTATGCAGCCAACCAATATTAGATGAATCAGTTGTGTAAAGGAGAATAAACATGGAGGAATATTATGACGCTCAGGCTTAGAAATCTGAAGCTTAAATTCTTTGACAGTATTGAATGACAGGTAAAGCATCCAACTGTCTATCTCTGAACAGCTTTGCAACTGCAAACTAGAGATCTTGAATGTTACAACTGGACCTCTATGAAGTAGGAGAACATGATAAACAATTTTCACAAGCTTATCATGACCAAGTGAACCAGCAGAAATCGGTATACATTCATCACTGAATATGAGATGTGGAACGGAAATCCACTTGTATCTCCACATAGTTGATAGGACACTCGTTCTCACTACATCTCTTGTTGACAAACGTGAAAGGATGTCTTCTAGTATATTTTCTGGCAGATTACTCAACATTTCTTGAGTTGAACATGAAACCATTTCCATCCTGCAATGGTTAATGATTTGGTAAATAACTCTTTTTTTTTCTTTTTTCTTTTTTTTTTTTTTTTTTTTTAAACTAGATTTCTGATATCATAAAACTTCAGCAACCTAAGTAGGAACATAAGCTACAAAGAAATGTTTGAAATTTATTCAGATTCCCAAAGCATAACTCTGTTATGGTTGTTATGCTTGTCGATCTGCTTCCTCAACAGTTAGGGTTTTTCAAAGAAACCCCTATGCTCAACCCTGTTTGTTAGACTAATTGCCAATTCATTGATTCAAGAATTTAACAACCTCTTCAGTTATGTCTTAATGTAACTAATACATAAGCCCACACCCTTAAACATCCTGAGAGCTCTGTATACAAAGAACGAAGAGGAAATAAGGGGAATTTACTGAGAAGGAGAAGAAGAAGAAGAAGAAGAAGAAGAAGAACTTACAGAACCTTTACTAGTGCCGGAGACAGAAAGAATTGAATCCTGGTCAGGATGCTGCACTCTCCCTGCAATACACCCTGGAAGGAAGACTGTTTTAGTTTATTTGGTAGAAAAATCTTATAAAAGAAGAGAGATAGTATAAGTGATCCTACCAGTTACCGATGATCTTCCACACTGAAACTTCCAAACCACCTGAGACCTCTGTGTACAAAGAAGAAGAAATAAGGAGAATCAACTGAACATACGCTGAATAAGAGGAACGGAAAGAACGTCGGAATTTCCCTGCAACAAGCACCAGTTTTGATCGTCTGATGACGTTTCTGTCTCCATAATCCGAATAATCCAACCAATTACGATTTATACTTTAACACCTTTCTCAACCTTTTCAGCTTGCCCTTTCCATTCTTCAAGGACAGCTGGTTAGCATTTATCGAAAAATAAATAAATAAAAGACGGAAAGCAGGTTTGGGGGTATAAAAATCCTCTCTCGCCCGCCTGCCGCCCGCTAAGGGCGGGATTTCACTCGGTCCACCTCCCAATGTATTGGTAGACGGGCTGATTGATCCCCAGCCCTTGGATCAGCAGCAGGAATCTCCTGTCGCGGGAGACGATTCAGTTCCGTTTGGGGGAGGTCGAAGTTTCGATACTCTCCATCCTCATCTTGCTGGATTTAGATCCCCTATAACCGTTTTGTTCTTATATTTAGATCTAATCATCGAAGGATGACAAAGTTTTTTTTTTCTTTTTGATAAAAAGGATGTCAAAGTTGGTTCCGAACTGATTGATTGGATCGAATTGTACCGAATTAGCCCAACATTGAATTAGATTGAAATGTTATTGTTAATATTTTGGATTTAAATAAATATGAGATATTCTATTGGTTCACAGTTAACCTGATAAGAGCCCAAAAATTAGACCAATGAATTCAAACCAGAAAATGGCCCGGGCCATACTAATTTATACAGAATATAAAAACTTTAGCTTAATTGCTTTAGCCTTAATGGGTTCCCTACCGGGTTTTCAATTGGACCCGGATCGAACTAGACCAATACCAACCCGAAAAGAATCGAAACTGGACCAGGCTGGTTATTACCGTACATAGTGCAAACCATCCAACCTGAGCCTTTTATCTGGCATGTTTCGGGCTAATTCTAAACCTGACTCCGACTTGAACTGAACCAAACTAATTCAAACCAACCCGTTGACATCCTTAATTAAATCCCACCCCTGAGCTTAGCCACCCCCATATCATGTAAAAATAAAAAAGAACCAAATCCTTCGCTGGATAGGGACATTTTTCATGACTCCTCTACACTAACTTTATTTACTTATTCAAAAAAAAAAAAAAAATTATGTTTACTAAATCTCATTTATTCCAATTTTTTTTTTTTTATTCTTGAAAAAAAAATTGTCATCTATTTCTTTCATGATAATTCAAAATCCTTAAATGATTCTAGTCCCCTTTCCTTATATCCATTGACCTTTCCGCATTATCAATAGGTACGACTTGGTTTCCATCTTAGACATTTTCATTTTCAGCAAGATAGGGATAGTCCGATACCAATCCGATAAGCTATCAATCAGAGATCCCTAGCTTGTAACCGATAGTACATAATCCTACACCATTAAAAATACTTATACTTTCCGAATTAACTCTCTGGACTCAGTCATAAGCTTCTTCTAGATCAATAATGACTGTATGAGGATCCTTCTCATCTTCTCTAAATTCTTCCATGAGTCTCTTAAGCAAGTAAATAACTTCTGTGATAGATTTACTTGGCATAAAACCAAATTGTTTTCCGTAATAGTAAATTTTTTGTCTCATGCGAATTTCAGTAAACTCTCCCATGATTTCATAGTTTGACTCATTAATAAATGCCATGATATTCTTGTTTCCTTTTATATATATACACACACACACACACACACACACACACACACACACACACACACACATACTCTTTGCTAGCATCCCATAATCACACTCCAAACTAAATGGTACTACATTCTTGTGCAGTACCGGTTGTTAATACCATATTTTGTCTACCAATCAGAGGCCGACAAGTGTCTAGGCATGTGTTGTGATAGGAGGATGACACATGTTTGTACATGTGTCATCTTTAGAAACACTTCTGGACGATGAGAGGAAGCACATGCGGGTTGGTGTGTGTTAGGTCTCTAAGTTCGTTCATGATGCACACAGGGCATTCATCAAATGACACAACGCTGGAAGTTGGATTTGGAGTAGGACTCTTCTAAGTCGTGGGTACATGCTAATTACCTAAAAGGTCGAAAGTGACGACTTCTCCTGATCGTAGGATCTTCATTCTATAGTAGCAAGACGTAACTACTCTAGATCCGTCAAGGGAATACGTCCCCTAATCCAACTCAATCACTTGGTAATGTATCTGGCTTCAACTATAGGTGTATTCTCTATATAAACACTCGACAGTCATAGGTAATAGGATCAAACTTTTACTCCATCACCATCCTTCCTACTGAGAGAATACTCAGGCTACCCTACTCTCTAAGGAGCTTATCTTTTTCTTATAAGCTCCATATTGTGTGCTCTATTACTAACTTGATCGTTAGAGTAGACGTCGAATTTCATAGTCCCAACTCTGATAATTTTCTTTTTCTTATAGGAGACAGACACGTCAGTCAGCCTAGTTTCAGCAACAACAGTTTGGCATCTACCATGGGGACTAACTATTCTTCAAGTAAGTTCACTATAGTTTGTCAATCTTTGAGATGGTGATGAACACTCCTAGCAATGCCGACAAGAGTAACCAAACAAACGGGAATCCAACCCGCAACAAGGAATCTGCTGGTAATAGTGGTAGGGATCTTCCTAAGGACCACAACATTCCACCACCTCCAATGTCAGCCGCTCAAGACCCAGCAAATCAATATGTTACTTAAGACTAGCTTCGGGCCATATCATCTCAACTCGCAGTGATCAACTGGATGCTCATGCCACCACTTGCTCTAGCACGGAGCAACCAAATCCTAGGGGTACACCCTCACTTACCGAGGCGAGAACCAGGGGGGTCAAGTCAATCTCATCTAGACAGTCGAACAGATCGGTGAGATCTCCCGCTAGTTACCAGTACCCTGGGATGCGGAAGACAACGATGATGAATACAACTCGGAGGACGAGGAGTCGTTCGATCATGCCCCTCATGATCGGTACATGATTGACTTAGAGAAAGGAGAAATCGACAATCTTGAGACAGAGTCCCCCTTTCCCAAGAAGATTTACAGGAAAATTTGGACGTTGCCTCAGTTGAGAGGGCAACTGCAGAGCAACGAGCTGCAACAGATAAGCTCATTGCAGATAGGATAGCCATTGCCAATGTTGTAGCCATGGCCATAGCAATGGCAGCCTCAAGACAACATGGAGACGCAGGAAAGACGCAGGTGCCGACTTCTACTCTTATTCCAATAGCAGTCCCTCAGCCAGGGACCCTTGAGTACCAATTGATGGCCATGCATGGCAAATTAAATGAGATGGAGAAGAAGCAAGCAACTGCGGTGAACGCAAATAGGAAGAAAGAGTACCATGATGACATGGCCTTCTCCAAGGAGATCATGGAGAGGCCCCAACTGAAGCACTTCATGATGCCGAAGATCGATCCATACAATGGAACCACCGATCCACAGCTGCATCTCGACAACTATTCTGCCATGATGCTACTTCATGGCTATGACGATGCTATCTTCTGTCGGGCATCCCCATCGACACTGAAAGGGTCGAGACGACTTTGGTTCAACAACCTTCTGGTCAACTTGATCCAAAATTTTGACGAGCTGAGCGATCATTTCTTCGAACACTTCCAGACTCATACTGCACCCAGGAAGACCTCGAACAATCTGATGGCAATCTAATAGAAGCCAGATGAAATGTCGAGGGCATTCCTAACCAGGTTCAATAATGAAGCTTTGGAGATAAAGAACCTTAGCTTGGATGTCATAACTGCCACACCCCAATTCCGCACTATTTAGAATGGTGTGATGAACCGCTAATAAACCAACGGTTCAACCAGGAACTCTAATAGGTTGTGTTTTTTTAAATTAAACCATACACATCCACAACCATAATCAGAATAAATACACAATAGCGGAAGTTTTAATATTAAATGAACTGAGGAATCTACTATGATAATCATAAATAAAATATCAAATTATGTTGTATCAACCAAGACATAAGTAAATAAAATATCAATTACATTTCCTTAATAGTTCAAACAAAAATCTAATCGAAAATGCATGAGTTGTACTCGCATGAGGAGTCATGCGTCTCGACTATGTCTTCAGCCTCAATTGCAGCCACGTGTCTGTACATAGAAGCATTCATATAATCTTCTACAGTGGTACCTGCATCATCAACTAAAAATATTCGACGTCGAAAGGGTGAGCACACATCACGGCTTAGTGAGCAAACAAAACAATCAACAAACATATGCATGCATTCAATTCATATATGTGGTCTGATATATAAGTTTACAATGTACTATAGAAAGGTTCGGTGGCTGCCTCACCTCTATACACGAGTTTGTGAAGCCGCCTAAAGGTTAATGTTTATTGTCGTCCCACATACACCCACTATGGAATAGAGATAGAGCTAAAGTGCTGAGGACCACACCGCATCACACTTCCCCTGATACTCTACCCATACCAACACGTAAGCCCCTGCTGGAGAGGGCTTGCAAACTGGGCTTGCAACTAACCAATCCTAATGTCAAACAGTGTACCTAAGGCCTCACCCCAGCATCCCTCAATATGTCCATAGAGATAGAGCTAAGGCCCCCCGGTAGAGTCGAAGACTACATGGTCCAAGACCACCTCCCCTAATACCCTACGACGTAATAGTTCTGCTAAGGTGATGGCTATACGATGATGTAAGTGGACAAAACTTGAGTAGAGATAGAGCTAGAGTCTACTGACCAAGCTGAACCACAATGTCACATCCTCCCCCTGATGCTCCACTCGCATCAAGCACACTAACCACACACATACATTCACATGTCTATTCCTAGCATCATCATCATCATCATGTTATAAATAAAATAGAATTAAATATGCATGAACATTAATAGCAGGAATATTGGATGACATATTGAATGCACATTACAAGCATACACGCATAGGATCAGTCATGGCATTGGACTCAAGAAAATAAAAATAGTTTATTATTAACCAATTAGTTTAGGTCTTGTTCTCTCACCTTTGCTTGAGTGTAGATCCTCTTTCAAGCTCTAAGAATCACATTTATATCAATAGAAAAAGCTAACAAGTTGATAGATTTTAATTAGAAGTCATTCCGACAATTTTAGGCTTGCTGTTAAGCGAGGGTCGCAGGGTGGGTCGCAGGTAGGGTAGTAGTTTACTGCGACCCCCAGGGGTAGGGTCGATGCCAGGGTCGGATGTTCCATCGACCCTAGGTGCGACCACCGCATCCCTGGACTTCTCGAATGCTGGGGGTCGATCCTGTGGTCTGGTAGGGTCAATTCCCAATCGACCCCACGTGCGATCCCCCGTGATTTGAGTCGAGAATTTTATCCTACAGTCCATTCTTTCATGTTTGGGTCCTATGGCTTACTTCCATAATCCATTCTATGCTTGTTCTATGACTTAAAACTTTAGGTTTCTTCCTTACTTTGCCTACCATGATTTCCTCTATGGATTTCATTGAAATCCTCCAATGGGTGGATGATTTGGGTTTCTCCTAGACCATACCCTCTTCATTAAATATTCTATGGTCTTAAGTCATTAATGGAAACATACCCATACCTTTAGGTTTGCTGAGATTCAGAGGTTTCTCTGAATTCTTCACTTTATTCTTCTTCTCCAACTTTCCTTCTCTTTTCCTTCTTTTCTCTTTCTCTCACTTTCAATTAGGGTTTCAAAAGGAGTGAAAGAGGCTTAGGGAAGTCCTATTTATGGAGGAGAACCTCCCAAAATAAGTCCCATTGAGATTAGAAAAGAATCCCCTTGAAATTTGGATAGTTTTCTATTTACAGTTTCTGTCGGCAAAGAGGGGGGTTGATGAGGGGGTCGGAGATCCCATCGACCCTCAGGTCTAAATTGTCCGATCCCCGGTCAAAATTTCAGGGGTCTGACTTCCTAATGAGGGGGGTCCGACCCTGCCTATCTGGGTATGCGACCCTGCCCTCTATTTTACTATTTTTGGGTCAGTTTAATACCTGGTTTCGCTATTTCCTTCACACACTTGGTCCATTTGGCTCGACCATGATAGGTAGACCTGGTACAAGGTGGTAAGACCGGTTAGTTCGATACGGGTCTTACAACTCTCCCCTGCTTATAAAAATTTCATCCTCGAAATTGTACATACCTTCCGAGTCGAATAGATGAGGGTATTACTTTCGCATAGCATTCTCTTCTTCCCATGTGATTTCTTCTATATCTCTGCTTCTCCAGGTGACTTTAACATAATAAATGTCACGATTACGTAGTCGTTGCACCTTTCGACTGGTGATTTCAGTTGGTGCTACTTCAAATGTCAAATCATCCGTCAAATCAGGTAGATCTACTGTCAAAACATGCGTTGGATCTCTGACATACTTCTTCAATAAGGAGATATGAAATACATCATGCACACTTGACATAGATGGTGGTAGTGCTAACTGGTAAGCCACTTTTTCACGTTTAGCTAGAATCTCATATGGTCCGACATATCTCGGACTTAGTTTTCCTTTCTGTCCGAACCGTTTCAAACCTCGCATAGGTGACACTTTGAGGAATACCTTATCACCTATGGCGAATTCAAGGTCTCGGCGTCTAGTATCTGCATATTGCTTCTGACGATTCTGAGCCGTTCTTACTCTTTCTTTGATAATGTTGACTACTCGACATGTCTCTTCAATAAATTCCGGTCCAACAATACTACGTTCTTCAACTTTATTCCAAAACAGAGGAGTTCGACACTTCCTGCCATACAGTGCTTCATAGGGTGACATCTGTATAGTAGCCTGATAGCTATTATTATAAGCGAACTCAATCAGTGGTAAATTTTCGTCCCATGATCCTTTAAAATCAATTACACAGGCTCGGAGCATGTCTTCTAGAATCTGAATGGTGCGCTCCGATTGTCCGTCTATCTGAGGATGGAATGCAGTACTGAACTTCAATGTTGTACCCACAGTCTTCTGCAATCTTTTCCAAAACTTTGAAGTAAATCATGGATCTCTGTAGGACACAATGCTTTCAGGTACACCGTGTAATCTGACAATGTTATCCACATACAACTTAGCTAACCTCTCTAGTGTATACTGGGGTCGTATAGCTATAAATTGAGCCGTTTTAGTCAGTCGGTCTACAATCACCCAAACTGCGTCAACTACTCGGGGAGTCAACGGTAACCCTGTGACGAAGTCCATAGTGATGCAGTCCCATTTCCATGCTGGTTCTGGTAATGGCTGTAACAGTCCTGTTGGTCTTTGTCGTTCAGCTTTCACCTTTTGACAATTTAGGCATTGAGACACGAACTTGGCTATATCTGCTTGCATTCCTCTCCACCAATATATTTTCTTTAGGTCATGATATATTTTTGTACTTCCAGGGTGTATCGAATAGGCGGTGGTATGGGCTTCCTTCATTAGTCGGTGTCTAATGTCCAAACTTTCTGTTTCAGGTACCCATATTCTTCCTCTGTACTTCAGTACCCTTTCATCATCTAAGATGAACTCAGGAATAGTCCTACCTTTTTCGATGTCTTCTTGTACCGTTATTAGATAAGGGTCTGATTTAATCACTGTTTTCACTTCATCAACTATATCGGGTACAATCTTCAATGTGGCGAACATATTTGCAAACCAATGGATAAACCCTTAGTTGGTTGATTCACCCAGTGCATCTATCACAAACTGCTCATTACCATAATTGAATACTTTTCCGGCAGTACACAGTGCAGCAGTGGTGCTAACCTCCCCCTGAGATTTTATCATTGCCTTTCTACTCAGCGCGTCAGCAACCACATTAGCTTTTCTCGGATGATACTGGATATCACAATCATAGTCTTTTAATAATTCCAGCCATCTTCTTTGTCTCATATTCAACTCCTTCTGATTAAAAAGGTAAGTAAGACTCTTATTATCTGATTTAATCTGAAATTTCTTCCCGTACAAGTAATGTCTCCATATTTTGACAGCATGTACTATTACCGCTAATTCCAAATTATGAGTGGGATAGTTCTTCTCATATATCTTCAATTGTCTTGAGGCATAAGCAATTACTTGTTCTCCTTGCATAAGTACACATCCTAATCCCAATCCTGACGCATCAGTGTACAAAATAAATGGCTATCCTGGAATCAGAATGGTCAAGATTGGAGAAGATATCAATCTAGCCTTCAATGTTTGGAAAATCTTCTCGCATTTATCAGTCCAAACAAACTTTTTGCCCTTCTTAGTCAAACTGGTGAGAGGTACGGCAATTCAGGAATAGTCTTCCACAAATCGTCGATAATACACAGCTAGACCTAAGAAACTTCTAATTTCTGCAATGCTCTTCGGTGCTTCCCACTTCACAATAGCTTCGATTTTGCTAGGATCTACTTTAATTCCTTCAGTGGATACAACATGGCCTAGAAAAGCGACTTTCTTTAGCCAAAACTCGCACTTTGTAAATTTGGCGTAGAGCTTCTCCTTCTGTAATCGCTGCAAAGCGGCGTTTAGATTCTTAATATGAGTTTCTTTGTCCTTGGAGTAGACCAATATATCATCGATGAATACAATAACTGACGTATCCAACATATCGTAGAATACCCGATTCATAAGTTCCATAAAGGTTGCTGGTGCATTCGTCAATCCAAAAGACATGACCAAAAATTCATAATGTCCATATCTGGTCCTGAATGCTGTCTTGGGAATATCACCGTCTTTAATCTTCAACTGATGGTAGCCTGATCGAAGATCGATCTTGGAGAATACTTTGGCACCTTGCAACTGATCGAACAGGTCATAGATCCGAGGCAATGGGTACTGATTCTTGATTGTCAGTTTATTCAGTTCTCGGTAGTCTATACACAGTCGAACGTTACCGTCCTTCTTCTTACAAATAATACTGGCGCTCCCCATGGTGATATGCTAGGTCGGATGTAGCCCTTGTCCTGTAGTTATTGTAGTTGTATTTCTTCAGTTCAGTAGGATCCATTCGATAAGGTGCTTTAGATACTGGTGCGGCTCCGGGTATCAGATCTATAACAAACTCTGTAGCACGGTCGGGTGGTAGTCCTGGTAGTTCTTCAGGAAATACATCTGAATAGTCACGCACGACATCAATATCTTCCATTCGTGGTGCTTCTTTGATAAGATCGACCACAGATACTAGATACCCAACTGCTCCTTTCTCAAGGCACTTCCTAGCCTTTAATGCAGAGAGTATGAGCTTTCGTTTATGGGGAAGTTTGGTTCCCGCAAAACTGAACTCTGCTCCTTCCTTGTCTTTAAATGCTAGCTTCTTTTCGACACACAATAGGTTTGCAAAATGCCGAGCTAACCAGTCCATTCCCAAGATGACGTCAAAGTCTGTCATCTCAAGTTGGATCAAGGTTGCATCCAAAGTCTTCTCGTCAATAAGAACTGGACATGGTCCATAACCTTTTCTAGTTCCACTTCTAATCCCATAGGCGATCGTACAAGCAGTTTGTAGTCTAAGGATTTGAGGGGTAGATTTATCTTTTTTCCAAATGACACAGATATAAAAGAATGAGTAGCTCCTGAATCAAAGAGTACTCTGGCGGGAATGCCATTAATAGGTACGATACCTATGATTTGTTTTGATTTAGTCTACATGCTCACATAATGTAACATAAAATGATAAGATTCATGTCATACCTGTTACCACATCAGGAGATGCGGCAGCATCCTCAGATGTAACCGTGTAAACTCTGCCTTGTTGTAATTGCTTCTTGGGATTAGGACACTCCATTGCCATATGTCCCAATTGATTGCAGTTATAACATTTTAACCCTTCATTATTTGGCTTTTGTTGCTGTTGAGCTGCTGAAGTAGTCTTGGCTACAACATTGAAACCTTGAGTATGGAAGGGTTTGAATACCTTGGTGTTCCCTCCGTTGTAAGAATTTTCATTTGGCCTTTTGATTCCTCTATTTTGAGCAAAGTAGCTCTCTTTCTGGCTCAACTCTATCACTCGAGCAATTTGTACAGCTTCATTGTAGATTTTCTTTTCAAGTCCCAGAACATGTTCACGTATGCTTCCCCTAAGTCCCATGACGAACCTTTGGGTCTTTGTATCTTCCACTTGCATACTTACTGGTGCAAAGAAAAACAGCTCCTCATAACGTTGTTGATATGCATCGACAGTCATCTGTCCCTGATATAAACTCAGGAACTCCTTCTCCCTGAAATCTCTGAAACTCCTAGGAAAATACTTCTCAAAGAATGCCTCCTTATATATATCCCAAGTCAATTGGGTGTGCTTTGTCATCAGATACGTCCGTGTGGACTTCCACCAGTGGTTTGCATCTCCTTTCAGCATAAATGTTGCACACAATACTTTCTCTTCCTCATTCACTGTCATCATATTGAAGTTTCTCTCCATCTCATCGATCCAGTGTGCTGGCCACAACGGATCAGCTGGCTTACCACTATACTCCTTGGGCTTCATCTTCAGAAAATGCTCCACTAGTCTGGAGTGGTCTAGTTGATGCAGAACATAAGCCCCATACATAGGTGGTTGGTATTGATATCCACCTGGAGCTACTTCAGGGTTTTGTACTTGAGCCTACATGATGGGAGTCTGAGATGCGTGGGGTACTGTGTTACTTCCCCCTGGTACTGTGCTTGCCTGTCCTGCTGGCATCGGTGTCGTCAGTGCAGCTGGAAAAGTCATGCCTATGACAGCTTCCATAGTAACTTGTACCTGTTGTATTTGCTACAGTTGTTGGGCCAAATTCATTACTGCTGTAGCCAGGTCTGTAGATGGAGCTGGCAGATTTGTAGGATTTGTCTGCCCATTAACTATAGACGGTGCCGTGTTTGGATTCTCCTTTGTTTCAGGGTGTATATGGCTGTCTTCTGTTACACCCCAATTCTGCACCATTCAGAACGGTGTGATGAACCGCTACAAACCAACGGTTCAACCAGGATCTCTAATAGGCGGTATCCATTAAAAATAAAATCATGCACATCCACAACCATAATCAGAATAAATACATAATATCGAAAGTTTTATAGTAAATGAACTGAGCATCCTAAATGTAATAATCATAATTAAAATATCAAATTATTATTGTATCAACTGAGACATAAGTAAATAAAATATCAATTACATCTTTTATAAATCCAAATAAAATCCTAATAGAATACGCATGAGTTGCACTCGCATGAGGGGTCATGCGCATCCTCTAAATCTTCAACCTCCATTGCAGCAACACGCGCATACACAGGATCGTTCATATAATCTGCAACTGTGGTACCTGCATCATCAACTAAAAATATTCGACGTCGAGAGGGTGAGCACACATCATGGCTTAGTGAGCAAACAAAATAATACAACAAACATATGCATGCATTCAATTCATATCTTTGGTCTGGTAAATAAGTTTGCAATGTGCTATAGAAAGGATAGGTGGCCGCCGCACCTCTATACACGAGTGTGTGAAGCCGCCCAAATAATCCGGTTACTCGTTGTCCCACATGCACCCATCATGGAATAGAGATAGAGCTAAAGTGCTGAGGCCCGACCTATGACACTTCCCCTGATACTCTACCCATACCAACACGTAAGCCCCTACTGGAGAGGGCTTGCAAACTGGGCTTGCAACTAACCAATCCTAATGCCAATCAGTGTATCCAAGGCCTCACCCCAGCATCCCTCAATACGTCTATAGAGATAGGGCTAAGGCCCCCCGGCAGAGTCAGAGACCACTGGGACCGAGACCACCTCCCCTCATACCCTACGACGTAATAGTTCTACTAAGGTAATAGCGATACGACGATGTCAGTGGACAAGACTTGAGTTAGAGATAGAGCTAGAGTGATGAGGCCCCGCCTATGACACCTCCCCCTGATACTCGCTCGCATCAAGCACACCAACCACACACATACATCCACATGACTATTCCTATCATCATCATCATCATCATCATCATGTTATAAACAATAATTAAATATGTATGAACAGTAATAATAGAAATATTGGATGACATGTTGAATGCACATAACAAGCATACACGCATAGAATCAATCATGGCATTGGACTCAAAATAAAACAGTTTATTATTAACCAATTAGTTTAGGTCTTGTTCCCTCACCTTTACTTGATCGTAGGTCCTATTTCAAGCTTTAAGAATCAACTATATATCGATATTATATCACTAGAAGACCTAATCAAGTCGATAGAATTTAATTAGAATTAATTCAGACTTTAAAAAGCATGCTGTTAACTGGGGGTCGGTGCTAGGGTCGGAGGTTTCATCGACCCTGGGTGCGACCACCCCTATTCTGGACTTCCCGAACACTGGGGTCGATGATCAGGGTCTGGTAGGGTCGATTGGCCATCGACCCCCCGTGCGACCCCCTGTGGGTTTTTTCAATTTTTCATCCTACAGTCCATTCTTCGTGTTTGGGGTCCTATGGTTTGCTTCTACAATCCATTCCACACATGTTCTATGGCCTAGAGCCGTAGATCATTCACCTATATGGCTTTCATGATTTTCCCCCATGGTTTTCCATGAAAACCTAACCATGGGTGGATGATTTGGGTTTCTCCTAGATCATTCCCTCTTCTCTATCTATTCTAAGGTCTGTAGAATTACATGGAGATAGTATCCATACCTGAGAATTAAGCTTGTTCCTCTGAAGCCTTCTCTTTGATCTTCTTCTCTACTTTCCTTCTCTTCTCTTTCTCTTCTCCTTCTCTTCTCTTTCTCTCAATCCAATTAGGGTTCTAAAAGGAGTGAAAGAGGCTTAGGGACGTCCTATTTATAGAGTAGAAACTCCCAAAATAAGTCCCATTGAGATTAGGAAAGGTTCCAATTGAAATTAGGAAAGTTTTTTAATTTTCGGTTCGTGCTGTTTTTACCGATTACCGGGGGTCGATGGGGGGAGGGTCGGAGATCCCGTTGACCCCTGGTTCTTAAAATGTCCGACCCCCGGTATAAAACTGGGGGTCTGACTTTTATACTGGGGGGGTCCGACCCTACCTTGCTAAGTATGCGACCCTCCCCCTATTTTTAGTGTTTTTGGGTTAGTTTAATACCTGGGATCTTGATCTCCCTCACGCACTTGATCCATTTGGCTCGACCATGATGGGTAGACCTGGTTCAAGGTGGTAAGACCGGGTTAGTTCGATACGAGTCTTACATCTTCCCCCATAGGTGGTGGTGGTGGAATAGAGTTACGGTTTTGTCTGGTCACTCTACGTCTAGCCATTATCTGTTCTGGTAGTGGTGATGCCTGAAAATCATAGAATACGTGAGGCAATCATTATATACTTTATTCTCATATTTAAATTCACTAATCAATGATATTTTCAAAATTTTCAGATTATTCTGTCAAAAAGACTATATTTTTCATTGCAGGGTCGATGGTGGGGGTCGATGGATGTTCGACCCTAGGGTATGCGACCCTGAGAATCACTGATACTTACCGAGAGCCGAGGGTCGATGAGGGGGTCGGAGGGAGGGTCGGATGTTTTGGTCGAATTCTCCGACCCTCGGACTAAAAATCAGGTTTTTAAATCCCGATTTTGAATCCATTTCTCATTCTTTCTCCTCCTTTCCGACTCGGCTCATCCCTCTGAGTTGCTACAGTGACAACTCCGACTCATTGGTGATTTTTGCTTCTCTTTTCTACGTCTACTCCTCTTCTATAGGTATGTTCTCTACGGTTTCATGTTATAAGGGTTTCTTAACTTGGTTTTTACTCGTTTATATCATTTTCTTCAAATTAAACTTTTTTCAACCGTAAAAATTTGATTTTTATTGGGGGCTTTTGTTGTTGGTGACCCAATGGATGAAAGCCCTAAAAAATATTTGAGTTTCATCGGTTGGTTATCGAGAAACTTGAAATTTCTCATTTTTGCCCTAATTTGTCGAGATTTTTGAATTTCTTGAAATTTCTTCAAATTCAATCTCTTTAGATAAAATTTCCAACTGTATGAGTCTTACAGGATCGTTGAGAATCTATATAAGTCCTCCTGCCCACGTGTATGGGTACAAAGTGAGGCTTTTGACCGATTTATGTTGTTATAATGTCAAATTTTTTTGGGTTTTTCATCTTTACTAAGCCAGTATCTGTTTTTCTTTGTTTTTACAGATAGTATGGCTCGTACCAAAGTACCCAGGGTTCATGACCCAGTCCGCTTCCGTTCTAACGAGACTGAGGCACAGTATGCCCGCTACTCTCGTAAGAAGGTAGAGGGAGGTCATCGAGTGGACTTGGCTAGCCTGGCCTTGTTTGATGTGGAGAGGGCTTTTGGTGACATGGGCTGGCTTCTTGTGATCACCTACGACACCTGTACTCGTCCAGATTTGGTGAGACGGTTTTATTGTAATCTCCAAGTGGTGGGGGATTACAATGATACTGAGAGGGGTAGAGAGCTTAGGATCACTAGCTACGTCAAGGGAGTCGAGGTTTCCTTTGATTATCGGCAACTAGTGGATCTGTTGGGCATTTCATACAACGGCCCCTTGGTGTTATGTGCTCCCGGAGAGCCCCAGTTCTTTTCATTGGAGATGAGGGTCGAGATTGACCGTCAGATCATCAGAGAGGATCGTTGGGAGATGAAAGCGATCTACCTACGTCCAGAGCCTCGGGTGTACTGTAAGATTATTCAGCACAACCTGATACCTTAGAGTGGGCACTACGAGAGGATCTCCCAGTTGACCCAGTTTCTGTTGTACTGTATCTACACTAGGCAGCCTGTCTGCCTCCCTTATATCATTATGCAGACAATGATCAGTGCCACATTGCCCGGTCATGTTGGCAACCTGCCTTATGGACGCATGACCACTACACTGCTTACCCACCTGGGTGTTGACTTGGTGGATGAGAGGATTTAGGAGAAATCCTTCTCATCACCTCTGGATTGGGAGGCCATCTGTAAGATGGGAATGCGGGATGCTCAGGTCAGCGATGATGAGAGGAACGCTCTGGTGCGTCCACGTACTCGAGTGGAGATGGCTGATGCTGAGGCAGCAGCAGTAGCCGCTAGAGCAGGGGTTCATGGGGGTGATGATGATCGTTTGTACATGGATGTGGATTCCATACCTCCTCCATCACTTACTCGTGCTACGGGAGCTGGTCCTTCTTATGCAGCTGGTCCTTCACATGCAGCTGGTCCTTCACACCAACCATCTGATGACATGATGGGGATATTGCATGAGATTAGAGAGGCTCAACGCATGTCTGATCTGAGGATGGGAGAGCTTCTAGATGCTTAACGCATGTCGGATCTGAGGATGGGAGAGCTTCTAGATGCTCAGCGCGTGACTGACCAGTGGGTGGCTGATCTCACAGCTAGTTTTTAGACGACCCAGCCTCAGATAGCTTGGTTGACTAGAGTCTATGCTGAGGATTATGACAGAGACCGCGAGGCACCGCCTCTCCCATCACCTCCAACTTTCTGATGTATTTTCTTTTTATTTTTCTTTTTGTACTTCAGAGTAACTGTCCGGGTTGTGGACTGTACTCTGCTTTAGACTTGTATATATATACATTTGTTCTTCCTTTGAATGTATATAAATTTGTTTCTCATTTAATAGATGCATTATTCTCTTTCAATTTTGTCTCAAACAACACAGATGCTTATAGTGTGTTATTATTATAGCTTTTAAATTTTTATCCTATCTCAGTTCACAAACTTTTGTGGTAGTATATTGGTTTACAAGACAGGGCCTGAGAGCTCTGATACCAAGTTGTCACACCCCAATTCCGTACTATTCAGAATGGTGTGATGAACCGCTAATAAACCAACGGTTCAACCAGGATCTCTAATAGGCTGTGTCCTTTTAAATTAAACCATACACATCCACAACCATAATCAGAATAAATACACAATAGTAGAAGTCTTAATATTAAATGAACTGATGAATCTAACTGTGATAATAAATAAAATATCAAATTATGTTGTATGAATCGAGACATAAGTAAATAAAATATCAATTACATTTCCTTAATAGTTCAAATAAAAATCTAATCGAAAACGCATGAGTTACACTCGCATGAGGAGTCATGCGTCTCCACTATGTCTTCAGCCTCCATTGCAGTCACATGTCCATACATAGAAGCATTCATATAATCTACCACAGTGGTACCTGCATCATCAACTAAAAATATTCGACGTCGAAAGGGTAAGCACACATCACGACTCAGTGAGCAAACAAAACAATGCAACAAACATATGCATGCATTCAATTCATATCTGTGGTCTGGTATATAAGTTTGCATTGGGCTATAGAAAGGTTCGGTGGCCGCCTCACCTCTATACATGAATGTGTGAAGCCGCCCAAAGGTTAACGTTTATTGTCGTCCTACATGCACCCACTATAGAATAGAGATAAAGCTAAAGTGCTTAGGACCACACCGCATTACACTTCCCCTGATACTCTATCCATACCAACATGTAAGCCCCTGCTGGCGAGGGCTTGCAAACTGGGCTCGCAACTAACCAATCCTAATGTCAAACAGTGTACCTAAGGCCTCACCTCAGCATCCCTCAAAACATCTATGGAGATAGAGCTAAGGCCCCCCGGCAGAGTCGAAGACTACATGGTCCGAGACCACCTCCCCTGATACCCTACAACGTAATAGTTCTTCTAAGGTGATGGCGATACGATGATGTCAGTGGACAAGACTTGAGTAGAGATAGAGCTAGAGTCTACTGACCAAGCTGAACCACAATGTCACGTCCTCCCCCAATTGCTACACTCGCATCAAGCACAATAACCACACACATACATTCACATGTCTATTCCTAGCATCATCATCATCATCATGTTATAAATAAAATAGAATTAAATATGCATGAACATTAATAGCAGGAATATTGGATGACATGTTGAATGCACATTACAAGAATACACGCATAGGATCAGTCATGGCATTGGACTCAAGAAAATAAAAATAGTTTATTATTAGCCAATTAGTTAAGGTCTTGTTCCCTCACCTTTGCTTAAGTGTAGATTCTCTTTCAAGCTCTAAGAATCACCTTTATATCAATAGGAAAACCTAACAAGTCGATAGATTTTAATTAGAAGTCATTCCGACAATTTTACGCTTGCTGTTAAGCGAAGGTCGCAGGGTGGGTCGTAGGTAGGATAGCAGTTTACTGTGACCCCCAGGGGTAGGGTCGATGCCAGGGTCGGATGTTCCATCGACCCTGGGTGCGACCACCGCATCCCTGGACTTCCCAAATGCTGGGGGTCGATCCTGTGGTCTGGTAGGGTCGATTCCCAATCGACCTCACATGCGAACCCTCGTGGTTTGAGTCGAGAATTTCATCCTACAGTCCATTCTTTAATGTTTGGGTCCTATGGCTTACTTCCACAATCCATTCTATGCTTGTTCTATGACTTAAAACTCTAGGTTACTTCCTTACTTTGCCTACCATGATTTTCTCCATGGATTTTATTGAAATCCTCCCATGGATGGATGATTTGGGTTTCTCCTAGACCATACCCTCTTCATGAACTATTCTAAGGTCTTAAGTCATTAATGGAAACAAACCCGTACCTTTAGGTTTGCTGAGATTCAAAGGTTTCTTTGAATTCTTCACTTTATTCTTCTTCTCCAACATTCCTTCTCTTCTCCTTCTCTTCTCTTTCTCTCACTTTCAATTAGGGTTTCAAAAGGAGTGAAAGAGGCTTAGGGACGTCCTATTTATAGAGGAGAACCTCCCAAAATAAGTCCCATTGAGATTAGGAAAGAATCCCCTTGAAATTTAGAAAGTTTCCTATTTACGGTTTCTGTCAGCAAAGAGGAGGTCGATGAGGGGGTCGGAGATCCCATCGACCCTCAGGTCTAAATTGTCCGACCCCCGGTCAAAATTTCAGGGGTCTGACTTCCTAATGAGGGGGGTCCGACCCTGCCCATCTGGGTATGCAACCCTGCCCTCTATTTTACTGTTTTTGGGTCAGTTTAATACCTGGTTTCGCTATTTCCTTCACGTACTTGGTCCATTTGGCTCGACCATGATAGGTAGACCTGGTACAAGGTGGTAAGACCGGTTAGTTCGATACGGGTCTTACAATAACTATAACCCTCCTGAATGGGATAGCTAATAAGATTTGCCGAAGTTACTTTACAAAAGGCCATTAGCCAATCTTGCCAACCTGAGAGCTCAGTGTGAGAAGTATGCCACTGCCAATGATGCCAAGCTCCTAGCATAGAAACAAAGTAAGAGCATTGCAGGCAGAGAAAAGAAATGGACCAACACTCAGGCTGGAAACCAAACTTCCATCGAACAATCCAAGAAGCAGAAGTCGGGAAAGGACAGATTCCCAGGCAAACAGTTTGCAAAGGTGGAGTTTGACTAGGATGCACTGAATACTTCCATGATAGAGGTAATGAAAAATTTGAAGGACACCAAGCTGGAATTACCAAATCCTCCAAAGATGAAGGTGGACCCAAAGCATAGGTCGTCCAAGAAGTACTATAAGTATCATCGTGACCACAACCATGACACAGACAGATGCTAAACACTTAGGTATGCTATTAATGATCTAATAAAACCACATAAAGAATATGTGGGAAAACCTCAATATGAAGGTCATCAAAAAGGCAAACAACCCTTGGAGTGTAAAGCCGATGGGGAACCACGACCAAGTCGCAAAGACCAAGATGACTCCGAAGATGACCCTTCGGATTCAACACTACTTAATAAGGTTAGTGATCCTAGGGGACGTATCAGAGTGATAATGAAGACACCAACTGGGGACCAGTCCTAGAATCAGTCGCAAAGTATAGGACACAGCCCAACCCAACAATAGCAACGCATACTGAGTGCCATCAGAGTTCAAGAAGCCATTGCTGACTTGATAGGTCAGCTTTCGAAATTTTATCTAGGACAAAAGTCGGGGGCCAACTATGATCCCAGAAAGGAAAAATTCAAGCTAACAAGTTTCTTCTCTAAACTGCATCTGGAAGGACAGTTGGGAGCCGATTCAGGGGCCTACTTATCTCCTAGAGTTCCAAGGTGATTTCCAAATCGTCACAGAAGTATCAGCCCAACTCTCAAGAGTGTCGACACGTGCCAGTTACCCCTGGTAGAAGGGAATATGTGAGCTGGGACTTCTATAGTATGCGCACCATCATCCCAAACCATTACATGAATGATATCATAGGGGGCTAGCTATAGGGAACACCTCTAAGAACAGCCGTAATGCATACGCCAAAAGCCTATGTAGCACTTCGATGTCCTCCACACCATATCAAACAAGAGCCATCATCACCTTTTGGATGAAGACCTCCTCAATGTCAAGTTCCCACATGAAGACGCGGTCATCATCATGATGGTAATCAATAACGTAAACAAAGTCGAGAGATATCTGGTTAACACAGGTAGCTCGGGGAAAATCCTATATAACCATGCATTCAAGGCCATGAACCTCAATGAGAAACACCTATGTTCCACTAAATTCTCACTGATCAGCTTCTCGATAAATGGAGGAATCCAACTCAAAACCCTAGTTGGAATTAAGCTGAGAAAATCAACAGTCTCAATAACTTATCTCGTGGTAGACATCTCGTCTGGCCACAACGTGATTCTAGGTCGGCCATGGCTCAACCTTATTTGACCCTATGTTTCAACCTATTATCTTGTGATGAAGTTCCCAACCGAGCACGGTGAAGGACTATGCAAGGTCGATTTGGAGCTCTCTCGAAGATGCTATGTAACCGACTTTGTAGCCCATGATGACAAACTACCGACTCAATCCATAGAGATCGAAGACTTTCGAGACAACTTCACACAGGAGAAAGGTACTCCTATTGAAGAGCTAGATCAGATACCCTTCTCAAAAGAAGAGCAAAAAAAGTACTTCCAGATTGGATCCTCCCTGCAGGTGAACAAAAGGAGAATCTGATCAATTCTCTAAAGAACAACATGGATGTTTTCTCCTTGTCAGCATCTGACATGCCAGGGATACCTCGAGATCTGATGGAGCACCAACTTGCAATTGATCAAAAGTTTAAGCCGATCCAACAAAAGAGGAGACAATTTGCGCCTGAGCTTGAAGCCATCATTAAAGTAGAAATAGATAAGTTATTAGCTGCTAGTTTTATTATGGAGATTTGTAAGCACCCCATTTTTGCTTTCCCCGACTAGGACAGCCATATTGGTGTGTAGATAGCGAGAGAAAGGAGGCGAGTGAAACTTTCTCAAACCAACAGTCAATTAGTCCCTGTATGCTCTTTACGGTGTTCTGAGCTGAACCAAAGTGCCCCCCATTGTGTATGAGTCTTGGTGAACACATTCAGAATGATTGCAAGTCAATTTAAGGCTTGGACGTTAAACGATGACTTCGAGGATGATTTTGATGGACCCCACAACAGGGTCATGGGCTTGTAATCTGCATGGATGCGTGGGTCTTGGGAATACCTTCAAAATGAAATTGGAATCGCTCAATTCTGATATCAGATGAAGAAGATATGATGATTTTAATCTGGAAATAAGCATAAGGGGATTTTTTAAAAATAATAATAATTGTCCAGGGGCTTATATGTAAATTATCGCAAGTTTAATTATTTAAACGTCGTTTCCTCATATCTTACTCATCCGATGTCCAAATCTGGTGATTCAAGAACCAGTGTGTTCCATTGTCCGCCCTCTTCATAAGGCCCGCGCAACCTAGTTGCGCACTCCCACGTCAAAGCATGCTAACGCAGCAAGAAAACCAAAACTCTAACATAGCGTGTTAACGCATCAAAGCATGCTAATGCATCTTAGTAATAGGTTTGTGAGCTGATCGTAGAGCACCCTTGGACGTGGAAAATCAGAAGCAGAGGCCTCGAAGGATCCCATGCAGAGCTGCAAGCCGATATGCCCACCTAAACTTCAATCTTTTATAATTTTATTATCCGACGGCCGAATCAAATGATTCAAGCACCAGTGTTCTTCATTTTGGATACTCTACAAAGTAGACATGGAAAATTCAGGAGAAAAGTCATCGAAGAATTCCATGCGGAGGTGCAAGCTGAAATGGCCTACAAAAGAGAAAGAGAGAGAAAGGAAAGTTAGTCTCAACCTGACCCGGTTCCACCCAAGTTAGTCCCATCCAGTCAACCTCGACCAGCCTTACCTGACCCAACCCAGACAGGTCCGGACCGAGTCAGGTCAGCCCTTGTACATTATGTAGAACCTACATGTAAATTTCGGGATGAAATTTCTTCTAAGGGTGGTGGAGTTGTAAGACCCGCACTCTGAAAACCCGGTCTAAGCCTTGGTTTTGTGTCGTGACAGGTCTTCCGATCATCACCGAGCCAGACGGGGCAAGCGGATAACAAACAGGTACAAAATCGGACCGAAGTCGACCAATTATATCTGATTTTAGGTATACCGGTCGATGGTACCGGTCTTGGTACCAGTCGACCGGTATGGTCTGCGCAGCTATGTGCAGGAATCTGGAGATTGGTCTTTGCGGGTCCCGCTTTCCTGATTTCGAATCCTAGAAGTTTCCTAATCCTAGTAGGGTTACTAAACCCTAAATCTAGCCTATAAATACACCCTTAACCCTCCTCAAATCCTTTCCATTGTCTTTCACAAACCCTAGAGAAGAGAAAGAGCTTGGAAAGGAGAAGGAGCTAGGAAGAAGAAGGAGGTGTCGCCGTTACCGTTCGACGACGATCTCATTACGCCTGTCAACGGTAAGTGTTTGAATCCCTCTTCTTACCCTATGTTAGTTGTGTGGGTGGATCAATACCATGCAAAGTAGGTATTGATCTAAAACCCTAATTTGGCCAATAAACCCTAAGTTGCCGTTAAACCCTTGATTCGAGTTTCGAGATGATATTCATCGAAACGAGACTTGAATGAGTTGGGGATAACTCTAACTCAAAGCCTAGACTTAGAATGGATAGGAGAAACCCTGAAAATCCATGGAGGATGATCGTCGGCAGTCGAAAAACCCATGTATGGTCTTCCGGAGACATATCGATCGACTATACCGGTTGCACATAGTGCGACCGGTATGTTGCGACTGCTATCTCTCGGGAGGTTGTCTGTGGGGGACCGGCTGACCATACCGGTCGCCAGTCTTTCCCACAGAGCTGCGACCGGTATATGCCACCGGTCAGCTCTGTGAGGGTATTTGTAACCCTGTTGGTTTTCGACCAACATGAAACTCTAAGAATGTTATTTTAATGAAACCCTAATAATATTGTAGGACTTTGTGACTTATCGTTTGGATCTTGCGACGTGGAGCAAGTTATCGAACGAGCGTCAGGTAAGGGAATCTGACCTAAACCTAATAATTAATGGACAGTAAATCGTTGTTAATCATTGAATATCTATGATATGATGTTTGTGCATATTCACATGCCATCCTTTACTTTCAATTATTATTACTGTTCATGCATTGATAGGATGTGATTGTTAGGCATGTGATTGTTTTCGTTGGTGTGTGGAGTGGGGCATGGGCCTGGGATCGCTCTTCACATTAGCACCTTTTTGTAGTATTCTGTCTTAACATGCTTGGTATGGGTGGGGTATCAGGGGAAGGTCGTGGTACGGTGGTCTCCGATATTGATGTTGTCCCGGCCATTGTTATGTGGTACTGAGGATTTCGAGTCGACGCTGGCTTGTCCACGATGCTTTAGCTCTATCTCTATGCCGTAGGGAGTTATGTTGGGATAGGGTCTACCTGCGTATTGTTTCTATCCTAGTGGGTTAGTTGCGGATATGGTATCAGGGGGAGGTGAGGTATTGTGGTCTCCGGCCCGGCCTGCATGCTCTAGCTCTATCTCTATGCCGTAGACGGCTGTGCTGGGATAGAGCATACATTGTTGACATATAGGATTGGTTAGTTGCGAGCCCAGTTTACGAGCCCTGGCCAGTAGGGGCTTAGGTACTGGTATGGGTAGAGTATCAGGGGAGGTGCGGGTATACCTTAGCTCTATCTCTATTCCATGATGGGTGCATGTGGGTTGGTGGTAGTGTAATCTACTGTGCGATGCCACACACTCGTGTATAGAGATACGGGGGCCACCAAACCTTTCTATAGCACATTGCAAACTTAAAACCAGACCACAGCATAAAATTGATTGTTACTCATGCATAATCTTGTGAAACTGTCTGATTGCCTTACTGAGCTGTGTTGTGAGCTCACCCTTTGTACGTACATTGTTTTTAGATGTTGATGCAGGTTACACTGTGGATGATTACGTGAACGCTCTGGCGTATGGAAGTGTGGCTGGTGTGGATGTACAAGCAGGAGAGGACGAGCATGATGCTTCATGCGAGTGCCCTTTCTGTGTGTACCTGTGATGGATTTTTATTTAATTGTTTCAGTTATTTTTGCTTGGTATTAAGAGATGTAAAAGATTATTATTTTATGTGTTTGAATTTGAATAATGAGATATTTATTTAAATTATCAATAGATACTCAGTTCATTCTATTTAAAGTCTTTCGCTGTATATTTATATTTTGATTGTGGTTATGTGTAATGGTTTGTATGGGTGGACATGGCCTATTCGAGATCCTGGTGTGAATCGTTGGTTCAATGACGGTTCACTCACACCATTCTGGTTGGATCAGAATTGGGGTGTGACACATTATGTATATGTACTTATATGATATATAATATATATATACTATATATTATATGATATACATGTCTTATATATATTATATTATATATATATTACTTATATTATATTATTATATGTTTTATATATATAAGGAGGGGGGGAATCCGATTATGGAGCAATATCGAGAGGACATTCTCTCGGCTGGCCACAACAAAACCCGAAGAACAAAATGTTGAATAAATCGCGGGTATTACCATTTGTACTTGCTTTATTTTCCAATTATTTCTCAATTAAGAGAAAAAAGAGAATAGTAGAAATTCTCTTATCCCATCAAGGATCTCATCTCATAATTATCCATGACTTATGTCTCGCATGACCACTTAATGAAATGCGGGGGGAAGTGGGGCAAATGGCCGAATGGAAGGATTCCCCCTTGGCCGATAGGTACCGGGAACCGGTATTCCCGTGATCGGTTTAATAGGTATTTTCTTTTATGGTTCATATTCCGGCCTCCTCTAATAATCGAATGGGCCGGGTTGTAGACAGAAAAGAACTAACGGGACCCCTCCCCTTTTGCGACGAGAGGTAGGGTCCCGTTGAGTTCTTACTCTTCCAAGAAAACTTTGATCCATTCCATAAGATAAAAGTTGGAAATTTATCTAGTTAACATAATCGAATATTCTATTCCTATAAATACGGACTCTTGCTCCAATGTTTCAAACTACTCCATTCCTTTTTCCGATGATGTTTTTGAAGATGAAAAAAAAAAAAACACCTATAACCAAAACCCCCCCCCCCCCCAAATAAACAAAAAACCCCCCCAAACCAGAAAAAAAAAAATAAAGAATCAATCTATTTTATGGATGAGACATTATGCAAATCTTTCAATATTTCTATACTAATAACTAATAGAACCTCCCAAAGAGACTAAAAATTATTATTTCGACACAAGAAAAAAAATTCCACCTTTCTTGTGTCAAGATTAGGAAAAACGGTTTATTGAGATAGGTAAACCAAGGGACCCTGACCCAAAAACCCCCCCAACACCAAACCCCCCCCAAAACCCCCCAAAAAACCCCCCCCCCCCCCCCCCAAAAAAAACCCCCCCCAAAAAAAAAAAAAAAAAAAAAAAAAAAAAAAAGAGTTAAATTTAAATATAAAAAAATAAAAAATTAAAAATAATTACCCCCAAAAAAATACAACCCCCCGAGAAAACAAAGAGGGGGGGGAGGAAAAGAGGGGGGAACCCCAACAAAAAACCCCCCCCCGCCCCGGGGGGGCCTGGGGTCGCGGGGGGTTGTTTTTTTAATTATTTAAAAAACCAAAAAAAAAAAAAAAAAAAAAAAACAAAAAAAAAAAACAAAAAAAAAGGAAAAAAGAAAGGGGGAAGGGGGGGGAAAGGGGGGGGGGGGGGGGGGGGGGGGGCGTTTGGGGGGTATTTAAAAAAAGAAAAAAAAAAAAAAAAAAAAAAAATTATTTAAAAAAAAAAAAAAAAAAAAAAATAAATAAAGAAAATAAAAAAGAAAAACCTTTTATTTTTTTTTTCCTCCCCCTCCCCCAAAAAAAGAAAATTCTTCTTTTATATAAAAAAAAAAACTCTCTACGGGAAAAACATAAATATGGTTTGGTTGTCCAACGAGATACTTCTATATCGTATTAACAATCGAAATATGGTCGAAAGAAAAAATCTCTATTTGATGGGGCTTCTTCCTATACCTATGAATTCCATTGGACCCAGAAATGATACATTGGAAGAATCTTTTGGGTCTTCCAATATCAATAGGTTGATTGTTTCGCT